>OZ007573.1:60717438-61364938 GCA_963931925.1 Onchidella celtica
ACTGAAACAAGTTAAGTCTCCCTAGTTCAGGTGCATCAAAAGTTTTCTGAGTCGGAGGGCAGAAAGAAAGAGAGACCTCGCTCGTATCGAGTCAAACCAGATGCGAAAAGAAGACTGTACGAGCCATCGGCCCAATGCTGTGTTCTCGTGTGTGCGGAAACGAAAACAGCAGCGGAACTTCAAAAACCCCTCAAGTAGTGAAATTGAAAGAATGTTCCCATAATTATGTGCAGAAACACCATTTCCGGACTCACGGAAACACTCTTTCTGGTGGATTTTTTCCTCTTCCATTGCCGTTTCCGTATCTGCACACATGAAAACCCGGCTTAAGAAAGAAAATAATAAAGTCTTTCAAACTGGTTTTCTTGGTATCATTTCGGAAATCCACGTGCTGCTGCACCTTATTTTTTCTCAGTATTTATTACCTTAATTGTATAACAAAAGAAAAAAGGCCCTGTTCCGGATCACTGCTGGCAACAGGGCTTGGGCTCTTAAGAAAATATAGAAGAATATACCCCATGCGGGAAGAATGCCCCACGCGGCTAGAAACTCAAATACAGAGAGAGAAATTTCTCGCAGGGCCCAGTGAAAAGCAAAGACTGCTCATGAAAATCAAATTTCTTCGGCTATGTCATGAGATCGAACACCCTTTTTACTGTATTGTTGAGTTAAAGATCAACGGCGGGAATGGATGAGTAAAGCGAAAAAAAAACATTCTCGACAATCTGACGAAACGGCAAGAAAAGTCTCTGCCTGCTGCATTTCTCACATAGTGAAAACGACTGCAGAGAGGGGGGGGGGGGGAGAGTTAGACTTGGGTGGTCACTTCTGTCCGGCAAGGAGCCCACTGAGGAATACAAAATAGATAGGTTTGTGATTTTCATAACTGAAACAAATTTTGGGCGAAATTGAACTAACTTCTTTGCAGGTATCAACTGAAAGAATATAGAAATAACAGACAAACAACTAAGTACATATAAATCTCAAAATAATGAGTGTCAGTAGTTTTTTAATTGGAAGACGGGGGCTAAGTAGGCCAGAAGGCATGGGCACATGCTTTTAACGGAGCCAAGGCCTATTGTCCCTGGTAGAAACAAAGGTTGGAGGGGGGGGGGGAGAAGGTGTCGTCGATTAAGAATATTGATAGGGTCAACGGAGATCCGTCTTCAGAATAAAATAGTTTGCCATTTTTTGTTTTTTTTTAAATAAATCTTCCAGTTCCTTTATTTCGTCCTGTTATTTGTAAATAAATCATGTAGCCTACATTACATGCACTTGATTTTACCAATACATAAGTCATATGTATTTAGAATTAACTACAAAATTAATACTCAAAGGGCACATATTTTCGAGCCTACATTTCCCTTCTGACCCTGGCCTATAACAAAGCTTTGACACCGGCCTGGTCGAGACGATGTATCGTCACTGCTCTACGATAATGGCATGCGTCATACTCATGTCAAAAGATAACTGTCGGTTCAGGGCATTCCTGGGCATGAGGGCTATTAGATAACAATAAAGAAAAAGAAATGCATCAATAGGAAAAATGTTATAATCCAACAGAATCATAACGGCATTAGTCACCAACTGACAGGAAAATAAACAGTTTTTTTTTGTTGTACGGATATGGACAGTGCATATCATACGTACAACGCGCACAGTTCGATGACGTAGAACACACACCGGAATATTACTGACCTTGTTAATTTGCATAGTTTTTAAAAATATGAATCGGCTTAGTAGCAAAACAATACGACTTCTGCTCGGAGATTGCGTGATCTGCGCTAATAATATAGGCCTACTTGAGTGTACGTCGATCACCAATGGCTACCCCAACCCCCTTTTCGCCTGATTAGTCCATCTGAGTAACGCCCATTGATATAAACTGACTAGACCCTCACGCCCCCAGGTCCATCTGACTATTCCATGTGTTGTCACTTTAAATTCGTGAACACCATACCAAGTTTTGTTTCAGCAAACCTTCACCAGTCGCGCTTTTGGTAAACATGTACGGATATGCACTGTCCATATCCATATAACATGTTGTATGGATATACACTTCCTTTTTTTTTTCTCAATATCTCAAAAATGTCAAAAGTGACACCTTTCAAGACGATGCAAAAAGCATCGCAGTTCTCTTTGTCATCCATTAGTTTTACCCTGAAATGTCAAGTTAAGTGCTATTTCATTTCAGTCTCCACTACCATGTTTGGCTAAAAAACAATGTCCCCAATACCTAAACAATGACATAACCTCATGAGAAATGTGTGCAACAGTTGACTGCCAATAAAAGCAATTAGTGCTGGATCCCTTTGCCAAATCTTGCCAAGTAATTAACACTCAGTCGTCAGCTGTTACGGATCCAGTTCTCAACAATCAGTCATCACTCTGTTACAGAAGCAGCTTTTAATTATTCAACGGGAAATAATGCAGAAGGAAAAACAAAAAAACCATGTTTAAGGTCAGAGTTTTCGACCGTTCCTGAGGATGCTCCACAATTGGACCATCCACAAAGTACGTACGCACGGGGGAAGAAAAGGGCGAGGTGTGTGCCTCAAGGGTGCGAAATGCCTAAATGTGTTGGTGTTGTTGTTTTTTATGGGATTAATGGTTGGCGGACAAAGGAGGGGGGAATGGGGAGTGTAGGTGTACTTTTCAGTTACCGTAATGAATTCAAAAGGTTTGACTTAATTTTATTTATATTTTTTTGTTTCAACAAAATGAGATAAAAATGATATAAAAATCAAATACATGTACTGGCCAGGTTTGTGATGAAACACTCAACTCGTCCTTGAGAAATGCCATTACTAAAGTTTCAAACTGTCAAGGCCGTATCATGGAATTTCAACATTTAAATGGCTATATGCTCGTACAAGGGTGGGGGGGAGGGGGGTTGAAGCCAGAGGTATGGAAAGCGTGTACACTTTGGGGGGGATGGGGAGGGTAAAAATTGCCAAATCCAAGCGAACGTACTTTTTCGGATGGCTCCTTTGCCTAAATATGTCTCATGTCGTGCACTGGAAAACTAGCGACGTCTTTGGGCGTGCCATGTACTGTCACCTGGATTACACATGTCGGGTCTGGTTCATAAACTTTTACTTTGTCTTTTTTCACAAGCACGAGATACGTTGAAAAGGAAAACACAGACATTAACTAAATAATGTGTTTAATGAAGACCTTTGAAATCAGATCTGGCAAACCGCGTACATGTTGACATTGGCTAGTTCACCTGACATTGTGCTCGTGCTCTGTCTCTCTCTCTCTCTCTCTCTCTCTCTCTCTCTCTCTCTCTCTCTCTCTCTCTCTCTCTCTCTCTCTCTCTCTGTCTCTCTCTTTCTCTTTTTCTCTCTCTCATTCTCTCTCTATACAGGGTGGGCCAAAAGTAGGGTTACAATTAACACTATAATTTATATCTAAAACTGTAACCCTACTTTTGGCCTACCCTGTATTTATCTCTTTCACTCTTCCTCGATGTCTCTCTCATTTTTTCTCTCTGTCTCTCTCTTTCTCCGTCTCCCTCTCACTCTTCTCTCTCTCTCTCTCTCTCTCTCTCTCTCTCTCTCTCTCTCTCTCTCTCTCTCTCTCTCTCTCTCTCTCTCTCTCGCTCTTTCTCTCTCTCTCTCCCCCTCTCGCTCTCTCTCTCTTTCTTTCTTTCTCTCTTACTCTCTCCCCCACATCTCCTTTTTTTCTCTCTTTGAGTGAAAACAATTTATCACAGACGAAAAATTATAGTTACGTTTTTCATCCTTTCTCTGACGACAATATATTGACGTATATCTTTAATCAGTCTTTTCATGTGTACACAGACACGTCATTTTAAAACATTCACACGTCCATGAACATCTATAGACTTCAAGAAAGAAAAGAAATGCATGCCATACGCATAACATGCAAGGCAAAATTATGCAATGCCACTTAGAGAACAATTATTATACAAGCAGATCTGGCAACTTTACCACAGATATGTGCAAACGTTCACAAAGAAAATACATCAAGAAATCTGGCAGGTGCCTGTGGGCTATCCTTTATTTCGAATGCAAATTCCCTTTCCCAGGGAATGAACTCAGAGTTCACTGGGCGCGTTAAGGAAGACACGCCCCTGCTCCATGTAACATGACATGAAATAGCTATTAATCGACCAAGCGAAATCAAATAGAGCCTCCCTCCAGAAGTCTCCGGGTTATATTTTGTTACATCTGAAGAACACTGAGGGATTTGAAACGTGAGTAAACACGGCGGATTCAGTGTGAAGCAGTGCTTAAGTTTCGAGGCTTGCGGTTCTGCATGAGATACTTGCTGCGCTGTACTCCATTGCTCCGGGGCGAAATAGACAGGGTAAACACTGGGGGAGTTGGGGATGAATTGAGACTTCACTTGTCCAACAAGACAAAGAGCAACGCTGGCATTTTGAGTAGGAGAGAGGGAGAAGGTGAAGTAATCCAGTGGTTGTGCATAGTCCATGTTAATTAACCTTAAAAATGGGAAAGTTGGCTCACTGTTTGATGTGGTGGGGGAAAGGGGGATGGGAGGGATAAGTGTCAAACTGCTGAAACTGGAATAAGATCTCCCTTTCCCCTCCCTCCGCCTCTCCCGCACCTACCCCGCAACAAAAATGTGACGTTCACTCTTAGCCCTTGGGGGAAAAGCCAGTGAATCGAAACTGGGGCGGTTTAAAACATTCCTGAAGACCCCAGCCGGCATCCCAACATCAATCCGTCGTAGATTTTCTGTAGAGTTGGTAAGATTGCCTTAAGGACGGGTTCCCTGCATCAGGCCGACGTCAACGCAATGTTGTAATCAGCGGATCTACGTAGGAAACGGTGTCACTTGTGTATGCAGCCTCGACGTCAATTCTACGGGTCGGATTAATGTATGGTCACTGACTGATTCCTTACCTTTAAAAACCTTTTCCCCCCTCTCTATTCATGTCTGGAGAGCTGCCATTGCAAAAGATTACAAATCCCATCTTCAGTTGCGTGACCGAAGTATTGGACTTTCAAAGTCTAAAACTCGATTTTCTCAGTTTCACAGTAGTGTGTGTGTGTATGTGTGTGTGCGTGCGTGTATGTGTGGTGGGTGGGCGTGTGTGAGTGTGTATGTGCCTGTGTATGTGTTCCCCGTGGTCTTCATTTGAGTTTGTATCGAATTTATAATGTTTATGCAATGATGCGTAAGATGTGTGTACCATGAATGTTCTCTGATGCTCTGTGAAAGAGAACTTCCCTCATGGGATGATAAAGTGATTCTTATCTTCTTGTCTTATCTTATCAGATCTTATCTTAGTTTGTCTTGGTATCTATTTTAGGCACACCTTTGTAGTTCATGACAATATCCACATTCAAATTTGCATCCTCGTGCATAAATGTGAAAAGTCACAGACAAACAGGATGAGTTCAAGGCCATGTTCTGCACTGGAAAAAATCCCATGTTTACATTTAAGAAAGGTCCACGAATACAAGTTGGCGACCTTGGGGTCAATCATGAGTGAGAAGAGCCTACATTGGTGACATACAGCCGACCTCCTGATTTCCGTCATTAATTTGAACATGTGACAACAAACATAGAGAATTACAATAATTATTCTGTTTTAACACTCTCCTTTCTTTCATCAACATAATTTATCTCCAGACCAAATATTTGAGAGGACAATCACTCTTCAGGAGGTCGGTTTCTGCAATTGTGGAGACATCTGAACTGGTTGAACGTGTCAAGCCCATGCTTTGCATGCCATGGAATGGAGAAATAATGATACTGTCTGTTTAAATTGAAGTCAATAAGAAACTCTAAATCTGACGTAAAGATTTTCGCTAGTAGCGCGCCAAGTTAAGTCCGTTTTGCATAGGTTTTGACTCAGAATTGACACGACTTACTTGACTTAAACCATTGAAACCTGTGTGGGGCATAGGCCGTCTACCAAGGTCCCCTACCTTGCTCTGTCCCGGGCTGTGGCCTCAGTCTGGCCCCACGAAAGTCCCAGCATTTTTGTTTCGTTTACAGTTGATCTTTGCCATGTTGTCTTGGGACGCCCGAGGTTTCGTTTACCTTGGGGGGGTCCATTTGAGGGCCTGGCGAATGATGCTGGTTTGGGGTTTTTGGAGTGTATGTCCAAGGCATCTCCACGTTCTCATTTTGATTTGGGTTTCCACTGGCTCTTGCTCTGTCCATTCCCATAGCCATTCGTTGGCGTCTTTGTCATGCCAGTTGATCCGAAGGGTGGTTCTGAGGCACCTGTTGATGAAGGTCTGCAGCTTATGTGTTGAACTCAGAACTGAACTACTTTCGAATCAACCAGGGAGAGACAGACTTGCTTCAGGCTCACCAGTGCACGGGGTCCTGTTTAATTCCATAGTTCACGTAACCGATGCAAAACAGACTTGCCAGTGCGCTGTTAGCCTTAAAATGATTATAGAGCCTCCAGGGCACCGACCTCGTCTTGAAGCTGGCATTGTAGATCACAGTAGAACGTAAGTAGACCAACGTCAACACAGTGCCAAGCTGCCCATGGGACATGTGATACTGAGAAGGGGAATGAGATGGATGACAGAGTGCTTTCATTTATCATCGTATTTCTCCACATCTCGACAGTAAATCGTTTTGTCCCTTTGTGATTTTCTGTAGTTTTCTTACTCTAATGACAAGGAATATGACAAGAAATTCGATAGATAAAATGATTTTATGTATGGACATAATTAATCCCCAAATGGAACATTACACTGTATCTTTATTGAAATTGCATACTAATTGATTTAAAGTGAGTAAATCAAAGGACGCTTTTATAATTTTACATTTATTTTTTCTAATGCGGTTATTAACCATTATTTTAATATAAGCTATCCTCTTTCTATGTCTCTGTCTCTCTCTCTCTTTCTCTCTCTCTCTCTCTCTCTCTCTCTCTCTCTCTCTCTCTCTCTCTTTCTCTCTCGCTCCCCCTCTCTCTCTTTGTGTGTGTGTATGTGTGTGTATTTCCCTCTCTTCCAAGATGTACGGCTGAGTCCGTCTGTTATAATTATGCGTCGGTCTATTTTTCTATTGTAGCGACTTCTTTGATACTAATGTATGTAGTGGTAGCAATGAGAAACCTTACATTTCATAATCTTATGAGAAATGATATATTATATCTCATATTTTCATAAGAAAAGTTATTACATAAATGTGATATCGTAATATTTTAGGTGATAATTATATTAATTTTTATTTCTTTAAAAGATATATATTTTAAAAGTTTATAAATACAATTAAAATTGACATTAAAACTGACAACTATTCATGTATATTCTAAAATAAATACTTACATAATTATAATTATATTTCATATCTATTATATATTTCAGTAACTTGCAACCTTTGGCATGAGTCACTGACCAAACTATAGACTCTTCAGGCCTTAAATTTGGCAGGAAGGTGGCAATTTAGATAAGGAAGATGATGGCTATAATCAAAAGTTGTTTACTTCAAGCATGTATTTTTAAGTTTATTACTTTTATTATTATGAAAGAGAGGGGGGGGCACATGACGGTGTTTATTCCGGGCAGTGCCCGGTAGGTCATCTAGTAACATATATTTTTAAAGTTTTTGTTAAACACAATTTATATATAAATCGTATAATATTGTGGAGACCATAATTATCTCCTACGTGATCATTGAAGCTTATACTACAATTGCTGTCAAGCTGGGCGACCGTAAAACACTGTAAAACCCAGCTCAATGTCGGAATCCTCGTTGAAGATGCGCCACGCGCAATCAATGCGCTAATACACCTCATGGTAAATGGCAGTTACCACTTTTTTCTGTCATTCGTAATTATTTCTTACTATGGAGAGAGTTGGTGTGGATAGTTATTAATCCACGTGTCGGTGAAAGTAATCGTCAAAGTAATGTGATCTTCCTGGGAGGCTAACCGTTAATTTCAATGGAATTTCAGTTCACCATATCAAATTTTAATGTAACCAGCTGGTGAGTTCGTGTGTGGTCCGTCCGTCCGTCGAAATCGATGAGAATCATCTAGTCATCGTAGGGGGTAGGTGGATTGGGTTCTGTGGATGCGCAGATGACTGATCAGACCAATTCGCCCCCGTAAGGTTCTGACGCAGTGTAGACATGGGATGGTGACGGATGTCGGGGACCTGCTGGCACATTTCCTGGCCTGTCTGCGTTGCCCTGCTGCAGCGGTTCTGTTGGCCTCACAGAATTTGGCGCCTTTGTGGATAGCTGAACGCCAGTTTGGTCTGTCCATTGCAGTGAACTCCCACGTGTCTTGGCTGATGGGTTCTTACTACACAATGGCAGTAGAAACTTAATAATATGTGTCCTGACGTATTCGCAGTTTGGCAGTATCAAAAGAAACTTCTTGATGGATTCACAGTTCACGCTGACAAATGAAGTGTCTTCGTGGCAGTGCCTGATTAAGGCATGGGCTTTATGGGCCTCCGTCAACTGAGGGCCGCATGTGATTAAGTTAAATTATAAATATCAAGATCTTGGTTTAATTTTTATTGCAGCTTGTTCTCCTCACCACAAAAAGTGCCGTTTGGATAAAAAATGTTGGTAGGTATTATATATAATAATTTATAAAACATTAATGCTGTAGAAGTTGAATAAATTGATTTCGAAAATCCGAAATTCGTGTTTGTTTGTTGTTGTTGTTCATTGTTACTGGGCACCTCACAGTATCTGTAGCCCAGGGGCCTACAAAATCGTAATCTGGCGCTGCTTCGCGGGTTAAAACATAACAAAAGAAACACTTTATCCGCTCATTATTATATTATTGTTTTTTATTCTTTTCCCTGCATTATACTTCATCCAAATGTGTAATATAAAACACATTATTTATGTATCTCTACACAAGAAATCCTGTTTTTTGATAGAGGACTGATTTCACAGCATCTGTCTTTGTAACGCCCGTAGAGTTCAGCATACATAATTATTGTTGTGTCTCTTGAGATTTCCGGGCCAGCAACTGGACTGTCCATATTCAGGTCACAAAGGCGCTGATTTTAGCATATAAAAGCAGTGTGAAGGAGCGTTTGCGGCAGATTTGCATTTGATCTTACACTTACAAACAAAACAACTGAAATCTCCACTATCGTCAACAGTCTACAATTTTCAGAGTATTCGTTCGAAATCTAACAAAATGATTTCGTCAATACTGAACATACGTTAAAAAAAAAAAAAAAAACATAAAAGTGACGACATATTACAGGGGTGGCCAAACCGCGGCTCGCGAGCCACATGCGGCTCTTTGACCTTCAATATGCCGCTCGTGGAAATGTATTAGCTGAGCTCTCTTTTTTTTTTTTTTGAAAACATTTGGTACTTTGTGATTACTGAAATTAGTACAAATCAACAGTTTAAAAAAAACAAAACTGTACAAATGTGTAAATATTGTTGGATAGGCCTACTCTTATCTTTCAATATTTATATAACATTTTAGTAAAAAAATATTTTAAAAATGTGTATGTAACAATAAAAACGTGTGTGCCCATTTTGTTGATATCTTGTGGCTGTCGAACATGTGAAGTTTATGGTATGAGGCTCTTACAGTAAGCAAGTTTGGCCACGCCTGACATATTATGACCGAGCAGAAATATCAGCCCTACACAAGAACATGGGAGAACAAACAAGTTGAGACGGTCTTCTTATGGGGAAAATACAGTTTATGTCGCATAAAATGTCTTACTGGAGACACACAAAAAACTGTTCGGGTTCAGCCTTGCGTTATTCTTTGTCAATTATTCATTTTGTGATGACCAAAAGAAACTATTAATCGCACAAAATTATGATTCAGATAGAAAAAAATGGAACATTTATTATTTAATTCCATAAAATAATATGTTTAAAGTGGCTGTAATGTAGACTAGGGAATACGTCCATTTTCGGCAAAACAGCAGGGCAGATGAATAATCTTGACGAAAAAATAATTATACAGAAAAACAAATCAGTAAACAGATGCGTGAAGGTAATTGAGCATTGTAAATGGTTGGGGAGAAAGGCACAGGGAGAAAGACACGGGGAGAAGGAGGAAAGGGAAGACGGGAATACTGAGCATTTAAAATAAGTGGTATACATACAACTCGCCCCCTTAGAATGACTAGGTTCTATCTCCAGATTTTGACTGAACGTAGGCACAATACACTACTTCCACAGACTTTCTCCAATTTATGTCAAAGTATCAAGCGGATTCTAATTAATTTGTAAATGTGTAATTTGCAGGTATTATTATATCACTAAAAAGAAAAAACAGGTTGTATCTCTCAAAGCTATGAGCTCGAGAAAATTCAATCATCAATTTCTCTAACGTTGATGGAAGGGAATTAGAACCCTGTCACTCTAAGGGGACGAACTATACTGTCCCAGAGAGCAGGTCAGGCGCAGAGACACACTGATAAGTGTCACGATAATCAAAGTCAATGTAGAAGTCATTTTTAGAGTCGCTGGCGTTTAATGAGGCCGTAGTGAACTATCCCTGTGCGAAGCCTGTGTGGTAGTGATGCCAATACTGTTGGTTCTGAAACAGCTGAACACTTTGAAGAAATAATACTTTAGGACACGGTTAAAGTCTTTGTTCTGACTGGCATACACGAAAAAGTTGGAACAAAAGTGGACGCAGCTCCACGAATTCAAAGCCTGGGAAATCTCGCTCGTGTCCACTGTGGACGTGCTGTAACCTTGTACAGCTTGGAAGTAGGTCCAGGGACTGACGGTAAGGAAGTACATAGCGAAGACGGTCAACGACATTTTCAGCGCTTTCCAGTTCCTTCTCATGACCCCTGGGCGTTCTACCGAGACATCTGGATTTGTAACTGCGGCTTCCATGCGCCTGATGGCATTCTGTTGACGGTAAGAGATGAAAATGATATGGCCGTAGGAGGAGATAATAATTAAACAGAGGAAAGTGTGGACAATAGGAAATAAAATTCCCACATTGGAGCTGACCATGTTAGAGTCTACCGACAAAATACTGCCTATCAAAGACAGCGTAAGAAACACAGATAGGATTATAATAACTGCTCTCCGGTTCCATACCCGCTGGTAAAACAAAGGGCAGGCGATGAAAAGCCATCTCTCCACAGTTATCAATACCAAACAAGTGTAGCTAAAATTCGTGGCGAACCACCAAAAAAACTGCAAGGCTATTGAAGACGTTGGGGAGATGAAAGTCCAGCTATTGGCGTAAAGTCCATACAGACGCATTCCGTTGAAAGTCAGGCCGAATATACCCTGCAGCAAGTCGCTAGCGGCGAGAGACACGAAAAACACATTGGAAATAATTCGTAACTTTGAGTCACACGCGATGACGATGATGGTGAGACAATTGGTGACGACAGTAACGATGTAAATAACTATTTCCAGCACATAGTAAACGATGAAATTCTCTCGTACATCCGTGTAGATGAACAAATCTGGCTTTGAGGTGACATTTTCGGACATGCTGAATTATGCAGCCGCAGTTGTCCTATGCGCCGCGGAGAATGTGGAGAGATTGGAATAAACACACCTGATTTCCACAGTCGTTCTGCAAACATAATCAACTTTCAATTTAACCCTTGAGATTCCAATTCAGCTTCATCGTGCCCGATTCTGAAAAACACACAAGCTTCTCTGTCATCATGCTTGGCAAGAACAAGGTATACAAAAAACACACGCTTAGTTCTAGTTTGCTCCATTTTTAGCACAACTGAGTAATTCTAAGTTAAACGTTTCCGGCCTTAATAATATGATAAGGAGTTAGACTAAATCGGAACTACGAACAGCTTGATAAGTGCCAGAACCTACACCATATGAACTGGTCCAAAATCAGTGATTAACAAAGACGAAGAAGACTTGACTACACCCAGAAGCTAGCTTGAGCATAGCCTGTATTCGCCCAAGTGGCGCCGCACACAGCAAAATAGTGGGGGTGGGGGTGGGGGGGGGGGGGAATAGGATTATAATCAAAGTTTGGCCTGATTGTACCTAAATGTATGTATGTTTTTCACTATGCGGTCGTTTTCATCCCAATCGAAAGGTAAAGAGTAGAGTGAAAGAGTTTGTGTGGATTTTTGTTTGTTTGTTTGAGGTAATCTAAGAATAATTTACTCTACGCACAGCAAGAGCTATCAAAGCATAGTAATGTATAGTCTAGATCTAGATATAACTGTGATCAAAATCAGTAGAACGTATTAAGAACATTAATTCACTTGATAGGTCGCTCGAACCTATACCGCAACGGCAGATAGCCACTTCTGCGAGATCGCTACACATTGTTGTGTCACAGAGATGCCAGTTAAGCACTTTCTGCCATTTAATATTAATGGGTCTTTTTCGAGAAACTTTATGAGATGGTAGGATAACAAAATCTCTGGCTATGAATATGACAATGAAAACTTGCCGTTCAAATTATATTTTAAAAAATGGATGAAAAATATGAGTCTATAAGTCTGTTAGTATGAATGAATGGTATTTTCAGATTAGTTTGGCTTGTAAATTGCTGCATTCCTGTTCTGTTGACAAGAATAGTCCGCTCTTTAGATTTTGCAGTGCCTAGCACTCGTTTCATTGTATTAGTCCCTGCATTTATAATTATGTAAATATGATGAAGCGATACGCCCTATTATAAGGATCTTACTAGCTTAAATTCTGATTACCCACTGCAGAGGGCCACGCTTCGCCCCTGTCTTTACGTCTCACAAATAACTGTCTTTGATAACAATTTGTAGGAAATGTTGATATCTATAACCTTGTTGAATCAGCTGCTTGGGTCCTTGAGAGTTAAATTAGAACAGTGTGACATCAGAAACAACATCCTCCATCTTCGCTACCAGGCAAGATTTGGATCTGCTATTAATCAACCATTGTGCAACTGTCAAGCTAAACCACATCTTATTACTTCCTAAAGTCACTGCGTAAGACTACACATCCCCAAATAATGTAACTGTGTTTTCCCTGTCAGTGGATAGAAACAAGTTAAAATGATGTTACAGTTGCGAAAACCAAAGCCATAACTGCGAGTCTATGAATAACTTATTAACTAACCAGTTAGTTGTAGTTGTCCAGCACATGACGCTGTCAACATACTAGACTTCAAAAAGTGTAAATTCTCGTCTTTAGTTAGACCTATCTATGACGTCAACATATCATACAGTTCATATATAATATATGCGTTTTCTGTCCAGTCTGCATTCTGGGCTGTCCTTTGATCCAACAGCCATCTATCTACCTGTTACGCCGTCCGACCACACATTAAGCCCCCGCCCTGCCCGTCTGTACCAGAAACACTTTAATAATGACATCAGCTGTCTCTGATTCACACCGCCGTGATTCTTCATTCTTGTTCATGAAATTAAATGGTCACACAATGTTTTAAAATAAATCTTATGAGATACGTCATGGAAACAAATTACAATTCAGCAAGGAACAAGCACTAGACTATTCTGAGTTACCACAAAATTAAGATATTAGTTTTTGCACAGTTTTATCCAACGGCCTCATTGCTGACTCCTGTGTCACTGCCGACTCCTGTCTCTGGTTCGAGTTGATATAACATTGCTTATACTGTTTATCAAACAAACTCGCAACATCAGTCATTGTCCTGACCAAAGACGGCCAAACACTTACTGGGTTTTATCGATTTCCAGCACATTGTTCGGTGACGTGCAAGGTGGGGAGTGCGGGGATGTGAGGTAAGGTGAGCTGGATGTCAGTCAGATGATACGGATTTATGTTCCCTGAGTGTTACTCGCTAAAATTAATGGCAACGACAGAGATCAGAAAGATGGACTATGGAAAGATAACTCTGCTAGACAAACATACTGAGTGGTGTCCCTTGACAATTTTGTATTATTAGTATTACTATTATGAATTAATTTAAATTATTTATTTCTAAAAAAAACAACTTTAAATCAGCCTGATAACAATTTAATTCAAAAATTGAAACAATTTCAAAAAGTTTTACTCTTGTCTTATCCAAGGCGTTGGCCATTCGTTCTTTATCATGTCAACGAAACTGTCGGCACTTTCTAAACGGTTACTTATAACATAACACAAACACTTTTGTCTAGCCCGTCTACCTGCTTGTCCGCCCGTCAGTCTGTGTATTCGTCTCATCTCTTGTCTTAAAATCTTGATTTTCGTGTTTTTTTCCACGAATTTACTCTCATGGCGTTTCGGACAACACAGTGCTCACAACGTGATCTTAGTTATTGTTTGCTCCAATTCCACTTTTTGCACAACTGAGAAATTCGACATTATACATTTTGCAGCTTTAGTATTATGATAAGGAGTTAGAATAAATGGGAACTGTGAAACAGCTTGATAAGTGTCACAACCCATTTGAAACAAGTGTTAAAGTTTGCGTTTGTTATCCTTCTTCTACATACTAAAAAATCTCCAAATTTTCAGAAAATGGAGATGGAACAAACAAGAATTCAGGTCGCGACAAACTGAACTTCTTTATTTCAAAAAATGAATCCCTATCAATTTCATCTTTACTCTTTCAGGCGCTGAGACTCAGCTTTACATTCAAAAATGTAAACAAGAGCCAAAGGGAAACAACAACAGAAACAAAACGAGAAAATGAAGCTTTAAAAGGCCCTCGCCTCGGCAGAGCCCCTCGTAAATTAAAGATGTTCCTCATACATTTATTCGTAAGCTCAGCACTATCAAATTAGCCTCGCTCGGCTCAGCCAATAAGTGGTTAAGTACTCAAAGTAAATGCTAATGTCGACAGAGCGCTTTTCGAATGACCAAAGACATCAGAGTGTCAATGATCGATAACGGACGGGACTGAAAGAAATTTCACACATTACTGAAATCAGAGCCGTCCATTAGCAGCTTATAGTATACGTTGGCTGAATCCGATTACAAACATGTTTTTGATGACCTATGAAATTCAGCTGTTTATCTACAAATGGGGGGTGAATCAGGCCAGTCTAGGTACAATTATAGGCAAATTACTGTGATGTTTTCTCACTGAAACACCTGAATTCGAACCTCCTACACGATGGATAATCATTTTCCCTTGGGAAACAAGTCATTTTTTTTTTTCCTAGGCCCAACTGACAATAGGGCCAGTGGTCGAACTCCATCTAAGTACGTATTAGAGGGAGAGAGAGAGAGAGAGTTTAAGTGTGGGGAAAATACGTCGACGCGATAACGGTCACACTGTGCTAAGAAAAAGTAAGTCGAAAGACAATATGACAGAACGATGGAACGGCAGGAAACCCTCCAAGAATTGCCCAGCAGCCACTCTCTGGATCGTTAATTATGGACACGTCCACATTCCACTTCTATCAAATTTATAAATACTCGACACGGATTGATGAGTGCGCTTTTGTGCTTGCATGCGTGAGTGCGTGTGCGTATGTGTGTGTGTGGGTGTGGGTGTGGGTGTAACTGACTCACTGACTGACTTTATTCATACTTGTATTTGCAAGTAAACTGATTATTTGCTATGGTGTAGCTTGGTTGGGGGAAGGGAAAAAGAGATCGAGCTTGCCCGAGCAGTCAGTAACAATGTATATCGATTTTTGTTCCAAAATGTGGACACAACTTGGATGCCTAAGTGAGTCTGCAAATTTATTTCACAGCCAAGAATTACTTTCAATACACGTTACAAATGTGGGTGTTTATTATACATTTACAATTTGTAACACAATGGTACCAAACTGTGATGGTTAAAAAATTTAACCGTGCATTTGTTCAGTGATTGGGATACAAAAATTGATCTATTTGAAATTGTACAAAAACCATAAAGGGTGGGAATAATGTTTCTTCGTTCGTTCATTCATGCACTCATTCATTCTTCCATTCATACATTCATTCATTCATTCATTCATTCGTTCATTCGTTCATTCATTCATTCATTCATTCGTGCATCCGTCCATCCATCCTTTCGTCCACCCATTCACCCATCCATCCATCAATTCATCCATCCGTCCATCCGTTCATCCATTCATTCATTCATCCATCCATACATCCAGTCATACATACATTCATCTGTCCATTTATTCATTCATCCATACATACATATATCAATCCAACCGGCCATCCATTCATCCAGTCATTTCATTTCATAAGTAAGGAAGACAATTGAAATTGGAAAATTTAAAAGAAAATTATATTGAAAGATGGAGGCCTATTTCGGCTTTATCAGTGCTGTACCGGTAAAAAATAAAATAAATTTAAAAAACAGGCAAAAACTCTATTTATTTAGCTCTAGTATTTAGATATCTTGTTTCTGAAACGTTAACTTTGTCAAAAACTTCAAACCATTCACAGATTTGTTATTGTTGTTGTTGTTTTCATTTGGGGAGTGGGGGAGGGAGGGGGGGGGGTGTCTTTTCTATGTTCGTTTGTCTACAGTTCTTGTTTGATAAGGAAAATGTCTATAGGGGATAGGGGAGGAGGAGGAGAACATACTAGCAGGAGAAACAGAGGCAAGCAAGGAAGGGAGGGAGGGAATAATAGAAAGTTTAAGTACATCTGAACTTGCAGCTACAACTGATCTAACTTTGGTTCAAAATCAGGACACAACTGGAGTATATCTCTGTTTAAAAAAAAACAAAAAAAACTCGGCCAAATTACTTGCACAGCCAAGTCTAATTTGAATTTTGAATTATAATTCTTTTGCGTTACAATTTGTAATATATGAACAGCAATTTGCGATTGATGTCTTATTTATTATTTATTTATTATCATGTGTGATTAATAAATGTAATTGATATATTATTGTTAGTTTGCAATTGTGTCTTGATTAGGATACAAAATTTATTTTGTGTTAAATCAAATTCGATCAATTCAAATGATGAAATAATTGAAGGGGGGATCAGGGTTTAATATACGATATTGATTACATAAATTTCCTAGATTTCATTGTTATTTGTATACTCTCTCTCAAATCCTTTGTACTGCTTCATGTATGAATTACCTACATCGTCAAAAATGAGTGTTTGGGTGAATAATGCTCATAGTATTACAAAAAACAATTAACGTGTTTGAAGAGCTGTATTGATTATATGATGCATAAGATTTCAAGATATCCTTCCATAATGCTAATCCTTATTTGACTGTACTTTTTTACACAGTGGCTACGTTTAGGGCAGCTGGTGAACACAACTCACCATTTTTCTTTGTCCGACTTTACTCCCGTTCGTACAGCAGCGCTTTCTTTCTTTGTTTTTTTTCTATTGGTGTATGAGCGTAATCTGCCGTAAACGTAGCCACTGCCTTTTTTTTATGTCCACATGTTAGAAGTCAACGGTTTGTCTATGACTTGGGCACCTGTATGAAACACAAGCATAGGTAAGCATGGTATTATAAGGTATGGAGAAATTTGCAATTGTGAAATAGTTTTAAAACAAAATTAAATAAATAATTTCCGATATTTGGCGGGGGGTGTGAGAGAGAGTGTAGGCCTATAAAACTATGAAATACATAATAAAAGAAACAAATAATTTCTGAATCTTCGCCATCTTGGACTTTCTCTTTCTCTCTCTCTCTCTCTCTCTCTCTCTCTCTCTCTCTCTCTCTCTCTCTCTCTCTCTCTCTCTCTCTCTCTCTCTCTCTCTCTCTCTCTCTCTCTCTCTCTCTCTCTCTCTCTCTCTCTCTCTCTCTCTCTCTCTCTCTCTCTCTCTCTCTCTCTTTCTCTCTTCTTTTGTTGAAATTTTATTACCAATTTATTTAGTACAGTCTGCAACTGAGTAATTGAAATGTATTTCTAACAGTTTGATGGGAAAATAATTATGCATTCTTTCCTCTGGTTAAACCACGATGCCCTCTTTGAGTGGATGATTGAATTTGTTTGTTTGTTTTTTGTTGTCATTGTTGTTCCTCCTCTATTCTACATTGACACCGGACTCTTGCAAGTTTAAAAAATGAGAGGGTTTGGGTCAGTGGGAGCTGGTCCGCCCAATTTGCATGTGTCAAGTTTATTTAGTCTGTTATGTAAAGAAAGCATAGTGAACTACACATTTTGAATATTTTTCCTCGAAGGAGCTTTTTGTATTCTCATAATTTGTTTAATTATTTCGTATTTATAGTGTCATTTCCAAATGTTTGTGACTGAAGATTAAAATTAGGATATTTTGATGTGCTAACGAAAAATCTTGCTGGCTAACATATTCTGATACGTTAACCCTGCTGATTACCTTAGCCAACTGGTAAAAATTTGCATTCTGTTTTGCCAGAACTGCATAGTGAAAGTAGCTGTCCAGAAATGTATACTTTTTTTGAGTTTATAGGGGTCGTTGACAGCTCCATTTAAGACTTCATTTGAGACTGTTAAAGCTTTAGCAGGACAGAATTTCTCTCTTGGCAGTTAATAGTGAAAAAAGCTGAATGTATTACTGCCTGTGAATTTAACAAAGTCGTGAACTGTTATTCCACAGTGAACGAATAAGAATAATAATGGAGAATATAATGTTTATAGTGTCTGTCTTCACAAAATGGACCCAAAATGCTTTACAGTGAAATAGTGAAGTCGTGTTTTCATGTATACGGAAGCGGAAACGACAACGGAAATGTCAAAATCCACCAAGTAGTAATAAGAAAGTGCGTTTCCATGTGTACGGAAACGGCGTGAAAAACATTCTCTCCATTTCACTACTTGAAGGATTTTTGTCGTTTCCTTTTCGGCACACGAGAAAACCCAGCTTGACAGCTCTCTCTCTCTCTCTCTCTCTCTCTTTCTCTCTCTCTCTTTCTCTCTCTCTCTTTCTCTGTCTCTGTCTCTCTCTGTCTCTCTCTGTCTCTGTATCTCTCTCACACACACACACACAAGCGCACACTCTTTCTCATCACAAACGCTGCATTCAGTCCGGTCTCCAAATGTAATTGGAAAACTGATTTTTAAAAAAGCAGTAGACTTAAGATTTTAAACACACAAGTATGAAATCAGTGAAGCCACAGTGAATGTGTTGTTACTGTTTACAACTGTCACTGGGCTGTAGATCTTTGTTTTAGTCAGATCTCTGCTGTGGGCATTTACACCTCAATGTATTGTTTCTAAAATGCAAAAATTACTATAGTCTGTTTAGAACCAATAAGGAAAATGGGCAGTACCACTAAAAATGCCCAAAAATTTGAAAAAACAAAAGTTCTTGAGCGACAAATGCATGTACTCCGATGGAAGCAACGGTTATTTTAATTCAGCTGTGCAAAGTGAATTTGATATCAAGGGATAATCTGACAATGATAAGACAAAAAGTGACCCATTTCAGTAGCATCGTCCCTTATCAAAGGGAAGTAATCCATACTTTAATTATCCAAGCACTGAAAAATTAATTGGTTATTGGCCTTGGCTTTACTGGTGATGAGCTATTCGACATGTTTCAAAATAGTTTAATCTTAGAGGCGGAGGGGGGGGGGGTGGCAACATTACGGCACTTTGGACATGTATGTATCTATCACATTGGTTCAAGCACGGGAGAATATATGTGTTAGTTATGGAATAATTGGTAACGAGATTCTCTAAATCTGAACCTTCACCGCCCTGAAAACTGTATTTTTGCTCTAGTCAAGCACTTTGTGTCAAATCTGAAATGGAATGAGAGGGAGAGAGAGTGAGAGACAGAGAGACAGAGAGAGAAGGTCTTTGTTTTTGGTGACCGCTGCATTGGGTATTTAGACCGCGGTACTATTGAAGGACTTGGCTATAGAGAGAGAGAGAGAGAGAGAGATGGGGGGGGGGGGGGGATTACACACACACACATCAAATTTACTCTATTCAGGTTTAGGAAAACATGACACACTATTGAAAGATGGTAGAGAGAAGGTCTTTGTTTTTGGTGACCGCTGCATTGGGTATTTAGACCGCGGTACTGTTGAAGGACTTGGCTATAGAGAGAGAGAGAGAGAGAGAGAGATGGGGGGGGGGGGGATTACACACACACACATCAAATTTACTCTATTCAGGTTTAGGAAAACATGACACACTATTGAAAGATGGTAGAGAGAAGGTCTTTGTTTTTGGTGACCGCTGCATTGGGTATTTAGACCGCGGTACTGTTGAAGGACTTGGCTATAGAGAGAGAGAGAGAGAGAGAGATGGGGGGGGGGGGGGGATTACACACACACACATCAAATTTACTCTATTCAGGTTTAGGAAAACATGACACACTATTGAAAGATGGTGGCTTATTAAGGTTTTTTTAATTGTAAAGATCAAAATTCCTACATGCAATTGACGATATATTGTAAAAACCACAGAAAATATGTGGGTTCGCACCAAGGCTTGCAGCAACGTCAGAACATGGCAAAAAAAGAAAAAAGTTGTACATGTAATAATAATAATAATAATATATACATTTATATAGCGCCAGGACTAAAACATTAAAAGCTCTAGGCGCTGCACACAGTAAAAAATCATAAAAGCACATTCAAATAAACTTACACACACACAGACAAACTAGTTTTATACATCCATAGCAAGCTATAAAATTCAGTTTTTAAAAAGAAATGTTTTTAACCTGTTTTTAAATATGTTTAGAGAGGCAGAATTTCGAACCTCTTGTGGTAAAGAATTCCACATACAGGGACCAAAACAACTAAAAGCTCTATATCCATAATTTGATGTTTTACACCTGGGAACAACCAGTTTGTTTTCTGTAGTAGATCTTAAAAATCTATCAGACTCATGTTTTTTCAAAAGTTCCGAAAGATAGGAGGGAGCTGAACCTTCAAGACATTTGTAAACCAAAACTGCAGCTTTAAATTTTATTCTGTTTTCAACAGTAAGCCAGTGAAGTTGGTCAATAAGGCTTGAGGCAGATTCTCTTTTTGATTTTCTAAAAATCAGTCTAGCTGCATTATTCTGAATTATCTGAAGGCGTTTTATTTTGTTGCTCGGAATTCCAAAGAGCAGAGAGTTACAATAATCAAGCTTTGAAAACATAAGTGAAGTGATAAGTATTCGAGTTGCCTCTTGGGATATGAATGGACGAATAGAGCTGATGTTTTTTAATTGAAACATTAATGATCGACATAATGAACTTATTTGATTTTCCATGCTGAGATCTGATTCTAAAATTGTGCCTAAGTTTTTAACTTTATTCACGTTTGCTACAGTGCTTTCACCAAGATTTAATTTTACATTTTTAATTGCAGTAATTTGTCTTTTCTTTCCAATAATCATAACTTCTGTTTTGTCTTCATTTAGCTTTAGTTTGTTTTGGTTCATCCATTCTTTTGTGTCCATAATACACTTTTCACTATCTTTTATAACATTGTCAACATGACCTAAAGTCGTACCAGGGTGATATAGTTGGACATCATCAGCATACTGATGGTAATAAAAACCATGATCTTTAAAAATATTAGACAGGGGCCCAATGTACATAATAAAGAGAGTGGGACCTAAAACTGAGCCTTGTGGAACACCATATGGCAGTATGTATTCTTTTGATTTTATGTTATCTGTTACAACAATTTGTTTTCGGTCACATAGATAGGACCTGAACCATTTCAGAGCTATACCAGAGATCCCATAGGTTGCTTCTAATCTGCAAAGAATAATTTCATGGTCTATAGTGTCGAAGGCAGCTGATAGATCAAGAATGTTTAAACACGAAACCAAGCCCTTGTCCAGTAATCCAAACAAATCATTAACAATCCTCAATAAAGCAGTTTCAGTGCTACAATTTGCACGATATGCTGACTGGAATGATTCACAGAGAGCGTTATTGTTTAGATGACCAAGTAGTTGTTTTAAAATTACTTTCTCTAAAATCTTTGATAAAAATTGAAGATTAGATACTGGTCTATAGTTTTTCAAGTTTTCAGAGTCAAGATTAACTTTCTTAAGCAAAGGTTTAACGAGTGCAACTTTATAGGTCTCTGGCACAGCACCTGTACATAAAGAAGTGTTAATAATTTTTGTGATGGATGGTAAAAGATCAGGTAAGCATTTTTTTAACAAGTCTGTGGGCATGGGATCTAGTTCACATTGCTTAGTAGCAGCAGAACAAATTATGTCATTGATTTCATCACTGATAACTTCACTAAAATAAGAAAGATTATTCCCAACAAATACAGAATTTTCACTAGTTATATCACAACTACTTAAATTGTCTCTAATTTTTTCTATTTTGTCTATGAAGAAGTCCCCAAATGCATTAGGCAGATGTTCCTTTTCTATTGAAGTTGGCAGGTTGATCCTTTTCTGTTTGCCCAACAAATCATTGGACAAATTGAAAAATTGTTTTGAATTTTGAATTTCACAAAACCTTGAGTTGTAATAGTCACATTTAGCTTTTCGAATGGTGTCATTCACAAGTTTCTTATGGTGAATGTATATTTCTTTGTCAATTTGTAACTTTGTTTTCTTCCATTTCCTTTCTGCTCGTCGCCTGGCCTGTTTTGCTGCTTTTGTTTCCAACGTGAACCATGGTGATGGTGTCCTGTCGGTCACAGTCCTTGATGTTTCCGGAGCATGACTGTTTAAGACGCTTTGGATTTTTTCTGTCAGAACTTCAGCATTGATGTCTTCTGAGTCAGCCAACGTTGTTCTCAAATCTAATTTGAAATTTTCTAAGTTAATTTTCTTCACGTCTCTGCACTTTACATTCTTTTTCTTTGGCAAGGGTTTCTTGTAAGGAATGTCGAAATATAGAAAATGGTGGTCAGATATTAGTTTGTTGGTATTTACCACCGCTGATGCAAAAGTAAATTTGGACGAAGTAACAATCCAATCAAGAATATGGCCAAATTTGTGTGTGCTGGATTCAACATGTTGTGTCATTTGATGTTCATGAAATAAACGTTTCATAAAATTTACATCAGCAGATGTTTTGGAGTCGTAATGCAAGTTAAAATCACCCATGAAGACAAGTTCCTGCTTTTCGATGTTGTTTAAAATCAAAATTTCTTCAAATTGTGTCAAAAAATCTGATGTTTTGAGATTGTTTTTCTTGTTAGGTGGTGGTCTATATAGCAGGACAAATTTTATTTTCTTGTGAGGTAATGACAAAGTCATAATCGCAGACTCAAATGAAGTAACAGTATCAGGATTCTCACCAAAGTTCAAGGCCGAAGAGAGAGTATTTTTGTAGACAATACCAATGCCACCTCCATTTTTGTTCTTTCTAGGAAATGATTTATAAGAATAACTCGGTGGAGTGAGTTTAGAAATTACATGCTCATGACCGTGTTCATGGATCCAGGTTTCTGTGATAATCATGATGTCAATGTCATAGTCACCAATGATGCCACACAAGTCTGTTGTCTTATTACATGCTGACTGTGCATTAGTATACCCAATACGAATGTTTTTTCCACAGGTCACATCTCTAAATTTGTTTCTTGTGTCAATTGGAATCAAGTTGTTTTTATTTATTCCACTTTGATGGAAGCCTTTAACTGTATTGTTTATTTTTCTCTCACTCAGTACAGATTTTATTCTTCTTCTGGTCCCACCTCTTGCTCCCCTCTTTCTGTGTTTCTGTTTACAGATGTGTAGATTTTTCAGTAGTTGGAAAACCTGCTTGGGCAGTTTATTGATGTTGTTATTTCTGCACTGGAGCAATTGTTCTCTTGTGTAAACAAAGCTGGTCATATTTACACTAGTGTGTTCACAATTGTCTGACTCTCTACTGTCAGTAACTGGGTCACTCATGTTGTTATGCTGAGTGTTGGTGTTAAAATCAGCACAGTGAAGCCTAAAAATGGCCACAAGATAAGATAAAACATAGAATAAAATCACTTCATGTTGAAACATCTTGAAATAAATTAGATCCTCAGAATCACTGAAACAAGAGGAACTCTTTGGTGCAAACTTCAAAGTCTAATAAATATAAAATCCTTCTAAAAATTTGAAAAAACAGTGGAGCTGAAATCCTGCTGCCTGTGGCGCTGAACACAACTCACAGATGTATGTAGCAAAGCCTCGAGTAAGAAAGAATACAGAAACAATAATTATTATTCGTCGCAAAGGAAAAGAGAAGACGAATCAAGCTTTCATTATATTAACCTTCCTCAGGGTGGAGAACTGAACCTGTAAAACAATTGAGCAAATAAAACAAAATCTGTAGAGAATATTAAATAAATAGGATTGCTTGGCTGCGACTCCACACAAGTTTCGATTCTCGAAGCGCAGCATTGTCGGAGTGAGGTGGTATACAAAGTTCCATAATTTTTGGTGATTACTCACGGAATTTTAGGTGCTTACATGTTAACCCTCTAGCTCCATTTTAGTATAAGGATGACGTAATAAATATTCAAAACGGCAATGGTTTCCAAAAAGTGCAGTCTGCCCGTCAAACTTGAAAATCAAATATAAACCACTCTACATTGTTGTTCTAAAGAATAGCAGTTAACTGTTGCATTCAAATTGCAAGGTTTCTTTGGATAGTTCAGCACTGTTCAGTGAACGCAGATCCTTGCCGTCTTCGGTTGTTGTATCATGAATAATCACCAGTGGCCAAACAGATTTTAATCAAAAGATATGGAGTAGTTGTTCTTTTTTGTTTATTTATTTGTTTTGTTTCGTTTCTTTCGTTTTTAAGTTTAAATTGCATAGAAATTGATGATAAAAATAATATTATCAATGTCCAATTTATCACAGAAGATATCGATACTGGGCCATGTTTCATGTTACAGGACACCGGTGTTTGTCCCATTTCTAGCACGACTCCATACTAAACATAATTTCAGTGTTGGTTTGCTGACAGAGAGATTAAACGTGATAGTATCAGTTGAATATTCATATCACTGGCACTTTGTCAATATTCAGTGTAGCTACACCGGAATAGCTCAACAACGTTGAAACATTTCTAAATCCAACATTAACAGGTTTAATTATATATTAATTGTCATAAAAATATGTAAAACTATTTTGCACCTACTCTTAAACTTGTCAATAGATCCAGATGTTTGTGCGTAGAACAGTTGGTGAGTGATTTATGTCTTACGTCATAATGTATAAAATATTTTTCATTTATACATTAAACACTCGCCTACCATGATGCAAATACGCACGCACACACACACACACACACACATACAATATGACTACCTGGTTACCTATTTAACTATCCACTTGTCCACTTACCAAACACATACCAACACTGATGTAACAAAAATATCTTAGGATCTTCATTGAAACTTGAGTTTTACAGTACTTTAAGCATCCCAACAAAAACAATATGATGACGTTCAGCAATACACTACAAGTACAAGTCACGGATTGTCGAAGAAAAGTTTCGTCTTCCACACTCTACCATACAAAAAAAACAGTAGATATTTAAGTCAAAGCAGTATTGGTTTTCAAAGAGGGCAGCCTGTGTCTCTCACGCATAGAAAGTAGACCATTAACACGACAAGACATAAGAACAATATTTAAAGTTTCTATTTAATTTGGACATTGTCTATAACCACTGTTTAACACTGCCATTTCAGTGAACATCCAAATCTTCAGTATCTCTCGTCATTTTACTACACTTAAACATCTATAATTATGTGATCAATACCCACTGATGGGTGTCTTCGTGACATCCTTGTCCACTGGAAATATGAGCCTATAAATGTCACTATAGCTGTTATGATACAACTATTAACATTGTCGTTTTAACATAAAATAGTTTTATTTTCCCACACATACAATTCAGAACATTTATTTCCATTCTGTATGCAATATTGGCAAAATACGTCAAAATTTTCGAAGAAATGAAATATTAATGCGCAGAAACTGTAATGGTCAATGTCAGACCGTCAAAATGTCTAAATGGGGAATTTTTGTACATTTTACTTTTCATTGTCCAAAAGATGCCACTATTTTTCTTGCCCTCACTGTCGCGGATCGGGATTTTGGGGAATATAGATCGAGAGGTCCGCTTCCCAATCACACGAGCACAAAAAAAAACAACAATTAAACAACTTTCACTCTAAAAACTAAATAAATCAATTTGAGTAACAGACTGTAAAGTTTATATATCTAACAAATTCAAAGATAAAATATACAATAGATAACGAATACAATAGCAACTGAAAATGCTCAGCTAAGCTGAGGAGCAACTATGAAGTACTTAAGGCAATGTAATATGAAGTTATCTAAGTCACAATAAATTTACATTCAAAAGAATCCGCGCCCGAGGGCGACGGATCCTGTAAGGTTTAAAGTTCTATCTCTCTTCATACTAAAACATATTTATATAGCGTCTCTGCCAGGCGCGCTCTGGTGTAGTTCACACGTGGTCGCGGGAAATGCATGTGGTCTGGCAGTACTGGTCAACAGTCTACATGATTGTGTAGGTGGCTGTAAATTCAGGATGGAATTAAAATCTTTAGCTCACCATTCGGCCCTCACAATGTGAGGGCTGTTGATATTAGCGCTGTGGGTTTAATGCTCAAACAAGTAGGCTTGGGCTCAGGAGCGTAGATTTCTGACAATGCTCCATCACTGTACATATCAGCTCAATCGCTGCGTCTCTATGACTTCTCATCTGGCTGAGAGCTCGCCGTCCACCTCGTAAATGGATTGTCTACATGTGGCCCAGAACTAAGTTCTGTATGGCCTTAAATACTGGACTGCATCTGCAGCTTACCGTCTAATTCCTGGATTGTGATTGGTGCAACCACTTCTAGCTCAGCTGCCGAACTGAGTTATTTTAAGTAACAGCCCTAAGCAACGACCTTGGGTCGACATCAAAGGTCGAATCACTTAAGACAATAAAATGTAATTTTATAGCAATAAATTCTTAACATGTTCAAAACCCCGAGCTTTTACTCTGGATCACGGATTTTCTGTACGTCAACCGACGTCTCAACAACATTTAATTCCTACTCACCCCTTCCCTCTCTACTAAACCTAGTTCAAAACACGAGATATAAAAAGTGCTCAGCCCTGCACACCTACGCTGTCCGTCTATCCTTCCCCACACCTTCTGTCTATCTATTATAAAAAAAACTGTTCAAAACAAATTGTTTACGAGACCAAGTTCTGCTGGCTCGCACAATAATTACGTTCGTAAAAATTACTCACTGCTCTCTCACAAAAATTTAGTCAGTGGAAACATTTATGAATTAAATCTATTCTTGACACTCACAAAGTTTCCTAAAACCTTAATTTACGTGTTAATAATTGGCTCTTTTCGTCTTGGCAGACGGTCAGCAGCTAAATAGTTTTTGTGCTGCATGCCTGGGCTGTGGGTATGGAGAAAGTGCCTAGCCCATGGTGCACTTTCCCCCTCTCGACAGTGTTGGTTTGATCCACTGGAACGACATGGTCGATACGCGTGGAATCAACAGTGCGTGTTAATAGATCTGCCCAAAAGAGGTTAGTCGTACCCTCTTTGGATGTGCCTAAGTTAATGAGCCCACTAAGTAACCTAGGCGTGCACTAGCCGATGTCGATGGGCTCCCTAGTTTGATGATGTCGTCACCAGATTCAGTTTCATTTTGATCCCACTAACCTGATTGGTGGTGTCCGAGGTGTCATTGAAAGTCAATGTTGTGACATCAACATCTAACTAGACGATCAAAATCGGCTTTGCGCGCCTAGGTGCAGAATGTGCTGGCAATTATGAGATTAACTAGGCGGTATTCCCGTTTAGCGACGGGACCAAATATAGACCAGGCAGTGCTATAATAATTATGGTTCTCAAAGTGGCTGTGACAAATTGCCTTTTCCGCACCCAGAAAATACCATAGGGATATTCAATGGTGCGGCTCGCTACATCACTATCTTTACAGGTACACGATGTAAGAAATACTCTAAAGAACCAGAAGTACATTGACAGTTTCTTCACATTTCTAACCATTGTTAACATGTTATACACCTGCTTATGTGATAACCTTAGTCAATGGCTTCCTTGATAATAATAATGCTGTACATAGTAATGTTGAATACAGAGATGGCCAAAGAAGTTAAGGTAGGTAATTGAGTAGGTGGGTCCGTATACAGACACACAGAAAAACCAGACGGACATAAAAGCAGGCAGGCAGTCCAAATATAATGACATGTAAAGCCTTACTAATTCCCCAACGCAGTTTCCCTTGGAATGATTCCGCCACCCACTTTCTTCATGGCTGCTGGAACTTTCCCCTGTGGAAAGCCAGGTCGGGTGTGAAACGGGTGTCTTCTCATAGGCTTGTCCTGTGGGGTAGGGTGAATAGGTGGTGGACCAGGCAGAATACGAGTGTTTCCTGAAGTTGATTCTCCATACTCATCATCGCTATCATCATTGATAGGACGTGGTTCTTTTGGAGCTTTTGTGTCCCCACTGCTCCCCGTTCCTGGTGAGGTATGGTTGGTCTCTGGTCCCGGACTTTCACGTCGTTTACGGCTGAGCACACAGGGCGAATTGGTAGTGTTTACATTATCCTTGTGCCACTCGATATCTGTGTGAGACCCGCTGATGTCATCAAATCTACCAGATAGTACAAATTCGTAGCGACTTGGAACCACCAACAAAGCGATGATGTCTTCCATGTAGTCGTGATTTAATTTCACATCGTGCCAGAGCCAAGGCGCGGAACTGTATGAGCTTTCCTGAGAACAAATTAATGTAGTTTAATAGTTCCATGTAAATACAGCTGCAACATACAAGTGGCGAAGTAGATGATTTGTAAACAGATCATTTATAAGAGCCAAGGTCTAAAGGTGCCAATTCCAACCACCAAAAAGAAAAGTGCTTAAAAAAGGAACAAAACATGATTTTATAATTCTATACACATCATTTGTATCATTTTAATTCCTAACAGAATAATATTTCCAAAGAGAATGCCAGAAATGATGTCCACAGTTTGATAACTCAAAAGTGTCCCGTGTGACACATGACACCAAAATAAGCTTTAAAAAAATAAGACTAATTGAGTAAATTGGCAGCAAATCATTAGTGATTTTATGTGTTGAGGCAAAATAATTAACAAATAAAATGAAGAGAAATCTGGAAAATTAAGAGGAAACTTAAGAGTGAATTCTGACTAGTTCGTGTCACATGTCGCACGGGGCGCGCTGCATTAGGCATTCCATTTTCTGGCATCAACAATATGAGCTTGAGTAGTATATTACCGGCTTCATTGGACGCCTTAATGTCATTAGTTTGTTAAGACCATGCTATAATCACATTTCATGAAAAGATTAGAGGATATAGAAAGTAGATTCGACATAATTATATTGCCAATGAAATTGTACCCTACAGTCTCTAAAGCACCCACAAGAATGAGAGAGATGGTATAGCCTTAGCAGACAGACAGCCTCAAAAACTTGAAGATAGAAAAGATTTATGTCAGTTGCTTTTGCATAGAAAACCAAATGGTGTATGACTTTTCGTGCCCTAAAAATAACTTACTTTATCTAGAGCCTCGTAGAAATTTGTCTTTTCATCTCCGAATTTGTAGTTAAATGTGGGCCTGCCCGACGAGCCACGGTATGTTGTATGGTAATTTGTATGTTGTCCAGAGGTTCCTCCTCCCTCTCTAAGGAAACCCCTCAGTTCAACCGAGAAATGGATCCGAATAGTGGCTGTATAATTCAGTGAGGTTTTCTTGTTGAAGGCCAAATGTTTCCATGTGGCTGAAGAGTAGGCACTCACTTCTTTGCTAGATTCTACGGTGAACTGTTGGTTGTGTTCTTCACCTTTTATATTCTCTTCGGCCCCCGCATTCTCATAGCTGAACTTGTAACTTAAAGAATAAGAAGGCAGAAAAAACAGCTTGGGCCTGTATGAAATCTTAAATCCCAATTCATGGGCCTGTTTCCAGGACGATGACTTCGTGTGTGCAACAAAACGTGTGCTACTCCACTGCGTTTGAACGGTCTTGGTGACGGGATGATCATCGCAGTTATGAACGCTTCCAGAGCCTACCACCGTGGGTTTCAGATCCTGCATTAGGTAATCTCCATATTTGATTTCCTTAATGCTGAAGCTCCAGTCACCATAGGCAATATTTAAGCGTTGTCCAGATTTGTACCCAGAACATCTTGCCGATTTGTCAGCTTTCCAAACATCGCCATCTAGTCGGAAATCTTCACCTACGAATTCCGCTTTACACCCTGAAGACCAACCGTAACCGAGAAAGTGGGCCAAATAACTTAAGTCTTCAAGTGTGTCCTCCATGACCCGACGTTTCACTGCTTCAAGTGAGTCAAACAGCACCTTCTCCGGGGACATGCTGCAGCATCGGAATTTGTCTAGGCATTTCAAATCATCGCAAGAACCTTTATGCAACCCAGTGATGAAATAGCCTTCATTGCAGTTAAAATCACCTTCGTTACTGAACACAATGTCCTCATCGTAGCAATGGCCGTAGTACTGTGGGTGACTGGCGGGTTTGATACATCGGCCATCTAAAATATTCTCTAGCTTCCTTCCATCTGATCTGTACAAACCATCTAGAAAAAAGCCATCTGGGCATGAAACCCATTGCTCATCACGTTCTAGCAGATATCCCCAATTATCATAGCGTATTAAGGTGGAGTCGTACTGGTAGGTCTGATTCCAAGAACAGCAAATGACAGCGTCCAACCTGTCAATAGAATCTGGATCACCAAGCTCCGATCTGTAAAAACCATTGATACTCGCCCAGTTGGAGTCACAGAATGATGGCCCCTCCGTGTCGAAACTGGAACTCCAATCTGTTTTCTGACACGAACTATCAGTCGCTTTCGTCAGGCTAGTCACGACCAGAATGAGGCCGATAAGCACACAAAGACGATCCATTGGAAAAGACGTATCTGAAAGAGCTACATGGGTGAATGTAAAAAAAAAAAATAATAATAATAATACATTATGTGCATAGTTGCAGTGGCAGGAGTGAAAAACCCTGATAATTATTTCAAGAGAATAGATGTCTAGGATAACGAGATGAAATGAAAGAAAGCTAAAGATATGTGGGCCACATTGTTAGTGCATGCTATCACAGAGCCGGCATCTTTGTTATTCAAGTACACATTACCAAATATAGAAGTGGGCCACTTTTTTCCAAAAGAATACAACTTAACTACAACCCAATATACCTGACACAATGTAACATTATTCATTATAAAATAAATGTGAACATTTTTTGTTCAATACAAAAGTTTTTTAGCATTATGAATTTCAGTGATTTGCTTAGACTTTATTATATTGTCCTGATGGATGATAACGCTTTTTTGGACACCCATTGTTCAATGTCTGGTTTGAGTGTCTGGCTACTTCCTACTTTAAACACTGATGACAAATGTTTATCACTCAGCCTGGACCTTTCAGCAGTTTTTTCACGAAAGAGAACAATTGTTCACACACATAAGTAGAACCAAATATGGCTAAACTTTGGCAGCAAACCTCCAGATTTTCTCATATATCTGTAAGGCAGGTAGACAAAAACTTGGGTGACCCCACTTGACTGAATTTCGCTTTGGAGTGAAGAATCTGATTGAAGCTTCAGAAGTTCCATAATAATTTTCTGCCCTTAGTTAGGGTCAAGGTTATCTTTGTTTATTTTTACCGATTCGCTTTCCAGTGTGTAAGCAGTGGATGTGATTTTCAATGTAAGGGTTTATTGGTAAACAAAAATTAATGGGCATCGAAGCATAAGAGTTTTGGACGTCGTAGGCCACACTTGAGTTTATATGGGCCCTCGTGCCACCCGCTGGTCGCACGTCTGACATGCCTACTTTAGGCACACTTCAAGTATTTCGTGGAGTTATACCATACTCACTGTAAGAATGCATTATGCCATGAACAAGACAGCAGGACAAAAATACGGAAACCTGCACATGTCAGTCCAGTTGCATAAATCACCTCGAAACAAACACGCACTCCTACTTTACATGACACTTGATCCTTTGATAAAATGAAACAGGTGATATCTTCATCATTGATGTAATAATATGAAATAATATTTATTATCGGCGTTTTAGAATTACAGTTACCGCTGACAGTATGTTAGAAACACAATGTTCAGTGATGGAATATATGCAAATCAACTAAAGAGTTGCTATCATGTATAAAAGAAAAAGTCATAAGGATTCATAGAGACTCACCCGAGAAATCAAGGCGAGCTATGCTGGTGTACTGTGCAGATCTATGAAAGATTTCCCCAACAAGTGGCTGTTCTCGTAGCTGGCAGGGAATATTTAGAGCTGGAGCTCTATTGATATTTATTTCAAAGCCATGGTGACGCTGAGAAGCTCAGCAAACATGATGCCCCTTATAAAGCTATCACAATACGCTTTTTTGAAAAGTTCATGAAATAAAACCTCACAACCCCTCACCTCCACCTCCACTTTTACATTAGTCATATCCGCCAACATTTTCCCAGCCATTCTTTTTGCCCCCTTAGAAAACATAACGACAACATTCCGAACCCCCAACCCCACCCCCAACCCCACCCCCACCCTCACCCCGAATCCCATCCCCACCCTGGTTAGACCCTGGCAAACACTTTCATGTATTCTTGAAATTATAATTTTTATTATGCCTGATAACAAACACGGTGGAGTAGCCGGAGTCAAAGTTCCCAGTAAACTGCATTCAGTTCCAGTGCAAGAATTATAGCCCATTATCAAGCTGTAAAACCCCAACTCATTGTCAGCCCCCACCCTCCATACCATCCATTTAGGAGCCAGGCTGTTTTGATTGGCTAAAAAGAGTAAAGGGGTGTCTTAGAGTTAGACTGCACAGACCTCGCCGAAGCGCTGGTTTCTATGTTAAACAATTTTGTGCATCTCGGCCATTTCCAGAAATAAGATTTTAAAGACGCGCGCCAAGTCTTAGAAAACAGACATGCAAGGTTTCTGGACCTCGTAAGGTGTCACCTTGAGTGAAAAAAAAAAAAAACGAAGCCAAACGTACATTTGAAAACAAATAAACAAGATCATAGAGCAGATACCGGTATATATATATAATTATGTGCTTTACATATTCATGTCCGAAATCTTAATTTAATGCGAGGAAGCTCTAGGTGAAGCTATTGAAATCTCGGGATACAATTTACAGCATAGGTGTAAGAATATAACTTGTGTCCTTGATGAGAGCAACTGAAGGAGTTGGAATTATGAGGGATCTGAGTGTCATCGCCATTGGCACTTAGATCCCTTAAAATTTTAACCGCCTTACATAAACTGAGGGGGTTATGCCATTGGCACTTAGATCTCTTATAATTTTAACCCCTTTACATAAAGTGAGGGGGTTATGCCATTGGCACTTAGATCTCTTATAATTTTAACCCCTTTACATAAAGTGAGGGGGGTATGCCATTGGCACTTAGATCTCTTATAATTTTAACCCCTTTACATAAAGTGAGGGGGTTATGCCATTGGCACTTAGATCTCTTATAATTTTAACCCCTTTACATAAAGTGAGGGGGGTATGCCATTGGCACTTAGATCTCTTATAATTTTAACCCCTTTAAAGAAACTCAGAGGGGTATGCCATTGGCATTTAGATCCCTTATAAAATAATTCTTAACCCCTCAATTATTTGTGAATTGTGACTACCACCTCAGATTTATTTTGTATTTGTATTTTGTATACTTCTTTGATCCCATTTGGGAAGTTTGCCTAAGTGTCCTTGTAGCCCAGTTGCAACTGGAGCGGACACGTCGTCGCCACAGTGCAGGGCGGGTGGGCGTTTGAGTGTGTGTGTGTGTGTGTGTGTGTGGTTTTATCTTGGGGGAGGGGGGTGGGGTAGGGATTAATTTTAATTATATTGGGATTAATTATAGAAAACTTGTGAAAATGCGCCATCTTTTTCAATTTCCATTTCAGTTTTAAACAACATCGTCATTCATTCTTTAGTTGTGAATCATTCTTGAATTCAAACTATCGCATAATGTCAATTTCCTCAGCTAAGATGTTTATCTCTTCAAATTGATGACAAACCTTCGGAGTAGAGAATATTGCAGTTTCACCAGCCATGACTATAACTTGGTTGTTTTCAAATTTAGGACACGAAATGGGTCGGTCCGGTGACTGAAAGCGTAGGGCCCAATAATTGAGGCAAGCATATGAATGTTCGCCTCATAAACGGCCAAGGTTACAGTGTAACCCCTTCCCAGAGCGGCTAGGGTTTCCAAGAACGAGATCACCTACTTGGTAATAAAAGTTTAAGGACATAGGGGTGGGGATGGGGAACTAAGAGCAGCAAAATCAACAGACTGAGTCTATGGAGACCCGCGGAGGAGGCGCAAAACAAAACAAAAAAAATGTGTGTGATTCAAGTACGCACAGGTTTATAGAAAAATGTCCTTGAGTTGGCGCTAAATATATACTTCATGGCGGAAAATGCCATACATACAGGACACTACAGAATCGTGTTACCAGTCTGGTTAATTTAATATTAGTCTGTGCTGAACACCGAATACGCAGTTTCTCCCATTTCAAGCATTGCCATCTGCAAACTTTTGTTTAGAGTAGACGATTATGCGCGTCCTGACCTCGATGCTTCTGACATACGCTGTCTATTCTTATCATGAAGTCTCGTGTGCTGCTCATGGGCCTCGCGTGATCCTGAATCTGTGACTGTCAGGGTTTAATACTTAGATCAGTTAGCAAAACAAATGCAAGAGAACGACGTGGGGTCGTGAATTGGAATTAATCAATTGTTGTTGTCGTCTAATTTTTTTTTTTTTCTTTAATCTTTTAGATCATGTTCACACTCAGCCCACCAAGATTAAAGCAAGCCACACCTCCATTCACTTATTTCTTATTCAATCCAAATGCAATTCGGGGGGGGGGGGGGGGTGGGATATCTGTTTTACATAAACTTGCAGTTCATACCAACTCTGGTTCAGCAAAGGGTTGCCAGTGGTTAAGTCACAGTCTTCAAGTGATTGTTTTCCTCAATGTTTTCATTAACAGTAGAAACAAGGGCCGCAAACCTCTCCTCGTGTCAGATCATGTTTGCTTTATGCCAAAACAGTTAATCTCGTTGTTTGGATAGGGTGTCGTTCTGCCGGTTTCCATTCAATAAAAGTCTGGGTCCCATGGTGGAACTATCCTCTCGATCTCCTCTCTTTCTCTCTGGCCTGGACCTCTATGTTATGTTATGGCGCACTCTGTTCCCGTCGCAATGAAAAAAAACAAAACAAACATGATATTCAAAGGACAAGTGCTTGTTTCCTCCGCTTTTGTTAACTAATCCAAGCACTGCTGTTGAATATGCGAATATATAATTATTATGCATGCATTACTCCTGTCCCCTATGTGTAATTTCTCAATTAGAAGTAATGTTTCGGTCTTAGTTCTTCTTTGTTCCAACTCCACTCTTTGAACAACTGTGAAATTCGACGTCAAGTGTTTGTGCCCTTATTATTATATCATAAGGAGTTAGGATAAATTGGAGCTATGAAACAGCTTGATAAGTAGTGTCCTATTGTTATATGATAAGGAATTAGGATAAATCGGAACTATGAAACAGCTTGATAAGTAGTGTCATATTGTTATATGATAAGGAGTTAGGATAAATCGGAACTGTGAAACGGCTTGATAAGTAGTGTCACAACGTATTTCATACAAGTGTCTAAGTGTGCATTTGTTATAACTCTTCTACGTACTAAAAGATCTCCAGGTTCTCAGAAAATGGAGATAGAACAAAATAGGACTAAGGTCGCGATAATATATCCTGTCAATTTGAATTTGGGCTCATCTTCAATTTACATTTGAAAATAAACCCAGGAGAGAGCCCAGGAAGTTCTGAAAGTCGAAAATGTGTTTCCTTTTCCCCAAACATTATGTAGTTTGACAGGTATGTCAGTTAGAATTATGATTCATGATTCAGCGTTGCTTGAACTAAAGGGTGTGGGAAGTTTCTCACGGTTTTCCCACCTGCAACAAGAAGAAAGTAACCCCTACCCGATCCACCCTCGCAAGCGTTGCTTACTTTTTATACTACTTACTTTTGAAACACACGGAATTTCCAGGTTTTGTTTTGTTTGTGAGAGAGTGTGTGTGTGTGGGGGGGGGGGGGGGGGAGTTGACTCTGCCTGTGCTCTGACATAGTAAGAGTCATGACCTCTCGTATAATTTATAGATTGTGGAAGGGTGGCATGGAGCTTGCACGGGGTAAAACCTGTTTGTCCTTGTCCTTGAAATCGCACTTTTATCAATTCATTTCTTTCTCGCGTTACGTCTTTTCCCACAGACAGCCTAATACCGAGAACTGAACCAAAACGCACGGATAAAGCAAGTAATAAAAGACCGGTGGGGCGGTAGAAATCTGTTTTTTAAAGTATTTGCGACGTTATTCCATTCTCTGATATGAAGCTTGCATGGCACACCCATCACACCCCATAGTTTAATCATTTAATAGATGAGCTATATAATATGTAAACGCCCGACAATAAAAAGCCAATTATCCTACAATTTTAAGTTTTCTCTGGCCTTAAATTGATTAGACCTGCTCAATTTTGTCAACAGTAGCAGGTCATTTTGAATGTTTTCATTCCTAGCCCCCTTTTTGTTTGTTTTATACGAATCACGGGTGCAGAAGAAAATATAAGACGAACATTGCACCACTTGGAAATATTCCTGACACAATTTTTTTTTTTCAATGAGATTATATTGCCATGGTTATAACGAGACAAAATGCTGCATTGTTCAGAGTATTTCATTATAACAATCTTCCTATTATGGTCTTATTTCACAGTCTACAATTTTATAATCTGATTTCATTCACACTCTGTCAAATTAAAACCCACGAGAAATGAACTAATTCCAGAGAGAATGACATACATTTCTGAACTCTTTTATTTCATAGAGATTCCAGGAGTATCGTTGTGGTTTAATCATAAACAAATTATTGCAAAACAAATGTTGCAGATATTTTGACAGAAATCATTAGATCTAAGAATGTAGAAAACGTGGGTTGCGAAGTTCATACATCATCATTCCAACCAGCAAGCCTGCTGAAATCGGACGCATAGGACGCAAGTTTGTTTATAGGAATGACAACCTCTCTACATAGATCTTCTGGTTACAATATTTCGTCAAACTTGGTTTGATGTAGGGGTTCCTCCCCCCACGGTAATCCTACCAACCTTATGAAAATCATATACAAACTGGCTTAGGAATCCTCGGTGGGTTAGCGTTTGCGCACTGTCATTTGCTGGCCAGGTCTTTCCGCCCCAGACGGTTCAGATTCTTTTTTCTTTTCTTCGGCTTTTCCCAGAATAACTGTTGCTTGAGATCTAAGAAACAGGTTATGACATACCATGCCAATGAATTTTCATTCATATTCAATGTTATCATTGCAGAAGAAACGACATTCAAATTATAAAGAATACACTGCTTTACCAGCTAAAAATGCTCCATTTATGGGCATTGAAAACGCATATTATTCTTTTGTTACTTACCTTTTGTGCAGCCTTGCTACTCCAAAATCTAACAATATGTTTCTGTCCCATGAAAGTGAAATAGGGTGTTCTACTGTTTACATGTCAGTGTAGAGAACAAACACGGTATACAATTCAAACATCCAGGACATAATACCCTGTGACTTCTTCTTTATGACAGAAATTTCAAATTCACATATCCAGGACTACATAATAAGCTATCATAACTCAGATTTTTGCAAATATTTTAGGAGAAGCTAAAAGCTCAATAACTTTCTTTGTATTCATTAGACTTAATAGTTACAATATCTTTTTCAAAAAAACGCTAATTAACCCATATTTTCAGAATTTAACCTTCAACTCATAACACAACCTGTAGGCTGTCAAGAGCTCCTAGCATTGCTAAATATCTCAATTTTTATTTTTTTTTTAAGTCGAATAACAGCAGTTTACTATGATGTCCTTGACATAAACAACCAACTACATGAGACTGGCAATGCGTAATAAAATACAAGCTTTACACCATTGCATTGTACATTGCATTGCAATGCAAATTTCAAGGCCAAACAAAATGCATGTTTTTGTTTACTAAAGAAAAAAATTTGAAATCCCTCATTAAATGCCTTCATTATCAAGGGGGACAAATCAGGGGACAAAACCTCTCCTGCGGCCAGATCATGTTTGCTTTGGACCCAAAGTAATCATACATGTAATTAAAATCACTGCGTAATAATATTATGTCGTTTTAAAGGTTCCGTTCCATGAACGCTTGACTCCGCCAATCTGGAACTATTCTCACTTCCTGGGGTCTACGTCATAGTGCACATTGTAGGCAATCTACTCCTGCCCCCCCCCCTCTTTCCTTTTACCCTCCTTTCTATGGTATGTAATATTATGCATTTCAACACGCTAAGTGCTGTCTTCTCAAGAATTACTTAAGATACGCATGTATTGCCACTGTATATATGGGATGTCACAGGACATAATGATGGGTGAAAGCCGTTTGTCTTTGTTGCCGTTGTCATTGTGTTTATCAATTCATCTCTTTCTAGGGTAATCCAGACGCGTACTGGTCGATTTCCATCCGCTTCCTAGCTTGATGGCGTCATCGGGACATTAAGTTTCAAAGAGATCCCACAATGCTGATCGGTTAGTGAGGGAGGCGTCATTAAAATTTAATGTTGTGAAGTCATCAGCCAAATAGTGGACACTCAAAGTCGGCCAGTGGGCACATAGGTGCAGAATATGGTGGCAATTATGAGAATCGATCATTTCTGTTTTGTGACGGGTCCAAATAGACTTTGCATTGCTACAATAATTATAATTCTCAAACTATACACAAAGGTTTGACTCGCTATATCGCCAATTTCACAGTAACAGATAACAGATAACAGATTTAATAAATGCTCTAAAGAGCGAGAAGTAGCTTGGCAATTTCTCAAATTTCTAACAATTGCTATACATCTGCTTATATAATAATCTTAGACAATGTTCTCTGATTATAATAATGTTGTACATGTATATTAATATTAAATATAGAGAGGACCAAGGAAGTAGGTAGCTATATGGACAGACAGACACGCAGACAGCTACAGGCAGACAGGCAGGCAGGAAGTAAGCTAAACAGACAGACAGACAGGAGGGCAGACAGTCAGGTTGACCGAGGGACAGACAAACAGACAGGCATATAAAAATAAAGACAGATAAACAGGCAGGCAGCAAGCACGAAGACAGACAGATAAGAAAAATAGACGGGCAGGTAGGTACGTATTAGGTAGGTAGGTGGTTAGATACGTGTTGACATTATAATTATGCCTTTGGAAATGAGAAATACATTGTTCACATATTCAAAGTTTCTCATGAAGTGTATAATTAGATGGATCACTGCTATTAGTGATTCCATCCTTTGTTCAACTTAATCAAAATGTAATGACGTGCAAAGCTACTGCCTTACTAATTCCCCGACGCAGTTTCTCTTGGAATGATTCCGCCACCCACTTTCTTCATCCCTGCTGGAACTTTGCCCTGTGGAAAGCCAGGTCGGGTGTGAATCGTGTGTCTTCTCGTAGGCTTGTCCTGTGGGGTAGGGTAGAGAGGTGGAGGACCAGGCAGAATACGCGTGTTTCCTGAAGTTGATTCTCCGTACTCATCGTCGCCATCATCATTGGTAGGACGTGGTTCTTTTGAAGTGGTGTCACCGCCGGTGGCTGTTCCTGGTGAGGTATTGTTGGCCTCTGGTCCCGGACTTTCACGTCGTTTACGGCTGAGCATATTGGTAGTGTTTACATTCTCCTTACGCCACTCGACGTCTGTATGAAAGCCGCTGATGTCATCAAATCTACCAGATAGCGCAAACTCGTAGCGACTTGGATCCACCAACGAAGAGATGATGTCTTCTATGTAGCCGTGATTTAACTTGACATCGTGCCAGAGCCACGGCTTGGAATTGTATGAGCTTTCCTGAGAATCAATTAATACAGGTTTATAGTTCCTTGTAGCTACAGCTGAAAAATAGAAGATTTGTAAACAGAAGATTTATAATTATATTGTCAGTGAAACTGAATATATTGTCAGTGAAACTGCACCATGGTCTCTACGCCTTTCAAGATAGATAGGCTAAAAACCTTCAAGTTGGAAAAGAATTATGCCAGTTGCTTTTGCATGGAAAACTAAATAATGTATAATATTGCTTGCAGTAAAAATAACTTACTTTATCTAGAGCCTCGTAGAAACTTGTCCTACGATCTCCGAATTTGTAGTTAAATGTGGGCCGGCGAGACGAGCCACGGTATGTTGTATGGTAATTTGTATGTTGTCCAGAGGTTCCGCCTCCCTCTCTAAGGAAACCCCTCAGTTCAACCGAGAAATGGATCCGAATAATGGCTGTATAATTCAGTGAGGTTTTCTTGTTGAAGACCAAATGTTTCCATGTGGCTGAAGAGTAGGCACTCACTTCTTTGCTAGATTCTACTGTGAACTGTTGGTTGTGTTCTTCACCTTTCGTATCCTCTTTGCTCTCCGAATTCTCATAGCTGAACTTGTAACTGAAAGATACAGTAATAGAAGCTATTGGTTGATAAGAAATCTCAAATCCCAGTTCATGGCCTTGTTTCCAGGACGATGACTTTGTATGAGAAACAAAACGTGTGCTGCTCCACTGCGTTTGAACGGTCTTGGTGACGGGATGACCATCGTAGTTATGAATGCGCCCAGATCCCGCCACCTTCGGTTTCAGATCCTGCACTAGGTAATCTCCATATTTAAGTTCCTTAATGCTGAAGCTCCAGTCACCATAGGCAATATTTAAGCGTTGTCCAGATTTGTACCCAGAACATCTTGCCGATTTGTCAGCTTTCCAAACATCGCCATCTAGTCGGAAATCTTCACCTACGAATTCCCCTTTACAGCCTGATGCCCAACCATAACCCAGAAAGTGGGCCAAGTAACTTAAGTCTTCAAGTGTGTCCTCCATGACCCGACGTTTCACTACTTCAAGTGAGTCAAACAGCACCTTCTCCGGGGACATGCTGCAGCATCGGAATTTGTCTAGGCATTTCAAATCATCGCAAGAACCTTTATGCAACCCAGTGATGAAATAGCCTTCACTGCAGTTAAAATCACCTTCGTTACTGAACACAATGTCCTCATCGTAGCAATGGCCGTAGTACTGTGGGTGACTGGCGGGTTTGATACATCGGCCATCTAAAATATTCTCTAGCTTCCTTCCATCTGATCTGTACAAACCATCTAGAAAAAAGCCACTTGGGCATGAAACCCATTGCTCATAACGTTCTAGCAGATATTCCCAGTTATCATAATATACTAATGTGGAGTCGTACTGGTAGGTCTGATTCCAGGAACAGCAGGTGACAGCGTCCAACCTGTCAATAGAATCTGGATCACCAAGCTCCGATCTGTGAAATCCATTGATACTTGCCCAATTAAAGTCACAGAATGATAGCCCCTCCCTGTCAAAACTGGAACTCCAATCTGTTTTTTGACACGAAGTATCAGTCGTTGTCGTCAGGCGAATCAAGACCAGAATGAGGCCGATGAGCACACAAGTTTGATCCATTTGTATTGCGTACCTGAAAAAGCCATGGGTGAATGTAATCAAGGAATAATGAAACATGTCTAAGTATCAGTTGCAGTGGTGGAAGTGGAAGTCTCTGATGTCTCAAGGGCATAGATGTCTCTGATAACCATAAGAAATGAGAGAAAATGTAAAAGTATTTTTAGACAAACTTCTGAAGTACCATATTTCATGGAGCAGTAGCATTCCCTAGGGCTGTAAGCTTGCGTTATATCATGAATAGAGCGATAAACAAACAAACATTGAACCCCGCATGTGTCAGTCCAACTGAATATACTCTGCAATCCTAATATCTTGACATTAGTTGGGCAGTTTGAATTGAGTCCAGTAAAGAGGAAGACAAAGTAATAGAATTGTGATGGAAGAAAGAAAAAAATAAGGAAGGGAGATCAGAGATCGCAATTATGGGAAAAGTGTCTAATAAATAACGTGATTATGTCCCTTGCTTCATCTAATGGGCGTCATGCCGTCACGAACCCGCTATTCACTTCAAATTTCAATGTCGTGTGGGGCAGTTGCATGGCAACGTTTGCCGATACCGGCTGGAATTTCACAAAAAAATATTAGAAAACTTCAAATTGCTCAAAACAATGCAGCGAGACTTGTTTTGAAGAAAAAGAAAAGAGATTCAGCACTGCCACTTCTGCAGAGTTTGCACTGGCTGCCAGTCGAGAAAAGAATAATGTACAAATTGTCATCCATTTGTCACAAATGTGTCAATAATACTGCTCCATCGTACCTAGTTGATTTAACTGATTACTATGTTCCATCTCGTCAACTAGGATCATCATCTGACACTACAAAATTGAAAGTACCTAAAATGAATCTGTCCACTGTAGGAGAAAAGTCCTTTTCATTTCTTGGCCCTACCATCTGGAACACTCTTCCAAAGACAACCAGGGAAATTAATGACATTGGTTCTTTCAAACGCCATCTGAAGACCCATTTCTTTCAGACAAACTAGGCTAGGTGTTTTTCGGCAGCAACAATAGTAAATATTTTTGAATTTCTTTTGTGTATGCCTGTGTGTGTGTGTGTGTAAGAGTTTGTTAAAGCGCCCAGAGCTTGTCATCGACGGGGTTGGGCGCTATATAAATGCAATATATTATTATTATTATTATTTTTACATCAAATGCTGAACGTTCTAGTTTTTGTGGCTGTTTCTTCATACAAAATGAATATACTGGCACACATGTATGGCAAGTAACCAAGAGATGAAGGTCAAGGCTAATCACCAAGGGCACACAAATGCTTAGTGTTGAAGAAAGTACAAACGCTCAGTACCTCTGCCACCCTACGCTAATGCATCGCTCTCCACACCCTCATCATTTAAGCCAAGAGTCATCCTCTTTGTCGACCCATCACCTCTCCCACTCCTCCCCGCCGGCAGTGCCACAAAACATTGTTAGGACCTTTATGCAGAGAGTAACGTGGGCGATTTTTTAATCTAACGGACGTTGTGCTCTGGTCAGGGTAAAAATTGTCGATATAAGAGGAAAGAATGAAAGAATACGTCGAATTACGAGGGAATATTTAGTAGCATTAAAGAAGGAACAAGTTGAGACTTAAAAAATTGTGTCGAGTTACCCAGAATGTCGACCAAAGCGATGTCCAGATAAGGGGATTGAACTGCACCCCCTCGAAACAAATATGCATTCATACTTTTCACTAACTCTTGATCCTTCGATAAATGAAAACCCTGATATCTCCAGGTTGCAATAATATTAGTAATATTTATGGGCCTTCTAAAGTTACCGTTACCACTGACAGCATTTTTGAGACACAATGTTCAAAGATTGAATATATGCCAATCGACGAAACAAAATTGTTCTCTTATAAGAAAAAGCCACGAGGAATCATAGACACTTACCCGAGCAATCTTGATGAGTTATGCTGATGTACAGTGCAGATCTATGAAAGATTTCCCCAGTAAATGGCTGTTCTCGTAGCTGGCAAAGAATATATAGAACTGGAGTTCTATTTATATTTATTTCAAAGCCACAGTGACACTGAGAAGCTCAGTAATAAGATGCACCTGGTAAAGCTATCATATTACACTTATTCATTTTTTAACTCCATGAAATGCTGTCTTTTGAAACAGACCTCATAACCCTGACCCTTACCTTTCACCCCCAGCCCCACTCTTACATTATTTGTTATATCCGCCCATTTTCTCCCAACCATTCCTTCTGGCCCTTTGCTAAACATAACATAGACAACATTCCCACCAACTCCCCGTTCCCCTCCAGCTAACACCTTCAAGTATCATTGATGTGCATGGTAAACAAACAAGATGGAATGGCTGGAGTCTCAGTACACTGCATTCAGTTCCAGTGTAAGAAATATAGCTGATATCAAGCTGAAAAAACCCAACTCACCATCCATTCACGGGCAAAGGTGTTTCAATCAGCTAACAAAGGGTTAGGTGTGTCTTGGATAGCATTAATTTTGTCGAATTGCTGTTTGTTATTAAGAAAAACAAAAAACAAAAAAATCTTTTTTAAAAACTCTTATGTCATTGAACACTCTGAATGTTAATCCAATTTTTCCCCTTCCCCAATGAAAAAAAAAATGTGATACACGCTATTCAATAAGCAAGTTCTTGTTTCCTATGCGTTTGTTAACTAATCCAAGTAGGCGAATAGTATTCTTGTTATTATGTATGCATTATTCCTTCCTCTAGGTGTAATTTCTCAACAGAGGCAGTGTCTTATCAGTCTGGGCTCATCTTTAATTAACATATGAAGATAGACCTAAGAGAGAACCAAAAACGTTCAGAGAGATGAAAGTATTAGTCGGGGGGTAGGGGGGGGGGGGTCAAGCCCTCAGTGGCCGGGAACCTTGCATAAAAAAAAAATACTCTTGTTTTTCCTTTATATATATTATGTTGGGAGAACCACTTTGGGCTACTCAAAATGCTGGGTATAATGAGCTAAAGGGTGGCAACGCTAGGAAATTCGTCAAAAACACCCTTTAAGAGATATTACAGTTTAACGCTCTGTTGAGCAAAGACGATAATAATAAAGTCGTATCCAGCCAGGTATCAAAGAGATACCTATACTTAATGTACATCAAATTGAAATGGATCCAATTTCCTACCACATGATAGTTATTGGAACTGATTTGAAATGTATTGGACAAAATTAAAACCACACCCCTTACATCGCTAAAATGGACAAGTCCACTATTTTGAAAAATCATACAAAATATACCCAATGGCGAAGGTTCAGTTTTACTGCATATTATCATAGACGAGTACCCACAGAAGTGTTTGAAAACAATGCAACAAATTGAAGATCCAATTATTATTTAACAGCAGTTAAAGTGGTATGTTTGTTAGCAAGATCCCTACTGAACTGCTTCACATATTGAGAAATATTAGTATAATTACTTCTGTTGCTGAAGTGTATATAATCACACATACATATAATATAATATTTGCAAGAGTTAAATGTTATATTTCTGCAGCTCAAGCCAGTTTCATTCAACATGAAATATACTATCGGAATGTGGAGTAAAAACAATGTGTACTACAGAAAAAAGTCAAATACACAAATTCTACGTGTTGCCCAGTGCGACTTGCAGACAAGCTCCAACAAACCCAACAAACTGTTAGGTATAGTGTGGAATACGATTATCCTGCGTTTTAATTACACGTATACCTAGCGTTTCATAGCGGTTTTGAATGAAAATTCAATTTCGATTCCAGATCCAATCGATGCCAGCCGTGAAAAGTTGAGCATTTTTCAATAAATGATGAAATCCGGGATGGCCGTCATTGAAAACGGTCGAGTATGCTTCGCAAGTGAGAATAACTTCGAAGGTTTTTTTGTTGCTGTTTTTTTCCGTTGGAATTGGTCGATGTTTTTTAAACAAATAGCAGAAACAAATCAAATTAGACATGCACACATTTGATGCCAATTATTTTAATTCTAACACAACCATTGTTGAAAGGGTGAGGGATGACGCACACACATTATTAGTCTCCAAGGACCACTGTATGAATAGATGTGTGATTCTACTATTACTAGTCATTCGTGATATTCTTTCAAGCCATCACAGTTCCACCAACGCACCATTACTTCGGCCACAGAAACTCCATCGGGATAGTTCTCATTTTAAAGCAATGGAGAATCTCACAAGTCACATTCAATTCACCGATAGGGCAGGAAACTGATTTTCAGTGGTCTTCAGCTGGATCCGTCTCAGCTGCTATATCCCTGACAGGAATGCGGTAGAGGTTGTAGCTTTTGCATTTGCACAACTGAATACATGTCAGTACATTAGCTTGTTCTGCAACTCGTTTTGCAACTGCAACTCAACAGGTTAAGAACCTTTTCTGGTGGCCACAGCTGTACCTCCACAGACCATCTAATCACACAGGAAAGGGCTGAAGTCTGATGGAATTAGGCCATCAGCAACTTCCACGGCAACACTAAACTTGAGTTAATAGTGAACGGGGAGACAGTGTGCCTGGTACATGTACTGTTCATAGATTGTGGAAAACCGAGCAGCTTTGGTGTGACATGCCTCTTCGCTGTAATTATCATGCTGTATAGATACATTTTGTTCAAGGGTATGCCTGGAACCCTGGTGTTATTATTCTTAGTGATTCAAAATTAGAGGACGTTTAGAGATTCTAAATTTACATTCAGGGAGAATTCATGTTACAATTGGCAAATTAAAAATGTTTGTAGCATCTTCCACATCTGTGGTAAAAATATTGAGATAGGACCATAATATTATTAGTCGCTGCAGTCATCCAAAATAGTTTATTGGTAATTTTCAGTTCTTTAATGTGTACAGAGTGTTGGGCCCATAATAATTATGCAGAATAAAGAAAACAATATAAATATGAAGCTCTAAATTCCTGGCCTATCTATTTGAGAGTAAATGTGGAGAGTATCAAAGCTTTTGGTGGAAAATCAAGAAAGTAGAGAATGTTTTCTTATCCCAACAAATTAAAAGTTGAGCCATGTTACGCAAGTCAGATTTGGGACATAATCGCGTCTACATAGGAAATGCCACCCTTTAGCCAATAATATCCGGCAGTTTCTAAGGCCCAGTGGATCATTTCAATGAAAATATGTACAACGAACAAAAATATATTTTTCAGTGCAAGGTCCAATGCTTATTTTAAGAGATAGGGCATGAAAACATGTTTTCTTTTTTTCCTAAATCTTGCGTGGGTTGGCAGGTAGGCCTACGTGTATTATGAATATTCATAGACGATTCTTTCCTAGCTGCACAAGAAGAAAGAAACCCCTACCCCATCCACTTCTGCAATGCCTACCTTACTGTTTACGCTGAAAAACAAGTTTGTTTTCTCTTCAAATAATGAAATCCCGGAATTTCCAGGTTTTGTTTTGCATATATAGCTTGTGGAGAAGGTTGCAAGAAGCTTGCAGTTGCAGGAAGGAAAGGCTGTATGTCCATGTCTTTGAACCACATTTTTATCAATTCATTCGTTTCCCGGGGAAAACACAATTCCCAGAACTGGGCCAAAACGCATTGATGAAGCAAGCATTATAAATATACTAACGCGTCTACAGAAACCTGTTTTTAAAGGCATTTTCGTCGTTACTCTATTCTCTTAACTTTCATGGCACACCCATCTTACCTTTCAGTTTAATTATTTAATGGACATGAGTTTATCAACTTTGTTTTAAGATACAGTAATTGTAAAGGCCCCATACCAAAGACTCAGTCGCTGATATCCTACAGTTCATGTCTTTTCTGTCTAGACTTGTCTGGTTAGACTTGATCCATTTTGTCAACAGTTGCAAGCCATTTTGTGTGTTTATCTGTCACCTTTTTGTTTGTTTCATAAGTGCAGATAAAAAAGGCGAAAACTGTGTACATGGAAATATTCCTGACACTTGTTTTTCTTTAAAATAAGATTATATCGCTCTGGTATGTCGAGATTATGGCGTTGTTCAAACTATTTCATTAGAACAATCTTCGTATTATGGTTTTATTTCACAGTCTACAATTTACTATCTTATTTCATTCACACTCTGTCAGATCAGGACCTGTGAGAATTGAACCAACGGCAGAGAGAATATTTCTGAACTCTGGCTTTTATTTCACAGAGATTTCAGTGGTATTGTTGTGGATCAACCATTAAATACCAAATTTGAAAAACAAATGTTGCAGATCTTTTGACAGAAACCATTACATCTAAGTATGTAGAAAGCATGTGTTATCAAGTTCATATATTGTATAATCTTGATCCCATCAGGCAATCATGCTGAAATTGGACGTGTAGGAGTGACGTCAAGTTTGCTCATAGGAATGATATCGTTTATATACATAAATCTTCTGGTTACGACATCACACCAACATTGATTTGATGGAGGGAATCCTCCCTCATGGTAATCCTACCAACCCTATTAGAATCATCAGACTGGCATAGGAATCTTCAGTGCGATAGTGCCTGTGTACTTTTATTTGCTGGCCAGGTCTTTACGCCCCAGTGGGTTCAAATTCGTTTTTCTTTCTTTGGCTTTTTTCCCAGAATAACCGTTGCATGAGATCTATGAAACAGGTTATGATAAACCGTACTTTTGAATTTTCATTTATGTTCATTCTGTTATATATCTATGGCAGAAGAAAAAATTGCAGATAAAGAATACAATTCTTTGCAAGCTAAGATTAAGAATGCTCCTTATGTAAGCAGTGAAAACTTGTTATTTTGTTACATTTCCTTTCGTGCATTCTTGCTGCTCCAAAGCCTAACAATATTTTTTTCTGGTCCCTTGAAACTAAAGTAGGGAGTTGTATTGTGTAGTTATGTGTGTAGAGAACAAACAAACCATTCGAGCAGTCAGTGAAATACCTTGTGACTTCTTCTTTATCACAGTACTTTCAAATGACATATCCAGGTCCGCATAGTAAACTTAGTTTTCACAAAGGTTCAAGAGTAGCGAAAAACTGAATAGCTTTCATTATCCGACTTGATAGTTATGATATTTTGTTTTTTAATATTATAAAACCCTTATTTTTATAATTTAACCCCCAACTTTACAACTCAACCTGTGGGCTGTCAAGAACTACAAGCATCTCAAATATCTCAATTTGTTCAAGAAAAAAAGTCAACTGCCAATAGTTTACCGTACAGCCTATGACATAAACAACCAACAACAAATTATATCATGAGACTGGCAATGAACAATGAAATACATGCTTTATACCATTGCATTGGAATGTGGATTTCAAGGCCAAAAGATGCATATTTTCTCACAAAGTTAAAACATCACTAATTATGACAAATTATCACATGATACAGAATGAATAATATATTGTGTAATATACATATAATATGAAAGGACCTATCCCCGAATTAATGCGATTTTATTTACGTGAAGGAGAACAGATTCTAATAGTTCATTGTTTTATGCTAGGGAATTTCCCCCTTACATCATTCTGTCTGGAGGATCCTTACGCAGATGACCTGGCATCAATCTCGTTCTAACATGTTCAATTTCAACCTCATCAAACCCAGCAAACTCATCAAGGTAGCTGGATTATTTTAATGAAAGATGTTTCACTGGAGTTTCCACTAATCTTTTTCCTCTCTCTCTCACACACTCTCTCTCTCACACACACTCTCTCTCTCCCTCCCTCCCTCCCTCCCTCCTGATTCTCCCCAATCTCTTTTCTTCACACTTTTATTCTGCACAGCTCTTTCATCTTGTCTCCTCTACTCATAATTCTCTTCCTCAAATTTGCTCCTCATCTTCTTCATGTATACTTTTTTGTGTGCCTTCTTCTGCTTATGATTATTGCTACTGAAATCAAACTAAATCATTGTTTTAAATACTCTTGCTATCATTGCTGTTATTTTCTGGTATGTCATGTAATCCTATACAAAATGTGCTGCGTTAATTCTATTTTTAGCCCTTTCAGTGCTCAAGCTGCACTGCTATAATTTTTGTAGTCGCTGTTACTTTTGAATTTGATAATGTCAGTTTTTCCACAAAGTTAATGGGAACTTATAGAGCAAAAAGTTATCAAATGTTCACGAATTCAAAAATGTATTATAGCAATTCACAGCCAGTATACAGAAGATTATTCATGACAATATGCGGTCGGCATTCGAGGCGTTAAGCTGTCAGTCCAGTCATCAGTAGCATCTCTATAATTATCAAAGTGTCTGAAATGCAAGGCAAATGGAAAGATACAGATTCTGAATGGAGATAGGATTTGTGATATCAGAACAACTATGAGTGCATCAACCATTCACAGTCATTCACAGTAAATTTAAACCTGCACCTGATATTCTTTTTTTTAAATGTCACCATGATGATGAAAAATAAAAAGGATTAAAGAAAACTTTCATGGGAGAATAGAATGTCATGATATGGCCAGGAAAATTTACCCTCTGTTTTGATTCAGCACTATATTGAGAGGATAATGTTAAGTGTGGCAGCACAAAAAAACCAACCACTCTCCCCAGAGCAATTTATGAATAATAAACTTGGAATAAATATTCTATGCTTAATCAAGTTTAAAAACATAAAGAAAATGACGAAGCTTGCCACTGGGCTGGGAGGTAAACTGACAATTATCATGAATTGCCAAATGGCACTTTATCTCCAAAAATATCTTTCTGGAATGTACACAAAACCATGGTCAAGTTTGGGGAGTGGAAGTGATGCAGCTGCCCATTGACCTAAATGCACATGGCTTTCTCTGCTGAAATTAGCATCACTGCCAGCAGTTACATAAGGCAAGTTCTTTGTGGTAGGCTGCAACACTAACATAATTTGTTCATTGTAGATCCTAAAGCTAAAGAATGTTATTTTGCTTTCAGTCGTTGTTTCCAGACCAGCATAGGAACCAGCATCACAGCACTCAGCACTAAAAACATTCCATGTAAAATATAGGAGATGTCATAGCTGCCAGTCCAGTCAAAAATCCAACCTGAGGGAAAAACAAAACATTCATATATATATACTTGTTTTTAAGATTTTGGCAGTTGTTTTTTTAGCAAATTTATAAGGACATAAAAAAGCTATGTAGTGTGAAGTTCAGAAATCTTCTTACATGATAAAATATCATGTTCTATGCCTTATAATGTTGAATTTAAATATAATTCATGGTCATATGAACTCCAGTGTGTCTTCATTATACTGCAAAATTAAAACAAAAACTTGACACTCATAATCAAACTACTCACGCCTGACTGCATCAGTGAAGCATTAACATAATATCTTTACAAAAATTATATCAATGTCAAACTTAATTATCTTCTCACATACTGGGCTAAAAATTTAAAGAATCATGCTGATGTCCAGCCATTCATTTGTTTTACTGCTTTTTCAAACAATGGGAAAGACAAGATCTTTAGAAGTTTAGTAATTTTATAAATTAAAGTGTAAATCCAGATCTGCCAACTGCCCCTATATTTAAAGGACTTTCGTGTATTTAAAGTGTTGGCAGGATAAATGTGAAATGCTTTTTTTTATGAAAAGGAAACTCCTGCTGGGTCTGAAGGAAAGGGCCAGTCCAGTCAAGTGCAAGACAATGATGACAGAATTCATGTTATACTGGTAGAGAGTACATAACATGATCTGTGAAGTGTATTACAGTTTTTGAATTTTTGTTCTTCTTTCTATAAAAAATTTAAGTTTTATGTCCATTATTGAAGTGGTCATTCAGCATTTAGATCTATAAATCAACAGCATAAGCAAATTTGCCAGTTGCATGCCAGTTGGGAAAGAATTTTGTCTGAGGTGAGTTCAGTGTAAGTTCACAAATCTCCACTAAACAACATCAGAGATGATCAATGTTTGACTGTCTAAAAAAACTAAAGCATTTTTGTCTCTCATACATTACATTACCTCTTTCAGTTTATAAATACATGTATAGGACACATAGAAGATGCCAAGTGACCTACCTGCCATCGGTGTGCCACAGGCTGTGGCAAATCCCATAAAAAACAACAACAACCCATATGCCTCAGCAACAGAAGACAATCCCATCAAATCCACAGTGACTATTGGCCAAAGGGTAACATAGGCGCCTGGAAATCAATAAACGTGGAGTAAAAAAGGGCAGCTACCAATCAACAGAAAAAGAACAAGGCAAGATGAAGCAGGTCCATAATAACCACCCAGAACTGAAACCAATATTCAAACTGATTTATCCCGGGCAGGGCCGGGGACCTCAGCTAGTTTATGATATTTATAACAAAATAACTAAAGTCAGGTTAAATTTTCAACAATCATGTCGTTTAATCTGTGATACTTTCCAGTTTCCTATGTGGGAAATAATAGCAGTGAGAAGGGAAAATACACAGACATACGTGAAAATAGCTATTATCATTTTCAGAAAATGGATAATTAGATACAGCACCTTTTTGATGTGGACATGTTCCCTTGAAATTACTCTGTCTGCCCTCCTCAGTGGAAGTTTTCAGCTACTATACTTTTGAGTATAAACCGTACGTATGAACTGTGTACAGGTAAGACAGTACCAGTGTCATACAATTAAGCCTGTTGGTAGAGTGTAATCCAAGAGGCAATGTGACTGTCAACTAGTGTTAGAAATATATAAGTGTTCGGGTTGTCCACATTATTTTGCAGTTTGATAAACATATAAGATATAGAAACAAAGTGTTTCTTTGAGGCTTACTCTACAGATTTCCTACGATGAAATTAATTTTATAACTTATTTTTTTTAATCTGTTTAGCACGGCATACCTATAAAACACCCAAATACAAATGCGTAGATACTGTGAAGTTCATGACTCGACCCACATAAAGCACTCAGAGCAGTAGCCGCCCCGCATGCGGTCAGAGCAGCAATGTAGTAAAATAGCCGGTCCACTAATTTTCGGTCTGCTAACCAGCCACAGAAAAGCTTGCCAAAGATGTTACCAGCTCCATAGAGGGATACAAGCATAGCTGCCTCAGTTCTGTCAATGCTGGGGTGGAAAATGTATAACATGGTAACGTGGCTGCCGTATTTCTCTGAGATTGCTTACCTCAAAAACAATTTATGTCTAGATTTGTATGAAATATCTGAAATTAAAAGATTCAAAATGCATTTTCTTTCCATGTTTACAATTATCACATTATCATAAAAGAAGAACCCCTTAAATCTGGTTATTTCAAATTCTCAGCAATGACATAATTTTGTAAAACTACAAGTGTAAATGAAGTGGCACCTAGTTCCATCGTCATCCTTATCACTTCCACAATGATGATTTCAGTTAAAAATCATTCAAGATCCTTCGACAAAATATCCTTAAAATGAGCGATTAAATAGTCCAGAAAACCATTGTTAGCACAGCTCTCTGACACTGCAAAAAAAAAAAAAAGCTGTCTTATGTAAACACAGAACTTTGATATTTCAACTGGTGTAGAATTCAGATAGATGTATAATATCTTTTCAAGGTGTGTAAAACTCACTCCCAGATTTTCCATTTAAATGACTTTACATTTTATGCTTAGCACATTACAGAGTGTAGCCTTTTGAAATATCAATGTATAAAAATCTGCAAATGATTCATTCACACCTGTCCAGGCCTCAGTAAAGATCTGACGAATTTTTACACTGCCTGATTCTGTTACATGTACCAAACTATCTTTATTACTATACAAATATTACACATACCCGTAATACAAGGCACGATCAACCATGTATAAAACTGGCATGAAGAAAGACAAATTGGTGAGGAAATTACTGATAATGAAGATGAGAAATTTCCCATTCCTCAGTAGACTGACATATACATGGAGTGACGCAAGTAGCTTGGAAAAGTAAGTTTCCTTTTCGTCATCTGTTTGCTCAATATAAGAGTAAAAATTTCTTCTTGAGAACATCTGGGTAGGGGCAGAACTGCAGTGCTAAAATAATGTTTTATACTTTCATACTTGATTTGATCTATTCTATATTCATTCACTAATCACAGGTGAGCCTGGTTTTAAAAATAAGATATAATTCTTTCAGGATGAGTGTAATTGCATTTTCAAATCAAACAATAATCACTAAAAAAAAATTCCAGACAAATGTGAAATACGATTACACAATGTATTCTACTCTCCGTTTAGTAATGTGTATCTAAGATTACTCTCAGCCATTTCCCAACAGGAGAAAATCCCATTTACAGCTTTTCCAGCATCTCTCTACAAGGAGATTCTACAGTGGAACAGGGACAAACTGGGAAAAGTCATTGCCATTTATTTTCATTAAATTCTTTCATATATTTATAAACTGTATCTTTAAGAATAAACATCCCTGGTGAAAATGGCAGTAATTAAGTCTGTTGAAAGAAGTGATATGATGAAAGAAAAATAACAAATAAAATTGATAATAATGAAAAGTAAGAACTTTGTAAAAATTGTTGAGTTACATGTTACTATTCATGCCTGCCAGCGAGAGTTTTGATAATAATGAAAGCTTTATTGTTAATCCTACAAATGCAGAATTGATAAAAAGAAAAGAAATACCAATCTCTGAACTGTTGTTTCTAACTAAAACCATTTATTTTTTTTTTAGAATAAACATGGAGCATTGAGCAGCAGACACACCTGGAGTGGTCAAATAAAACAATAATGTACACTATGGACATATTCATTGACCAAAAAAACATGATGAATGTACCTGGCATTGTGATTTCTTCAACTATCCCCGAACACCCATTTGCAGATGCTGCTGACATGAGATCAGCTTGGTTAGGGGAAGTCATCTCAGAATTTTCATTGAATACAGTAAATACTGAGTTGTCTGGCCAGGTCTTGTGCATGTAAAGTATACTGCTTAGACTTCCTGCCATCATAATTTGCATATCACTGAGAGATGTTTTCTGGGCTGGTACAGGCAAGTGCAAGACTGATGCTCTACCTCGTAAATCTGCATGGCTTGAGTATTGTTTATCTACTGGAGCAATGAATGCTATTTTTGAAGATGGCAAAACTTGCATGCTTCCACCAACTTTTCTGTCATTTGTAATATTAATGTTTAAGAATTTATTATGGGCCTTCACAGAATCAGAGATTAACTTCACAGAATCACCATCTTTACTCACTGTCTCTGCAAATACTTTATGTTTAGACTTCATACTCTTATCTTGTGCATCCTGATTTGTAGACAATTTTGATGTCCTCTCCGGCATTCTTACTGTATTGTTATCTTGCTGGTGAACAACTGCAGGGTGAGCAGGGAAATAGGCCACTGGAGCCACACCCGTTTCCATCTCTGACGCTGGCAAAGGACTATACAAATGAGCAGAAGGGCGTTTACAGGGGCCCATGTAGTTCCCTGAATGGTTGTCTAAACACGTGTCTTCGCAATTTTCTTGAAATTCTTCTGCACAAACTTCTGATGTATTGCAGTCCCCAGCTGCGAAACTTCTTCTCGACAGTAATGAGAAATTCACAGATACCAAATCACCATCTTTCTTTGGGCGACAACTGCCACATTTAGGAGCAGTCTCCAAAGGCCGCATCAGAGCACCTAGTACACACATGTTCAGAGATATTCCCGCAAGTATCAGCATGCAGCCACGCCAGCCATAGTAATATTCCAACCAATTCAGGAATGGAGCCATGAAGAATGCACCAGCTCCAAGGCCAGAGGCAGCAATGCCCATTGCCAATGAACGTTTGGTGGTAAAATACATGGCCACTAAGGAGACAGATGGGAGATAAACACATCCAGCACCTGTGCCTGTTTGAAAAAAAAAGACACTTCTTTTTTTTAATGGCTAATTGATTATAAGAAGCTGGCGCCATGGCATAATTCCTACAATTCCAGGGAAAAAACAAAAACAAAAAACTGAGGTTACTGGCATCATTGTTGCAGATTCTCTTGGAAAATCAAACTAATAACTGGAATTTATAATAGAGTCCAAGGACAGTTAATAGTAATATTTGAAATATGTAGAAACTATTCACATATAGGTACTAGGGCAAATTTATATATCGTTATAAAGTTCACTTGACTTTCAAGGCATCTGCAGCTTAAATGTGCAAGTGGCCCCGGGGCATATAATATCTGATGTCTCTGCCTGCCCCTTCCAGCAACTCACTGATTATTTAGGAGCTCATTATAGTGATCAAATGTGAGCTGTGTTTCAACACTTGGTGAGCAGATTTTTAAATGCTGTCCATGTTTGTATTTGATTTTCATTTTAGTCACCAAAAAGAAATAGATCTTCAGGCCATTCTGTTTCTGCGCCTACAAACATTATCTGTTCATTATTTTCTTTTGAATGCATTAAAATTTACTTATTTTAGGATATCTGGAAATTAAGTTTATGCTAATCAATGTATTTTTCTTTTTTCTGCCCTTTGCTTAATGTAAAAATATACACTACCTACGACTATTCCAATAGAGACTATAAGGAAGTAAACATTCATAGCAAAATAACTGGCCACAAATCCCAGGCACATGACAAGGCCTCCTCCTATGACCACAGCTCTGTTGCCCCACCGTCTGCTTAGAGCTCCTGGAACCGGACCTGAAATTAAAAACAAACAAAAAAGAAATACGATCAAACAGTCAGGTATTAGTTTGCAGTCTTTTGTCGTTCTAGTTTTTCATTTTCACGTTCAATCAGTACATGTCAAAGAGCTTATAGTGCTCACTAGAGTCAGAACTCTACATTCACTGAGACGTGGGGAAAGGAAGGTGGAAGGCTAATATAAAAATAATAGTATATGTTTCTTTACATCAAGTGGCGAATCGAGAACACTAACACGATCACGGCACCGGTAGTGAAGTCAGAAAACAGACGTTTTTCACGTCCACATAGATGCAGGCTGGATAAGTTCGGATAAATGCACGAACACTGATTTAATGAGCAACCAGCCACTTGTTCAGCCAATGCTGATAAACAACTCAAGCAAACCACTTCAGACAAAGTTATTTTACACGACATTTACGCCACCCTTTGAAATGCAACCAAAGAGCTTATAGTGCACAGTGGAGTTAAGAGTTTGCTCACAGTAGAGCATCACTTTCGGCATTTTGTTTGGGGCAAGCGTCTGCTGTAGCCTATTGGCTGCGACCCTGACACCGTTTCCTCCATTTCACCTTCGTTTTTTGCGATTTCAACTATATCAACTGGTTCACACTCGCTGTGTCTATAAATACAACAACAGATGAGTGAAAGGATCAGAGTTTACATTTCATGTCCATTAGTAGCACATAAACATCAATAGACCTAGGCTTAGAAATTCAGCCTGGCCATACATGTAAGATGTAGAGAGCTCTGTGGGTAGACGAAGGCTTGGCCTTAGAATGACACATATCAACTAGTGATACAAGTCAAAGCCTGAATGTATTTAGCTGGAGTGCCAAGGCTTCTTACACTGACACTATTCAGTGATACACAGCAAGTTTGGCAAGTGAGTGCAGAAGTAGGGGTGAAACCGTGAGCAGTGCTATCAAACGCCATGAGCAGACCTTTATTCTAAATAAAACATTATTTGTAAGGGCTTAATTCGACAACGGAGGGAGCCGTAGTAACTATGTCGGCGTGCTGCTCACATCGTGAGTAAACGTGTGGCATGACAATTGGAAAGGGCAAAGAGTAAGTATATTCGTATTCTGGGGGACGTTCAGTTGCGCAGGCACTGGCAGGCACAGCGTTCAGCGCCAACCGCCAGCAAGGCAGCCAGAGGGGCCTAGAGAGGAGCCTGCCTCAGCTTTCCAATATGGCGACCCCCGTAGGATTTAAAATGACGCAGTTTTCTAGTATGGCTGCGCCCCTAGATTCAAAACAACACTCTTAATTTCACAATTCACATTCTAAGAAAAACAAATCGATTTTTCCAAATCCATCCACCACTATCGGTCTTTCACATAAAATAATGCAAAAACATACCAGCCCCCCAGCACTCCTCCCTTTCCCTCGTAGGCTATAGCAATTAGCCTGAACAGATGATAGCGAGCGCGTTGTTTCAGCTTGCCCCATACCGAGATGTTGGTTGATCCTGATGACGGAGAACGCTCTCGTCTTTAGCAAGGGGGGGGGGGCGTCTGAGATAAATTGCTAGGACTAGAGCCACTAAATGGCGGCGTTTATATCGAATCAAAGCTCCAGCAATGTGTCGGCTGGTGCAAGTGATCTCTTGAAGTTTGAACCAATCCGTTTCTCTGTTGGTTCCTGAATGGTAAAGAAGAGATGCTGAATACCGACCTTCTGCAGGCGTCCATTTCTAGTGTATTCTGAGAGTTGTCAACGCTTAATTAGGTTGCGTGAATAAAGTGCGAAAATTGTACATTCTGTATTCTCCTTTACTCGGAAAAGAATTGAAGTCATGCGTGCGACGACATCTATTGTAAAGCCTTTAGAATTTGAAAAGACCGTCTGCCTGATAAAATATATACTTTTATGAAAGGATTTTACTTATTTCCGCATTATAAATCTACACTGAAAAATAATTCTCTGATAAGACAATTACAAAATGCGCCTCAGGTAAAGTTTCACTATTTCATCCATCTGTTTTAAAGATATTGCCGATTTAGCTGTCCACGAATTTTGAGACGCACTTTAACAGGCTTTCATAGGTCAGGCAACAGAATCAGTCTTCAGTCCATGGCACGGGTGTTATTACTAGTCTTTTTACTTGATATTGTTTGCTTTTGTCATCTTTATTAGGGAAGTGGGGAGGGGTGTGGAGGGGCTTGTTTGTTTTCATTTTTCAATGGACTTTCTTTGGGAATTCAAGTTTTCAGAACCAGCGGCTGAAAGTTTGACTCTCGCACCATGGTTCTGCTACGCAATCAACGCAAAACATAGCTGACCATTCCTCCCTTTAACTTCGTATAGAAATGAGCACTCACAGCTTGCCCCAAATCGTCCGTCATGTTTAGCTTTCAATTCGGTACACTTCGAGAATCATGCGCACCGTGGGAGTTCTGACTCTATAGTGTGGTCGCTAAGCTCTTTGGTACATATATAATAATATATACATATATTTTATGGAATTGATACTGATTTACATGAAAGGAGTGATGGGCATGCAGAAACAAACACCAGTCCAAAAATTCACATTCTAAGTAGAGTATTTTATTTCATTTTGTTTTAATTGTGCCAAACCGCTTTGCTTAGGTATTAGACCAAAAAGGGGGCAAAGGTTGGGGGGGGGGGGGCTGGATGACTTCTGAAAGTAGGTTGGGCGGTATTAGATTAAAATGTCTAATATGTCTGGGTCAATGTATAGTTGAAATTGAACAAAATCTTAAGGACCTGTGGGCTGAATACCTGCTTACGATGGCTCCAGTTTTAGTCTCACTGTTTGTCCTTTTAATATAGCCTCAGTCTCACCTATGCCAAACATCACAGCTATGGACATGGAGATAATCCAACTGGTCAGTCCTTTCCCGTCACCGAAGTGGTCCAGCCAGGCCACGTACAGCACGCTTATTGCGTACAACGTTCCCACATCAAACATGTGGATCAGGAAGGAACAGGTCACGATCACCCAGCCCCAGCCCCCGTCTGGGATGTGCACTTCTCTCTCCATTCTGTCTCTCTATGTTGTTTCGGGAGCCCAGGTGCTTTAAGACGACAGCTTTTACCCCTGGGTTATAAATGCTTCAGTTCCTGGCTGCATGGTTGGTGAAAAACAAAAAACAAAAACCAATGCCATTACAGTTTTCACTCACCTTTCGTCTTTTTTCCAGTACAGTTAACTACCATTCTACGTGTCCATTACGTTCTTGCATTGGATAGACCATGCCCACTGCCCATATTCACTCCACCAATATTATAAATTGGATTATGCCTCAGAATTTGAATTTCAGTTTTAATTTTAAAATTTTGTCTTGTCTTGAGTCTTTCTAGACACCATTCAAACTTTTGTGTTACATTTTTGTGAGACAATTCCGGGTACTTTCATGTTTCATTTCAACTGAACGCCCCTGACCATGGGATACTAATTATACATGTTCAAATTGATATACAGTGCCAGGTACAAAAAAGGGCTGTTCATTAAGTGTTATCGAACGACCCTCCATAAAATCCAAACTCAATTAATTTCTTCGTCCCAGGTCCGTAACGCCCCTCCCTGTTCCAGAGCCCCAACAACCTCAACTGCCCCTCCACATAAAACAAGATAAAAATCGCTTTCTCATTCCATGAGGGAAATTCACGTTCACAAAGTGTTTAAGAGCACATAATTAAATAAAATTCATCCCTACCACCCACTCCCCCTCATCCCCCCACCACCAAAAAAAAAAATAAAAAACGCCGACCGGCGCTGCACTGTGGCGACGACGTGCCTGCTCCAGTTGTAACTGGGGTGCAATGGCACAAAGGCAAAATTTCCCAAATGGGATTAAGGAGTTGTACAAATACAAATACAAATACAAATAATTATATGGTACACACACCTAGTGTATCGTTATATATAAACATATCATAACTCAACAGTAGGCTTAAATTCTGTAAAGTAACATGGAAAATTACATCTTATGGTATATATCTAGCTATGATACACTTTCTGAGGTATTTAAGATTCCAGGCTTCATAGCACATAATGGTCACCATAGAGGAAGGGTGGGCCATCCTACATTTTTGCTATTTTTCCAAGTAATTGGTGCTATCAACAGACATTAACTCAGTCTTTTGCCAAAAATCTCGGTTGCATTCTTGTTCTTGGTAGATATTTTTAACACGAAATCGTTGCTTTTACAAGTCAGTAAAATCTTCGTTATTGCGAAGAGTTCAGCCCTCATTTTCTCAAAACATAGCAAATGTGGATGGTCCACTCTTGCTCTAAAGCGACCATATATGAGCATAATCATAATCAGTTCTATCTGGGTCTTGCCACAGATAGAAGGCTTCATTTCAGAGCATAAATTTGAATAATAATTTAATTTACAAAATGCCTCCCATTGACGGCCATGAGGACGCGCTATCACAATTATTATAGCTGCCCACGACTGAGTATCTTTCGAAGCTTTGTCAAACTACAACCGCTCACAAGAGAATAGCGTTCGACTCCTTGACAAAAGCGGAAAAAAATAAAAACACAAAAACGACTTACAACTGAAAAGTGGGTGTATTGTCACCATAAATAATGGCCCACAACTGAAGGGTTTGACGTGTTTTCACAATAAATAATGATATAACGACTCACAAGTGAAAAGTTCGATTATGTTGTCGTAATAAATAATACCCCACATCTGAATAGTTCGATGTGGGCCTGATGACACAATAAATAGCGCCTCACGACTGAAAAGTGTTCGAATTCGATGTGTTGACGCAATAAAATAATAACAATGCACGACTGAAAAGTTCGATATTGTTGAAACAATAACGGCTCGGCTTTGTAAAGTTCGATGTGCTGGCGACACGATGAATAACGACTCACAAGTGACAGGTTCGATGTTTTGGCACAATGAATAACGACTCACGGCTGAAAAGTGTTCGATATGTTGTCACAATGAATAAATTATGCTCACAACCAAGAAGCGTTTGATGCCCTGTCCTTAAAATAAAGTCTCACAACTATAAAGAGTGTTCAACACACTGCCACCAAAAAGCAGCTCAGAACTGAGTAACAGTAGAAGAAATGACAGTTGTTTTCTTTCTTTTTCAACTTCTATCCACTTTTTTTTTTTCATGCGGAATACACGAATTAAAGCAAAAATGTGCTCGTCTTAACAGCAATATGGAAAGTACCAACATTAGAAAGCCAGTGTTGAAAACCTCCTCAATCTACGCTACGTGATGCACGAATTTTCTTAACTTGAATATATAATTATGCGGTCTGATGAGCGAAATTACACTTCTGTGTTCGAATCCGTGACATGATATTATCATAATTATATATGTCACTTATTCAAACTGAAGTACGTTGGTTTATTATTGGTGTCTGCCTTTGGTCATATTTTCTTTTCCCACCAATCAGAATTCGTGCAGTCTGTACACCCTGTACACCGTGCAGTCCGAGCAGTCTGTACATAATTATACATACAACAACGGTTGATAAGCACACATTAATGAAAGAAATCATCCATTCAATGCAAGAAGTGATTACTTCCTTCTTTGTGAAAATGGAGATAACAATTATTGCACTGAACTGTCGAACTATCCAATTGGTTATTCATGGTCGGGAAATTGAACCTTTCGATAGATATAGATCTAGATAATTATCTTTGCTCCAAGTGACTCGGAGGGGGAAAAAAACTGCTACTGATACACTGTCTTCTGGTTTCGTACTCTCTACATTACAATGTGAAACTGTAACTGTCCATATTTATGAACTCGTAACAATCTGTGTCATAGTATAGTGAAGTTGGGGGGGGGGGGGGGAGGGGGGGGGTGAATACGTAAGCAAGTAAAATTTCGGGACTAGGTGACCAAAATAATATTGTGAAATGTTAGGTACTAACTAAATGTTTGGTGATAGATTACGTGGACACATCCATTTTGAACTCGCTATATTTACGGTTGGAACAAAGAATTTGCACGTTTATCTTGGTCGGGTTTGGTAGTAAAGACAAAAATAAATACAAAACTAACCTTGTTGAACCTAAAGGGGATCAGACGTGAGCCGTGTCCGCAAAGAGGAGGAGAGTTGTTTCTATAGTCACCGAGGTACAGTCATCATCATCAAATTAGAGTAGAGAGGGTGGGACGTAAGGGGATAGGAGGCTTGTGGGAATCGTTCTGTGGCATTGGGGTAGGGTGGGGATAGGGAGAATGGTGCCAAGGCCACTTCGTGTAGTACAAACACGTGCACAGTTGCTTGCCGATAACGTGTCGAGGTTCGTAAAAGTTCAGCAGGTTAAACGTGACGATATAGGGAGACCAGTGACCCATACAATGCCCTTGATAATAACAGTACGTCAGTAAGGGGGACACAGCTGTCGTGCTTATTGTGCAACAGCAAATATTCTAGGTACGATATCTTCGGCAATAGCAAAATTCGAATCGGGTCAAGGACAGCGATGGTAAAACTAGGAGATCAGTTTGTTTGATGAACTTTCTACATTGCTCAGTGAACCGTTGTTAGAGAGCGTGAGTGTAAAAAAATACTAGCCATCTGTCTTTTTATCTATCTATCTATCTATCTATCTATCCGCCAGCCTACCTATTTGTCCATAGACTCGATTCATCCAGTAAAAGGAATATTGCTGCAGTGAAACACAAGCTGTCGTGCACAGAAAAACAGGCACTCTCTGTTCTTGTATAGGAACCAATTCAACAGAATTGTCAGACTTTAATTCGGTGGAAGCCGTGGTATGGATGATAAAGTCTTAGATTGGTGACCCACAGAGTCAAGTCTGTTTTACATTAAATCAACTCTGTCTCAGTGCGGGAGGTCTCTCTTTCCGCCTGCCGACTCAAGACAGTTTTGTCGCACCCGACACTGGTGAGACAGATTTGCTTTGGTCTTGCCAGTGTGCGAGGTCCCGTTTAATTTCATAGTTTACATCCCCACACTAAAACCGGGACAAAATAGAATTGATTCAGTGTGCTTTTGGCCTCAGTGTTCTGCTAAGTCGGGGTGAATATGGGGGGAAATGCAGTGACCCATTAAGCAAAAGACTGACTACCTGAGAATAACTGGCTTTGGATAACACTGTGACCCTACCTCTGTTTCTTGAAGCCAAACCCTTAAAAATCTGGAAAGAATACAAGCTTTATGACACTCATGCAGCTATTCTGCTATATTGAAATAGAATAGTAGGGAATTTCGTAAACACTGATAATAATGATAACAGAAGAAGAATGCATTGTAATGATGATAATTAATAAATACCATTTATATAGCTCTTCATCCCGTAATATGCTTCACGGCAATTCTACCACTCACATTTGTTATGCTTTGCTATAGCATTATCTATTAACCAGCCAACAACACTGCAACAGTTCAATATGAAGGCGTTTTTATTCAGCGTCAAACTGATTGTTTGCATGACTCTTTAACGGTTGAGTTCATAATCAAGCGGCATAACTCTAACTATTATAATTACATAACATCTCCCCTTTTAAGCATGAATCATTTGTAAGTACATTAATTAACAGAAAAGGTATCCAAGAACAGGGGAGTCTTGCTTTATCATGTACATAAACATTCCAAAATCCAATATGTGTTTGCACATGTAGTGGACCACTATGAAGCTAAATATTATAACTGTTTATGCTTATAAATCAGACTTAATCAGAGAACAAAAAATGAATTCTTCATTTAACTAACACTTGAAAAGAATCTGATTCTTATACATGAATTTAGTTATAGTGTATTAAATATATATAAAGGAAGCAGTCAGTTCTTTATCTTATTATTTTATATGATTGCTGCTGATAAGATTGCTAGTAGACTCTATTAACAATTTTATTTTATTTTAAGACTGATAAGGTTTTTATTGTCTATATCTCATGGGGAGCTTTACAGCACGGCCTGATCTGGTTGTTCTATATAGGTGTTGTGTAGGGTCTGTGTTGACAGGACCGTGCAATGTTTGGTTAGCATCTCCTTCTGGTGGGACCGTAGCTGCAGGTTCTGAATCTGGTGCAGGTATTTCTAGTTGACCTTGTGGTACAGATGATGTGCGATCTTCAATTGTGATCGGTGGTGTCAGGTCATGGTGATTTTCTCCATTCATAAGAAGATTTTGTCTGTTGCGTCGAAGGTCTCCACTCTTTGTTTTGATGTTGTATGAGCGTGGAGTTGATGCATGTGAAATGACTTGGGCTGGTTCCCATTTTCCATTGTGCCTGTATCTAATGAAGTCACCTGGGCTTAGTTCTGGTAAACTATGTGTGTTTTGATTGTAGTACTTGTTGTGAATAGTCTTGTTTGCCTTTTGTTTCCTGGGAGTGACTGGTAGAAGTGTTCGTATCTTTCTGCCCATAAGCAGTTCAGCAGGTGATTTAGATCCGTCTGGTTTTGGTGTTGCTCTGAAGTTGAGGATTGAGATGTTTGGGTCCTCACCACTTTCTTTTGCTTTCTTAAAGAGTTGTTTCACTGTTTGGACATTTCTCTCAATAAAACCATTTGATCTAGGGTAATATGGACTACTTGTCACATGTTCAATGTTCCACTGAGATGTGAATTCTTTGAAATGTCTGGATGTGTACTGAGGACCGTTGTCAGAAATCAACCATACTGGAACTCCATGACGTGCGAATATAACTTTAAGGTGTTGGATTACTTTCACACTAGTTGTTTCCTCTAGTTTGCACACTTCAAAATACTTTGAAAAGTAGTCACTGACTAACAGGTAGTCCTTGCCGTCAAAATGAAATAGATCTGTGGCAACTTTGGCCCATGGTTCATCTGGTATAGGATGTTTCAAAATCGGTTCTTTCTGTTGAGCATTTCTATGCTTTTGGCAGACTTGACATTTACCAACAGTTTCCTCTATCTCTTTTAACATTCCTGGCCAAAATATTGCTGTCTTTGCTCTACTTTGTGAATGTTGGACTCCTAGGTGACCCTGGTGAATTATCTTCAACATCTCTTGTCTCATCGATTCAGGAATAACGATCTGATCACCTTTAAGTAAAAGTCCATCACATTCAGTTATGTCTTCTCTTACTGTCCAAAATGGCTTAATTTGTTTGGAGACTTTTCTAATTGTGTCTGGCCATTCTTGAATTTGGTCTCTTAATTTGATCAGGGTTGGATCTTTTTCTTGTCTGTTCTTTATTTCTATCAGTTTCTTAGGTGTTGCATGTAGACTTGCAACAACCGAGTCAACAAAAGCTTGGATTTCTGTTTCTGGAATCTCGCTTTCAGATTTCTTCTCACTATTGGTATTCTGTTCAGTAGCTCTTGAAAGAGTGTCAGATAACACTTGTTCTTTTCCTTTCTTGAAAGATACGTTGATATCATACAGCTGCATCCTGAGAAGGAACCTCTGTATCCTTGCAGGGGATTTGTTATATGGCTTTTTCATGATTGCCACTATCGGCTTGTGGTCAGTCCATACTTGGGTCTTTCTGCCGTAGACATACTGGTGAAATCTTTCCAGGGCGAAGACAATCGCAAGTGTCTCTTTTTCTATTTGAGCATATCTTTGCTCGGCTGAAGACAAGCTTCTTGATTTCCTTGCAAAAGTATCGGTGATCAACTGGTTGATTTCCTTGCAAAAGTATAGCACCTAGACCATCCTTGCTTGCGTCACATTCTATAGTGACTGGTTTTGTCACGTCAAAAAACCTCAATGTTGGAGATGACGTGAGCGATTTCTTTAAAGCTGCTATGGCTTTGTCATGCCTTGGAGTCCATTGCCACTCACTTTCTTTTCCTAACAATTCTCTAAGTGGGGCTGTTTTGGTAGACATATCAGGGATAAATTTCATTAGGTATGTTACCATACCCAAAAATCTCATAAGTTCCTGTTTGTTCTTTGGCGTTGGCATGTTTGTAATGGCTGAAACTTTAGTGTCATTTATTTTGATGCCATTCTCTGTGAAGATGTGTCCAAGGTATACCATTTTTTCTTTTAGGAACTCGCACTTGCTTGAATTAAATTTCAAACCGCATTCTCTTGCTCGGTTGAAGACTGCTTGTAGACGCTGAATGTGCTCGTCCATTGTCGAACTCCATACACATAAATCATCCAAGTATCAAGCCACACCTTCTAAGTCACCGAAAAACTTGTCCATGGCTTTTTGAAAAACTTCTGGTGCTGACGATATACCAAAAGGCATTCTAAGAAATCTCCATCGTCCGTATGGTGTGGAGAATGTGCAGAGTTTGGATGACTCTTCGTCAAGTGGAACTTGATAAAAACCACTTGAAGCGTCCAGCTTGGAGTAGTATTTGGTTCCTGCCATCTTGGTTGATATCTCTTCAACAGTTGGAATTTGGTGATATTCTCGCTTCAATGCAGTGTTCAATCTTTGAGGGTCTAAACAGAGTCTAACTTTTCCATTTGGCTTGTTCACTACAATCATGGGATTCACCCAATCCGTTGCTTCTTCTTCTTCTTCTGTTATGACACCAAGTTTCTTCATTCTTTTCAGTTCTGCTTCCACTTTTCCTCTTTGTGAGAATGGTATTTTTCTTGCTCCTGCTACCATAGGTTCGATGGTTTCATCTATTCTGATGTGGTACTTGGTTTTAAGTTTCCCAAGCTCTCCGAACGTGTCATTGTATTCTGTAAGCAGGTCATCTAGCTGTCTTTTTTCTTTTAAGCCATCTACTCTCTTGACGAGTTTAAGCTATTCTGTTGTCTCTAACCCTAAAATTGTTTGTGCTCTTTTGCTAGATGTTATTATGAACTTGATCCAATATTTCTTTTCTTTGTAAAAACACGGGATCGTTGCCTGCCCTATCACTGGAATGTTTTCCCCGGAATATGATGTCAGTATCAGAGAGCATTTTTCTTGCTTGACTTGCAATTTGTCAGCAGTTTCTTTCGACATTACATTCACTTGGGCACCAGTGTCGACTTTTGTTTTGAGGTTCTGTCCTCTAACATTAAGAGTTATGTTCCATTCTGTTTCTTCAGTCCCAATGGCTTACTGAACCTACTTGGAATTCTTCTGCATCACTTTCATTGCCTGATACTTGTTCTTGTTCTACCTCATGTAGCTTCTTTTTGTGTTTTCGTGCACTTCTGCAGGCCTTGGCAAAGTGGTTGTATTTCAAGCAGTTGAGGCACTGCTTTCCAAATGCTGGGCATTTCCTTGGTGGGTGGTCTAGCATGCATTTTTGGCATATATTTTTATAGGTCTTTAACTGTGCCTGTTGATGACCACTGTCTTTTCTACAAGGTTTTGTTGAACTCAAAGCTTTTCTTACTGCCTGAACAGTTTTTTCTGATTCCTCTTTCATTAAGTTCATCCCTTTCCTCGATTCTTCATCCGCTCGACAAATGCTGATGGCATTTTCTAACGTCAGATCTGATTCTCGCAATAGCCTATCTTTGACCTCAGATCTTCTGATCCCTACGACTATTCTGTCCCGAATCATGTCATTCTCCAGTTTGTCGTAGCGACACTGCTTGGCCAGCTTGGTCAGCTCTGTTATGAACTCATCCAAAGTTTCTTGTTCCTTTTGTGTTCTTGTGTTGAATTTATATCTCTCTAACGTCACATTGTGTTTTGGTTTGAAATATAAATCAAACTTACGAAAAAGAACTTCTAGTTTGTCTAGCTCTTCTTCTCCTATAGCATTATCTATTAACCAGCCAACAACACTGCAACAGTTCAATATGAAGGCGTTTTTATTCAGCGTCAAACTGATTGTTTGCATGACTCTTTAACGGTTGAGTTCATAATCAAGCGGCATAACTCTAACTATTATAATTACATAACAACATTCATTTCACATGCAAGAACATACTAAAACACATGTCAAGGGTCAGAAGCAGATGTGGCTGCGCTGCATTCCATCAAACTAATCGACCACCAAGTGGGTTAAGAGACGTAGTCGATAAAAATTAACGATAATATATGCAAAACATTCAGTAGCCAGTTATCTTCAAATATGAAATATACGTTTATATAATAATATAATGATTCATACGTGTCGACAATTTTGTACCAACACCTGCTGCTGGATCTCACAAGAAAACCGCCGCCATTAAACATTATCAACCTCTAAAGTAGACTTAAATGAGCAATAACAGAGCTGCCTACCTGTCATTATATACGGTTTGCCAGGTCACACGTGGAACATCTGTGTACCGGTACGTAAGTGAGCGGGGAGATTATATTAAAATATTCTTTTAATGTAAATTATGCGTGCACAATAATAATAGATCGCAGTCAATTTTGTAAGCCAGTGTTCCTAAAAATGTAAATGTAGATATTAAACATTATGTCTAACTGCTGGGAGCTCATAGGCAAAATTCAGTCAAGTGTAGTGGAACTTCAAAGAAATCATTGGCTCAGAATAAGGCGCTGCGGTAAAAAATGAACTCTTCCAAAGAATTCACGTCGATAACTAAGAACCAATCCTGGCTTCGGAAAACCACAAAGAATGAAAATATCTGCACCAGAAACACATACGTATGCTTATAGAGGACTGTCTGCGAGAAAGTGCGGAGCCTTTATCAGTGTGACCACAACATTATTTGGTATGACACAACAATAGCGTCACATGAATCCGGGAAGCCCAGCCCGTTCTCCGATAAGCACTTGAAGGGTTGTCTGACAAAACGCCGTAGAGGTCAAACGGGAAATTTGAAAAGTAATCGAATCTGTTTGGCTGCTACGATGCGGTCACAAGATCCCAACCATGCAAAATCTCATCAGCCATATTAGTGGGCTTGATAAGTCTATACTTTTGGACCAATCGTTGAAAAAATGATAGAAGCATGAAACTTGGCACAGATGTTGCCCTCAGAGGTATTATAAGAAAAAGGTGCTGGCCAGGACAAAAATTCAGATGACGCCCAAAAATTCAAGATGGACGACACCTATTGGAAATAAGCAACATAACACACGTGGTACATAAAAAGAACTTGTTACAAATGCTTTTTACAACTCAAGATATGTAGTTATGATGTTGGAGAGAATGTGTCTTCAATAAAAAACGATCTGAAAACAAACAAAAATTCAAGATGGCTGCCAAATTCAAGATGGCCCCGGTAAGTTTGTTTTTGAGTGTAAGAAAATGGCATAGAAACTGATTATTTTATTACACAAATATTATCTGACACTTTCTTCTTTTATGATCCAATGAATGAAAATAACAGTGTTTGTGGTGTTTGAGGGCAGCAGCTGCAACAGCAATAACAACAACAACAACGAAACGGCGACAGAAGCCCGAAGCAGGATTGCACACGTTTTGCTAACTTTTTCGTATTTGCCAAATTCGTCACTTTAACGGACATGAAGTTTTCAAGTCAGCCATTCCATATGTCCACCCACAGGAGAACTGCATGAACTCAGAAAGCAGCTCACGGAGGACAAATGTCAGCTGCAAGCTAATGCACTGATGGGTGGTTTCTTTTTGTTTTTTCGTCGTCTTCACCCAACAGAAATCACATTTCGAGAGTATTCAGAAATCAGATTTGCCGAAAAAATGTGATGTTCCTGCTCAGAGACATGCACAAATTGCTTTAGTGTTTGAACAGTATAGGTCGGGCTGCCTGAAACAGGCCTAGGTAAGAAAACTTAGTTAAAGGGGCGGAAGCAGACATAAAATCACACCAGTTGGATGTGTGCCGAAGAACTGGTCCACATATTTACAAAACAATGGGACAAATCAGAATAACTTCCTCTGCTGGCTAACAGTATACATAATATACAAAATGGCGGTGTATAACAAGTAATGAAAACTGTCTACAGCAAGACAGTTAGGCAGACAACCCTTTGCACACGCTGAAAAGACCGATTAAAGATTCCTGCATCTGAAGCCTGCAGTTAGATACGTCTATGTTACAACTGCTTCTATTCCTTCGAGTCACACACATAAAATACAATTATTGCCGTATTTTCTTGACCAGCTGAAACACTGTGGTCTGCAGAAATTGTGGGTCTCTTTTAGCAAATCAAGAAAAAGACAACAGCTAGATTATACAACAAGTATAGCCTCGAAGCACAGTATGTGCACAGCACGTAGCTCTTATGCGTTCAACGATTGTGGCACTGTGTCAGCCTACAGAGGGAAAAGGGAACACTTATTTCTTCAGACATAAAAGTTTTTTATTCCCAGATGCATCAAAAATGTTGTGCAAGGCTGAGCAGATACTCGGTGAGTATTGATGATACTGACATCCAGAAGATAAAGTGATGGAATGACAGGTCGCCTGTAATTTACATTATGTTGTTGATGCCAGGAAAGGCCCCTTTATGCACAAAACCACACAGTTTGACTTTCCACCACCAATAAGAGCAGCTCTGCAACAACAAATTTACAGAGCAGCTCAACAAGGCGGTATTATCAGGGGCCAAGCTCTTGATCAGAGCCCACAAAAACCTTTACCACACGTTACAGCAGGACTTTCTACGCAGCTGAAATGTTGGTAAAAACCACGTGCAGAGATCTGCTTTCTCGTCGTTATGGATAAATGCATTCACTGTGAATTATTTTTCTTGATGATACTATTGAGCCACAAACACGACAACAGGTGAATTTAATGTCGATTCTTGGCTCCTCTATGAACGCAATAACCACAGCTCCACCGTGAAATCGGACAAATGCATTCTATATATGCATAATAATATGACACCTCTGTTTTGCCAGAATATTCCATTTTTTACCATCGAGGACGGTACTTTCAAGCTATTGTCCTTGTAGGATGACAACTATTTTTTCTGGATCTTTTTTTTTAAAAAGGTAAAATTCGTGGGCTAGGCTGACATTGCCCGGGTATAGGACTGAGTTAACTGTGTCGCCATTTTTTATTTTTTTTTGAAAGGTTATCACATTTAGTTGTTTCATCGGTTTAAATAGCTGTTAATATGTATTCATGAGAACTGTAAAATTAATCTCCCTGAAAGCCAGCATTTTCTAACGGTCAGTGGGAGATAATGTATTGCTTGGCGGCCATCTTGTATGTTCCGGCCATATTGGCTTTTTTCAAGATTATTATGTTGATAATGAATGGAACAGCCTTGATAAGGACAAAGGTTTATCGGTTATAACATTTCCGGCTGTAAACCTGGTGCTTTGCTGACAAGAAACAAACTATAAACAGATCCTCGCATTGTTTAGCGGCCATCTTGAATTTTGCCGTTATGTGGAACGTTTCTTCGTGGCCAACGCATTATTCTCAAACACTGTCACAAGGAGAATATTTGTGCCAAGTTTTATGTTTCTATCATTTTTTAATGATTGTTCCACTTACCAAGCCCACCTGTTGCAGTCTTGGCTTACAGCACATCTTTCTGAGCATCATTCAAAACAACAACAAAAAAATATTTGAACCAGACAAAATACAATGAGGCGCCATCTTGCCCTGAATTGTGATAGAGGGTTGTATTTTTGTTCTGCCAACGTTGCTGAACAGTTCGTTCACTTTTAACCATGGTAATTCTGGTCCCTATCAATCATGAGGGGATCCCTGTAATATGGCTCTGCTGTCACTTACCGTAGACTGTCGGTGATAAAAATACGAGTATCATTCACTAATAAATGAGTTCTTTGGAGGGTCTTCAAAAACAAAGATCTCTCAACCCCCTAGTGCTGACTGATAGGTCTAGCTGGTATTTATCACTGACAGATCCGAGTGTAGTATGATTTTGCTATCACTTGCTTTGGACTGTTGGTAATAAATACGAGCTAGATCTATCAGTCAATACAAGCTACTTTGAGATTTTTTGCTAGATTATGTGCAGGTGAGGTAGCTATTGTCTTAGGGTAGCCACACAAAGGCCACCGAATTCGGTCACCGAGCCACTAGGCGCTTTAGGTGAGGAGAATTGCACTGTATAAACGGACCGAATCTAGGTGGGCTCTGCGTGCAGTTGTTGAAATTATATAGTGCAATTCTTCTCACCTAAAGCGCCTAGTGGCTCGGTGGCCGAATTCGGTGGCCTTTGTGTGGCTACCCTTATACTTGATTTGCCAAGAGAGACTCAAAGTTACTGCAGTCCACAGACTTTCAGCTGGTCAAAAACTGACACTGCTACAATTCGTCCAAGGTTTTACCTTTTTGGCTGAACAGAGTTACACACTGCACACTACTTCCACGTGCCTTCTCCACTGTATGTCAAAATAATTATTAGGCCGATTCAGTGTGTAATTTAGTACTAAAACGAAAAACAAGTCGTATCTCTAAAAGTTTTGAGCACATGAAACTCCAATCATCAATTTGTCAAGAGCGGATGGAAGAGAGAACTTTTTGTATCATTCTAAGGGTAGCCACACAAAGGCCACCGAATTCGGTCACCGAGCCACTAGGCGGTTTAGGTGAGAAGAATGGCACTACATAAACGGACCGAATCTAGGTGGGCTCTGTGTGCAGTTCTTGAAATTATATAGTGCAATTTTTCTCACCTAAAGCGCCTAGTGGCTCGGTGACCGAATTCGGTGGCCTTTGTGTGGCTACCCCCAGGGGACGGATTGTTCATGTTATGTGTGAGAGAATACAGGCAGTTGCAACACAGGTGTATTCAATTGCACGCTTCAGATGCACGAATATTTTTTTTAATCGGCCTCTAAAAAAAAGGATAATGTGCAGGGGATTGCCTGCCTGGCTGCGTGATTTTTTTTTTTTCGTACGAGCTTTTTTAGCAAATTCAGGAGCGGGGCAGCAACACACCCCAAAACACAGGTCATCGGTTAACGGATTTCTCGTCCTATCGAAAACTGCCATGGGTGCTGCAATCTCTGGACTTGTGCCTGATATGACTCTGAACGTCATCGAAAATCCCTGGGATGTGTTGGAGTTGTCCTGTGTTTGGGGGTGTGGCGCTGCCCCGCTCCTGAATTTGCTAAAAGCTGGTACGTAAAAAAAATCACGCTGATACTGCAGACTGTTTTCATTTCTTGTTATACAGTGTCATTTTGTCTGTTATGCATACTGTTAGCCTACAGAGGAAATAAATCTGGTTTGTTGTCATTGTTTTGTAAACATGTGGGCCAACTCGTCCAAGTCCAGATGACAAATCTTATTATGAAAAAAAAATAGTGGCGGGAGTAATTCACTGTGGTGCAATTTTGGCCCTTTTTTGCACGACGATACAGCATAAGTGACAGTTTCAAAAATTATAAAATTAATTTTGTTAAGTGTCAGCTAATCCAGTCCAATCGCTTTTGTATCGACCGACGAGCGCATGGAATCTGTAGTAAGACTGTAGAGTATGGGAAGCTTTGTGGACCAAAAAGAGAGAGAGAGAGAGAGATGGATGGTGGGTTCACAAATTTATCCCGGATAGTGCCGAGAACTTCACCTAGTTTTTTAAAATATGCACAACCCTGCGTCATGCTTTTGCAGTTGTTTTTTTTTTTTTTTTGCTTTTTTTTTTTTTTTTGCTTTTGCCCTCAACAATGCTAAGACACTGCAAAGTTTGCATTTGTGACAGTTAATTTTATACACAATGTCTGATACATAGCCTATTTTCAATATGTGTCGAGCATCTTGACTTTTTGGCGCCATTTTGAACATTTTTCGTGGCCAACATCTTTTTCTTAAAATGCCTCCTGTGGACAATATTTGTGCAGATTTTCATACTTCCATCATTTTCCCGAACGATTGTTCTCATAATATAGAATTGTCAAGCCCTCTAATGGGAGGGGAGACCTGTGAGGCGTACGTAATCTTTTCAATTATGGTATTGAATTAAAAAGCCTGGTTTTGTTTGTATTTTTTAAAATAAGTTATAGGATTGTCAGTAAATAAATATCAGTTGTATGGTATGGATCTAATACAGCAGTCAAATTGCCAGAACGAAATGCCATTTAAGGTTTCTGAATATTAAGGCTTTATCGCGGAGATTCAACATTTTAATGACCGTAGGCTCGTATAGAGAGAGAGTGTGTGTGTTAAAACCAAGTGTATACAAGGCGAACAAAGGAGGAATGGATGGGGACAATCACCAGAATTAGCATACGTATTTTATGAATGGCCTGTCAGTGAGCAAGTACTGAAAAGACTCTTGCCGTTTGAATGACATACACGAGGTACTTTGATATTCATTGAATGCCCCAAATGTCTCCTCAGTTCCAGCCCACTAAGCAGAATGCAACATTATGCACCATTGATTTTGGTCACAGTTTGGCAGGGTCTGAAACCATCATCGAACTCTGCATTTTTAATTTCAAATTTATCGACCATGCTTGTAATATGGGGCTGACTTTTATGTGTGCAGTTGTTTTGTGTTTGTTGATACTTTCGTAATTCGGTGTGTCGATTTTGCCGGCGCAATTTACCACCTGTACATAAATCAGCAAGAAAAATACAGCTTGGCTTTTTATACTGCAATAATGATTTGAAAGTGAGCTAAAGAATAATGTCAGACAGAGATTAGTACTGGAATGAATTCATACAATATCATAGGGACCTGGTTACGAATTAGTTCAGCCACGTATGTAAGCAATTAATGTAAAGTGGTGTAGTATTAAGCTAGGCGCACACCTGCGACGTGCTGTCGTGAAAAGCCTCAGAGATAGTTACCCTTTGACAAGCAGCGGACACCTGAGTACAGAAAGTGCAAGGTCCCTCAAATTGTTCGTTGAACTTCGAACATACTTCACAGAAAACAGGATTCGTTCAGTGGATTTACCTTGATCTTTCGGACAACTCCCCCCCCCCCCCCAACCGGTAATTGCCCCTTCGTTGGCTCGGCTGGTAACCGAAGCTATTGGCGTCGATTCCCAGTTGTAGGCCACATTAATGACGTCGCGTTTTCTTCTTATTTATTTATTATTTGTTGTTTTTTTTTGTACATTTCAAAAACATATATAAAACACAATAATACTGGTGTATACTGTAATTAGGCCAAGTTTCAAAAGGAATACTGGAATACTTGATCATGCTATCAATAAACTCATGCATTTTCTTTACTGTTCACGAGAAGTCGGATGGTGTTTTGTGGCAGTTTGGGTTTGTTTATCGAAACTCGATAAATTGCCAACTACCGGTATTATCTGAACAGTTTGGTCAGTTGATAGACCTGTTCGCTTCTCGATTGCAGGTTGTTTTTGTTTTTCTTTCTTTCTTTATCCGTTTCTTTCTTTCTTTTAACCCCCCCCCCCCCCCCCACGTTTTTCTTAACCTAATTTTCGCTTCAGCAAGATTATCTTATGGTTCTTCAAGAAAGGACTACCAGTAGCTGCTTCTATGTTGATAAACCTTACATGGAATCAAATAAATTATTAAGAAGAACGATGAATTCAGAGTCATTGCTATCTCCTGCGGATCAATAACTTTTAGGGGGCTTGAAGACGGTAGCACTGACCACAATACCTCTCACAGTATACCGTGTGCTGCTGCGGTTAAAAAAAAATGGCTAAAACACAAACCGATCCAACATATTCTACTCAGCACAACTTTTCTTTGAATGGGTGTCTCTACATGATCATTTTTTTCTCTGTGGCCTCAGCTGAAGCCTGTTAGCCCCGTTTGAATGGGTGTCCTGAAGTGTGTATCTAAACAGTAGACAGGGACGCTTGGGTTGGCAGAGCGTGTGACACCAGTTACAAATGGAGGGTCATAACTCGATTTTTACAAATTTTTCAGAAGCAAAAAAAACAAAAATGGATAACTTTCTTTATCAGACCTATTGGTAAAGATATTTTGAAAAACGTTATTTAACCTTTAGTTTTCACATTCAACCCCCAACTTACAGCACAATCTTCAGGCTGTCAATAGCTACAACACAAGCATGCCAAATATCTCCATTTGAAAAAACAAAAAATGAAAATCGGGGTGTGATCGTTTACCTCGTGGCCCTCCAAATAGACTTTCCAAGTCAGATGAAAGCTCGGTCACCGAGGACTGTACCGAGGCCAGTAAAAGTACAGCGAAGACACGGCTTGCGGGAGATCTGAATTATTCAAGGCAGTCATGTATGGGAAATTGTCGCCCTCTTCATTCTAGCATAACCATAATCAAACCCTGCAATTGAAAATACACTACTCTTTATGCCAGCACTTAGTTTACTCCTATCTATCTATCTATCTATCTATCTATCTATCTATCTATCTATCTATCTATCTATCTATCTTTTTATCTATCTGTCTATCTGTCTGTCTATCTGTCTATCTATCTCTCTATCTATCCGTCCGACCGCCCCTCTGTCACCCTGTCTATCTGTCTGTTTGTCTGTCTGTCTATCTATCTATCTATCTATCTATCTATCTATCTATCTATCTATCTATCTATCTATCTATCCGTCCGACCGCCCCTCTGTCACCCTGTCTGTCAGTCTGTCTGTCCGTCCGCCCACCCGTCCTTCTGATATTCTGTCTGACATTGGGTATGTCAATGAAATAAATGTTCTGTAAAGCTTCTCCATTGCAACTTTTTGGGAAAGACCTCATACTGAATAAACAACAGCCAGTCACACGTTTGACGAGAAATTCCCTCACAGTAAAAAATGTTTTAAATGACGGAACAGCGAAGGCCAATAAAGGATCTTCCAAAATTTAATATGAATGGCCCGGGGAACGCAGAGTATGTCTTACATTACATTTACAATTTCACATAGCTTCCGGGCATAGGCTTTAATGTTCTGATTGTATTGATTCTCGCTGTTTGTCTCCTTCTTTGCTTTAGGAGAAACTGAATAATACGGCCTTAGCTCTTGTTTGTTCAATCTCTAGTTTCTGAAAATCTGGAGACCTTTTTGTAAGTGGAATACGTTTCATAATACGTTTTTGGCCTACTTATGAACATTTTGTGGCCGTTTTGAGACAGTTAATTAAGATTTTCGATCTGTGAACTGCATGAAAGGAATGCATAATGGTTCCAGGGTAACATGGCCATCCGCTACATATGCTTGGAGAGGGAGGGGAAAGGGAGGGAACTGCTCCCAGCTTGTGAAAAACGAACAATGGGTGGGGGGGGGGGGCTGGGAGGCGTACATAGGCGTTTCAATTGCAATGAGAAAATAAAAAGTATCGCTTTTTTTATTTATTCATCAATGGGACGGGAATCTGGTTTAGCAGTCGATTTCCGTGCCCGTACCGTACAGGACTGGTAGGCCTGAATTATTTTTACAGATATTAAAATTTCGAATCATTTCAACATGATTACAGATAGTGAAGGTCTCCGATGGGGTACCGAAAGTTTCTTATATAAAAAATAAAAAACTAGATCTCACTGAAAAACTGACGTGATTTTCTGTTTCTCTCTCTGCCTCCTCCAAGCGTGTGTAGATCACGGATGGCCTTGTTACCCTGGAATCATGATGCGTGACGCCATTCTTTTCATGCGATTCACAGACCGAAACTCTTAACTGTCTCAAAACGGCCACCAAATGTTCATAAATACATCAAAACGATGCAGGTTGTCCCACATATCTACATGGCCCTATTGTTCTCATTGTCATGTGCATTTCTAAAGCCCAGAGACTTTGGGCGGAGTAGGTAAGCTTAGACCAGCATACTACGTGTATTAAATTTACCAACTTCCCATTTCTCTGTCGCGTATTAAATAACTGTGGCCCACAAGCTAAACAAAAGAAAAAATAAAAGGTATTTATGTGGTTACTACATTTCAAGGTGTTTTTCCACACAATGTTAATGTTAAAGCCACCCCCCCCCCCCCAATCCACCCAGTTCTCAAATTAACATGAAGCATCGTTATCTCGTTTGAATGTTAGGATCAGCCCCTCTCTCCAGTCACGCCGAAATTAGCTCCATATCATTTCTTTCAAATGATGCCATTATCAGTTTATTACTTTTCGCAGTGTATTTTCACTCAATATTAATGTGAAAACCACCGATTATAAATCTCCCTCCTCAGTCAGAGACACCCCTCCCCCCAGCCACCCACCCTTATATGGACCTTATAATAATATTATTAATGTGTAAGAAAGTCAGGGACAGAAATAATTGCTTGACGGGGCTTCTACGGATTTCTTGTAACACTGCGCTCCAAAGCCTTTCAAAAACATTCTATTAATATTTTGTATTCAAGAAACATCGGTCTGGATAGTCGTCTACATCCCCCCTAACCTGGCGTAGTTCAGTTCTTTGGTTCTGATTCCGAGATTGCTCGACTACACATTAACAGATCTCAACACACGAGCTATCGATCGGAAGTGTTGATGATGTCTACCGTGACGTACAACAAGCCGGACTAGAATAAAACATACAGTTTCCCGATTTAAATTCTTCTGAAGCATAAACGGGCAAAAAGCTTACCTTTTGGAATCCAGTTCTCCAGGTCTTCTTTAACCGGCGTGTTCTGGCTAGTTCTGAGTTTGAATGCATACGATACAATCGTGAAGATCGCACAGCACTGAATCAAATCTGTCTTTCAAAAAAATACAACACAGTAGCGCGATCGTGCCGCATTCAACTATTCATCTCATTTCACAATGGCCGCATTTCAGATTGTCGGTGAAAGGTCGCATGGGGTGAGTAGGGCGGGTTTAAGGCCAACTGATGCTCTAAGCACATCCCAATCTTGGTGCCGTTTTCCCCTTCCATTGGCGGGACATAATCAAAAGCTACACGACACTCAAACTCAAACAGAAGTATTGACGAAGAAGTTTCCCTAAACATGAAAACCCAACTTAACGCAACTATAGACATAATGGATGCTGTGTCATTTAAGACCAGGCCCCTACCGGTACCTGAAATAGTGATAGCTCGGAAACCGCTGGACCGAATGGACTGCAACTTGTTTTATTCTTCCAGTTTGAATATTTTGATGCACACTGAGGGAGAAAACTGGGCCACGATGTGCCGTTTTCAGCTGCGGTTTTTATCTGCAAAATATAAAAACGGATATTAATTTGTTGTGGGGTCCTAGTTCAGCTGAACCGTGGTAAATTCGGCACTCGAGAAAATGTCTCTTGTGCTCCTTTTCTCCTTTCTGTGGTGCCCCTTACCACTTGCTGCTCTAAGCACGTGCGTATTTTGCTTAATGATCAATCCTGCCCTGATAGAAAGTAATAACCGTTCTGCTTCAAAAATCTGCATATTAATATATATGCATAGCAATGGCAGGCCCGTAAGTCTTTCCCTGAGAAAAGGCGCGCTGAGACGCTTGAGAACGCGTGGGCCTACTGACAAATACCAGTTACATGGACCGTTAGTTGCCCTGTCGACCTCGACAGTATCGAGGTGCAGCCTGGGAGGGGGGCACATTGCGAGCACAGCCAGCCAAGTGTCACTAAGCCAATAAAAATATAATTTACATTATTACAGAAGCCCCCCCCCCCCACACACACACACACGTTCATATGTCATGTCTCATGACTTCGTTTCCCTCACAGCTCTTCAGGCCCGATTCCACAGACCTGGCAATACAGGTGGGATATAGGACAGCTCGGGACAATCCTGGCCAGCATTCCTCCGTCAATGCAATGTAGATTTGTACAGGATTTCGGCAAGGTTAAAACCTACCGTGGCATGATGTCGCACGGTGTCATTCCTGTGTGCAAACTTGACTTCAGTCTTATGCGTTTGATTTCCATGCTTGCTGGCTGTAATGGGTTGAGTTGGACGCCCATAGAAATTGTTATGCACAATCTGGAATTTGAACAGTTAATATCGGCTCTGTACTTTCACAGTGGATGTGGGTGGACATCCAATGGACGGACTACATCACAAACATCCAGGTTATTGAAATGTCAGGTACAACCCACATTGAGACAATGTTGCTTGGAATCCAGCTCCGATAGGCTGGACATGTCTCAAGAATGGAAGACCGCAGACTCCCAAAAATCGTGCTTTACGGAGAACTTTCTACCGGCTACCGCACCAGAGGTGCTCCCCGCAAACGCTACAAGGACACTCTAAAAAGGTCCCTGATCTCCTGCAATATTGATCCTAATCAATGGTCAGAACTCGCAGCTGACCGCGATACCTGAAGGAAAAAACTAAACAGGCTACCGCCAAGCTCGAAAGTGACCTACAACCCAGAGCATCGGAACGAAGGATGCGGCGAAAGAGCCACATGCCTAATCCAGATCAGACATTCCCCTGCAGCAGCTGTGGCAGAGTGTGCCTGTCCCGAATAGGACTCACCAGTCACCAGCGTGCCTGCACCAGACGTGTCTCAACAAACCTTACACAGATCTTCGTGCGTGAAGTCAAGCCAACAACTTTCAGTCCATGTAGAGTACATTTTGTTGTTGTTTTTTTTTGTATTTGTATAACTCTTTAATCCCATTTGGGAAATTTGCCTTTGTGCCATTGCAGCCCAGTTCTAACTGGAGCAGGCACGTCGTCGCCACAGTGCAGCGCCGGTCGGCGGTTTTGTTGTTTTTTTTTTGGGAGGGGGAGTGGTAGGGATGAATTTTTATTTAATTTTGCCCGGGCAGCGGCCTGTTCGGCCTGCTCATTTGATTTCCAACTGCCAAGGTATCTTTAACGTGCGCAACGTGCATACAGGCCCTCCGAATTTTTGCGTCCTTATCCGAGAAGACTAGGTACTCGATGTAATATAAATTGCAATGTAAATACATACACTGCGTTCCCCAGGCCATTCATATTTAGGAGATCGTTGGTCTTCACTGTTCCGTCATCTAAAACATTTTTACTGTGAGGGAATTTCTCGTCAAAAGTGTGACTGGCTGTTGTTTATTCAGCAAGTTTGCAGTGAAGAAGCTTTAGGCTACAGGACATTTATTTCATTGACAATCGGAATGTCAAACGGAAGGGTGGGCGGACAGACAGACAGAGTGACAGACAGACAGGGTGACAGTCGGGTGTTTGGATAGATAGATAGATAGATAGATAGATGGATGGGCATACGGACGGACGGACGGACAGACAGACAGACAGACAGACGGACGTACAGACAGATAGACAAACAGATAGACAGATAGATAGAGTAACCTAAGTGCTGGCATAAAGAGTAGTGTATTTTCAATTGCAGGGTTTGATTATGGTTATGCTAGAATGAAGAGGGCGACAATTTCCCATATATGACTGCCTTGAATAATCCTGATCTCCCGCCAGCCGTGTCTTCCCTATACTTGTACTGGCCTCCGTGACCGAGTTCATCTGACCTGGGAAGTTTATTGGAGGGCCAGGTGGTAAACTATCATACCCCGACTTTTGTTGTTGTTGTTGTTGGTTTAGATGGAGATATTTGGCATGGTTGTCGCCTTTGACAGCCTGAAGGTTGTGCTACAACTAAGTTGGGGGGTTGGATTGTGAAAACTAAGGTTAACTAACGTTTTTTTCAAAATATCGTAACTAATAGGTCTGATAAAGAAAGTTATCCATTTTTGTTTTTTTTGCTTCTGAAAAATTTGTAAAACCGGAGTTAGGACAGCATTATCTCTTGACCCTCGATTTGTAACTCTGGTGTCACGCGCTCCGACAACCCAAGCGTCTCTGTCTACTGTTTATATACACACTTCAGGACACCCATTCAAACATACCTTCGGCTGAGGCCACAGAGAAACAAATGACCATCTACTTGAGTCACCCATTCAAAGAAAAGTCATTCTGAGTCTAGAATAATTATGTTGGATCGGTATATTTTAGCCATTTTTTTTTTTTTGTAACCACATCAGCACACGGTTTACTGTGAGAGGTATTGTGGTCACCGCAACCGTCTTCAAGCCCTCTAAAAGTTATTGATACGCAGGAGATAGCAATGACTCTGAATTCATCGTTCTTCTTAATAATTTATTTGATTCCATGTAAGGTTTATCAACAGTAGAAGCAGCTACTGGTAGTCCTTTCTTGAAGAACCATAAAATAATCTTGCTGAAGCGAAAATTAGGTTATGAAAAATGGGAGGGGGGTTTAAAAAGCAAGAAAGAAAGAAAGAAAAAAGACTTGCAATTGCAATCGAGACGTGAATAGGTCAATCAATTGATTAACTGCCCGGTAGTTGGCAATATCGAGTTTCCATAAACAAAACCAAGCTGCCACAAAACATCATCCGATTTCTCGTGAACATTACAGAAAAAAATGTATGAGCTTATTGATCTAGTATCTAATAGGCCTTGATCAACATCTATGACTTATTCATTCATTCTCGCTGAAGCCATCCACAAAGTACATACCATACGCTGCCGGTGGGGATGAGGAGGGAGGGGAGGGTGTTGCCTCCAGGTTTCGAAATGCGTCCACGGGAGTAGAAGGTGGGCTATTAATTGATCGTACATGGACTTTTCGTTTTTCTTTCTTTGGCTTTTCCCCAGAATAACTGTTGCTTGAGGTCTATGAAACAGGTTATGGTAAACCATGCTCTTGAACTTTCATTTATGTTCATTCTGTTACCATGGCAGAAGAAAAATTGCAGATAAAGAATACAATTCTTGCAAGCTAAGAATGCTCCATTTATGGGCAGTGAAAACTCATTATTCTGTTGTTACATTTCCTTTCGTGCATTCTTGCTGCTCCAAAGCCTAACAATATCTTTTCTGTCCCTTGAAACTGAAGTAGGGAGTTGTATTGTGTACTTGTCTGGGTAGAGAACAAACAAACCATTCGAGCGTTCGGTACATATACCGTGTGACTTCTTCTTTATCACAGTAATTTCAAATGACATATCCAGGGCCGCATCGTAAACTTAATTTTTACAAATTTTCAGGAGAAGCGAAAAACTGAATAGCTTTCATTATCCGAGTTAATAGTTATATTTTTTTTAATGTTATAAAACCCTTATTTTCATAATTTAACCAGCAACTTACAACACAATCTGTGGGCTGTCAGGAATTACAAGCATGCCAAATATCTCAATTTTTCAACAAAAAAAAAAACTAAAATGACAACAGTTTACCATCCGGCCTGTGACATAAACAATCAACAACATATATACATTGTATTACATGACTGAGACTGGCATTGAGCAATAAAATACATGCTTTATACCATTGCATTGGAATGCGAATTTCAAGGCTATAGGATGCATATTTTCTCACAAAGTAAAGTTTAAAAATATTGTAAAATCATTTATGAAAATTATCACATGATACAGAATGAAGAATAATTAATGCATAGTACCAGGGTATACATATATTATGTATATTATATACATTTGATATGAAAGAACCTATCCCTAAACTAATGCGAGTTTATTTACATATGAAGGAGAACAGATCTAATAGTTTGTCGTTTAATGCTAGGGAATTTCCCTCTTACATCATTCTGTCTGAAGGATCCTTACACGGACGACCGTGCATCAATCTCTCCTAACATTTTCAACTACAACCTCATCAAACGCAGCAAACTCATTAAGGTGACTGTTGGTTTAATGAAACATGTTTGACTGGAGTATCCAGTAATCAGTAATCTTTTGTTTGCTCTCTCTCTCTCTCTCTCTGTCTCTCTGTCTGTCTCTGTCTGTCTGTCTGTCTCTCCCACTCACTCACTCACTCACTCACTCACTCTCTCCCCCTCTCTCTCCGTCGCCCTCTCCCTCCTGATTCTCCACATTCTCTTTTCATCACTCTTTCATTCTTGTCTCCTCTACTCATATTTCCTTCCTCAAATTTCCTCCTCATCTTTTCCCCATAATTATATAAATCCTATACAAAATGTGCTGCGTTAATTCCATTTTTAGCCCTTTCAGTGCTCAAGCTGTACTGCTATAAAATTTGTAGTCTTTGTTACTTTTGAATTTGATTATGTCAGTTTTTTCCACAAAGTTAAAGGGAAATTACAGAGCAAAAAATGTATCAAATGTCCAAAAATTCATAAATGTATTATAACATTACCAATTCACAGCCGATATACAAAAAATTATTCATGACAATATATATATATATATGCAGTCGGCATTCAATGCGTTAAACTGTCAGTGCAGTCATCATTAGCATCTCTATATCACAGTGTCTGAAATGCAAGGCAAATGGAAAGATACAGATTCTGAATGGAGATAGGATTTGTGATATCAGAACAACTATGAGTACATCAAACATTCACAGTCATTCACTATAAATTTAAACCTGCACCTGATATTCTTTTTTTTTTGCATATCACCATGATGATGAAAAATAAAAAATTTTAAAAAACTCTTTTCAAGGGAGAATGTCATGATATGGCCAGGAAAATTTACCCTCTGTTTTGATTCAGCATTGAGAGGATAATGTTAAGTGTGGCAGCACAAAAAGACCAAACACTCTCCCCGGAGCAATATGTGAATAATAAACTTGGAATAAATATTCTATGCTTAATAAAGTTTAATAAAGTTTAACAACATAAAGAAAATAACGAAACTTGCCACTGGGCTGGGAGGTGAACTGACATTAATTATCATGAATTGCCAAATGGCACTTTATCTCCAAAAATATCTTTCTGGAATGTACACAAAACTATGGTCAGGTTTGGGAAGTGGAAGTGATGCAGCTGCCCATTGACCTAAAGGCAAATGGCTTTCTCTGCTGAAATTAGCATCACTGTCAGCAGATAAACAAGGCAAGATCTTTGCTGTAGGCTGCAACACTAACATAATTTGTTCATTGTAGATCCTAAAGCTAAAGAATGTTATTTTGCTTTCAGTCGTTGTTTCCAGACCAGCATAGGAATCAGCATTACAGCACTCAGCACTAAAAACATTCCATGTAAAATATAGGAGATGTCATAGCTGCCAGTCCAGTCAAAAATCCAACCTGAGGGAAAAACAAAATATTCATATATATATATGTACTTATTTTTAAGATTTTGGCAGTTGTTTTTTAGCAAATTTATAAGGACATAAAAAAGCTATGTAGTGTGAAGTTCAGAAATCTTCTTACATGATAAAATATCATGTTCTATGCCTTATAATGTTGAATTTAAATATAATCCATGCTTACATGAACTCCAGCATGTGCTTCAATATTCTGCACAATTAACAGAAAAGCTTGGCATATGTTTTAAATGAACCTGCTCACTTCCGACTTCATCAGTGAAGCATTAACATATATCACCTTCACCAAAATTATATCAATGTCAAACTTAATTATCTCCTCACATACTGAGGTAAATGTTCAAAGAATTTCACTGATGTCCAGTCATTCACTTGTTTTACAACAATTTCAATCAATGGGAGAGACAAGACATGGAGGCAGATCTGTAGATCAACAGGATAAGCAAATTTGCCAGTTGCATGCCAGTTCTCTGATTTGGGAAAGAATTTGTTTGAGGTGAGTTTAGTGTAAGTTCACAAATCCTCTGCAAGGTAACCAGTAATCAACATCAGAGACAGAGATGATCAATGTTTGGCTCTCTGGAAAAACTAGAGCGTTTTCGTCTCTCATGCATTGTATACCTCTTTCAGTTTTTTTAAATATAAGACACACAGAAGATGACAAGTGACTTACCTGCCATCGGTGTGCCACAGGCTGTGGCAACTCCCACAAGAAACAACAACAACCCATATGCCTCAGAAACAGAAGACAATCCAATCAAATCCACAGTAACAATTGGCCAAAGGGTAACATATGCGCCTAGAAAGTCAATAAACATGGATTTAAAAGGATAGTTTTCAGTCAACAAAAAGAGAAAAAAAAACATTTGCATATAGTTATCTGTGACATTTATGTCAAAATAACTAAAGTCAGATGTAATTTTCATCAATCACATTGCTTCATCTATGGTGCCATCCAGTTTCTCAACTTGCAATTATGGTTCCACACAAATTTTATTATATGAGAAATAATAATTAATATCAGTGAGAAGAGAAACACATGCATACATGGAAATAGCTTTTATCATATTCAGAAAATGCATAATTGGATACAGCACCTTTCTGATGGGGACATGTTCCCTTGAAATTAGTCTATCTGCCCTCCTCAATGAAAGTTCTCAGTAACTATAGGCCTACTTCAGAGAATAAGCCATACATTTAAGCTGTGTACTGGTAAGAGGGTAACAGTGTCGTGGTAAAGCTGTCAACCAGTGACAGAAATAAAAGTGTTCTGGTTTACCACATTATTTAGCTCGCACATTCCTGGGTCAAATCATTTTTATAACTTTTTTTTTCCCTTTTTTTTTTTTGGTTCTGTTTAGCACGGCATACCTATAAAACACCCAAATACAAATGCGTAGATACTGTGAAGTTCATGACTCGACCCACATAAAGCACTCAGAGCAGTAGCCGCCCCGCATGCGGTCAGAGCAGCAATGTAGTAAAATAGCCGGTCCACTAATTTTCGGTCTGCTAACCAGCCACAGAAAAGCTTGCCAAAGATGTTACCAGCTCCATAGAGGGATACAAGCATAGCTGCCTCAGTTCTGTCAATGCTGGGGTGGGAAATGTATAACATGTTAACGTGGCTGCCGTATTTCTCTGAGATCGCTTGCCTCAAAAACAATTTATGTCTAGATTTGTATGCATATGAAATATCTGAAATTAAAAGATTCAAAATGCATTGTCTTTCCATGTTTACAATTATCTCATTATCACAAAAGAAGAACCCCTTAAATCTGGTTATTTCCTATTCTCAGCAATTACATAATTTTGTAAAACTACAAGTGTAAACGAAGTGGCACCTAGTTCCATCGTCGTTATTATCACCTCCATAATGATGATTTCAGTTTGAAATCATTCTATGACATTAGGCAAAATATCCTTAAAATCAGAGATTAAACTGTCTTGAAAACCATTGCTAGCACAACTTTCAGCAACCACGAAAAAAAAAAATCTGTCTTATGGGAACATAACACTTTGATATTTCAACTGGTGTAGAATTCAGATAGATGTTTAATACGTTTTCCAGGTGTGGAGGAGAACTCACTCCCAGATTTTTTTATTTAAATGTCTTCACATTTTATGCTTAGCACATCACAGATTGTAGCCTTTTGAAATATCAATGTATAAAAACCTGCAAATGGTTCCTTTATTCCTTTCCAGGCCTCAGTAAAGATCTGACGAATTTTTACATTGCCTGATTCTGTTACATGTACCAAACTATCTTCTATACTAATATGACACATACCCGTAATGCAAGGCGCGATCAGCCATGTATAAAACTGGCATGAAGAAAGACAAATTGGTGAGGAAATTACTGATAATGAAGATGAGAAATGTCCCATTCCTCAGTAGACTGACATATACACGGAGTGACGCAAGTAGCTTGGAAAAGTAAGTTTCCTTTTCGTCATCTGTTTGCTCAATATAAGAGTAAAAATTTCTTCTTGAGAAAATCTGGATAGGGGCAGAACTGCAGTGCTAAAATAATGTTTTATACTTTCATACATGATTTGATCTATTCTATATTCATTCACTAACCACAGGTGAGCCTGGTTTTAAAAATAAGATATCATTCTTTCAGGGTAAGCTGTGTAATTGTGTTTTCAAACCAAACAGTAATTACCAGACAAACTTGTAATACGAGAACATAAAGTATATTGCTCTCAATCATTTCCCAACAGAAGTAAACTCCATTTACAGCTTTTCCAGCATCTTTTTACGTGGAGATTCTACAGTGGAACAGAGTCAAACTGGGAAAAATCAACGACATTTATATTAACATTAAATTCTTTCATATATTTATTTACTGTTTCTTTACGAATAAACATCCATGGTGAAAATGGCAGTAATTCAGTCTGTTGAAAGAAGTGATATGATGAAAGAAAAATAACAAATGAAATTGATAACAATGGAATGTAAGAATTGTGTGAAAATTGTTGCCTTACATAGAAGTTACTATTCATGCCTGCAAGAGAGAGAGTTGCCTCTGACTAAAATCATAAAATCATTTTTTATTTAGAATTAGCATGCCCCGTTTTGAAGTCGTCACACTTGCCGTGGCAAAAAAAGAAACAATAATGTACATTATGAACATATATATTGACCAAAAAAATTATGAATGTACCTGGCATTGTGATTTTTTCACCTGTCGCCGAACACTCCTTTGCAGACGCTGCTGACATGAGATCAGCTTGGTTAGAGGAAGTCATCTCAGAATTTTCATTAAATACAGTAAATACTGAGTTGTCTGGCCAGGTCTTGTGCATGTAAAGTATACTGCTTAGACTTCCTGCCATCATAATTTGCATATCACTGAGAGATGTTTCCTGGGCTGGTACAGACAAGTGCAAGACGGACGCTCTACCTCGTAAATCTACATGGCTTGAGTATTGTTTATCTACTGGAGCAATGAATGCTATTTTTGCAGATGGCAAAATTTCCATGCTTCCACCAACTTTTCGGTCATTTTCAACATTAATGTCTAAGAATTTATTATGGGCCTTCACAGAATCAGAGATTAACTTCACAGAATCACCATCTTTACTCACTGTCTCTGCAAATACTTTATGTTTAGACTTCATGCTCTTATCTTGTGCATCCTGATTTGTAGACAATTTTGATGTCCTCTCCGGCACTCTTACTGTATTGTTATCTTGCTGGTGAACAACTGCAGGGTGAGCAGGGAAATAGGCCACTGGAGCTACATCCGTTTCCATCTCTGACGCTGGCAAAGGACTATACAAATGAGCAGAAGGGCGTTTACAGGGGCCCATGTAGTTCCCTGAATGGTTGTCTAAACACGTGTCTTCGCAATTTTCTTGAAATTCTTCTGCACAAACTTCTGGTGTATTGCAGTCCCCAGCTGCGAAACTTCTTCTCGACAGTAATGAGAAATTCACAGATACCAAATCACCATCTTTCTTTGGGCGACAACTGCCACATTTAGGAGCAGTCTCCAAAGGCCGCATCAGAGCACCTAGTACACACATGTTCAGAGATATTCCCGCAAGTATCAGCATGCAGCCACGCCAGCCATAGTAATATTCCAACCAATTCAGGAATGGAGCCATGAAGAATGCACCAGCTCCAAGGCCAGAGGCAGCAATGCCCATTGCCAATGAGCGTTTGGAGGTAAAATACATGGCCACTAAGGAGACAGATGGGAGATAAACACATCCAGCACCTGTGCCTGTTTGAAAAAAAAAGACACTTCTTTTTTTTAATGGCTAATTGATTACAAGAAGCTGGCATAATTCCTACAATTCCAGGGAAAAAACAAAAGACAGAAAGTCTGAGGTTACTGGCGTCATTGTCTCAGTTTCTCTTGGCAAATCAAATTAATAACTGGAATTTATAACAGAGTCCAGGGGCATTGTAATATTTGAAATATGCGTAAATGAATTCACCCATAGGTACAAAATCAAATTTATAAATCGTTAAAAACGTCACCTGACTCTCATGGTCTCTGCAGCCTAAATGTGCAAGTGTTCCCGAGTCATATAATATCTGATGTCTCTGCCTGCTTCTTAGGAGCTCATTTTAGTGATCAAATGTGAGCTGTGTTTCAACACTTGTGGAGGTTTCTAAATGTTGTCCATATTTATATTTGATTTTCATTTCAGTCACCAAAAAGTAATAGATGCAGATTCTTCAGGTCATTCTATCTCTGCACCTATCAACTTTTTCTTTTCATTATTTTCTTTTAAATGTATTAAAATTTACTTACTTTAGGATATCTGGAAATTAAGTTTATGATAATCAATGTATTTTTCTTTTTTCTGCCCGTTGTTTAATGTAAAAATATACCCTACCTACGACTATTCCAATAGAGACTATAAGGAAGTAAACATTCATAGCAAAATAACTGGCCACAAATCCCAGGCACATGACAAGGCCTCCCCCTATGACCACAGCTCTGTTGCCCCACCGTCTGCTTAGAGCTCCTGGAACCGGACCTGAAATTTTAACCCAAAAAAAAAAGTACGATCAAAGAGTAAGGTATTAGTTTGCAATCTTTTGTCATTCCAGTTTTTCATGTTCACTTTCAATCAGTACATGTCAAAGATCTTACTAATACTAGTGTATACGCTGTATCTGGCAAGAGGGACCAAGAAGGTCTATTCGCGGTGGCAAATTGCCACAAGGATTTTTAGAAAGCTAAACATGTCTAGATTGTGAAAAGAGGTTATAGCAGTCGTGATCGAGTAGCTTTTTAGGGAAAACTGGGGTCTAAAATACCTCACCCTATTTATACAATTGTGCAGCATTTGCTCTTTGCATACGCTACAATCTATGACTAAATGCGATTTTTTTTTTACTAGATGAGCCCAAGTCGCCCTTTGCTGAGTAATGATCCTGAAATAGCACTAAGCAACACTGCTGTCCAGTAGGCTACGAACACACTGATAAACACACACGTGAACAAATGAACGAAACACAGCTGAGCACAAAATGTTATCAACTAACAATTCTTAAATATGTAGCTGTCGGGTCATTTCTGTGTGAGATAGGGCTATGGACATCTTGCCACATGGATTTTCAGAAAGCTCGATATGTCTGGATAATGAAATGAGATGACAGCAAACTTGATCGAGTAGCTATTGAGGAAAGACAGGGGTCTAAAATATCCCATCCTATTTACATAATTGTACAGGTTTTACTCTTTGCTTACACCACAATCTATGATTAAACCTGGTTTTGTTGGACTAAATAGGCCCCAAAGTATGCATTTTCTGAGTAATCATCCTGAAAAAGCACTAAACAACACTGCCGTCCAGTAGGAACACATACTGACAAACACACACGTTAACAAATGAACGAAACACCGCTGAACACATTATGTATTCAACTAACAAGTCTTAGAGATGTAGTTGTCGGGCCATTTCTATGAGAGACAGGTCTGTGGACATTTTCCCACTTGGATTTTTAGAAAGCTAGACATGTCTGGATTATGAAATGAGGTGACAGCAATCGTGATCGAGTAGCTTTTTGGGAAAAAACGGGGTCTAAAAGGAAATTGTGATAGACCGAACCAGCGAAGAGATATACTTACGGATTTTGTCCAACGTTTAGCATGAATGACTGTGAGAAAATGAACAATTTTTTTATTTTATAATGTGCTTTCATTGTAACGCTTGTTTGCGTGAGTAAGGTACGGCTACTCATAGAGATTTATCGGCACTCGTCTAGGGGCCATTACCGTGAATTACTTCCCTTGTGTACGGTAGCGCGGGATCCGTTAATTAACATTGCTGTGAGGAAGCATGCGCTTTGATTGGTCAGTTGGAAATTGTGACCAGCGAGTCTCCAGCTCCTGTATCATGTCTAAAACTTACGTTTTCTTTCCTTTTAACCGTCAAAAAGACAGAAATTCGGATTCATTTTCAAGAGTATGCAGTACCCGTCCCGTATAATATGGGTGCTCATGGTAACTTTTGTTACCAACGGAGCTGCACATTCTAAGTAGTATTTTATTTTTTTTAAAAGAACCGTGCCTCTTTGTTTAGGTGGGGAACGAAAAAAGGGGTGCGAAGGTGGGGGGGGGGCGGGGGGGGGGAGCTGGATGGCTTCTGAAAGTAGGTTGGGTGGTATTAAGTTAAAATGTCTAATAATTATGTCTGGGCCAGTGTGTGGTTGAAGATGAACATAATATTAAGAACCTGTGGACTGAATGCCTGCCTACGATGACTCCAGTTTTACTGTCACTGCTCGTACTTATATTTAGCCTCACTCTCACCTATGCCAGACATCACAGCCATGGACATGTAGATAATCCAACTGGTCAGTCCTTTCCCGTCACCGAAGTGGTCCAGCCAGGCCACGTACAGCACGCTTATTGCGTACAACGTTCCCACATCAAACATGTGGATCAGGAAAGAACAGGTCACGATCACCCAGCCCCAGCCTCCGTCTGGGATGTGCACTTCTCTCTCCATTTTTCCTCCCTGTGTTGTTTCGGAAGCTTTAAGACAGTAGCTTTCACCTCTGGGTTATTATAATGCTTCAGTTCCTGGGTGCATGTTTGATGAAAAACAAAACAAAGCAAAAACCAATGCCATTACAGTTTTCACTTACCTTTCCTCTTTTTTCCAGTACAGTTAACTACGATTCGTTCTTGCGTTTAATAGACCATGACCTTGGCCCATATTCACTCCACCAAGGTTATGTTTTTAAAGAAAATTGGACTGTACCTTGCAATTTGAATTTCTGTCTTAATCTTAATATTTTGTATTGTCTTGCCCCTTTCTAGACACCATTGGGTATAATAATATGTAATTTAGAGATTCCACAAGCCACAGTATGAGAAAACACAGACGAGAAAATCGTTTCACAAGTCTCACCACGACAGTTACAAATGACAGAGCTCACGACGTGACCTTTCTTGGTCTTACATGCTTACAGTTGGCATAATAATCTAATGATTCCGAAGTGTCTACAATTTTGTACCAACACCTGGTGCTGGATCTCACGGGAAAAACCGCTCCATTAAACATTATCCATCTCTAATAAAAGAGCTGCCTACCTGTCATTAGGCCTATAGTACAGTTTGCCAGGTCAGACGTGGAACATCTGTGTACCGGTACATAAGTGAGCAGGGAGATTATAATTATTCTTTTAATGTAAACTATGCGTGCACAATAATAATAGATCACAGTCAATTTTGTAAGCCAGTGTTCCTAAAAATGTAAATGTAGATATCTTCTATATTTATTACTAGCTGAAGTCCCCGGCCCTGCCCGGGATAAATTTGTTCATTAGTTTCGGTTCTAGGTGATTATAATGTTTCTGCTTCACCATGCCCGTTCCTTTACATTTATCTTGTTGTTGTTCGTTCGTTTGGTTTTAGATTAGTCTTACTCAATGCCCAGACACGCCAGGGACTGAATGGGATTGTTAGAAGGCGCTGGCGGCCATCTTGGGGTGGGTCGCGACTCATTATTTGAGTCATCGTGTTTGTAAACGGAGCAGCGTGAAGGCCTTTGTCTATGAGAAAGTTTATCTGTCTGTCTGTCTGTGTACTATCTATCTATCTATCTATCTATCTATCTATCTATCTATCTATCTGTCTATCTGTCTATCTGTCTATCTGTCTATCTGTCTGTCTGTCTGTCTGTCTGTCTGTCTGTCTGTCTGTCTGTCTGTCTGTCTGTCTGTCGGTCGGTCGGTCGGTCGGTCGGTCGGTCGGTCGGTCGGTCGGTCGGTCGGTCGGTCGGTCGGTCGGTCGGTCGGTCGGTCGGTCGGTCGGTCGGTCGGTCGGTCGGTCGGCCGGTCGGTCGGTCGGTCGGTCGGTCTGTCTGTCTGTCTGTCTGTCTGTCTGTCTGTCTGTCGGTCTGTCGGTCTGTCGGTCTGTCGGTCTGTCGGTCTGTCGGTCAGTCGGTCTGTCGGTCGGTCGGTCGGTCGGTCGGTCGGTCGGTCGGTCGGTCGGTCGGTCGGTCGGTCGGTCGGTCGGTCGGTCGGTCGGTCGGTCGGTCGGTCGGTCGGTCGGTCGGTCGGTCTGTCGGTCTGTCGGTCTGTCGGTCTGTCGCTCTGTCGCTCTGTCGCTCTGTCGGTCTGTCGGTCGGTCGGTCGGTCGGTCGGTCGGTCGGTCGGTCGGTCGGTCGGTCGGTCGGTCGGTCGGTCGGTCGGTCGGTCGGTCGGTCGGTCGGTCGGTCTGTCTGTCTGTCTGTCTGTCTGTCTGTCTGTCTGTCTGTCTGTCTGTCTGTCTATCTATCTATCTATCTATCTATCTATCTGTCTGTCTATTCCATCTATCTATTCTATTTATTCTATCTATCTATTCAATTTATCTTATCTTTCTATTCTGATCTGATCTATTCTGATCTGATCTGATCTATTCGGATCTGATCTGATCTATTCTGATCTAATCTGATCTATTCTGATCTATTCTGATCTGATCTATTCTTATCTGATCTGATCTATTCTGATCTATTCTGATCGGATCTATTCTAATCTGATCTGATCTATTCAGATCTGATCTGATCTTATCTATTCTGATCTATTCTGATCTGATCTCATCTAGTCTGATCTAATCTGATCTATTCTGATCTATCTATTCTGATCTATTCTGATCTATTCTGATCTGATCTTATCTATTCTGATCTATTCTGATCTGATCTTATCTATTCTGATCTACTCTGATCTGATCTATTTTGATCTAATATGCTTTTATTCTGATCTGATCTGATCTGATCTGATCTATTCTGATCTATTCTGACCTGATCTATTCTGATCTGATCTATTCTGGTCTGATCTGATCTATTCTGATCTGATCTGATCTGATCTGATCCTGTCTGTTTCTTTCTATTTATCTATCTATCTATTTTATCTCTCTCTCGCTTCTCTTTCTCTCTTCTCTCTATCTGTTTCTATCACTGTCTCTCTCTCTCTGTCTCTGTCTCTCTAAGGTTTATCTATCTATCTTTCTATCTATCTATCTATCTATCCTCCATCTATCTATTTATCTATCTATCTATTCTCATCATCCGTTGTCTTCCTCTGGGCTTACCCCACCCTCTCGCACCGTGTCATGCACATTAACACCATTGGCTTTACATTGTAGTTGTGGTGAGTTGCGTTGGTTGAATCAGTCTGGTGTTGTTTTCTTTTTTGGGTTTGTTTTTTTTTTCAATCGAGGAATTTTATTCAATTTTATGTCATAGTGTACGGAAATGGTATGTGAGTGACATAAACAAATAAAAGTTACAAAATCAATCACAATCACCGCTATTTTTCAACCCATTACCTAGGCTGAGTTAGGCTAGCATCGAGAGATCAGCCCACACCGCGATGGTGAGATGGGCTTTCCATGCGGACCATTCCGGCTGGCGCCGGGAAGCAGGGAAAGAGACGGCTGGTGAAGCGACGCGTGGAATCTAGTTCACTAGTGTATATCTATGGTCTTACTGCACTCCCTTTGCGCATTATGACCCTGTGCACCTGTCAGCATTCATGAAATGGCAATAGTCTGCGCATCAGGCAGTGTGTTTAATAGTGAACACATTGTCGCAAAAACTGATAACGTCATACAAAATTAGCGAAACAAAGCAAACAAAAAAAAATACTTCCCCACTTTTTCAAGCCTCTAAATCTAAAAAAACAACAAATGGCAGGTCGAAAGGAAGGCACTTGTAAACCTTCAGGCCGTATGAGCGGCGCTAGGGCGTGTTAAACATCTCGCGCGTTTTTTTTTTGTTGTTGTTGTTTTTATTATACTAGCAGACTTCCCCGGCCCTGCCCGTGATAAATCGGTTTATTAGTTTCAGTTCTGGGTGATTATTGTGAACCTGCTTCATCTTGCCTGTTCCTTTAAGTTTATTTTGTTTTTGTTTGTGATTTGCACACGTGTTAGTTTGTTTGCACATCGCAGGAAGTGATAACGTCATGTGTTAATGGAAAAGAACTATCATGACATTTTCCTAGGAATAATATTGAAAACACAAACCTGTACTTTTGGCCCTGCAGCGTCAATCTCCCAATTCCAGATCCTTTCTTTTTCCCAGTCTAGGCACATTGAGAACACACAAAGTTTTATACTTGATAGTCTTAGAACTCAATCTCATCATTCAAACCAGTCCTAACCGGAAGTTGTTTTGTGAGTGTGCTAGTACTGCTACAGATACCGGAACCAACCTCAATTACGTACATTTGCCGAAAAAATAGACCAAACGCCAATGTGTCGCAACCTAGAAACAAATACAAACGTTCTGCGAGTTATTAATTTATTTATTTTCTGTGACGGCGACACGACGACAGTCTATACTAAGCGTTGTATAAAATCTGAGGGCCCCCGAATCAGCATTAACAGAGGAGTAGCGAAAGGCGCGCTGCAATTGTATAGATCTATATTAATAAAAGTGAAACCTTACGAGAATTGCAGCGCGCAAAGGGAGAGCAGTAAAACGTATCTAAAAACAAACAAAAAAAAATAAAATAAAGCTAAAGGAACAGGCAAAATGAAGCAGGTCCATAATAATCATCCAGAACTGAAACTAATAAATCGATTTATCCCGGGCTGGGCCGGGAACTCAGCTAGTCTATATTAATAAAAGTGAAACCTTACGACAATTGCAGCGCGCCTTTCGCTACTCCTCCGTTAATGCTGATTTGGTGGCCCTCAGATTTTATACAGCGCTTAGTATAGACCGTGGTTCCTTGACTTATTGTGCTGAGTTTAGTAAAGGTGGTGCAAAAAATAACAACGGAGGCTTGCCGATTTTTTAAGAAATGAACCGAAACTCTCAAACTTTACAGATGTAAATTATAAGTGTTACATAATTTTAATTACAACCGTTGTGATGTGTATCATTATTAATAACGCCGTGGTTACTGTTTTAGTGCTGGACGTGTAGCGAGACATTCGTTATCAGCCAATCTTTTTTCATAATAGCCTGTGGGGAATTAATAGTACGTGTTTCTTCTTCTTTCTTAGTTAGGAAAAAAAAGTTGTAATTATTGTCAGAATTCAAAAGTTCTTTTAACATAATTATAATGTGCTTTAGCCGGGTCGTGTCAACGTTTTATGTTTATTTTCAGACGGCGAGTGGTTCTAAAACTATTCTCAAAATCATCTGTCATTCCACCCTGCATTAGATGATAACGTAAACGACCTGGCCTCTTCCGACACAATATATTAAAGAGAAATAAACTATACAAACGCAACAAATAACAAGATCAACTGCACGTTTCAACTGTCCGCCTATCTATCTATCTATCTATCTGTCTGATCTATCTATCTATCTATCTATCTATCTGTCTGTCTGTCTGTCTGTCTGTCTGTCTGTCTGTCTGTCTGTCTGTCTGTCTGTCTGTCTGTCTGTCTGTCTGTCTGTCTGTCTGTCTGTCTGTCTGTCTGTCTGTCTGTCTGTCTGTCTGTCTGTCTGTCTGTCTGTCTGTCTGTCTGTCTGTCTGTCTGTCTGTCTGTCTGTCTGTCTGTCTGTCTGTCTGTCTGTCTGTCTGTCTGTCTGTCTGTCTGTCTGTCTGTCTGTCTGTCTGTCTGTCTGTCTGTCTGTCTGTCTGTCTGTCTGTCTGTCTGTCTGTCTGTCTGTCTGTCTGTCTGTCTGTCTGTCTGTCTGTCTGTCTGTCTGTCTGTCTGTCTGTCTGTCTGTCTGTCTGTCTGTCTGTCTGTCTGTCTGTCTGTCTGTCTGTCTGTCTGTCTGTCTGTCTGTCTGTCTGTCTGTCTGTCTGTCTGTCTGTCTGTCTGTCTGTCTGTCTGTCTGTCTGTCTGTCTGTCTGTCTGTCTGTCTGTCTGTCTGTCTGTCTGTCTGTCTGTCTGTCTGTCTGTCTGTCTGTCTGTCTGTCTGTCTGTCTGTCTGTCTGTCTGTCTGTCTGTCTGTCTGTCTGTCTGTCTGTCTGTCTGTCTGTCTGTCTGTCTGTCTGTCTGTCTGTCTGTCTGTCTGTCTGTCTGTCTGTCTGTCTGTCTGTCTGTCTGTCTGTCTGTCTGTCTGTCTGTCTGTCTGTCTGTCTGTCTGTCTGTCTGTCTGTCTGTCTGTCTGTCTGTCTGTCTGTCTGTCTGTCTGTCTGTCTGTCTGTCTGTCTGTCTGTCTGTCTGTCTGTCTGTCTGTCTGTCTGTCTGTCTGTCTGTCTGTCTGTCTGTCTGTCTGTCTGTCTGTCTGTCTGTCTGTCTGTCTGTCTGTCTGTCTGTCTGTCTGTCTGTCTGTCTGTCTGTCTGTCTGTCTGTCTGTCTGTCTGTCTGTCTGTCTGTCTGTCTGTCTGTCTGTCTGTCTGTCTGTCTGTCTGTCTGTCTGTCTGTCTGTCTGTCTGTCTGTCTGTCTGTCTGTCTGTCTGTCTGTCTGTCTGTCTGTCTGTCTGTCTGTCTGTCTGTCTGTCTGTCTGTCTGTCTGTCTGTCTGTCTGTCTGTCTGTCTGTCTGTCTGTCTGTCTGTCTGTCTGTCTGTCTGTCTGTCTGTCTGTCTGTCTGTCTGTCTGTCTGTCTGTCTGTCTGTCTGTCTGTCTGTCTGTCTGTCTGTCTGTCTGTCTGTCTGTCTGTCTGTCTGTCTGTCTGTCTGTCTGTCTGTCTGTCTGTCTGTCTGTCTGTCTGTCTGTCTGTCTGTCTGTCTGTCTGTCTGTCTGTCTGTCTGTCTGTCTGTCTGTCTGTCTGTCTGTCTGTCTGTCTGTCTGTCTGTCTGTCTGTCTGTCTGTCTGTCTGTCTGTCTGTCTGTCTGTCTGTCTGTCTGTCTGTCTGTCTGTCTGTCTGTCTGTCTGTCTGTCTGTCTGTCTGTCTGTCTGTCTGTCTGTCTGTCTGTCTGTCTGTCTGTCTGTCTGTCTGTCTGTCTGTCTGTCTGTCTGTCTGTCTGTCTGTCTGTCTGTCTGTCTGTCTGTCTGTCTGTCTGTCTGTCTGTCTGTCTGTCTGTCTGTCTGTCTGTCTGTCTGTCTGTCTGTCTGTCTGTCTGTCTGTCTGTCTGTCTGTCTGTCTGTCTGTCTGTCTGTCTGTCTGTCTGTCTGTCTGTCTGTCTGTCTGTCTGTCTGTCTGTCTGTCTGTCTGTCTGTCTGTCTGTCTGTCTGTCTGTCTGTCTGTCTGTCTGTCTGTCTGTCTGTCTGTCTGTCTGTCTGTCTGTCTGTCTGTCTGTCTGTCTGTCTGTCTGTCTGTCTGTCTGTCTGTCTGTCTGTCTGTCTGTCTGTCTGTCTGTCTGTCTGTCTGTCTGTCTGTCTGTCTGTCTGTCTGTCTGTCTGTCTGTCTGTCTGTCTGTCTGTCTGTCTGTCTGTCTGTCTGTCTGTCTGTCTGTCTGTCTGTCTGTCTGTCTGTCTGTCTGTCTGTCTGTCTGTCTGTCTGTCTGTCTGTCTGTCTGTCTGTCTGTCTGTCTGTCTGTCTGTCTGTCTGTCTGTCTGTCTGTCTGTCTGTCTGTCTGTCTGTCTGTCTGTCTGTCTGTCTGTCTGTCTGTCTGTCTGTCTGTCCGTCCGTCCGTCTTTCCGTCCGTCAAGTTCTCCGATTAGTTCTCATCTTGCCGGGATTTTTCCAAGATTGAATAGTATTCAACACCACTGTCACCAGGATGGTCCATACTCTGCATCGATGTTGTGACGTCATAAGATGGAAAGTCAAAGGGTCTCTAGCGAGACCAAGTACCGACAATACCCCAGTATCGTTGCCACCGCGAAAGATTCAGGCCTCTCATAATTTAAAAAAAAATGCTTAGACGGTATCAAACAGTATAAAGCGGGCTTCAACTCAGTGATCATCTGACTATCCAAATAAGGAATACAAAATAACATTCCGCATTTTCCTATGCAACATTCGAAGACCAGCAGCGAGAATATCAAGTATCGGTGCCAACGAAAGCATAACTCCACAGTTGTCAGAGAAACAATCTGGCATCAAATGGCATCCAGCAGGATGAAACTTTCCTACGGTTAGTTAAGCTATAACTTTAAAATGTGCGTCTGCTGTTACAGTATGAGGTGATGGACGAACAATGAACATAAAGTGGTGTTTCCTCCATTTGGTTTTGTATAAAAACGCCATTGTGTATGTCTCTCACGCATTGGCTGTTGTCTGGCGTGCGCCAACCCGGGAACGCTAAATGCCTCAGTTGTCCTGTATCTAGTATCTTTGGTATTATTACCAAAAGCGACAAAATGTAGAATACAAATCATCCCCATGTCCTTATCACAAATAGGCCTACCATATCAGCATTTTACAAGAGAAAAAGAGGTTGGAAAAGGGTAGAGAAAGTGTGGATAATTACGTAACTGCCCCATTAAGCTACAAAATTGTTCAAATTTGTTTCACATTTGGCCCTAGCTCGAGTATGTTTAGTACTGCATCAACTTTGGCATTATAGAGATACAATTGTCACACTGACGCCTGTGCTTATCTAGCACAAAAAAACTCTTTCAAAGTAATGACATAATTTGTTTTCTCTCCTCATTATCAAGTTATTATTGAGTATGTTTCCGGGTTTGGCATTTATGAAAATATAAGATTACGTCACTTATTGATACAGCTACAATCTGTTACGTGAGTATATTTCATTTAAATGAAAGATGCCTCATTAATGGCTACACCGCCGATATAATTGAGCATTTCCCTTGGCATTAGGAAAATGCAGTATCTATAATGGCTATACAGCCGGTTTTATCCCTGTAGGAAACAAAAACTCATTATCCATTGCAGGCCTCTATAAAACGGAGTTGGTTTACTCCAAGCATCACATCATCGTGTTCCAGCCTGTGCCTACTTTGTCAGTTCTGACCAACTCACCACAAGAACCCCATCATGAAAACGTCAGTAGTTGCTGTTCTTGCCTTGCTATGTGTCTCCATGGTCGCAGCAAGTAAGTACATCTTTTTTTACGGGATCGCGAACGTTCTTGGATTTATGGACAAGGAAAAATCAATCGTTCCATGCTCCACGTATAGAAACCCAAAAACTCTTTTTTCTTTGAATCAAAGATACTAGAAGCGGTAAGATGAGACATCCCTTCTTCGCACCTCTAAAGTTTGCGCGCTGAGCGGGGCCGGAGCCCACGGTGCATTGTACGAAAAGAATGCTTATTTTAATGATAAATTAATGATGTTGATTTGTTACAGTTCCAAGAGACTTATAAAAAAAAAAAAGATTGAAATTATAATTACAAAATAAGTGACGACATCCAAGGCATACAGGGATAGCTAAACAGTGAATAAAATTCAATATTTTCACTGTTTGGCTGTGTAAAATAGGGCGTTGTTCATGACTTCCGCGCATTCGCCGCTAGGTGGCAGTGCGAAATCTGTGCACGCTAAACGCGCTAGTTGTCTCATCTTATGGTATTTGGTATCTTTGTTTAAAGAACCCGTTCACTGTCACTAGTAAGTAATGTCACAAAGGACATAATTTTTACCTTAAAATGAATTCTAAAATTTAAATCATAGAAATTCTTTTGCAAACTTTGTACTGTTGTCGACAAAATAAAGTAATGATCAACGAGCTACTCATAACATCAAAAAATACTTTTGACCGATAGGAACTCATTATCACTTGGGTGAATTTGTTGTGATGTGTCAGTAAAATATATTAGTTTTAAATATATCTCCATAAAATTATATGGAGGGAAGAATGCGACTAAAAAAGGGCTGCAATGATATTTGACGATTTCAGAAATTGCCTGCGAAGAAGCCAATATTTCTCAGCACTTTTAACAAATGTTCACATAATGACAGCTATTTTATGTATAGACATTACAGACGATTTTCTACAAACCAATAATTGTTTCAGCGGCTGCCAACTACCAGTGTATTTCCAAATGTTACAAAGATAACATCGACGGTTCCATGACGGAAGGGCGAATAGATAACATCAGCTGTACACCGAAAAGGCGACGGCTTAGCTTTTATTTAAGATAAGATAAGATATAACTTTGTTATCCTGTTTCCAGGAAATTTGTTGTCGCAGCATCAGTAGTAGTGCAACAGTTAATACAATATCCAAGACCAACAGGTCTTTAACTCATGCCACACACACACAGATTGGTCACACAACATTACCAGCAAGTAAGAACATTATGACGAAGGGGAAAATAGGTCAAATTTGAGATATTTGCGTAGGTGCCCCATAAAATGAGGCATATTTCTGCACTACCTGATTCGAACTAACTAGGAAAGCTAAGGACAGGATTGGGTGGAGGAGATTTTGTCGTGACATCCACTGTAGCAGCTAACATCGATGACGATGAAGCCGACAGGTGACAGGTGACAGGTGACCTGATTCGAGAAAATCATTAAAAGGCATCATTATGATCAATTTTATCGGTTTAGGGTTTTCAGTATTTTTGAAAAGTTTAACCTCTTTACTATTCCTTTTCTAAAGGATAACAATGTTTGAGAAGGGTAAATCCCTCAAAACTGACTTTGAATCGAGTAATCATCAATAATTTTGACAAAGGCTGAAGCTGTAAAAGCGTTTGTTGTTGTTTTTTTCAAAACTGTAGTTGTGTCATTTCATGTCTTTGAGAGGCCATATCTTCTCTGCTAATTAAATTGCAGAAATGTTTTGTTTACCAAATGAAAAGGCTTTGAATAACCTATTTGGTGATTTACTCTTTTGTGATTATCAAAAGTATAATAATTTCGGGGGGGGGGGGGGGGACATTCTTGACCAACACTAACAATTTTGTTAAATCTCATTTAATTTTTGTGTTATGTAGTATGACGAGAAATCGATAATGAGAAAAGCACAAAATTTTCAAGACTGAATTTCTCACAATGCCGAACTAGATGATTCGCCAATTCTTCATAATTATGGAGACGTTCTATTCGCCCTTGCGCTATGAAACCGACGAAATGTAACTCGCAGAATTTAGCCTTCTCGTGCTCATTACGAGAGTAGCCATCTCAAAAGTTGTTCCAGTATTCTGTCAGACAGGATGTCTAAATTGACTGTTGACATCCCGGGTTCCAGTAACTGTGTCAAAAGTTGTTCCACTATTCTGTCAGACAGATGTCTAAATTAACTGTTGACATCCCGGGTTCCAGTAACTGTGTCAAAGGTTGTTCCAGTATTCTGTCAGACAGATGTCTAGATTAACTGTTGACACCAGAGCTCATCATAACTATGTCAAAAATTGTTCCAGTATTCTGTCAGACAGATGTCTAGATTACCTGTTGACATCAGAGCTCATCATAACTATGTCAAACGTTATTCCAGTTTTCTGTCAGACATATTTCTTGGTGTTGACACAACGGCTCCCAGTAAATATTTCAAACTTGACTATTCTATTATTTCACCACAGACTATGTAGAGGGTGGTAGTTGTGTGGATGCCAATGGAAATACGTGGCAACATGGGGAGCGCACTGATGATCCTTGTGACAGATGCTTCTGTAGCCATGGTATCATCATCTGCAACATGAGCGCTTGCATCATAAATGGCCAGTACGTCTAATCCTGTGTGGAAAGTCACCTCTGTCTTCACATCCTGCAATAAACTGTGACCTACAAGACCTGAGCTCTTCAGACATATTGTATTATTAATTAAAATGAAATAAACTTTAGAGACGTCAAAAAAAAAAACATGACGTTATCACTTCCTGTGATGTGCAAACAAACTAACCCGTGCGCATATCATAGCCATAATTTGACGGATGCTGGCGGGACGCGCAGGACGTCAGTGCGCAAAGGGAGAGCAGTAAAACGTATCTAAAGACAAACAAGCAAACAAAAATAAAATAAAGCTAAAGGAACAGGCAAAATGAAGCAGGTCCATAATAATCACCCAGAACTGAAACTAATAAATCGATTTATCCCGGGCAGGGCCGGGAACTCAGCTAGTTATTAATAAAAGTGAAACCTTACGACAATTGCAGCGCGCCTTTCGCTACTGCTCCGTTAATGCTGATTTGGTGGCCCTCAGATTTTATACAGCGCTTAGTATAGACCGTGGTCGTGTCCCCGGCACAGAAAATAAAAAAATAATTAACTCGCAGAACGTTTGTATTAGTTTCTAGGTTGCGACACATTGGCGTTCGGTCTATTTTTTCGGCAAATGTACGTAATTGAGGTTGGTTCCGGTATCTGTAGCAGTACTAGCACACTCACAAAACAACTTCCGGTTAGGACTGGTTTGAATGATGAGATTGAGTTCTAAGACTATCAAGTATGAAACTTTGTATGTGTGTTCTCAGTGTGCCTCGACTAGGAAAAAGAATGGGTCTGGAATTGGGAGATTGACGCTGCAGGGCCAAAAGTACAGGTTTGTGTTTTCAATATGCCTAAGAAAATATCATAATATTTCTTTTCCATTAACACATGACGTTATCACTTCCTGCGATGTGCAAACAAACTAACCCGTGCGCAAATCATAGCCATAATTTAACGGATGCTGGCAGGACGCGCAGGACGTCAGTGCGCAAAGGGAGAGCAGTAATAATAATAGTTCGTCCATCAGGTATGATGATGACCTTAACAACACCAGAGGAATAAAGAACAGAAATTGTTGAGAATTTCAACACATGGACAATAAAGAGAACTAAAGGACACAGAGGACAGAATGGAAAGACTGTTCTTTCATGACTTATGGCTTCTCATGTGACTGATAAGTCCTATTTTTGCCCTGCAGACCCTTCCGCATAAATGACAAGAGTGCTCCGTTGGTTCAGTACCACTGGGCCTTTTCTTGCGCCGTTCTCTTTTTTTGATAGCCTGCTGGACTCTGTCAGCTTCCCATGCTTTGCTGCCTCTGGTAAGGGCCGCCCTCCAATTTGCACGATTAAGCGAGAGCTTTTCCCACTCACTCACATCAATGGCAAAGGCCTTCAGTGATTGCTTGAGAGTGTCTTTGTAACGTCTCTTTGGGGCCCCAACATTCCTCGTTCCATTGGAGAGCTCAGAGAAGAAGATTTGCTTAGGGAGTCTGGAGTCGGGCATTCTGACAACATGTCCTGCCCAACGTAGCTGAATTTTTTTCAGGTGGCAGAAGATGCTCAATTCCTTGGCACGATTGAGGACCTCAGTGTCTGGAATTTTATCCTGCCATTTGATCCTTAGGATCTTTCTAAGGCAGGCCAGATGAAAGTGATTTAGTTTTCTGGCATGCGATTGGTACACTGTCCAGGTTTCAGCCCCATAGAGTAGGGTGGGAAGGACCACAGCATTGTACACTTTCAGCTTAGTGTCTGTGCGAATGCCGGCAACATCCCATACTCTCTTTCGAAGCCTGCCAAATGCAGAGCTGGCTTTGCTGATTCTTGAGAGAATTTCAGTATCAACACGAGCCGCGGAAGACAGTGTACTGCCAAGATAGGTGAAGTTCTCCGACACCTTCAGAAGACTGTCATGGACTTTGATATTTGGGGTCACAGGATACTTGTCGTCTGGAGTAGGCTGATGGAGCACTTCCGTCTTCTTTGTGCTTATTGTGAGGCCAAAGTTGTCACAGGCACTAGAGAACTTATCAACACAGTTTTGCATGCTATCCTCATCGTGTGCCAGAAGTGTGCCAGAAACATCGTGTGCCAGAAACAAAAACAAGCAAACAAAAATAAAATAAAGCTAAAGGAACATGCAAAATGAAGCAGGTCCATAATGATCACCCAGAACTACTACTACTACTACTATTTCCTGTTGCACCCACTGGTGCTTAGGGCAGCAACAAAGGATCTCCAGCCCTGTCTGTTCTGGGCCATCTTTGCGAGAGTTCCCCATGAGTGATTGAAGGATTTCATCTCTGCCTCGATTGTTCTCCGCCAGGTTGCCTTGGGTCTGCCTCGCTTGCGCCGTCCCTCCGGTGTCCACTGAAGTGCTGTTTTGGTTATAGAATTTGCTTCCTTTCGCAGCACGTGTCCAAGCCATCTCCATCGTCTCTTCGTGATGATGTTGGCTATTTCTTCTTGCTTGCATCGCCTTAGCAGTTCCTGATTAGAAATCTTGTTTGGCCAAAAGATGCGGAGAATCCTACGAAGACATGTGGTGTGGAAGGAAGACAACTTGGCGAGGTCACCTTCTGTCATTCGCCAACACTCTGATCCATACAGGAGTGTGGATAGGACACAGCTTTGGTACAGTCTGATCTTGGTGTTGATGCCGTATTGTGTCGATTTCCAGATGTTGCTCATACTTTGAAAGACAGCCCTTGCATTTCCCAGCCTACTTTGGATGTCCTCCTTTGTGCCACCCTCTGGTCTGATAATGCTACCAAGGTATTTAAATTTGTCCGTCGTGGTGAGGTTCTTGTCATCTACTTGCACTGGTGCTGGAGTGTCTACATTTAGGGTCATAATCTCTGTCTTCTTCTGGCTAATCCGAAGGCCTACTTTGCATCCAAAATTATGTAGTCTCTGCGTCTTATCTTGCATGTGTTGGTGACTATGTGACAATAGCGCAAGGTCATCCGCAAAGTCCAAATCTTCTAGGTTGTCGAAGAGTGTCCATCTGATGCCTCTTGGTGCATCCTCTGTAGTTTTCCGCATAATCCAGTCGATTACGAGGTTAAACAAAATTGTTGACATCACACATCCTTGCCGTACACCAGTTTTCACTTCAAAGGATGCATCACTGTTTCCGACACTGCAACTGAAGTTCTTGTAAAAGCTTTTGATGAGTTCAACAAGCTTGCTGGGAATCCCATAGTGCCGAAGAATGCGCCATATACTCTCTCTGTGGATGCTATCGAAGGCCTTTTCGAAGTCAACGAAGTTCACATAGAGCTGCCTTTGCCATTCTGAACACTGTTCTATGATGTTTCGGAGTGTGAAGATCTGGTCAATGCATCCTTTCCCCTTTCGGAATCCGGCCTGTTCCTTTCTCAGTGTCTTGTCCACAGCATCTGACATACGTTGCACAATGATCTTGGCAAGGATTTTGCTGGGTATAGAAAGGAGAGTGATACCACGCCAGTTGTTGCAATCGCTGAGTGCTCCTTTCTTGGGTATTTTCACTATTCTGCCTTCATTCCAGCTCTTTGGTACTGCTTCTGCTTCCCAGATAGCTGTGAACAGTGGCTGAAGGATGGTGGCTGACTGATCCGGATCTGCTTTGAACAGTTCTGCAGTCAAGTTGTCTTTTCCTGGGGCTTTGCTGTTTTTTAGGCTCTTTATTGCTGCCACTGTCTCTTCTTTCTTTGGTGGATCTATGTTGATGTCAAGGTCTTCAGCAGCATCTTGTATTATTATTCTATCTTCAGGTGGTGGCCGGTTTAGTAATTCCTGAAAGTGCTCTGTCCAGCGTGTATCCTGTTCTCGTTCTGTAGTCAGTAGTTTCCCATTCTTGTCTTTGATTGGAACACTTGGTCTTCCACCGTACTTGCCACAAATGCGCTTAGTGATCTTGTGGAGCTTACCCTGTTCTCCTCTTGCTGCTGCCTCCTCCGCATCTGCCGCTAGCTGTTCCATGGCTTCTCGTTTATCTTTCTTTACTAGTCTCTTCACTTTCTTATTTAACTCTGTGTAGCTATGTTGGTACCTCTCTTTCAGCCTTTCCGATTTCACTTGTAGGAGTTTCTTTTTCATGACTTTCCTCTCCTCGATCACATCCCATGTTCTTTGTTGGATCCACTCCTTGCTTTTCCCTTTCTCATTAAATCCAAGGCAGGCTACACTGCTCTCTGTGTACACTGTAGTTACTCTTTTCCACTCTGAATCGATTCCTCTTTCTTTAGGGTTGTTCTTATCAGACTCTCGTAGAGCCTGGAATCGGTTCTTGACTTGTATGTTGAAGGCATTTCTAACACTTGCATCTCTCAGTTTCTGAATATTAAGGTGTCTTTGCTTTGATGTCTTGATTCCGGTCTTGTTCAGTTTAATTTTGATAAGTGCTGCCACTAGATGGTGGTCGCTGGCTACGTCAGCTCCTCTTTTCACTTTCACATCTAGAAGGGATCGTCTCCACATACCGTTGATCATCAAATGGTCTATTTGGTTCTTGTCTCTTCCATTTGGAGAATTCCATGTGAGTTTGTGAATTTCTCTGTGTGTGAAAAGGGTCCCTCCGATGACTAATTTGTTCAAGGCACAAAAATCCACAAGCCTTTCTCCATTGTCATTCCTTGTTCCAGTTCCATGTTTTCCCATTACTCTTTCATAATTTATATCATCTTTACCTACCTTAGCATTGAGGTCTCCCATGACAATGATGAGATCATGCCGTGGCGTCATGTCCATTTCCCCCTGGAGTTGTTCATAAAAGTCGTCTTTGTCTGTGTTGTCGTTTTCGTTGGTTGGTGCATAACATTGGATGACAGTAATGTTTGTGTGTCGTCCTTTCATCCTCATCCTCATCAGTCTGCTATTGACTGGTTTCCACTCCAACAAGCATTTGTCCAGTCCTTTCTTTAGGATGATGGCTACTCCTCCATGATGTTGGTCATCCTCTCTTCCAGAGTAGAGAACGGTTTCTCCAGTGGATGTTTTGATCCTTCCAGATCCAGTCCATCTGCTCTCACTTACACCCAGGATGTGTAGGTTGTAGCGCCTCATCTCTGATGTTACTTGTGCTGACTTACCCGATTCATACATTGTTCTAACATTCCAGTATCCAATCCTGGTCTTGGTTTTGGCGGTGTTCAGTTCCTCCTTCATCCTGCTAGCAGTTTCCTTTCGGCTTTCACTACTTGCATTTATACGAGTCGCGAGGTACTCAGAAGGTCCATCACATCCAGAACGTTGGTTTTTCCATGTTGCTGTTTCCGTAACGATTTTTGTTTCTCCAAGTAAGGTCACCCCAACAAGGATTTCAGGGTAGGGTTGTTAGCCCTACGCCCAACCCCCGAACCTGGAGGGCCGGTCTGTTCAATCTTGTCTGGTCCTTCCCCCATGACCTGTCCAGCTTGCTTAAAGCTATCAGGGGCACGAGGCCTCCGCTGGCTTAGCTCCTGGGATCACTGGGACACGCAAGCCACTCCTCCACGTCAAGGCATGAACAATTGGAGCAGATCACCCAGAACTGAAACTAATAAATCGATTTATCCCGGGCAGGGCCAGGAAGTTTCTGCGCATTTAACAGCTATGTGATTGGAGGTTCAGTATTCCCACACAAGAGGATCCATAAGGCCACTTGGATTTCACCGGATGGAGTAACTGAAAACCAGATTGACCACTTTTGCATCACCCGACGATTCAGACGCTCACTGGAGGATGTCATAGTACAGAGAGGAGCTGATGTTGGATCTGACCATCACATGCTGCTGGCAAGACTCAAACTCCGCCTCAAGAAACAAGGTACCAGAGCAGGAACAAAGAGGAGAAAGTTTCAAGTGAGCCTTCTGGATGGAGACAAGAAGGAAGAGTTGCAGCTGACACTGAGGAATAGATTCAAACCCCTTGTTGACCTCGAAGAGACAGTAGATTTGGAGACTCACTGGGCTAAGGTAAAAGGAGTATTTACATCGACATGCCAGGATGTTCTTGGGGAAAAGAAAGTGGAACACAAGGAATGGATCAGTCAAAAATCACTGGACTTGATAAGGATAAGAAGAGACCTAAAAGAACAGGTAAATGCAAGTCGTACAAGAAGCTCAAGAGTTGGTAACAAGGAAGAGTACCGAGCATCAGCTAAAGAGGTCAAAAAATCAATTAAAAAAGACAAAGAGGAGTTCATAGGAATGTTAGCAGAGAAAGCAGAGAAGGCAGCAACAGGAGGACACATGAGGATCCTCTACCAGACTACAAAGACTCTTGCTGGAAAATATGGAAAACCTGAAGTTCCTGTCAAGGATTACAACAGGAAGACTATTTTTGGAAAGGAAGCTCAGGCAAAAAGATGGATAGAACATTTTAACAGCCTCTTGAACAGACCTCCACCAAGCAACCCACCCGACATTCTACCCGCAAGAAATGATTTACCGATCAGTTGCGACCCTCCGACTAAAGCAGAGATTAATGATGCCATAAAGCAGTTAAATCGAGGCAAGGCAGCTGGACCAGATCAAATCCCACCAGAGGCGCTGAAGGCAGATTCTGCTGGGGCTGCAGAGGGTCTGCACTCGCTATTCTCGAGGATTTGGATCGGAGGCAAGTTTCCAAAGGACTGGAAGGAAGAACACCTCGTGAAGCTTCCAAAAAAAGGGGACCTCAGCAATTGTAGTAACTACAGAGGAATCACACTTCTCTCCATCCCAGGAAAGGTTTTCAACCGGATTATTCTCAAGCGAATACAGAATGCAACAGACCCAAAACTTCGTGAGGAGCAAGCTGGTTTCAGGAGTAATCGATCAACCACCGACCAGATCGCCACGCTGAGAATCATAGTAGAGCAGTCGCTAGAGTGGAACTCCCAACTGATAGTGAACTTCCTTGACTACGAGAAGGCCTTTGATAGCATCGATAGAGAAACACTGTGGAGAATATTGAGACATTATCGAATCCCAGAGAAGATGGTGAACCTTATCAAGAGCATGTACGAGGGGACAAGTTGCAGAGTCGTACACGATGGCGAGCTTACTGACAGCTTTGATATCAAGACTGGTGTTAGGCAGGGTTGTTTGCTGTCCCCATTTCTGTTTGTCCTGGTGATTGATTGGCTTATGAAAGAAACCACCAGTGGAGGAAGAAATGGCATACAATGGACCCCATGGACACAGCTGGACGATCTAGATTTTGCAGATGACTTGGCACTATTGTCGCACACACACGACCAGATGCAAGCAAAGACTACAGCTCTAAACAAAATTTCAGAATCTATTGGATTGAGGATACATCCTGCGAAGTCGAAGGTCCTAAAAATTGTTGCACCCCCAAGCGCACAAGTCAGAGTAGGAGATCAACCACTGGAAGATGTAGAGTCCTTCTGCTATCTTGGTAGTATCATTGACAATAAGGGAGGAACAGAGGCAGAAGTCAAAGCACGAATTGGAAAGGCACAGGCAGCTTTTACGTCCCTAAGCAAGATTTGGAGAACCAAGGATATATCTCTAAAAACAAAGCTGAGGATATTCAACTCGAATGTGAAGTCAGTCCTGTTGTATGGATGTGAGACTTGGAATGCGTCCCAGGCCTGCATAAAGAGAATCCAAGTTTTCATCAACAGATGTTTGAGGAAGCTACTTAAGATCAGATGGACAGACAAGGTCAGCAATGAAATTGTATGGAAAAGAACAAGACAGAGCCCAGTCAGAGAGGAAATTGGTAGGAGGCGATGGAGATGGATCGGCCACACTCTCAGGAGGCCAGGAAACAGCATCACGAAGAAGGTATTGGATTGGAATCCCCAGGGCAAGAGATCAAGAGGAAGGCCGCGCGGAACGTGGAGAAGAGCCAGAGAAAATGATGTGCAACAAAGCGGAAAGACTTGGAATAATGTAAAGAGACTGGCCCATGATAGAGAGGGATGGAAAGTGTTTGTTGGTGGCCTATACCCTGATCCAGGGTGAGAAAGGCAATGATGATGATGATGAGGGCCAGGAAGTCAGCTAGTAGATTATGAAAGTGAACTTTGGAGGCTATGTTAGCCTACTCCTCCGTTAATAGTATTAACACTTAACCCACACGCTTCAAATTTTACACACGTCCACAGTATCTACATACCCAGGTTTTCGTCACATGAAACATACGAAAACTCCTATCCCCAAATTTATCAAAATAGATTTTTTCGGTCATTCTATTTTAATTCACCATTTTGAATGAACCGGAAGAATGATATCATTTTGACGCGCCGAATGAACGCGGAAGTTTGGTTCCGCACCAAAAAACGAAACCGTTCCTAGAAACGGGTAATTAAATAAAATAATTCTGTGTGAAATTGTGGTGTAACTGTAAGTTCTGTCAGTCATGGTATGGAATCCAAATGCCGTTTTAATGTAGCCTAGATCACAGACTAATAAATTAACCAGACTGGAAACACAAGCTCGGGCTGTGTCGTTTTTTACGGAATTTCCCGAGTGGCGGCCGTATAACCAACATGGCCGCCGCTCGGGAAATTCCGATTCTAGTTCTATCTGCAGTAAAAATTTATTTTTATTCATCAAGATTGGTTGTACATGGATTAATTTCTTGGTGTGGAACCAAACTTCCGCGTTCAGTAGGCGCGTCAAAATGGTGTCATTCAAAATTGTAGCTATGCTGAAGCGTCGGTCGCTCCCGTAAACCTAAAATGGCGGATGGTTCATGACCTTTCGCTGTTTTGTGACGTCACACAATGGGATCATCCAGTCTGGGTATTTCATTAGTCTGTGGCCTAGATCTAGATACGGTTGCGGTTAGTACATGGAAAATTTGCAAGATATATCTTGCACGGGTCGGCTAGTTAAACATAATGTCTTACTGCTGGAAGCTCATGGGCAAAATTCAGACAAGTATAGATCTAGTGCTAAAAGGAACTTCAAAGAAATCATTAGATTAGAATAAGGCCCTACTGTAAAGAATGAACTCATCGATCCAAAGAATTCGCTTCGATAATCAGGAGCTAACCCTGGGTTCGGAAAACCACAAGGAATGAAAATATCTGCGCCAGAAACACACACGATGCTTATAAAGGACGATCAGCAACATTCTTTCGTATGACACAACAATAGCGTCACATGAATCCGAGAAATCGAGCCCCTTTGTCGGATAAGCACACAGACTAATAAATTAACCAGACAGGATGATCCCATTGTGTGACGTCACAAAACAGCGAAAGGTCATGATCCATCCGCCATATTAGGTTTAAGGTAGCGACCGACGCTTCAGCATAGCTACAATTTTGAATGACACCATTTTGACGCGCCTACTGAACGCGGAAGTTTGGTTCCGCACCAAGAAATGAATACATGTACAACCAATCTTGACAAATGAAAAGAAATTTCTACTGCAGATAGAACTAGAATCGGAATTTCCCGAGCGGCGGCCATGTTGGTTATACAGTCGTCGCTCGGGAAATTCCGTAAAAAACGACACAGCCCGAAGCTCGTGTTTCCAGTCTGGTTAATTTATTAGTCTGTGGATAAGCACTTGAAGCGTTGCCTGACAAGACGCCGTAGAGGTCAAACGGGAAATTTGAAAAGTGAAATTGCAAAGCCGCGTCACAAGACGTAATCAAATCTGTTTGACTGAAATGATAAGGCGGTCACAGGATCCCATCTATGAAAAAATCTCATCAGCCATATTAGTGGACTTGATAAGTCTATACTTTTGGACCAATCGTTCAAAAAATGATAGAAGCATGAAACTTGGCACAGATGTTGCCCATAGAGGTAATAATAATAATAATGGATGGCATTTATATAGCGCATATCCATTACAAAAGTGCTCTATGCGCTTTACAGAAACATGTCAAAAAATACATGGGTAAACTCACACACACAACCCACATTGATACACACATAATAATAATAATAATAGATAGCTTTTACATAGACTAGAAACTCTCATACAAATGACATTTTAACATCCTTTTAAACTGTGAAAATACTTGCGAACTGCGGACATCTAAAGGAATCTCATTCCACACCCTGGGCCCAACATGGCTGAAAGCCCTTTCACCAAAACTTTTTAGGTTCACTACGGGTACTTTTAGTCTAAGGTTGTCAGAAGATGATCTTAATGCTCTTGCAGGGCGATGCAGTTCTATAAGTTCTGAAATATACTCTGGCGACATGTTGTTGACACATTTATAACAAAATAAAGCCAATTTATATTTTATTCGCTGCTCAATAGGTAGCCAGTGGAGCTCCTTAAATATTGGTGTTATGTGATCTATCCTTTTTCTTCTTGTTATTAGTCTTGCAGCATTATTTTGGATTAACTGAAGCTTATTGATTTTACTTTTTGGAAGACCACTTAGCAGTATGTTACAATAGTCCAGCCTAGAGAGAAACAGCGATGTTACAAGCTGTTTTGTTACTTCAGTAGTTAGGCAGTGCCGTATACTGCTGATTTTCCGTAACTGGAAATTAAGATTCTTACACAGCTGACTAATAAATGGTGACATTGACATCTCTGCATCTAAGATTGTGCCCAGATCTTTTACTTTACTTGTCATTTTAATAAGATGGCCATTTACATTGAGATCTGGTGGATTGATTTTTTGTTTTGGATTCGTTATGAGCATAACTTCTGTTTTCTCATCATTTAGTTTTAGCTTATTATCATCCATCCATTTCTTAACTTCTTGTATGCAATGCTCCATTGTTTTTATCGTATCATCTAGGTTTTCAAGATCACATGCTTTATATATTTGGCTATCATCAGCATATTGGTGGTATTGAAGATCATATTTTCTGAAAATATCAGCAAGAGGTTGGGTGTATAATGTGAAAAGAATTGGGCCCAAAACAGAACCTTGAGGTACCCCAAAATTGAGTGTTTGGACATTAGAACAACTATCATTGACTCTCACACATTGTTTTCTATTTGAAAGATAGGACTGAAACCATGACAGTGCATTTCCTGCAATACCAAAGGTCTTTTCTAGACGATGTAATAGAATGTTATGATCTAAAGTATCAAAGGCAGCAGACAAGTCCAGAAGTACAAGAATACATACTCTTTTGTTATCGAGCTCTAGAAGAATATCATTCACTACTCTGAGGATAGCAGTCTCAGTACTGTGGCCCTTTTTGTATGCCGACTGGAATATCTCATTCAAGTTATTTATTTCAATGTGCTCCATGATTTGCCTCAACGCTGATTTTTCAAGGATCTTGGACACAATTGGTAAGTTTGACACAGGCCTATAATTTTTCACATTGTTTACGTCGAGCCCAGCTTTTTTGGTCAAAGGTTTTACAATTGCCTGTTTGAAAGAATCTGGTACAACACCAGTTCTCAGAGAAACATTGATTACATGAGTAATGGATGGCAATAACTCATCAAGATATAATTTCACAAATGTCATCGGAAATGGGTCTAATTCACATGATTTGGATGGTGAGTTTTTGATAAGATCTTTAATCTCAGTCTCAGACAACATCTGGAAATCAGTCAATTTCCTGCCTTCAAAAACACATAGTTCAGGTAATAAATTGGTAACATTGTTAAAATTAGATCTGATACGTTCAATTTTTTCATAAAAATACAATGAAAACATTTCACATAAGTCTTTATGGTCACCCTGTGGAAAAACCGAACTTGTTTCTTTCCCCAAAAGTTTGTCAGAGAGCAGAAAAAGATCTCTACACGTTTTAACACTGCTAAATTTTTGGATAAAATAACCCCGTTTGAGTTTCTGAATCAATTTTACAACATTGTTTTTACTTTCTTTGAAAATGTCACTGTGAACTTGCAATTCCGATTTCCTCCATCGCCGTTCATCTTGGCGTCTTTTACGTTTTAATTCCTTAATTTCAAGGGCGAACCATGGTGACCATGGTCGATGTGATACTGTCCTTGGTGTTACCGGAGCATGTTGGTCTAATGTTGTTTTTAGAGCAACATTGAAGTTTTCCATTGTCATGTTGTTTGCTGCCTGATTCAAGTTTTTTTTTAGATCATGTCTGAAATCCGTCTCGTTGATGTTCTTTAAGTTCCTGGATTCAAACGTTTTCTTTATCGTCAGAGGTTTAGGAAAATTAGTGTCAATAGTTATCAAGAAATGATCTGAAATAGCTTTATCAAGAATGTTGACACTTAAAATGTTCATTTCTGATAATGGTGCAATGACATAGTCCAAAATATGGTTGGATTTATGTGTAGCTTGATTTACATGTTGAATAACATCATGCTCTTCTAACAGTTCTTTAAAACGAAGAACATCTAGAGATGTAGTTGAATCGAAATGTAAATTGAAATCTCCCGTTATAATGAATTTTTTTGTTTTCGATCTAAGATGGTATAGGAGTTGTTGCATCTCGGCCAGAAATTGTGAGATGGTACATGTATTTTTCTTAGATGGCGGAGGTCTGTAAATGCAAACAACATAAAACAGTACGTTTTGCATTGGTGACAACGTAAGAAAAGCTGCCTCAAAACTTTCAAATTTTGTTTCGAGTGATGGTAGATTCCTGAATGCATTTGCAGATTTGATGTCTTGCCGATATATGAAAGCAATGCCTCCTCCCCTTCGACCCTCTCTTGGGAATGATTTACATGCAAAACCAGGTGGTGACAGTTCAACAAGTATAGGGTCATCTCCTGTCTCCTGCAACCATGATTCAGTTATACAAAGTATGTCCATGTTCATATCTTCCATTAGGCTACACACTTCTTCACGTTTATTTCGACAGGACTGTGCATTCAGGCAAGAAATTCTAAGATTGGTGACATATTCTTGGATCATGTTAGAGCAGTCTATGTATATCAAGTTGTTATTGTTGATGACAGGCAATGGTGATTTTTTACAGTTTACAGCTCTATTTTTATGGACTGACTCATGGTGTTGGATACACACTTGTATTTTTCTCTGTTTTCTTCTTCCCTTTCTAGCTGTTCTTCGGGTCTTTTTATGTGTAACACGGGTGGTGTCTATGCGTGCTATCTTGAGTCTAGAACAAATTGTTTTGATACTGATAGCCGTGTCCAGATTTATTTTCTTGCAGCAAGTTGCTCCGATAGTCCTCAATTCTGCACTCGTGTACAGCCTTCTCAATGTGTGTCCAGTTGGATTGACACATGCATTGTTTACATTTTGTAAACTCACCTCACGTACGGTGGCAAAAAATGTCAGGTAGAACAAAACTAAACCTAGCATGATGGAAACTTTTAGAAATAAATCCCAAGCACAAGAATGGAACTTCATGAGTAATGCATCACTGGAACCAGGAAAACTTTACAAATAATCCAATATAAAAATCTCCATGAATTTAATATATAATCCAAAGAAAATATCCAAAAAGGGTGGAGCAATGTGGAGCTGCCAGCTAGGCGCTCAGAACACAATTCACCAGGTATTATAAGAAAAAGGTGTTGGCCACGAAATAAATCAAAATGGAGCCCAAAATTCAAGATGGACGACATCTGTTGGAAATAGGCTACATAACAAATGTAGTACATAAATATAACTTGTTACAAATGCATTTTACATCTCAAGATATGTAATTATGATGTTGGAAAGAATGTGTCTTCAATAAAAAACGATCTGAAGACAAAGAAAAAATCAAAATGGCGGCCGTTAAGTTTGTTTTTGAGTGTCGGAAAATGGCATAGAAACAGACTATTTTAATACGCAAAAACATCTGACACTTTTTTTCTTTTACGGTCCAATAAGCGAAAATAACAGTGTTTATGGTGTTTGAGGGCAGCAGCTGTTACAGCAACAGCAACAACAACAACAACAAAACGGCGACAGAAGCCCGAACAGGATTGCACACGTTTTGCTATCTTTCTCGTATTTTCCAAATATGTCATTTTAACAGAGATGAATTTTTCATAAATGAGAATTAGCCATTCCGTACGTCCATCCACAGGAGAACTACATGAACTCAGAAAGCAGGCATTATCTACTTATATGCAGAGCTCAAAGATGACAAATATCAGCTACCAGCTAATGCACTGATGAGTGTTTATTTTTATTTATTTTTTGTTGTTGTTGTCTTTATCCAACAGAAATCACATTTCGAGAGTATTCAGAAATCAGGTTTGCCGAAAAAAATTGATTTTCCTGCTCTGAAACATGTAAAAGTTGCTGAAGCATTTTGAACAATATAAGTCAGATAGTCTGAAGCAGGCCTAGGTAAGAAAACTTAGGGTAGCCACACAAAGGCCACCGAATTCGGTCACCGAGCCACTAGGCGCTTTAGGTGAGAAGAATTGCACTATATAATTTCAACAACTGCACACAGAGCCCACCTAGATTCGGTCCGTTTATGTAGTGCAATTCTTCTCACCTAAAGCGCCTAGTGGCTCGGTGACCGAATTCGGTGGCCTTTGTGTGGCTACCCTTAAAGGGGCAGAAGCAGACATAAAGTCACACCAGTTGGATGTGTGCCGAAGAGCTGACCCAATTATTTACAAAACAATGGGACAAATCAGAATAACTTTCTCTGCTGGCTAACAGTATACTTAATATACAAAATGGCGGTGTATAACAAAAAATGAAAACAATCTGCAGTAAGACAGTTAGGCAGACAAGCTTTTGCACACACTGAAAAGACCGACTAAAGATTCGTGCGTCTGAATCCTGCAGTTATTATATAACGTCTTTATTACAACTGCCTCTATTTCATCTAATCACGCACGTAAAATAATATATTAAAATTATTGCCATATTTTCTTGTCCAGCCGAAACACTGTGGACTGCAGAAATTGTGGGTCTCTTTTGGCAAAAAAAAAAAAAAAAGGCCACAGCTACCTGTTCACGATCTTGCAACAAGTATAGTCTCGGAGCACAGTAAGTGCACATGGCGTAGCTCTTATGTTTTCAGCGATTGTGGTACTGTGTCACTGTCAGCCTACAGAGGGAAAAGGGAACACTTATTTCTTCAGACATAAAGTTTTTTTTTCCAGATGCAAGGCTGAGCAGATGCTCAGTGCGTATTGATGATACTGACATCCAGAAGATAAAGTGATTGTATGGCAGGTCATTCTTAATTTATAAATGTTGTCGGTGCCATGAACGGCCCCTTTATGCACAAAAACCACACAGTTTGACTTTCCGCCGCCAATAAGAGCAGCCCTGCAACAACAAATTTACAGAGCAGCTCAACATGGCGGTATTACATGTATTAGGGGCCAAGCCGAGGCGTTCTCACTACGTAGTGAGAACGCCTCGGGCCAAGCTCTTGACCACAGCCCACAACTACCCTTGCCATATCTTGCAGCAGGACTTTCTACTCAGGTGACTTGTTGGTAAAAAAAAAAAAAAACCGGCAGAGATCTGCTTTCTCGTCAATATTGATAAGTGAATTCACTGTGAATTATTTTTCGTCCTGTTAAGCCACACACGTACCGGTGCACAGATGAATTCATGGTCAAGACCTGGCTCCTGTGTAGACGCTATAACTACGGCCCTACCGTGAAATCGGACAAACGTATTCTATACATGCATATAATGACAACTCTGTTTTTCCAAAATATCATAAAAACCACAGAAAAACTGTGGGGTCGCAGCAGGGCTATAAGCAAAGTCAAAATTGTGTGTATTTTCTGTCTTCTCTTTAGTTTGCTTTGTATTGTTTGGGTTTTATTTCTCATTCGGGGCTTTGCAACGTACAACCTTTTCTTTTTGCCCAATTTTGACTCTGTTTTTCCAAATATACCCTGGGGGACACTTCTTCCAGAATATTTCATTATTTACAATAGAGGAAGGAGATGTACACTATTTCAGTTATTTAACACTAAAAACTAAAATGTATGAATGATAAGGACATAGTAGATCTCCATTAAGCCTACCTCCCGGAAATTCCGCGCGTCTATTTTTAGAAGGGGGGCAGATTTCGAGCTGCACCCGCTCGCGTTCAATGATGGCGAATAGCAAAGTTAGTTTCGAGGCGATGAACATTCTGTTTTTGCAAGAATTTCTACGGAACAGAGGGGTCTCTGTGTGCAATCAGAGGAAGCAAGAGCTTGTCCAGCTATGTGATGCCGCAGATGAACTGCAAATTGAGCTCGACTCTGACGGGTTGTTGGAAGATAACAGCAGCAGCACTAAGAGCAAACTGTCAGTGTCAGCGGAAGGCAAAGAGCTTCACGAGCTTACCTTACCCACACTGATGGCCACCATAGTGGATCTGTCTCGAGTGACTGTGGTGACAGTGTTTGGTTTACTGCAACATTTCAGTAAAGGACACAACCATTCTGCTTTACGCAGTCACAGGCAGCTACAAGGCTACATAACGTGCAAAGATGGATTTTGTGCTAGACTTGCAAAAGTGCAAGGCTGCAGGTACGAATCCGAAGAGGAAGGTCCTTATGCAGCATTGTTGGGGTAGGTTAAACCCCTCACAAATCCAAAGGACCCAACCACAGGCCAATTAAAACATTGATCAGTTGTTGTTGTTTTTCTTAACCGGTATTTATGTAACAGGACGGGTAAACCGAGCGGGTCTCTCTCTATCTATAGCTATCTAATCTGACACCAAATAATGTAACACAGGACGAGACGAGCGGGGCTCTCTACACAGTCAAACATACAAACAAAACTATCAGGTTTTGAGAGGACAACAATTTTATTAAAAGGAAAAGAAAATAACAAATCAAATAATAAACACAATACAATAAACAGTACAATAAACAAGACAATAAGATAAACCCGAGACAATAAACCCAATAAACAAGACAATACAATACAACAAACAAGACAATAGACAATAAACCCCACAAGAGTACGATAAACACATGAAAATACAATAAACCACAACAAACCACAATAAACCACAATAAACCCAACCGATAGGCGCGGTGAATTAACCAAATGAATTCACACTTGATAGTCTACATCATCAGAGCTGGCACTTCACCAATCTTGAAATATAAATTATACAACTTCTTTTACTTTTATGTTAGTCTGGACACAATGACACGTCCGGCTGTCTTGAAGACTTGGGTGGAACTGACTGACCCACGCTATCATCTAAGCGTCACCCAAACACGCGCAACCCACTCACTCCTTACAGTTCACTAAGTGCAAATTCTAATAAAACATTAAAACAAATGAAAACATTTTTAAAAGCTACCCCCTCGCTCGTGTATGTTGTAAATACACCATCTTAATAAAATATTACTTAACAAGATAAATACTAAACCAAAACTTATAATGTAGTGATACATAACAAGATTCCACTTCTGGCACCAGGGATGGTCACTTAAATTGACCAATCCTGGACAATACAGACAACGCTAAGACTATGGTTTAAAATTGGCGCAGTGAGTACATCAGTTGGCAATGTTACTCAACACTGCATGACTCATGTCAAGTGCACGATCAAACAATAAGGGGAGATTATCTATGGTTTCTGTGTGGTTACTTCCCCTTGACCACATCTAGTGGTCCAGCTAGTCAAAATAACGGGTTTATCTCCCTTTCCGCTGCAGTGAGCGATGTTCTCAGCCCTGTGATGGTTCACCCCATTACATTTACTTTTGTAATAATCCAAAATGAATATTTTATTGTGAATTCTGATGTGAATAAAAATTACTTTATGCCCTTAGCACTCACTTTTCATGAGTTTGGATTAAATGTGATCTGTCCTTTTTACAGTTTAGTCTGGTTATAATCAAGATACAGCAAGAATTTGCTCACACAAGTATGACTTTACCAACATAATGCCTATTGAGCATACTCTTCTTCACAAGACCTTAGATTAGGCCCAATGTTTTGTTGTTTTTTTAATAAAAACACTGATTGTCTGGAAAATAAACAAAACACTGATAACACCCTGGGTATCTTGATGTGGTGTTGGGGTTTCAATACAGTGGAACCTGGATAATAAATTAATGATATGTACACAAAATTTTCTCTTTCTGTACAGATCAGTTCTTTTCCTTTTTTAGCTTTGTTATTATATTTACACCTTGATATAAAGTATGCCATTGTTATCATCTATCTATATATATATTTGGACAACTTGGAGCGGTCCTTCCCTATGCATAGAAAAACGGCTAAACGTAGAAAGTTCAAACTTTCTGTGCTCATTAGTTAAAAAATCTACTAGGTTTTTACACATTCATTTTGAAGATATAATGTGTGGAAATGTACAAACTGAATTTATGAAGTCATTTGTTTTGTTACCAGTTCCAATCATCTTTTTAAAACACCATTTTCAACGTCCATTATATATTTCAGTAACTTGCAACCTTTGGCATGACTAACTGACCAAACTATACACTCTTCAGGCCTTAAATTTGGCAGGAAGGTGGCAATTGAGATAAGGAAGTTGATGGCTATAATTAAAAGTTGTTTACTTCAAGCATGTATTTTAAAAAAATAACAATGTCTATTGCAATGTAACATCTGTATTTTTCCATGTTTGTTTCGTAATATTATAGTACCGTGCATGTCATAAAAAGTAACCGTACCAAGCGTTCAGTTTGGTGCGTAATGTTGTGGTGCGCATGAGTTCTGAAGCAAGACTGTAGTTTATTACTTTTACTAGAAACTGCCCCATTCTTCGAATGGTAAAAAACAAAGCTCACCACTCCAGACCGAAAGGAATCAGCACAAAGACATTGATGTCGAGACGCTTTGGGTCATCCACATAAAATCGGCGATCAATAGATAGATAGGATAGTATTACAGTAGTACACAGTGCACAGTAGTGCGCACAGAGCATTTTACATGGGCTCATGTGTTCGTAAAAAATGATCTAAATATTTACGCACAGTTTTCTTGGTATGAATGAATGGCACTCACCTCATCTGTATAACACTATACTCGGTATCACTATGAAAGTTTTCTTGGCTTGGCTGGATCGTGAACTCTAGTTTATATTTCCGGTAAGAGGCGGAAATGACGAAATTGACGCAAGTACATTATCACGTCGTATTCGCAATCAGGAATTGATAACTGATAATTATAACTGAATTTCTGGGAAAAGTAAAGAGTTTCGGGAAAAAATGAGCTCGACACGTACAGGCTTAATAAATTTTACATACATGTGCCAAGTTTCATTTCTCTACGTTGCGTAGTAAAAAAGCCTTTGCGGTCAAATCAGTGTTGTTGTTTTTATTGGAAATTTATTGTTTCGCCATGATTTAGATCTATTTCGAGTCATGGTTCGCCATTTTAAGGTTTCGTTATCACTTCCTGCGATGTGTTCACTATCAAACACTCTAACCCGTGCGCAAATCATGCTGTTGTACGGGATGCGCAGTGTGTCAACTCCATAGAGATATTATTATAGTATCTCTATGGTCAACTCACAATTGATAAAACTCGGAGGCATACATCTTGTATTCGTTGTCCTAGATGTTCGTATTGTCCAATGGCAGGCGGGTGAAAAAGAGAGAACAGGGAGGGGAGAGGTGACGCGGGTGGGTTGGGTCCCAGCGAACGAATACTCAAGTCAGCAAGAAACACCGTGAAACAGTTCGGCCACGATCGTCTCTTTTATTGAGAGACGGAGTGGCCGTGCGGTTAAGCGATCTGTTTTCTTCTTGGCAAGGCGACGGGTGCCGTAGCAGAGGTCGCGGGTTCTAGTCCCATCTTGATCATTTTTCTTTCTTCCTTCTTTCACTCTCGCTTTCCTTTCCTGAGCACTAACTAGGCACTACAACCTCGGTTCGCCTAGTCCTTATTTTCTCACAAAGGCAGAGCAGTAAGACTTATTTAAAAACAAACGAACAAAAATAATAAACAAATAGGAACAGGCAGGATGAAGCAGGTCCATAATAACCACCCAGAACTGAAACCAATATTCAAACCGATTTATCCCGGGCAGGGCCGGGGACCTCAGCTAGTCTATTATATATTTCAGTAACTCGCAACCTTTGGCATGACTAACTGACCAAACTATACACTCTTCAGGCCTTAAATTTGGCAGGAAGGTGGCAATTGAGATAAGGAAGATGATGGCTATAATTAAAAGTTGTTTACTTCAAGCATGTATTTTTTAAAAAATAACAATGTTTATTGCTATGTAACATCTGTATTTTTGCATGTTTGTTTCGTAATATATAGTACCGTGCATGTCACAAAAAGTAACCATATCAAGCGTTCAGTTTGGTGCGTAGTGCTCTGGTGCGCATGAGTTCTGAAGCAAGACTGTAGTTTATTACTGTTATTATATATGAGAGAGAGATAGAGGGAGGGGGTGGGAGCACATGATTGTTTATTCTGGGCAATGCCCGGTTGGTTATATATTTCAGTAACTTGCAACCTTTGGCATGAGTCACTGACCAAACTATACACTCTTCAGGCCTTAAATTTGGCAGGAAGGTGGCAATTGAGATAAGGAAGATGATGGCTATAATTAAAAGTTGTTTACTTCAAGCATGTATTTTTAAAAAATAACATTGTTTATTGCTATGTAACATCTGTATTTTTGCATGTTTGTTTCGTAATATATATAGTACCGTGCATATCATAAAAAGTAACCGTATCAAGCGTTGAGTTTGGTGCGTAGTGTTCTGGTGCGCATAAGTTCTGAAGCAAGACTGTAGTTTATTACTTTTATTGTATGAGAGAGAGAGAGAGAGGGGGGGGGGGGGGGAGAGCACATGATTTTTTTTTAAAGAAATCACGAGTGGTTTTGGCGTGCACGATTTTTGATGTGTTGCTATGACAGCAACTGGCTGTCCCTGTCCGTGTCACCGTGTTTCTACCTCCCTCACGTGCCTGTCCGTCGATGTGGGACAGTAAGTGACTGTCCCTGTCCGTCCGTACTGTGTTTCTACCGAGGGTGTACCAAGGGTAGAAACACGGTGGCACGGACAGACAGGGACAGTCACTTACTGTCCCACAGGATCGGACAGGCACGTGAAAATGTGGTCGCATTAAAACAGACAGCAAGAGACAGCAACATTGTCAAAAATGGCACTGACAAAGAAGAAGAAATACACGTTCAAGAGTTTCTCATCGAAGATATGCAATTCATCCTATTATCAAAAAAACCCTTTTTGTAAGGGGAATATCACCATCTCTTCCCACAGTTTGTGAATGATGAGGAAAGGTTCATTGAATGTTTTCGAATCCAGCCTGTCACAAATCCCAGACTGGGAGATGCGATGGTTATAACAAGACAACAATCACGAACGAACAAGTATAACACTTAACAGAACAACCCATCAGACTCACACATTTATTATACATAAACATAAAGATAATAGCGCAACTACATACATTATATTATTCACGTTACTGCCGTCCAACGGCCTTATTCCCACATGCACTCTTCCTCGGGCCCACAACCCGGTAGTTACTTTCTAAAGACACTTCGGTCTCAGCTTCTCCTCTCCATGTCTTAATAGCACCTTAATATTTCACTGGCACCGCAGTCTCTCAATAGCCCCTTCCTATTGCCATAACACATTAGCATTCCAATAGCACATCAACATGGCAATAGCACATTAGCATTTCAATAGCACATCAACATGGCAATAGCACATTAGCATTTCAATAGCACATCAACATGGCAATAGCACCTTAGCATTTCAATAGCACATTCACGATCACATATACGTCCCTGTCGGTGGCCAGACTGCCACGACTCATGTGCCTCTACTGTCCTGCACGACAGCTTCCTTCCTGGCCTATGTGTGGCCTCCGGCCCTATGCTGGCCTATCCCCTGGGCTCACCGTAGGCGGCGCTTCGGCCCGTCCCCGGCACCTACAAGAATAACATTACATTGGTATAATACCATACCACTTCTATTCACTTCACCCCTCATTACGACTCATGAAGCGGACACACAATAGTTCACATTTCACTCACCAAACATCTTACGGTAACACACCTCCACCGTAGTACACAATACTCACTCTCGCTACAAATCCATGAACTCAACTTACATCTATCGCTCATGGCGCACATTGCTATATACAGTATCAAGGACTTCCACATTCCTCACATATACTTATTTACATCATGGTAATAGACGAATATAATACATCAATCATAATTATCAATCATCGTTCCACCTACCAGTCATCACTGGAAAAAACACTACTCCCAAGTCTTCCGACTGCTCTCCTTATGTTCGCCCTCTGGGGCTTTCTCCCGCGTCCGCTTTCTTAGACGTCTTAGTGTGCAGTGATAGTAATACAGCGCTCTCGCCTCATTCAGATCCCCCCACTCACAACATGCACGCTTTAACGTTAACTAACAGAAGTCAATATAGGTGAGCAGCCTCACTATCCCGTGAGTCATTCCCCACTTCCATGCCCCCGTAATCTCTGAATTCCGCTCACTCCACTCGTGACATCATCCCCCACCCCAAAAAAATTAATGCAATTAATTTCAATTCGCATCAAGATGCCTGTCAACGAGTGAGCGTGAGCAATACTTACATAAAAATGACCTACCAATGCCCCTAGCACATAAAATACCGGAATCAGGGGGAAATATGGGGATCAATATGCCCTGCACTCTGCATATATGTATCACATCATCAATAGCTAACTAAACACAATACCTAATACAGAATCAAAAACCAATCAACCTATCAACCATTCTTCATATCATATTTATAATGTCAATATTTTAAAGTCGACGACTCATTCACACAGATCCTGTCAATGTTCCTGTCCTCCGATGTATAAGCTCCTGAACTCTTCCCCTAGGCTCGACTAAGGTAGTCGGCGATATGATTGCTGGTTCCTGGAATTGGTTGAATAACGAAGGTATACGGCTGCAAAGCCAATGCCCATCTAGACAAGCGTGGGCTGGACGAATGATTCTTCGACAAAAACGTTAGTGGCTTGTGGTCTGTCTGGATACAAAATTCTCGTCCCATGAGATAACGTCCTAATTTCTGGACGGACCACACAATGGCAAGACACTCCCGCTCTATCACAGAATACTTTCTTTCTCTCTGCAATAACTTCCTACTGACATAACATACAGGATGGAAACATTCGTTCTTCTCCTGTAGAAGACAAGCGCCGACACCAGAGTCCGACGCATCCGTTCTGAGGATAAAATTAGATCGAAATTCGGGTAATATCAGAATGGGTGACGATGATAATGCTGTCACCAAATTATCAAATGCTGTCTGACATTCAGACGTCCACTGGACCTTATCGGGTTGTCCCTTCTTAGTAAGGTCAGTAAGAGAAGATGACAAGGAGGAAAAATTTGGAATGAACTTTCTGTAATAATTTAAAATTCCCACTAAGCTTCTGACTTGTTTCTTTGTTCTAGGGATTTGCAACCCTACTAATTTGTCAATTTTTGTTACTTCAGGTCTCTGAACACCTCTACCCACGATATGTCCTAAGAATACTATCTCTGGACATGCCAAATCCATTTTTGCGGGTTTAGCAGTTAACCCAAAATGACGTAATCGTTTAAAAATTACTGTTAGTGTCTGAATATGATCAGACCATGTCGACGTATGACATGCTATATCGTCAAAGAATGACACGACATTAGGTATGTCCTTTAATACCAGTCTCATTAATCGTGCAAACGTCGCTGGCGCGTTTACCAACCCAAATGGCATGACCTTAAATTGGAATAATCCAATGGGCGTTTGGAACGCCGTGTATTGTTTAGACTCCTCAGTAAGAGGGATTTCCCAATAACCTTTCGTTAAATCTATCTTGGAAAACCACGTGGACCCGGCCAATGAAGCTATTAGTTCCTCCTGAAACGGAATAGGCTCCCTATCGCCTACCGTAATAGTGTTCAATCTTCGAAAATCAATACAGAACCGCACCGATCCATCAAGTTTTTTCACGAGGACGATGGGTGATGAATACGGCGATGTTGATGGTTCTATCACATCTAACTTCAACATTGACTCAACTTCCTTTATAACTCTATCTCTCGAAGAAAAAGGCAGCGGATAAGGTATAAGAGATACTGGCATATCCGAAGTCAACTTTATTTGGTGCTGGATCACTGTAGTGCGACCCGGCAAATCCGTAATAACATCCGGGAATGACGCTAACAGGGTCTTAAGTTCCCTACTCATTGAACTCGTAAGGTCAGGGTTAAATTTTACGTCCCTGTAACCTTGTGTCGGAGTTAACTCCGGCAATTGAATTTGTATCTCTTCTTGCGCCTCGGTGTCGCTTACGTCACTGTCTAACTGGTCTACGACCCCCGTACAAGCAATAGAGAAGACAGTCTCCTCTGGTTTTGTCTGTGCACACAGATACTGTGGTCTCTCATAAAATCTCTGTAGCATATTAACATGGAAAACCTTACTCGATCCATCAATGTGGATAGCGTAATCTACCTTTGAAACAACTCGCTCAATAACATAAGGACCTTTCCATGTCATCAATAACTTATTATGGTCCGTAGGTAATAACAATAGGACCTTGTCTCTTGGCTTAAAAATTCTCAGTTTGGAACCTCTATCTTTATAGTCTTTTGCTCTTTTCGAAGCGATACTCGAAGCTTCTGCTATATTCCGAAGAAGAGCCTGGGGTGTACGATCCTTATGCGTCGTCTTTTGGCACGCACTGCACATCTTACAATATAACCGTACATCTCTGTCGATAGACGGCCAGTAAAAATTCTTAAGAACCCTTTCTTTGGTTCTAGCTATACCCATATGACCCGCTAATGGGACATCATGTGCCAAATGCAATACTGTTGCGATTAGCAACGCTGGCACAACGACCTGCTTTAAAACGGAAGCCATCGTTACATACTTACGGAACAGAATGCCCGCCTGGATAACAAAGGAAGACGACCCGTTCTTATATTTCCTCGTTTTCTCCGTTCGCGCCTCCTCAAAACATGGACTCAATGATGGATCCTCTTTTTGTAATGTCGCCAAGCGCTCTGGTGTGATATCCAGGTTGACCGCTGGCGTTGCCAAAGGTCTAATCTTACTCCTATCACCTACCTGTCGACGTGTCTCGACTGCGGCACAAAAGTCAATACCTTTTGATTGTGACCATGCCTGCACATTCTCCTCGGAAGGGGAACCTACCCGAGATACATTACCAATGATGAGCTGGGCGCCTGGAAAGCAACCAACGACTGCTTCGACTTCCCCGCTAAGGAAAGGCGTATCTATCACTATCTTTGCCATGGGTAATTTCTCTATGGCCCCTGAAAATTGGATGCACGGGACAGTCTCACCTGTAAGCTGTGAATCCCGAATGCAGTCCCTATGCACTCCCACAACGGTAGATCCTGTATCTCGTAAAACCGAGACCGGTTCGTCCCCAACAAACCCCGGATAAACCCTAAGACCACCTCCTGTATGACATGAATTTATAACGGGGATCTTTCTCCCACAAGGTAAAACACCGGAAGATAATAACTTCTCACAACTGGGACACTTAGAATACTGTCCGCCTCCGTTGTCCGATGTAACACACGCAGCCGCATGATGAAATTTATTAGGGGAACATGGAGTGGAGCTACCATGATTGCCATCCACGTTCGCCGCTATCCTACCTGCAGGGCAATTCACGCTGATGTGATCTGCTGTTCCGCAGTTCCAACACTTCGCGGCTCTACACTCGCGTGAAAAATGACCCACGCGTCCGCAAGTCCAACACTCCGCTCCCTGTGCTCCGCCAGACCTGGGTCCCCGTGACCCATCGCGACCGGAACTAAAGTCCCTATGCCGTCTGTCATCGGCAAAGGTCACAAATCGCCCTCGGCCATTACCGCGACCTAGCCCTCCTGCTCGGTCAAACTTACCGGATCCATATGCAGGTGATTGGTGATACCCCCTACGTTGCCCCTGGGCTTGCCCGTTATAGGCACCACGCTGACGCGACCTGTCTTTATGTCCTGTCGGCGACCCCTCAACAACGGCGACGTAACCAGCATCCTGCACGTACGCCCTCGCGACTGGTTTGGACGGATGTGCCGTACGGTATGCTTCCGCCAACCTAGACGCCTCCTGCACCGTCGCGGGTTCGTTTTCTTTCAGGAAAGCCACCAGATCTTTATGGCACGACGCGTACAGCTGGTCACGGATCATTAGGTCTTTCAATTTAGCAAAATCCGCGCCCACATGCGCCAAGTCCACCCAGTTCGCGAAATATTCTGTTAATCTCGCGACGAAGGCAGCAAAGTCCTCCCTGGTATCCGCACGTGCTCGCCTAAACTGCTCCCGGAAATATTCCTCCGTACGCGCAAATCGGCGAAGCAGCAAAGACTTCAGCTTATCGTAATCATGTACGTCTTCGCGCTGTAGCTCTTTAAAGTAGGTTAACGCTCGCCCCTGCAACAAGGAAGCCAGGTACGTGGACCATAATTGTTTATTCTCGCCCCATTGCAGTTGTGCGTTCAGTTCGAACCTGTAAAGGAAGGCGTCTATGTCGTCCTTCCGGTCGTCGAACGTAGGCAGCTTAATCCTAACGCCACCTTTATTTTGCCCCTGCCGCTCAACTGTTTGCGTTGGCGCATTCTTCTTGCTTTCTAATTCTGCGATCTTTACTTGCGCCTCTATCTCTTTTAACTTTATCTCCCTTTCCTGCTCCTGAGCCTCTTTTTCTCGCTCTCTATCCTTAGCACGCTCATCGCGCAATTCTGCCTGCTGCTCTTTAATCCAGCCGCGCAGCTCCTCTCCCTCAAGGCCAAGTTCCGTACCCAATTTCATGAGCTCACGGAGATCCGCCATTTCACAGATTTATGGTTATGGTATGTATTATGAAAAAGACTAACCTGTCGGTATGATCACTAACGACACGACCAGAGACCTGAGATCACACCAGATATAACAACACCCAATTGTCTCAAATACAATTCAGAAATTTACCTACTGAACATTTTATAACCTACTTCCTAACTAATTCTATATTCATTAAATGTATAGCACTATTAATAATAAAAAGAGAAAAGAAAAGACAAAAATGACGAACTTCAGAAGAAGGACCACAAGGACATCGAGGAACAACGAACCAGACTAGGACAAAGACCTAAAAAAGAAAATAAAATGAAAAAAAAAATGCAACCTAACTACGCCGATTACACTACAAGGTACGAACAAGAACAGAGTCTGAAAAAAAAGAACGTATCTACAGATAGGTCAGAGAGGGACAAGAGAAACGTCTTCCTAAAACAACGAGGAAGATGGAACGCCACAATCTAAACAAAAATACAGGTCCCTACAGAACTGTTCACTGTGATGAACGAAGTTCCAAAGTTTACCACACCTTTTAAAAAGGATAAACTACGTTCAAGACAGCAAACGAAAACAGCAAAAACAGAGAAAAAGACAAATTAAAGGAACAGCCCACAATCCAGGGTACAAAAATTTCAGTTTTCACTTAACTTTCAGCTTTATGAGTTTAAGTCCTCCCCTTAATCGGAGCTCTGGCCGCTTGACTTCTCAGGCTGGCACACACACTCTGCAGAAATTTAAGTACACATTAATACATATTCATCAAAATACATGCATCAATACATATTCATAAAAACACATAAACCATATCATGAAATCTCCATTCATCCAACAAACAGAAGACAACAGCTCAAATTCCTACCACAAGATAAGTACTACGTGGACAAAAACTAAAGTAACAATTGCCCACTGACAAATACCTACTAACTAACTACAACTAAATATTACGAAAATGGACAAGCCCCCAGTGTCACAACGGACGAGCCCCCAATGTCACAAATCCCAGACTGGGAGATGCGATGGTTATAACAAGACAACAATCACGAACGAACAAGTATAACACTTAACAGAACAACCCATCAGACTCACACATTTATTATACATAAACATAAAGATAATAGCGCAACTACATACATTATATTATTCACGTTACTGCCGTCCAACGGCCTTATTCCCACATGCACTCTTCCTCGGGCCCACAACCCGGTAGTTACTTTCTAAAGACACTTCGGTCTCAGCTTCTCCTCTCCATGTCTTAATAGCACCTTAATATTTCACTGGCACCGCAGTCTCTCAATAGCCCCTTCCTATTGCCATAACACATTAGCATTCCAATAGCACATCAACATGGCAATAGCACATTAGCATTTCAATAGCACATCAACATGGCAATAGCACCTTAGCATTTCAATAGCACATTCACGATCACATATACGTCCCTGTCGGTGGCCAGACTGCCACGACTCATGTGCCTCTACTGTCCTGCACGACAGCTTCCTTCCTGGCCTATGTGTGGCCTCCGGCCCTATGCTGGCCTATCCCCTGGGCTCACCGTAGGCGGCGCTTCGGCCCGTCCCCGGCACCTACAAGAATAACATTACATTGGTATAATACCATACCACTTCTATTCACTTCACCCCTCATTACGACTCATGAAGCGGACACACAATAGTTCACATTTCACTCACCAAACATCTTACGGTAACACACCTCCACCGTAGTACACAATACTCACTCTCGCTACAAATCCATGAACTCAACTTACATCTATCGCTCATGGCGCACATTGCTATATACAGTATCAAGGACTTCCACATTCCTCACATATACTTATTTACATCATGGTAATAGACGAATATAATACATCAATCATAATTATCAATCATCGTTCCACCTACCAGTCATCACTGGAAAAAACACTACTCCCAAGTCTTCCGACTGCTCTCCTTATGTTCGCCCTCTGGGGCTTTCTCCCGCGTCCGCTTTCTTAGACGTCTTAGTGTGCAGTGATAGTAATACAGCGCTCTCGCCTCATTCAGATCCCCCCACTCACAACATGCACGCTTTAACGTTAACTAACAGAAGTCAATATAGGTGAGCAGCCTCACTATCCCGTGAGTCATTCCCCACTTCCATGCCCCCGTAATCTCTGAATTCCGCTCACTCCACTCGTGACACAGCCTTCAACATTCAGAAATCAGTTTTCAAACGTTTAAAAGACAATAAACTGAACCTGCATGAGACAGGACAAATTCCAAACACCAGTATAGAATTACTCTACCTGTTTGTAGGAGACGAAGCTTTTCCACTTATGAGAAACTTGATGAAATCATTTCCTAGACGCAATTTAAATGACGGAAAGAGAGTAATAGTACAATTATCGACATTCACGTGCTCGCCGACAAGTTGAGTGCACAATTGGTGCGACTTCCACTATGTAGCGCACTTTACGAAAGCCAATAGAAATAGAAGTAGCAGAAGATTTTGCCTGTGACATTGTTAAGGCCATTTTTGCTTTAAGAAACGTTATTCACTTGAAAGAGCCAGAAAGCGTAATACTGATGAGTGAAGTCTTCGACTTTTCTACAGACACAACTGGGGATTGCTCCGTCAATGATATATTATAAGAAGACCCACGCGAGACGCTATTGCAGCGAGGATGGCTCTTACAGAATATTTCACTTCACCGTCGCGGGGTGTTGAGTCTCAATTTGAAATGACATAAAAGAATAAAAATGACGTTTCATAAACATTAGTAAACTGTTTTCCCTGCTGAAAAAGGACCAGGTCTGCTATCCATGACACAGTATCTAATATTGAGACACAGTAGTAAACGGGTAGACATTCATCTTTGTATCTTTGAAAACTTACCATCTGATCCCAATTCAAGGCCTATGGTTTCCCATTGCTTCAAAATATATATAACTAGCTGAGGTCCCCGGCCCTACCCGGGATAAATCGGTTTGAATATTGGTTTCAGTTCTGGGTGGTTATTATGGACCTGCTTCATCTGGCCTGTTCCTTTTTGTTTGTTTGTTTTTAAATAAGTCTTACTGCTCTGCCTTTGTGAGTTCACACCCTGCGCATCCCGTACAACAGCGTGATTTGCGCACGGGTTAGTGTGTTTGATAGTGAACACATCGCAGGAAGTGATAACGAAACCTTAAAATGGCGAACCATGACTCGAAATAGATCTAAATCATTGTCACGAGTGGAGTGAGTGCAATTAAGGGGATTGCTACAGAGCGGGTGTAGAGTAAGAAGGGCTCACGGCAGACAGGTAGGGAAAGACGTGAAAGGAAGAGAGTAAAAGTAACGCACGAAGACAAGTAAGGAAAGCGTGCATGTTATGAGTGGTGGGGGTCTGAATGAGGCGAAAGCGCTGTATTACTATCACTGCAAGTTAGAAGGTCCTACGGAACGGACGCTAGTAAGAGCCCAGCGGGCGGACATAAGGGGAGCAGTCGAGAGACCAGTGAGAGAGTTTTTCCAGTGATGACTGGTAGGTAGAACGTTGATTGATAATTATGATTGATGTATTATATTCGTCTATTACCATGATGTAAATAAGTATATGTGAGGAATGTGGAAGTCCTTGATATTGGATATAGCAATGTGCGCCATGAGCGATAGATGAAAGTGAGTTCATGGATTTGTAGCGCGAGTGAGTAGTGTGTACTCCGATGGAGGTGTGTTACCGTAAGATGTGTGGTGAGTGAAAGGTGAACTAGTGTGTGTACGCTTCATGGGTTGTAAGGAGAGGTGGAGTGAATAGAAGTGGTAGGGTATTATACCAATGTAATGTTATTCTTGTAGGTGCCGAGGTCGGGCCAAAGAGCGCCGCCTACGGTGATAGGCCAGCATAGGGCCGGAGGCCACACATAGGCCAGAAGTGAGGCTGTCAGTGCAGGACAGTAGAGGCACATAAAGTCGTGGCAGTCAGGCCACGGACAGGGACGTAGATATGAGCGTGAATGTGATAATGTACTATTGCCATGTTGATGGGCTAGGAACTAATAATGTACTATTGCCATGTTGAGGGGCTATTGAAATGATAATGTGTTATTGCCCTGCTGAGGTGCTAGGGGAGTGCTAAGGTGTATGACAATAGGAAGGTGATATTGAGAGACTGCGGTGCCAGTGAATTATTAATGTGCTATTAAGACCCTGAGGGGAGAGGCTGAGGCCGAAGTGCCTTTAGGAGTAACTACCGGGTTGTGGATCCGAGGGAGAGTGTGTGTGAGAATAAGGCCGTTGTACGGCAGTTAATCCCAATAATATAATGTATGTAATTGCGCTATTATCTGTATAATTATGTTTAATAAATGTGTGAGTCTGATGGATTGTTCTGTTAAGTGTTAAACTTGTTTGTTCGTGATTGTTGTCCTGTCATAAACTATTACATCTCCCAGTCTGGGATTTGTGACAATCATGGCGAAACAATAAATTTCCAAAGAAAAAAACTACACAGATTTGAGACTTCTATTAAAAACCCACCTTCACATCCATTCTGATGCACCATATAAAATTTGAAGTCTGAGTGTTGAGTGGTTCAGAAGCCTTTTGCAACGAAAAATCTCAAGTCCACAAATATATGTATAGTATAGATCACGACTAGCGTGATTTTTGTCGCTCTTGTCATAAATTGCTGGCCTTTCTTGCACAGCAATGATCAGTTTCTCTTCGTCCATCCTGACATAAATATGATCACTGGGAACGATAATTGAATCGTATTTTTAGTTCTCTTGAAACAGACAGATCACTGGGATCACTGGGGATGATCACTGGGAACGATAATTGAATCGTATTTTTAATTCCCTTGAAACAGACAGACAGGAGAAATCTAGCACACACCATTCGAGTTTTCCTGGCTGTCGCTGTCCGTCGCTGTCCTTGCCTGTCCGTGTTCAGCGTTACCGGGTTGGTGTTTTTTTTTAAGAAATCACGAGTGGTTTTGGCGTGCACGATTTTTGAAGTGTTGCTTTGACAGCAACTGTCTGTCCCTGTCCGTGTCACCGTGTTCCTAGGACAGCGACAGCCAGGAAAACTCGAATGGTGCGTGCTATAGTTCTCCTGTCTGTCAGTGTCTGTTTCAAGGGAATTAAAAATACGATTCAATTATCGTTCCCAGTGATCGTTCTTATAATTATATTTATGCCAAGATGGACGAAGAGAAACTGATCATTGCAGTGCAAGAGAGGCCAGCCATTTATGACAAGAGCGTCAAAAATCACCCTAATCAGTGAACCTTTCTTCATCATTCACAAGCTGTGGGAAGAGAAGGTGATATTCACCTAACAAAAATGTTTTTTTGTTAATAGGATGAACTGCATAATCTTCGGTGAGAAATTCGTGAACGTCTCAATTATCTTCGTAACCACAAAAGCAATATAAAAGTTTCTTCTTCTTTGTCAGCGCCATTTTTGACAATGTTGCTGTCTCTTGCTGTCTGTTTTAATGTGACCACATTTTCACGTGCCTGTCCGTCCCAGTAAGTGACTGCCCCTGTCTGTCCGTGGCTACGGACACAGTGACACGGACAGTCAGGGACAGAGCTGTCGATCGAAGTGTTGATGATGGCTAATAGTGACGTACAAGAAGCCGGATTATAATTATAATATACAGTTTCCCGATTTAAATTCTTCTGAAGCATAAACGTAAAAAAAAAAAAAAAAGCTTACCTTATGGAATCTAATTCTCCGGGTCTTCCTTAACCGGCGTCTTTTGGCTAGTTCTGAGTTTGAGTGTACAAGATACAGTGGTGGAGATCGCACAGCATTGAGTCAAATCTCGCTTTCCAAGAATACAGCCACAGTAGCATGATCGTGCTGCACTCAGCTATTCCTCTCATTTCGCAATGCCCGCATTTCAGATTGTCGGTGAAAGGTCGCATGGGTTGAAAGCAGGGCCGGGTTAAGGCCAACTTATGCTCTAGGCACAGCCCAACCTTGGTGCCGTTTTTCCCTTCCATTGGCGGGACATAATCAAAAGTTACATGACGCTGAAACTCAATAGAAATGTTGAAGAAGTTTCCGTCACTTGGCGCCCTTCACGGTCTATTTGGGTACACTTTCTTTATTTATATTTCGTATTCAGAGCTGTCAACATAGAATTAAATGCATTTATATAATATTAACACATTGGTAAAATTCTTAAAAGTTGTTTTGCATAGATCTGGAAAAAGTTTTATAATCGAGTATAAAAGTTACTAAATCAAGTTGTAGATCTTAGCCTCTCCCAGGAAGGACAGGATACGTTGCGGATCCACGTCAGAAAATAATTCTTTCATGGATCCGCAGCCATAGTGTTTTCTTCTGACATGCACAAAGTCTACACATTCAGTTAAAATATGTTTTATCGATAGTTGGCAATTGCATGCCACACAATCGGGGGATCTTCCTCCCTAAGTAAACAACGGTGTGTGAGGTGGGTGTGACCCAGACGGAGTCCACTGAGGACAATTTCATCTCCGATTTTGTTGGGAGGCATGGGTCCATTGTCCAAGTTGATCTTGGATAAAGTGGAAGTTTATTTGATGTTTGTTCATCCCATCTTTCCTGCCATCTCGATTCAATGAAGTTATTAATAGCGGGTTTAAGTCAGTGTGTGATATTTTTAGGTGTTGTGTTGGAAGTTTCAATGTTTCTTTGGCCAGGGTGTCTGCTGTTTCATTACCCTTAATGCCAATGTGGCCAGGGATCCAACAAAGAACAATTTCATATTTCCTGTTGGACAGAGTATGAAGACGTTGTAACAGATTATTGATTTCATGGGTCTTCATATTTGGCTTTTTTAAAGCTGAAGGCAGGACGGCGAATCAGAAAAGATAATGAAGCTTCCTGGTCGGGAACTGGATATAAGATTCAAGGCCAAATTGCCTGACTGAATTTCAGTGGTGAAGACAGAAGCTTTTTGGGTTGAGACTGAGGCATTCGGTTTTGCTATCTGCGCTTGAGAATGAGGCGGCTCCTACCGATTCATGGTCTTTGGAGCCGTCTGTGTAAAATGGTCTGTGATCCGGGTATTTATTGATTACCTCTCTAAACATTTTGTTTGTGGGTTTGTGGCATGGTGTTGTTCCTCGGACATGCCGCGAGATCTAAGATATTGTTTGGTTTATGTGTTGGCCATGGTGGCATGGCAGGAAATGGGTCATTCTCTATCCCATATGGCTGGATTTCGGCCTTCACCAGCAAAGACCGAATCCGACGGCAAAAAGGAGAAGTGACACCCTGAGAATTCAAAATTTTGAATATATGTTGCGTTGAAAACCAAACTGTAGGCGGAATTTTCTGGATGAGAAGACAATTTTAGTCCGCACTGAAGAGAAAATTTGTCTCTTCTGTCGGACAGAGGTGCTTCATTTGCCTCCACATACAGTCTTTCGACTGGAGAGGTGCGGAAAGCACCCAGAGCAAGACGTAGCCCTTGGTGTTGCACGGGGCCTAGCATTTTCAGGCATGACGGTTTAACTGAGCCATAGACGATACAACCGTAGACTAGTTTGGGTCTGATCAGGAAATGATAGAGATGAAGCATGGAGACTCGATCCGCACCCCGCTCAGTTCCCGAGATGGTCTATAGGATGTTAAGAGCTTTTTGATAGGAGAGTGTTAAGATATTTGACATGAGGGACTAAAGTTAATTTTTTGTCGAATATATAAGTCCTAGAAATCTAATCTCGCCCTTCACTGGCATTCGTTGATTCCAGTGAAGAAAAGGCTGGAAGAGTTAGCCGCAAATGATGAAACTAATTCATTTGCGACCTCCTCTTCATTTTCCGTGCGAGAACTGTCTTGCCTTTCGAGCTGTCCTATCCCGGGGGTGGTAGGAGAGCCTTTAATTTTCTTGATCGTTTTCCAAATTTTCTTAAGTGGGGCGCGGCTATTGATCTGGGATATGAGTTTCTCCACGAGTCTCTCTTGCTTTCCCTGGTCGTCCTACGGGCTTTTGCTCTCTCTTGTCTGAATTTCGTCATGCTCTGGGTGTTGGGGTGGTGTTTTAGTTCATGGAAGGCTGTTTCACGGGCCTCAATGGCCCACTTGCAGCCTTCCGTGAACTATGGTTTGCAGAGGTTTTGGGATACAGGTCTGAGCAACTTCCAGGAGAAGCTCCTAGAATTGCTCGACTGTGCTTGCAGTGGTGGGAGTAATTGAAATTGAGTGCACTTTCTGTGGAATTCTGTCCAGTCAGCCCGGGGAAGGTTCCACCGAGTCGGCTGGAGTGTTGGCCGTGGTTGGTCAGTGGTGAGACAAATTGGAAAGTGGTCTGATCCGTGAAGACTATTCAGGACGGAGCAGGGGTAAACTATAGAGAGTGTTGGGTGGACTAATGTGAGATCGATGTTTGTGAGCGTATCTGTAGATTGATGAAAAGAAGTTGGGGTTCCGTCATTCAAATGGAAAATGTCTGTCTTCAAGAGGAGCTTCTCCACAACCTTACCGCGAGGATTTGTTGAGATGCTGCCCCAGGTGGGACCGTATGAGTTGAAGACTAGGATGTGTGTTGGAGGAATTTGTTCAGTAAGATCTGGAAGGTCAGTTTTAGAGACGGGAAGAGATGGCAGAAGATGTATGGAGCACAGAGTTCGAGGTTTGCCAGTTGTGAGGCTTACAGCCACAGCCAGAAGGGTAGTATTAAACCGAATCTGTCTTTGCAGGATCTTTTGATTTAAAATAATGGACGTCCCACCGCTTAGCCATCTGGTACCAGGGGCAAAGCAGTGGTAGGCTGTATTGTCTCTGACTGTGAGTGGGGTGTTGGGTGATAATTTAGTTACTTGAAGACAGACTTACGTTGTGTTTATTTTCGGGTTTTTAAGAAGGAAATGGTAATAAATGCATAAAAGCCACACACAAAAAAAAAAAAACTAGATCTAGAAAAAAAAAAAAATTGTCAAGATCTCAAGGCAACCCCCAAAATCCAAAATCTTCAGGAAAATATAACTGTTTTGTTGATTTTTACAACGGAACCCAGCCGCGCGCCAGCTTGAAGAAAGAAAACAGAATCTGCTTAAATGACAGAAATTTTTGCCATGAATCTGACTAAGGAAAGGGAAATTATCGGGAATACGGTTTGTCTGAGTGCTCAGTCATAGACATCGTCATGTTTTCGCATCAGCTCACCCTGCCCAGCAAAGATCTTCTTGGACCATTCCGAGATCTGTTAAATCAGACATGGACAACCTACAGCCCTCAGGTCGGATCCAGCACGCCGAGCAATTTTGACCGGCCCTTGAAAGTTGACTTCACGCCGGTCACTCAAACTCAAACAATAAGATATAATGATAACACGTACAAAATCACCCAACCTCTCTCTCTCTGTCTCTCTCTCTCTCTCTCTCTCTCTGTCTCTCCCTCCACCCCTCTCCCTTTCTCCTCTGTCTCTCTCACCCCCCCCCCTTCATATTTTCATGCTGTACATCATCAGACAGACAGTAGAAATTTCTGATAGGCTACTTATGGGACTGATTTTAGCGGTTTTGAATTTATTACTACAATGCACCTAAGGCACTTATAGGCATTTACAAATTACAGGAAGAATTGCTAACTCTCCAGCACTGGATCGAGTGGCAGATCATTTCAAACAAGAAGTCTGCGAAGTTTTCTTAACAAAAATAGTATCAGAATACCCTTTCTTGCCTCAGGAGGAAACGAAGATCCGTCGTTTGTGTGGAAAGAGGGTCAAATAGGCCTACAGTGTAAAGGCATCAAAACTGAGTAACGAGTTCAGATGTGCGCGAGGGGTAAGCTGCGTTCACTGCTCACATCGAATCTGGTAATATCCCTTCCCGCATCCCTTCGTGAATAGCCCATGACATAGATTTGCAAAGGATTTCTGTAGGCTTGGTAGTATCGCCGTAGAAGTAGATTCCCTACAACAAATGACGTCGGAGGGATGTCGTGACTATCGACTCTTCGTAGGAACGATGTCATTCTTATGCGCAAACTTGACGACAGTACTATGCATCAGATTTCCGGATGATTTCTGGGGGAGGGAGGTATCTTGTCTTCCCTTCAGAAGGACACGAAGGTACTTCTAGTGGTGTAGAACCTCTCACAACGGAGAAACAGGCTTCTGGTGTTTCCATGGGGAGAGCTGCGTTTGCTTCTCATATTGAACCTAGCATTATGAAGCTGGCCATCGTACACCAGCCATAGGAAAGCCACGGACATGCTCAACAATATGTAGTTTTTCTGACCAGAACAGAATTGTTGACTTATGCATGAACAATGCCTTTTGCTGTCTTTTCTAATATCTGAATAATCAATATACTAAGGTCATTAACCCGTTTCAACTTTGAGAAACCTAACATCATAACCTGTTCGCGAAAGAAATTGCGGGGTCTAAGTGGGCAACTGCCCGAAAAGAGCTTGAGAATCATTAGCCTGGTCCCTTGGCAGTGAAAAAAAAAATGCAGTAAATGCAAGTAAAGTGTGAGCTCGTAGCCTGTGATCGTATTGGCCCAGCTCGGGAAAATCTGTGACATTAAACAGTTACATAACCTGAGGCTACTATGATATTGATGCAGTCGAAGATCGATATCTGTTTATCAATTCATTTCTCCGGAAAATTAAGCCCCAAAGAAAAAAAAACAAAAACCAAAAAAAGCCAGTGGCCAAAGGCACTGTTTGTCTTCCAACGGGTGCAAAAGGAGCCAAAATTTGGGAATTTAATATTTGTATGTAAATATGTCAATATGGCAGTCATGGAATAGTATTCGCAGTTGCCGCTGTTTTCCGGTTTAAAATTATTTGACCATATTTAGCATCAGATCTCTGTTTATCTAATTCAGAGAAAATGAAATTACAAAAACTCTAGCGACCTATTGCATATTTTATATGCCATAGTAAACTATAAGTGAAGACGAATTATAATTGATAATGACAAATAAGACAGGGTAGAAATTTTCTACATTATGATCAAAGTTCATTTTCCATTTGATCAACATTTACCAAATCTGGCACAGTCTGTTCAAGCGGTGTGGGTGCGAAGCAACGTCCTGTCTACACAGTAGGCTGAGTAGGCCCTGTTGAACTTCACTGAAATACGTTTTCTGACTGCGCGAAACTCAAGACAAGAAGATGTCGTCTCCAGCTGTTGATGAAGTAATTGACAGACTGTCACAAGCCAGTGTTGATTCAAAATTTGAACTGAGTTTTAAGGGAAAAGGCTTGAAGTTGGATAAAGCGGCAGATGGTTTGTACATATTTTTTTCTTTTCCATTACGTAGAGTTTAGCTACTCTAGAATCTAGATCTAGAAGATCGTCAAGTTCTACTGCTAGCTATCTAGCCTAATGTCAATCACTGTGGCAAATTTTATTTATTGTTCAATTGTTTTATCTGTTCAATTTCCCTTTTTTTTTCTGTTGTTTTTTCGTTGTTTTTGTCTTCGAAGAAGCAGAAGGCTGTTGCCGAAATATCGGCCATTTTCTGTCTTCTCTTTTAGTTTTGCGTTTCATTGTATGGTTTGGTTTGTATCGTTCTCACGCGAGGCTTTGCTACATAGGCCTACAACTTTTTCTTTTGCCAATTTTTAAAAAATTTCATCACAATCTAAGGGTAGTTATCATTTAACAAATAACGTGAGATATCCTGAGATAACGTGAGATATCCTGAGATAACATCAAATTGAACTTGAAACCAAAAGTTGCGTTTTCTTGGAAATCCGAAACGATGGCGAAATCCCACCACTTCCCCAACAAGTCATAAGTCATAGGCACACAGCGCCTAGCAACAAAAAGATATATTATTGTAAAAATAACGTTACAAACATGATAGTCATTAATATTACAATATCATTATAATTCTTTGTGCAAATAATGCGTGAAAGTATTTATGTTCATCTTTATAGGCCTACATGTGTGTGTGTGTGTGTGAAGAAGAAGAAGAAGAGAAAGATGGGGAAAAAAGAGAAGGAAATAAGGAGATTCGGAGTACGAAGAGGAAGGGTGGGGAACAGGGGAGGGGAGTTGGGGACGGGAGGAGGAGGATGCGGATTGAATAAAACACTCTTATAGCTAGTAGTAATGAATAATGGAATATGTTGGAAAGATTCCCCCCCCCCCTCCCCTTCTCTCTAAACATCAGCATTAAAATGATCTGATTTTTGTCAACTTACATGAGATAACGCAACTTTCGGTTTCAAGTTCAATTTGGTGTTATCTCAGGATATCTCACGTTATCTCAGGATATCTCACGTTATCTCACGTTATTTGTTAAATAATAACAACCGCAATCTAATCTCCTCCTGTCCACCAGCTATGTTTCTCCAATAATATAGGCTAATTTCTCCTGATCTAGTGATAGAAAATATTATTTGGAGTTTCATTTGAGTCAGTCAGTAAATAAGGATATTATTACAAGGTGAATATGATCAAATAGATCTATTCAGTTTTCCTCAAAAGTCTGTCTCTTTTTACTCTTGACAATATTAGCAGGAATGCTGCACACTGATACTGTTACAACTTCATTAAAAAAAAAAGAAAATGGGTGAAAGTGCAGTTTGTGCGCCCCCCCCCCCCCCCCCATCCATTGTTGCATTATTCCACTGTTCCAAAAGTGAAACCAACTTGCTCCGTAATGGTTCTTAAAATGGTTTAGTGTGTGTGTGTGGGGGGGGGGTTGTACAGACACACCCCCCCCCCACAAGGAGGCAGGGGGCATTCTCCTGGCAAGTTAGACCTCTATGGGAATATCTTTATAGTAAACGAGCGGTGTGGCGATTAACTGCTGAGAATTTAGCATACTCAACCTTCTTGTGACTTTTGCTTTCATAGATCATGGTAAAACATCAGCAGAATTGTAGATGAATTTGGGGGACTAAACTGCACTTTTACCCCAAAACAAATCCATTAATTTTAAACTAAAACTAAAACTCAGTCATTTAATCTCCAGAAAGAAGCCGGTGGGCTGTGAAGCAGCCTAACATTTTTATTGGGATTAAGCTCAGCAAATTAGTTTCATTGACACTTGACTACAGGATTTGTTGGAATTCTCTGATTATTAGTTAATTGATTTGAATGTCTGAGAATTAAATTCTGCTTTTGCTAAGCTAACTGACGTGTAGGCAGTTTACAAGTCTTGTTTTTAGAATGTGTGAATCTCTGTTTTATAAATAGGCAAGCCTATTAAAGACAGGTGTGCATCATTCTTTATTTGTTACAAGGCATGCTCTGATGATTGGCATTAAAAACATGATAGCTTCTAACACGCATTTCTTCTAATTTTCAGCTAATGAAATAGTGCAGGCCATTAAAAAATGCGATCACATGACAGCCCTTTGCCTGGAAGGAAACACACTAGGAGTGGAAGCTGCTGAAGAAATTGCAAAAGTACTGGGCGAGCATCCTGAATTTGAGGCAAGTAGTAAAGTCATTTACAATCAAAAAAATTATGCAGAAAATTTTCATGACATAAAAGGCACGACAAACCAGAGGATGCAGAAATTTCCACCTCATGATAGCTATAATATTTAGCAGTTTGAACTGATTTCCCCATACAATACAGCTACAAAGTCCTCTAGTCTAAGGATGTAATTCAATCTCAGTCCATGTAAATTTGCTACTACGGTAGTCTCCGTCTAAGAACTCGCCGCCTTAGAACCCGCTGTTGCCGCATGACCGAATTTTTTCACTGTAATTTACATGCGTAAGAACCCGCTCTGAAATGAAAAATCCGCCTAAGAACCCGGCATTTGACCGAGAGACGAGCACACTTTTACGTAAAATGTCCATATAAACACAAAATTCTCTTTCAAGTAGACGGAATAGACCAAAGCCACACAGTACAGTGAAAGAGAACAGGTGGAGGGAAGGGAGGGAGAGCCGAGCCGTACAAAGGATGGAGCCCAGTTCCGTCTTTAGTGTGCAGGCAGAGGCCACTCCTAGGCTAAATATAGTCATTACCTAACATCTATTGTTGTCTGACTTGAGGGGCAGAATTTTATACGCAATTGACCATGTGCTTGGTTTGCACGGCACGTGGTTATTACACAGGGTATCACTGGGCCTCGTGTTGTCTAAAATCGGCATCTGTGATTCACAACTGAATCATTTCATTCGTTACACAGTCATCACTGTAAGCAAAGAGCATTCTGCTAGCCATAAGTTGTAACTTTGTTCAACGCTTATACTTTTCATTATGAGGTCACGACCCAGGTCCGAGCAATCAAGGGGGATAAGCCATGGACACGGGTAGTCAATATGGGTGGCATCCTTTGGCATCCGCCTAAAAGTGCCCGGTCCGCCTAAGAACCCGCTTTTTCTGTCTCCCGTTGACCGGGTTCTTAGACGGAGACTACTGTATCACCAGTTTGTTTCTGTTTGGTATTTTGTGGGATAATCAAGCCATTGATTTAGAATAGCCTTAGTTATGTAAATGCTTTGGACACTACTGAAGAAATTATTAATTATCCATTTTGATTCACAGAAAAGTGTAGCACATAACATTAGTTTGCAGTTATGATGTTGTTAGTTACTGTTTTCATCAGTATTTATTCTGCATGAATTGCTGTTTTGTGTGGATCTTATTTGTTCAGTTCACAATGTGCACGGAAACATGCTGACAGTGATTCCCACAATTATGATGCAGTGTAAGATTTGAAATGCAGATATATTTTTTTAATTTGTTTATTATTTTTGGCTTCTCTTCTCACTGACAGCGAGCATTATGGAGTGATATGTTTACAGGACGATTAAAGACAGAAATTCCACATGCACTTGTAAGTTCCGTTCTTGACGCAGTTTACACCATCTCTGTTATTTCTTAGATCTTTATACCAAAGGTATGGAATAAAGCCATTTTTGTGAAAACAAGTCATTTTCATATTGCAGGGAAGATGTAATGATTCTCAAATTAGATTTGATTATTAAAATTGACAATTCAGTTATGTGTGGCAATCAGAGATGGAAAGTCTGAACACAGATTTTGTTCTTGTAGTCAGTTGTAGGGCCGGGGAGAGTACTTTACTGTTCTGAGAGAAAATGGCCTGTAACTTTATCCTATGACAGATGGTAATGAAGGTTTCAAAGAATTTCACAGGCACATAAATTATATCAGAACTGTTATTCTGTGAATTATCAGTTCAGTTATTTCTTTCAATCAACTGCTTTTTAATGTTTGCTAATATAAACAACCTTTGCTCAGTAGAATTAGCGTGAGAGTGACTTTAATATATCGTACATTTTTATCTTGTTTACCTTGGTGGTGAGTTTTACAGGTACCATCCATTTGTTGGATTATTCTCGTCATTAAATAATAGACTAGATAGAAGAACTGATATAACTTGCTTTCATTTAATGTCTTACTGGTTTTTCAGTGCATGATCAGTGGTTTCTCTACTATGATCTTATTTTCTATGTAGAAACATTTGGGAGCAGCCATCATGAAAGCAGGATGTAAACTTGTGGAGATTAATCTGAGTGACAATGCTTTTGGTCCCAATGGTGTTGTTGGACTGGTGGATCTCCTGAAGAGTGAAAGCTGTTACAGTTTGCAAGAACTCAAACTCAACAATAATGGTCTGGGAATTGGTGGAGGGAAGGTCAGTGAAAGTTATTCTTAAATTATTTTTCGGTCAGAAGATGCGCCTTAATTTCAAATTTAGGTTAAGAGTGCTAGAAATGGCTTGATTGTGCTTTTAAAGTGCATTAAATCTTTCTGGCAGCCTAATAAAGTTTCAGACATTTTTGTTTGTCATGGTTAAGTCCCAGTGCCAATAATACTCAACAACATTGCAGTTTTCTTCATTTCCATTTCTAATTCTTTTGAATTTATTATATAGTTCATTACTACTTGTCTCCAACGCAAAGCTTTGCAACATAATACAGCCTTTTTGATTTCAGCTTAAAATAACAGTAGAGTTAGAATTTACAGGAAGTCATACAAAACCCAATTATTTCTGTAGCTCAAACAGTCACTTCTTTGCTTATTTCCTACATTCTGCCTTGATGTTAAAATGTTTTTGAAAAACTTGATAAGAAACAAATATGAAGTGACTCAGATGCCACTGTTGTTGATTCTTTGTTGCATTCAAGATGTTGGCAGAGTGTCTCACAGAATGTCATAAAAGCAGTCTGAAAGCAGGACGTCCACTTTCCTTGAAAGTTTTTATATCAGGCAGGAATCGTCTGGAAAATGACGGAGCAAAAGCTTTAGCTGCTGCATTTAAGGTGAATATTATTTGGTGGGTTACAGGAGCTATATTTGTTTCAGTATATTTATCTGCTATCATTTCAGAGTAGTTCATGCATAGTTTGTGTGGATAAGTTTTATTTCTTTTATGATTAGCAGAGGTACCTGTTGACGTTCAGGATAAAACCCTTACTCCCCTCTCTTCCCTTCCCCTCCCTTCTCCTTCCCTTACTCCATACCTCCACCTCTTGTTTTTTCTTCAATAACCTACTGTGGGGCCCTTTACTACTACAATCTTGCACCATGAAAGGAATCAAAGAAGTATACAGACACAAATAAAATGCAAAATATTGGCTTGACGTTGCCAGCTGATGTCCTTCTTTGAGTTTTATTGTCTATATTTGTGCCTTGAACAGTGTGTCACTGTTTAACTGTGTCTCCTAATTATCTGTGTTATTGATTGCAGGCAATTGGTACCCTGGAATTTCTTGCTATGCCCCAGAATGGCATCAACCATCCAGGCATATCAGCACTTGCTGATGCCATTGCAGCCAATCCAAAATTGAAACATTTGAATCTCAACGACAACACATTCACATCCAAAGGAGCGGATGCAATTGCAAAGGTGAGAATACAGAATGACAACCAATCATTCAGTCACAATATTCTTTCTCAGTATAGTCATTAACAAAAGTTTTAAGACAACACTGCCTAAAAAGTGATGCTAATCCTTACAAAGTGACCTATCATCCAACATTATGTGATGAGATATTTGTCAGTTATTGTGTTCACATCATGTCAAACTTTGGGCTGAAAAATAACCCATCATAGTCATTTTATAAACAAGTGATTTGTGTGAAATGAGTGCACCTTATAAAACGGGTGAAAAATCCTCGCAGAGATACAAAGGGCCTAGATTGAGACTCAGCATGATGGAGGCTGTTGTGAACATGAAGAAAGTGCAAAATTATGAACTTTATTACACACACATACTCTCTCTCAGTGTCCCTCTCAGTCTCTCCTTCATGTAAGCAGCGTCTGGGAACATTTAACTATTTTTTGTACAGGCGTTGCCAAAGCTGGAAAATCTGGAAGTTATCAATTTTGGAGATTGTTTAATCAGAACAGAAGGAGCCAAAGCTATAGCCGGAGTGTTGCGGAGTGGACACAAAAAGCTTCAGGTGGGTGCAATTCACTAAATAAATTTGTGATCAGATTTACGGAGAGGATGATTTTTTGGAGCTATAGATTCAGCATGTTAAAGACTCTTTAGCAGCATTTTGTTGAACATAGTTAGGATGGTAGTTGGGTCAAGATTTATCAGCTGGTCAAATTAATTTAAGCACAATTAATAATTCAGATGCATAGCATTTGAATTAATAACTGACTTGTTTAATTATATATTTCAAACACCACAAGGCTCATTGTGGTTGTGCCTGAATGTGACGCTGTACTTGCATTCAAGTTTGTTAATGGTATGGATGATATTGTTATCTTGATCACAGGAATTGGTGCTTAGCGGCAATGAAATCACCAAAGCAGGAGCCATTGACATTGTGGAAAGTTTGGAAGGCACAAAGTCATTGAAAAAGCTCGATTTGAATGGTAAGTAACTTTTAAAACTTTCTGAGAAAAAAGTTCTGTTTTCATGGGATATTTGTTGGAGAAAGGAATGTCCTCTAGCTGAAGAATAAAATTGCCAGGACAAATTTATTCTTCAGCTAGAGGACATTCCTATCATTGACTTAAAGTGTCAATACAGTTTCAGTGAAAGGAAATTTTGTCAGCTTGAAAAACTAGAACTGAAATATCCAGCCAAAATGGGTCTATAAGGGAAGCAAAACTTGCACTCAAGAGTCACTAAACTCACTGTCAGTGTCAGTTTGTCGCCCTTTTACATTGCTATTGCATCTTTGCGATAAAACTTTAATCAGTTATAAATCAGTCTTGATTCTGAAGAAATATTCCATAGTTTGCTTCAGAAGCTCTGGACTTCTGCAGTCAGTATAGACATTCTATATTTTTTTCTTTTGGGGGGGGGGGGGGGGGGGGTTAATTATATTGATCATTTAAAATAGCAAGAAAAACACACAAAAAATTTGAAGGAAAAAAAATCACATGTTATGAGTAATTGTTCCATCTTTAAAACTTGTCAATAATTTTCAGCAAACATGTTTGGAGAAGAGGGCTGTGAAGACATCAAAGAGATGATGGAGTCTATCGGTTTACAAGGAGCCTTGGCTTCACTCAGGTAATTTGAAGTGCTGACTCTTTCAGTATTATAGCCAAGTTAAGGAAACACCCAATTTTTTAATATTTTTTTTCCTACCTCCCTTTTTCAAAAGCAAGGCTGATTGTTGTGCTTCTGGTGGGGTGAAATTCACTGCAAGTTATGATCAAATACATATATATGCATTTTGTTTGAAAAACTTGAAATTGGTTAATTGGTGATTTTCACTTTTCATTTTGCGATTGTCACTTGTGAGATGAGTAGGCAAGGACGTGCGCAATTGCGATGAAACTTGTTGAGAGTAAGTTGATCTCTAAGAAATGTAATCAGTTTTTGTTTTTGTTATAGAGTATTTTGTGTTGCATTGTATGAAAAGCAAACTGGATTTCAGAACTGAACAGCATTTTAATTTTTAACTTTCCCTTTTGACCAGCGATGATGAAGGTTCTGAGGATGAGGAAGGAGGTGATGAAGGAGAAGAAAATGACTATGGAGATGAGGAGGTATGTTGTGAGATTTAAGAGGCCATAACATTAGTATTCATTGAGGAATTTTACCTTTCATTTCTTATGGACTTCAATAAGTCAAGATTCACACTGTAGTTTGTATTCATATTTCAGTGATTTGTGGTTAGATAAAAATTTGTACTTGTGTGGTCTATAATGGACATGGTTAGACTAAATTTGGCAAAAACAGTTTCGTTTATTAACTGAACAAGACAGGAGTAGGAGATGAAAGATTCAGTGGATGGAAGAGCATGATTTGTTACGTAATAATGTGCAAGTTGACTTTCAACAAAACCAGAATTTTTTTATTTCAAAATTAAATATAAACATTTAATGCACTACTTCATTCTCAGGCCTTTAGAAAGTACTGGAAAGATGTATAAAGACAGAGGATTGGTTAAGTTGGATTTTGTTTTGTCTGGAGAATTTCATAGACTAAGTGTGTCATTGGGACTATTGTGTGAGTCAAATATCCTTTCACATCTTAGGAACCAGAGGAAGACAACGAAGGAGAAGTCAATTTGGATCCAAAATTACAGGTCAAAGGCACAGCCCTCACTCCAAATAAACAGGTAAGCAACTTAGAATTTCTTTCTCAAAGTTGATATAGTTAACTTCAGATTCCTCTGCTAAAGTGAGATACAATTTGGCAAGATGGTGAAGAAATATTTGTGAGTGCAAAGCCAAGGTAGATTTTCAAATTGAAAAATGTTCTGTTGAGTAAAATCTGATAACGTATGTCATTTTTTTTATAAAGGGAGGGATTAAAATAAACTAAAAATCTGAGAGTGAGAAATTACATGCTCTTCAACCTCAGTAGTTTTATAGATTAACGTCAGCAGAACCTTACGTCTCCGTTATAAACCATCATACTAGCAGTATGTGTGGGCTATGCTATGCAAAATACACAATGTCACTGACGTTCAGTGTCCCTAGGCTGAATCATAGGTCCAGCATGCAGTTGGTAATCTAAGAGCATAAATTAAAATGGTTGGCAGGTCAGATTTTTATTTAAAAAAACCTGATGCTAATGCATTCCCAAACCATTTGAAATGAAGTATATATGAACTGTGTGAACACGAGTTCCTGGTGTGGGGTCATTTTGTTGCATTGGTTTTCATTCTGAACTATGCTAGGGACAGAATGAGTTCAGGTTTACTCTGTCGTTATCAGTAGTGGTTGAGCTTGTCCAAAAGGTTCTTTGATTGGATAAATTGATAATGAGCAAGCCACAGTGTTATAGTGGTGTGGATAAATAAGGATTGTAAATTAAACTGTACCTTCATATCTGTCTGTCTGTTAGATGCAGATTTCTTAGTTTTACTTCAGTAGTTGCGTTAAGTCAAGACACTCCCATGGGGGGGGGGGGGGGGGCATGGAGATTCATGTTGAAAATGAGTTGTAGATTGGAAAAACAATTAATGAGATAATTATTATCTATTTTTTCGCTAATTGCAGGAGTCTTCTCCTAATGATCTGGCCAGTCAAATGGACAAGCTCAATCTCTCTTGATGACAGCCTCACTAAATAGGACCCAAATGAGATTGATTTAGCTGTAGTTTCAAGTGGTAGAAAAAAAAAGTCATGATTCTGATAAAGTGCTAGTGTTAAGAAATCTTTTATGTGAAAGATTATATTATTTCAAGTTTAAATCAGAAATGAGGTCCACGGGTTGAAATTTCTTATAGAATGTGCTTTCTTAAATGATGGTTGTAAGGTGAACACTTGTCAAGATACCAGTACTCAAATTAATGTACATGTTTTTCCCTCCATCAGAAACAATTTTTGTAAAGTAGTATACACATATTTCATCAGATTTCAATAACATATTTAACCATCCTATCAGCCAGTGTGCAGATAGAAGAAAATAAGTATTGCATGACTGTTTTATGCTAACGATCAGAATAATGCTGTACCTGTAAAATTGAAACCTTTTTTTTTTTTTTGCAAGGACAGTCTGTGTTAACGTACATATTTTATACATTGTCATTTTCTAAATGATGGAAGCCCTAGGGGTACATTCATTTCAGTTATGTGTTACCAACATTGAACTCCCAGACTATGTGATAACGTGCACAGTGATATATATTGGTAATGCAATCAGTCATCTCTGATCTCATAGTTTGGAATACAGTTACCTGTTTTTGTGAAAGTTGATGCAAATCCTATTTTGTAAACTATTTTGTGTATGGGTTTTGAGCATTGGAGACAAACGGGAAGAATTATGGATGCATGTAAATTAGCTCTATTTCCTGTCATTAAGAATGATCCTGCGGTTTTATGTGAGTGAATGTTTTAAAATTTATTCTAAAGAATCCATGTTAGGGAATCAAAGCACAAATCTGTTAAGTGGTTGGGTATATCAGTACTATATTTTTTAAGGAATTTTTGCATGTGGTGGAACTGCTATAATACAAATTGAAACTTACTGTACCGGTACATATATTTTTCTAAGGTTTTTTTAATCAAGATTTGCTGCTTTTGCAAGGGGTTTTACTCAAATCACATTCACCAGCATCAAGTAAACTTGATTTATTTACAATTTCTTTCCTTGAAAAAGGGGTATTAAAATGTCAAGTTGCAAAAGAAGAAAATTTGGGATCCTAGTCGGGTTTTTTTTTTTTTTTAAATGTTGTGCAGATCGAAGCTGCCAGGGGACAGCATTGTCCTTGAGAAATGGATACCGCTGCTTTGTTTTCTGGTGTTCATAATCTTAATAGTTTTGGATTTCATCAGTCTGGAGAAAGGCAAATCTTGAATAATTTTCATCCACATTCCAAGCATTATTGAGTAACAGCTTTGAAAGGATTCACCCATTACTGAGTAATGGTATTGAATGCATTCGTATATAATTATTGAGCATCTGTGTGGAACTGATTCACTCCTACAACCTGCCCCAAGCTGGAGGGTTTTGACTGGTTCATGGTCTGCACCACCAGCCATTGTAACAAGCTCTATCATTTTCAATAGAGAAAATATGCAAACCTGATGTGTACCTGAATCTCCAAATATGTTGCTGTCAATGAGCGATTTATCAATCTTTCTGACGTGGAAACGAGGGAACGTGTTTTTGAAGTGTATTTTGGAGAATTATCATTCTTTGCAAAGTTTTAGTTGAACTGAGTAGGTATGATTTGGAATGTATTTTGGCTGTCGTCAAGACAAATCTGTCATCAAGATGAATGGATATTTCACTCATTCTGACAATAGCTAACTAACTGGGTATTTGAACCCAAATTCTGTCACCAAAGTTTTCCAAAGGTAAAATAACTTAAGTACATGATGGGAAGGTTTCATTGAAATTAGTGCATCACAGAACAAATTTCATACTTGCTAAATAGACTTTTTATTTTTAGCAGAGATGTTGTTTTTTTACCCTCAGTTTAACGTAGTATTATCTTTCAAACACCCATGATCATCTTTATGTTATTTCCAACATGCTGATGTATGGCACATGATTAGTCCCGTGTTCATTTTATGCTGTCTTATAAATTTACAAATTAAGAGACAAGATTCACTGGGATTTGGTCCATTCATAAAATACAGTCGAATCCGCGAGGAGTCAACTCGCTTAAAGTCAACCTCTTTCGGCGGTCCCGTTTTTTTCCCTCTTTATTCTATTGATTTTGTTTCTGATAATGTCAACGGCGTCAGCGGTGTTTTCACTGGAAGCCAACACCATAAGACCGACTGACAGCCATGAATTGTGACGTCAGGCAAACAAAAACAAAAATCAGAGAGAGACGGTTTACCGCACTGTTGGCCTACAGCCTAGCCTATAGCCCATCCATTTCACAGTATTCGCCCGGCTGTTTCACGTTGGGGAGGGGAGGGAAATAGCAGACCGCCCAAGTCTCCCCGTTTTTATGAGAAAACCCCTCCCTCCCCGTGTTCCTTTAAAATCTCCCCGTTTCTGGGGGGAAAGTTTTGCGGATCACACGGAAAGTTAGTACTGATGAGGCTTTTTCATAGTGTCGCTTGGCTGATACAGTGTATCATGTACTTTTCTTTGAGGAGCGTGGGACGGTGCCCACTTGGTTGGGGGTTGGGTAGGATTTAAAGTAGTGGGGACCTTCGCTGCCACATTCACTCAGTCCTTTTCCCTGAGAACAGTTGCTGGACTAGTCGGCGCCCGCTTGTCTAGGACTACTCACTTTGATGTCCACCTGAGATGTTAAGTGTGGCATAACCCAGTGCGAGTGGGGGAGTGGAGGTGGGATGGGGACAGTCTGCTCACCTGGGTCAGCCGTCTAGCTATTATGATGTTGGAGACGCCAGCACATTTTTGACCAAAAAAAATCTGCAAAAGCACGGAATATGGAAAGAAAAAGGGCACTAATGATGGCCAGACAGGACTGTCGTTGCCTCCTCATGAGCATTAGGTATACAGTAATACTAATAGTATCGGGGGGGCGGGGGGGGCCTGAGCTGCGGAACATCAGCCAGGCTCCCAGCAGGGGCTTATTTTACATAGATTAGTAGCCTCTCTTCGCCCATCTTGTTGTTGGGGGGGGGGGGGGGCATAAGGGACATAACCTAAATAAGATTTGATATACCACATGTTGTCTCCCCTGAAATTGGTTAATTGTTAACCATTTTTTTCGGTCCCGAAGTGTTGACTTTAAGCGAATTCCACTGTAGGCTTAAAGTGAATCAGTATAGACTAGCATCTGTAGACTGTAGACCCATTTGGTAGGCCTGAGTTGAATCAGTATAGACTGGCATGGTCCTATTTGAAGTGATTGATTTACTTTACTATTGAAATTGTCTAGTCCTGTTGGGTCCGTTCATAAAGTAGGCTCGGAGTATATCAGACTGGCATAGACCCATTTGTAGTGACTGAGTGTTTACTTTGCAGTTGATATTGTCTAGTCCCATTCTAATAATTCCATGTTTATTTTAAAATTTTTATATTATAAGTATGTTACTCAGTTACTCTGATTTGGCAGAGGCTCCTGTTTTTATACTGTATTATTTTTATAGCCTTTTATTTCAATTTTTGATCACCGATGTGTGGAGACTTGCCAGAGTTATTTGTCATCCACATGTCCGTGTTTTTTCGATACCTCCCTGTATTTTGAAATATACACCCCTGCTTATAATGCAGGTAAATGAGGTACTTACTTGTATTTTAACATTCAGCTATATTTAAGATATTGACTGTCACTTGATAACATGAGATTATTTTGTATGCAATAAATGAGCATTTATGATGTAAACTTTTTTTTTTTGTGTAGCCATATGCTCCAAGCATAATTTTTTATGAGTATTTTCAAGCTCTGTTTTACAAATGTGCCCATGTTTCGTTTTTTTTTAATGCTATTGCCAATCAATGAAAATAAAGCAGTGCTTGTGTTGAATAATGGAAAATGAAATGAGTTGTAGATCCCGTTTTCATGTCCTTCCTCTGAAAAATGATGACTGAAAAGTGAAAATCCCGTCTCTGTCCAGTATCTGGTCATAGAACTTTGCTTCCATCATTAGTGTTCTTTCTGTCAGACTTAACCTGTGGGTCTCCTTCATTGCCAGACAAATGGCATGCAATTAGGCAAAATTTGTTGTTCTTACAAGTCAAGAGTCTGAAATTCAAATGCTGTTTAACAAAATGGTTAAATGATGAAAACACCATGTGAGTCCGAATCAGCTGCCATTTATTGCTGAAAGACTCAAAATAATCTGTTACGTTTATCACTTTTCTTGGAATGTTGAGATTAACAGTTTTAATGTTTATAGCTTACTTAGCACTTAAGATTTTGCATGGGAGTACAAATTACCAGGACAGTTCAACCAAGGTTGTCACATTGAATGAGGAACAGATAGAATGACAGAGCTTACTGAAAAACAAAACATCAAGTCTAATTTTGGTCTGTGCGACACATCGCCGCTATGCTGCAAGACTCCCGTAACTAACATTTCGAAAATTTTACAGGAGAGCCAAAAAACTGATTTTCTTTGACTTTTTGCCACCAGCAAATTCTAAAGACAATGGACTTGATTATTGCAATATCTTTATTTATAGGAATTGAGCCACGAGCTTTTGACACAATGTACGCCATTGATTTTCAGACCCAAGGAACGAAAAAAGTGATTTTGGCCAAAAATGTTAGTTACGGGAGTCTTGCAGCGACATGTACTATCTGAACTTCCTATCTGAGTTGCCTACAGAGTTACAGGCAAGTTGTACCAGAGCACAGAATCTGCCCATTGTGTGATTTAAAGCCAGTGAAAGAAGCAGCAAACTACATTATTATTATAGGAATATCTGATTCAGAATCAGATACAAGTTAGCAACCGTCTGTTTCCATAGTTCATCGTCAGGATCGTTGTTATCAGTATTGCGTCCCCTTAGAATGACAAGAATCTATCTCCACTTTTAGGCTGAACTGAGTTACACACCCCACACTACTTCTACAGGCCTTCTCCATTGTATGTCAAAGTATCAAGCAGGATCGGTGTGTACTTTGCAAGTACATATTACTAAAAAGAAAAAAAATTATTTGCTCTAATTCTAAAAGCTATGGTCAGATGAATGTTCAATCCTCGATTTCTCAAATGTTGATGCAAGGGAGAATCTTGTCATTCTCAGGGGGGGGGGGGGGGGGCGATTTGTCACTGCTGGTTTCAGTTGGTGTGATTGCACAGTCCTTGATTTTTTCAAAGAAACAAGAAAAATTGGAAAGAGTCCTGAGAAAAAGTTCTTCACGTTTTCTGGTTTCTGCCATATTGAGAACTTCCATCACATATTCAGAAGTTTTTTAAAGTAATTGTGAGGCGGTGTTAGGACTACCAGTACAAGTATAAGTGATGATATGAAAGAGATACAGGAAACACATGGAAGAGCCATACTTTGTATAATCCGTCAGGCATCCAAAAGAACAGCAACTGGACAAGCCTTTAAAAAAATCAGATGATACCTATTTATAAAATTAATTCAATCTCAGACTACCTGCGACAAGCAAGTTTATCAATTATGAACTCAAAACATTTTTTAACCTTTTTTTTTTTCTTTTCTTTTCTTTTTTTTTTTTTTGTCAGGTAGGAATACAGTTTGCATCTTCCCTGGCAAGATCTTTGAAATGTAAGAATAATGATGGACAGAGAAGGGGTTGAAACTTCTTGGTGTTTGTGATCATATGAAGTTCCTTTGTTAGTAAAGCATATATCAATTATGTAAACATGACACTGCTGAACTTTTCATGCAGTGGACACAAAGTATTGTATGTGTGTGTGTTCTTTTACATGTAATTGCAGCAAATCAGTGTCAAAGATTTCCTGGCCTTCCCATCACCAACCAAATTGTTACAACTGGGTCATAATGGAGGGGATGTTTTGTTGAAAGAATTAGGGGTAAGTTTTCATATCTCTTTATATGTCTTTTCCAGTTTCTCCTGATTGGCGCAAGAAAAGCATTTGCATACATATATGTACAATGTATTATATTCACAGCCCCAGTGCTGCTTGTCCTATCTCCACTTCTTTATGAAAAATGAGATACGGCCCTAAAGTGGCATAACAAATTGTAGTCCATCATTCCTCAAAAAAATGTGAAGATTTCTCACCTGTGGGCTATATTTTAATGTATTAAGATCTCAGCCCTTGTAAAGTTTAACAACAAAACCTTACAGTCGATTTTCTGGAAACACTGGTGTGGAGATGAACTAAGACATTTTTACACAAGCAGGCTGAAGTAGAAAAAGCAATATAAAATTTGTATAACTTACATTTGCTTGATTCAGACTTGTAATCATTGCTTCCTGCCTTCAAAGTCCTGCGAACTGTTAAGAAACTATCGATAAGATCATTTGTTAGCCTATAATTAAGGCATTTGGCTGTAAACAGTAATGGTTACTCCTGGTTTTTTTCATATGCACATCTTGACCAGCTTTCATTTATCTCATCTCTACTCCTCAAAAGCTGGAAAAAGTTTTAGATTGATTTAATCATAGCATTGTAAGTGTATTACATTAAACTTCAATATGCAGTCAAGCTGAGCAGAAATGGGCTTCTCTAGTATTCAACTCATTTAGTGGATTGAGGAAAATTACTACAAGTGGTTTTATATCTTCATTAATGATTCTAAAGCCATGGCAAAGTATTCATTCTTGATTTTTTCACTAAAATCGGATATATGTACATTTATTTCAGGAGGACAAAAATGATGTAGATAAAGTTATGGCAACTATTTTAAAGGTGAGTGTGTGTGTCGGGTGGTTGGTGAGTGCTTCTGGTGGGGTCTCCTCTTGTCCTATTGATCTGTTACATTCTGTCTGTCGTCTTGCTTTTTCGTAGCACGAAAAGTGACAATATGGCTACTTTACTATCTTGCCATTGTGCTTTCTTCAAACTCGGTCTGTGTCTATGATTTTGATAATGCACAAAAGTTGCTTGTGACGAAAGAGTGTGAACAAAGGAGTCTCATTTTCAGACTGTTCCCTCTTTCTAGAATACCAATAAAGCATCATTTCATATTCTTTAAAGATGTGTTGTTCTCTGTTTCCAGTAGGTCACCCTTTCGTTATACATGTAACACCAAACCCACTGTCTCGCTGGCCATACTAGAAAAGACCTAAATCGTTTCTGATATAAATATTGATATAGAGGACACTGTGGAATAGAGGCAAGGTGCTCGCTTCTCATACCAAAGGTATCAGGTTTGAATGCCAGTCGGTGCAGGCATGTTGGAAGTTTGGGATTTTTCTCATATTTTCCTGTCCCTGATCCTTTGGTAGGAAGGATCGAGCACCTAGTCTTCTCAGATAAGGACGAAAAATTCAGAGGGCCTTTTGCACGTTGCACGCATTAAAGATGCCTTGGCAGCTGGAAATTGAGAAGAGCAGGCCGAACAGGCCGCTGCCCGGGCAAAAGTCTAAAATGCGAATCCCTACACAAGAAAAATAAAAAGAAGAAAAGTGAGATGTAAATGCCAATGACAGCGAAACCTCCTAAAATAAAGAGCTAAATACATGATATTGATATTGATGTAATTGTCTTGAAGGGAAAATCTCCACTTTTTGCTTTGGGAATGAAGCTGTTTTGCCAATTGCCATGAATGGTGAAACCTGAGAAGATTCAATTCAAAAGTGCCTGTCTTTGTAATATCTTTAGGTTTCACTGGTTGTCAGCAAAGATGATGAAGCCAAAGTGAGAGCTTGTGAGTGTGCAGGTAGGCAGGTTGTTCTCACCTTTTTTATACATGTACTTCATACTGCATTTAACATACAAATACAAGACAGGATATTTCAAATTTGATCCAGGATTGGATTAAATCTGCCCTGAAGCTCAACTTTTTGTACAGTTGGATACAAGTGCCAACTGTTGAAATACAGTAAAACCTCGTTATACCGCCAAGTAAGGGGCAAACAGAAAATTGGCGGTACAACGAAAATACCATGTAGAACAAGGGAAATAAGTAATTAAGTAATTTACCAACATTGGACTGGCTAACGTCTAAAATATTGCATTTATCTCCCTTATCTCTCCACTAGACTTAAACCTCCGTTGTCACTTTGAAGTTTACATTGCTTTCATTTGTATTTTTTTGTTGTTGTTTTTTGTGTTTATGTGTGTTGGAGTTTATTTATTCAGGAAATCGCACCTTAAGAGTAAAAGTACTATGTATTGCAACACGACAAATAATGCTACATTACAATTCAGCAACAAAGGTGCGTTGTTTACATCGTACCCCGCGACCGGTATGAACCAGTTGAAGCATCACCTCGCGCGCGCTTAAGTTCGTTCTCAAACTCTCTATTGAACTGTGACCCGTCATTCCCACTGCATGCCCCATCAGTAGGCCTATCAGGACTTCAAAAGCGAAGACTGTAGTAGGATTGGTATTTGACTAACAAGCACAGACTGTGGTGCCAAGTTATGTTCCGACTGTTAGGTGGATTTAGGTAGATGTGGGGAGTTGGGGTTAAGTTTACGTTGGCCCTATAACGAGCAATATTTACTTACTCAAGTTATGAATGTAGCAGTCAAACTGTTGGCGGATGGCGGTATAACGAGATTTTTAGTGACTTTGTATAGGTGTCAGATCCGTACCACGGCGAAAAGCTGGCGGTATGCGGGAATGGCGGTATAACGGGTGGCAGTATAGCGAGGTTTTTCTGTATGTAATGATTTTTTTTTGTGAGGACATGCTATAATGTACATGTATCTGCCTGCTTTTAAAATTAATTTGTAAAACTTTTGTGACCTTACATTTTCATTTTGTTGGCAGTCGTCTTATTTTATTTTCCATCTTTCTACAGATGCTTTGCTTCAAAATATTTTCAACAATGTAGAAAATGCTGGCAGCCTGGTTGCAAATTCTATTTTGGTTTCTCTTGGGCTCCTCAAGGTATGAATGAACAGGTTTTGTTATGGACAAGTTAGAATTAATTTATGTGCTCCGTGAGATGCTGTGTAGTGTGTACAGAGAGGTTAATGATAAACTCGCATTTCGAAATGCATCATGTTTAACAGTCTTATTGCAGAAATCTTATACATGTACATGAATTTAGGATGGATAGAATAGCTTTGTGCCAAGGAAACTTGGAAAAAATTGTAAGAAATATGTTTTTGCACAGGATAGTCAGTAATATAAAGGAAACTCAGTGTGCAAAAGTAAATTCATCAGTTCAAGTGAATGGAATTTTACTGTTGTGTCAAAACTCTATTATATATCTATTGTCCTTGTCCAAACACAAAACCTAAACCCATAAACTGGCTGTGAAATGCAAATAATTTGTGTTTGTAAAGCTGAAATTTTAGCAGACATTTATCTTCTAGTATCCAGAGTTTTGTCTTTAATCCTTGTTTTCTGTGCAAGTGACAGATGATGATCTGTCCTTTATGTGTCAGATCAACATATTGTCAACTTTGTAAGTTGTTTTATGTCATTTTGTGGTGTTTCCAGGGAGAGGACAAGAAGTATAAAGCCCCAAATAATATCACCGGTCCCTTGTTGGTGCTAGAACATATAGTCAAACAGCCATACTTTACCAAGTCAGCCAGAGATGTAATACAAGTCTTCATAAGCAGGTGAACACCAGTATTTCAATGTTTCGTCTTTCGTTCTTTAAACGAAAAGCCATGAAACAGTTTTACTTGCCATACTTTGAATTTGCATTTTGGAAAGTGAATGTTATAAGATATGAAAATATTTAACCCATACCCCGCGCGCTACCCGTAAAGCCCGCTGCATGGTCAGTGACCTTACTCACGGAGAATCTTATCTGGGGTCACTGACCGTGGCCTTCGTAACTACATGGCCAAACACAGCGGGCGCGTGACGTCACAGCAAGCGGCGATGCTCGGCTTTCGGCAGAGGTGTTTTGATAACCTGATATCAGTGTACCAACGTAATGTGTACCGTACCGGTACTTGTGTTGTCGTATTACTCAAAGCAAGATGTAGCATGCATGTGCCTTAAGATGAAAGAATGTTTACACTGTAGATCTGCAAGTCTTAAAATTCGACCACTAAAAAGTGACTACTACTATTAATTATTATTTAAAACGGAATAGATCAACGGGAAGCCAAGGCTTAGAGTTTGTCCGACGACTTACTTTACTTATCCACCATTATAGACACCAATATTGCTAGCCTGAGTAGGTTGATGATAATATTATTATCTTAAGCAGCATACCGATATATTTAATAAGGAAATATCGACATAATAATAGATTAGGCCACTGTTGTATTTTAATACATGTATATCTTTCGTGTCTGTAAGGAAAGAAACGAGAAAAATAGGGAAAGGAGAGAGAGAGAGAGAGAGCACATGCACACTTGATAGACAGGAGAAAAGACAGATGGTGAGAGGAAACTTGCAAACATGAACAGTCTAAGATGCTTTACCTTAGCTGGACATAAGGAGCTGCTCAAACGGATAGAACTAAATCCTTTTGGTGAACGTCTTTGTCAAGAACAGATTTGATTCATAAATGTTTCCACTGAGTAAATTTTTGTGAGAGAGCAGTGAGTAATTTTTACAAACGTAATTATTGTGCGAGCCAGCATAACTTGGTCTCGTAAACAATTTGTTTTGAACAGTTTTTTTCCTAATAGATAGACAGAAGGTGTGGGGAAGGATAGACGGACAGCGTAGGTGTGCATGACTGAGCACTTTTTATATCTCGTGTTTTGAACTAGGTTTAGTAGAGAGGGAAGGGGTGAGTAGGAATTAAATGTTATTGAGACGTCTGTTGACGTACAGAAAATCCGTGATCCAGAGTAAAAGCTCGGGGTTTTGAACATGTTAAGAATTTATTGCTATAAAATTACATTTTATTGTCTTGAGTGATTCGACCTTTGATGTCGACCCAAGGTCGTTGCGTAGGGCTGTTACTTAAAATAACTCGGTTCGGCAGCTGAGCTAGAGGTGGTTGCACCAATCAAATGTATGAATCTGGACGGAAGGTCGAGACATAGCTTTAGTATTTAAACCCGTGCAGAGCTTAGATAGATGCCACATGTAGACAATCCATTTACGAGGTGGACGGCGATAGTCCTCAGCCAGATGAGAGACATAAGAGACGCAGTTGAGCAGTCCATATTGTGAGGAGCGCCATGAGTTAAAGCTCCAGAGCCTAAGCTACTTGGTTTGATATAAACCCACAGCGTTTACATCCAGCGCTCTCACTCCCAGTGAGGGCCGCATGGTGAGAGTCCATACTAATTTGTAATGATAAAAGTGAACCGTTCTACTTACTTTTGAAGACAGTTTCAGAGCTACCGCCAGACAACGCCTCCGCGTGCATATTCCGAACCGCCGCCCAATAAAGCTCGCGGTTTTCCACGCCGTGCTGGACCTCCCACTCGGGGACATTTTATTCGCTATTCAGGTCCACCCCGTCGTGACGTTAACGAGGGCTACCATTATCAGAGCCCACCATGTCCACCTCCTTGGGCATATTATAATAATCCATATAATGCACCTCCAATGCAACCCAGACGTAATATATATGACAGCACTAGGTGTTATCGGTGCAATAAACCAGGTCATACGTCAAAATATTGTAGGGTTAAGTTTGAAGCTGCAAATGCTTGCACCGTCATTGTTCCGGCTGCACAGAGTAGCCGTAGCGTTGAACTCACGTCGCCCATGATGGGCACCGTTCCGGTTATGTCGGCCCTCCATCAACACGGGTCATTGACCTTATATGAGGGTCATGTTAACGCCATACCCGCGTCTGTCTTATGCGATTCAGGTTGCACCACTATCGGTGTTAGGGAATCACTGGTCAGACCGACCCAGCTGATTGAACAACAGGCAACTTGCATTACTTTCGGGGGCTCCGTCGAGCGATTCCGTCTCGCGGATATATACATCGACACTCCATTCATTACAGGTGTCGTAACGGCATGCGTATTACCAAATCCGGTCGCCGATCTAATTATTGGTAATTTACCACAGGTCAATGATACACCTGACGGCCAGTTAAAAGTTTGGAACGAAAACGTTGCGTGTGTCACCACACGACAACAGTCAAAACGTCCACCGGATGGTAATTTACAAACCCCTGCGTTTGATTTTAATGTCACGCCTACAGTTTTCTATAAGGAACAACAAAGCGACCCATCACTAAAACCGCTGTTTGCGAAAGTTCAGCCTCAGAACGGAAATGCCTCTCCGTTTATCATTAAAAATGAATTATTATACAAAAATTTACTCAGTGGACACATTTATGAATCAAATCTGTTCTTGACAGTCTTCACTTTTCTTGAAGTATTTGCAGATGATGCCTGGTCACAGAAGCTTTTAGAATAATTGTTCAGGAAAATATTTACCACTGGTTTGATACATTTGGCAGCCACCTCTTCATAAAGAACCCCGCATTCTTCACATTTTCCTTGACATAATTCCAGATCCATAACTCTTCGCAGGGACAATTGCAAAAGAATTATTCTGTGGTTTGTGGTCTGCAGAAATTTATTCTCACTGTCATCTTTTCCAACCAGAACTTGAAAAACTTTGAAAGCTTCATACTATAATGGAGCTAGGGCTCTAACTGTTGACACACTTACTGATCCACAGAAACAACAAAAAATTATACAAAAATATGCATTAGATTAGTTGACCAGTGGAAAAGTGCAGGATGCTAATGAGAAACGAATTTTATGCTTGGTAAAATATCATATTTTGCTGCTTTTATCGCGAATAGAAATGGTGAGAATTCACCATGAACTCACCGAACCTATTTTTAAGCCATTTTGCCCGGGACAGTAATTTATTTCAGTACTTGCCAAGTTAGCATATTTTTCACCCCAAAAGAAAAATATTGGCCTCCACATAATTAAGTTTGGTCTGCAAAAATTGTGATATAAGTAATGTTTGTTCTACCCTTCGACTTTTTGTTTGACAGCAGAATAACCAGCATAGCTTATTTTCAAATTTAAGTTTGTGAAAAATAGACTTTCCTACCATCAGGAAAAGAATTTTATAATGGCCTACAAAAGAAACTGTATGGCTTATTTTTGGCCTCTGTTAAATTAAAATTTGGCTTTTTTTCAAGTCATCTTTCTCTAAAAGGCAGGAAATCTGAATGTGGGTGAGATTGTATCACTTCTTGCACGTGTCAGTGGTGTTAGCTTTTTTTCAAGTAAACTTGGTTGCACGTGAATGTGAGGCGTGCAGTGGTGTTATTCAGAAGTTAGATCTACTCTATAAAATTTAGTAAATAACAGTGGCAACATGTGATAGACCAGATAAATGTTGCACAATGCCTAGGAAGAGCAATCGTACCTGCTTTTCTCCTAGAACGTGTCTAATAAGTCAAGGTAAGAAAAATGTCATGGGGGTACTGAATGACAGTTGTGTGTGTGTGTATAATGTCCCTGCATGTCATCCACCCCGTTCGTAGAACGGGGAAGCCAGCTCGTCTGTAATAATTGACACGGCAAGATCAGACGGCCACACTAAACCTCCTCTGTCTAGAGCAGACAAATAGGTGTAACAATCATCAGTCCCCTCCACATGAAGCGTTTTGTCTAGTCTTAACTCGTTCTTGCAGTCGTCACAGTTGGTGCGCGGCAGTACTTTGGAGACTGCATAACCTGACACAAATACTAAAGCTTTTTGTTGTTCCTCTGTTAATTCGACGTTCTCACAGTCGGGGATCAATGGCAGAAACTCTATATACTGTTGAGCTGAAGAATCTTTCAGTTGGGTAACTGTTTCCTCCAGAGGTTCAGTGACATCTTTGAGTGTTAAAGTCCCTTTGGACGCTGAAACCAGTTTTAGGACGCTAATTAGCTTGAGCTTTTTTTCTCCTTCAAGTAACTGTTGGACCGACACGTGGAAGTTACATCCACTCATTTGTCTGTACTGACTAAATCTAAATTCAAGGTTGTCAGTTTGGAACTTGCCAAGTAAAATATATTTGAACTTTTTTTTATCTAACAGGTAGGAAGAAATTTCTTGTAAGCCTCTCAGTGTATGATCCAGAGCAGTCATTGTCTCGTTCGATATAGTGCCTTCTCTTGGTTTCAGATTTAACTTCCGCCACTCCTGAAGCCATTCAACTGCTTTCTTCATATACTGCATGTTCATATCAGAGATGGAGGTTATAACTTTAAAGTCGTCATTCCTGAGTCTCTTAGCTTTGTATGGATGTGTAACATTAACTATGTTCCACAGACGTAGAATTATGTCTAGAAATTCTCTAGTGCCTCGTGTATCTTCCTGCCAGTGCTTCTCAAAATGTTGTAAGGCAAAAATATTTCGTTGATCAAAAACTTTAAGCATCAATTTGACATTCTGCTTTTCAGTAGCTGTTGGATACAAAGCCTTTTGGTTCAGTGCCGGTGCCAGTTTTAGTGCAGACGACTTTTCAGCAGAATACAACTTTCTTAAATGAGAAAATGATGCTTTCATAATTTCAGTACAGGCAGAACTTTCAAATGAAGGAAACTGGAATGTTTTCTCCACATCTTTCTGAGCAAGCCAGTTATTTCTGATACATTTAAATATATGCACAGTATCAAACAGAAAGAACAATTTCTCAGAACTGCTGAAGGGATTCTGTGTAGAAAGCTTCAGTTCTCCTCCACACATTTTGGTAAATGCATTACGATTTACTCTGTTGTTGTCTGAGCTCACGCATACAACAGAATATCCTATACTGTGGAGCAATTTCAGAACCTCAAGAAGCATGTCGTACAACAAATCAGTGGTCAAATTTTTGACAGGAACAATTCCCACAACATCTTTACTTTTGCATAACAGGGATGATACCATGAAAACTTGAGCTGTGCTGGCTTCTTGAGACAGAGAATTTGAGGCTGTGCCTTCCAGTTTTCCCTCTTTGTAGGATACTTGGTGCGCGACATGAATTTCGTCTAACATTAAAATTACCATTCTCTCTCCCTCATCGTCTAAGCACAAATTCTGCAAGCCATCAACGAAAACTTGAATTTGCTGTTTGACATCCATCTTTTTGGCGCTGGCACTGGTGAAGTGTGATAGCATTGTATCAAACTGTGACCAGGATGTGAGGATAAGGGGAGATTGCTGACCAAAGAGCCATTTCAAAGATGTGTTTGGAACTTATACAATACCTGTATTCTCTTGTGTGAAAATCTCTACGTGCATGTCAGAATATACTCTAATTGCCGAAACTAAAGCTGGCTTGCTGCTAAGTAAATCTTGTAAATTGTAAAAACTCCAGTATGGACTTTCCTTTTCGTCGGATAAATTGGTGCTGGTAGTGGCATGTTTTTCAACATTGTTGTGTAGCCTATAAATCCAGACGGTCCCTGATACATGACTGTTTAGACTGTTACCAAAATCCGAAAAAGTATCTATTTTGTCACTTTCTAACCAATCAGAAAATGATTCCTCATCTCTTTGCTGGGCCTCCCTGTGCCTTTCCTCCGGTGTTTTTCTTTTTGGAGCTGGTTCGTCAGACAAATACGATGGACAATTTGGAAAAATTGACGGGTAAGCATCATCCCTAAGTTTTGGTTTTGATCTTTGCACCGTCAAAACACTTCCGTCTGGTCTTGTAACAGAATCAGATCGGATGAGGAACTGATCACTAAAGTTGCCAAGCACACACAACAGACTGAGATGTAGGAGTAAAGTCAGCTCTAGGAATTTTACTTAGCCATAGATCTCGCCTTGTCGATTCAGTCGGGAATTTAAACACAGAAACTTTCTCACCATCGTCGTAATTTCCTCTACAACCTGGAACACAGCACTTTCTAGGCATTTTCACATTGAATATTGTGGTGTCGTGCGTGGGGTTTTTAGAATATTACAGAATAACGTAAGTCCTTCTGTATGGTATACAGAGTTGACATTTAATCGACACACATAAGTCTATATACGGATATGAAAGTTACTGTCACTGTATAGGTATACGTTATACACAGAAATAATTTCACATATAAATGAACACTGTACAGATAGGCATAGCACAGGTACACGTCTACTACACCGACTCCCAGGCATCCTACATATATAGTCAAACAAGAACAAAGACGGACAACGAACTTGCTTTCTCACGATGTACAACGACCCTAGGACGGGTGGAGGGGAGACAAAGACAAGGTTAACTGTTAGGAGGGTACTGACCACATAAATATGCCAGTGTCACTGTGTGTGCGGTCTCCAAGACGTGAGAAGACGTGAGACCGACACAACAAATATCCAATCTTGAGAATAACAATAAGTCTAATAAATCCACACAAAGACAAGAAACAGCAGTCAACACACAAGCATTGTTATAGTGCCGGTATTCAAACTTTGTTTCCTGTAGCCTTGGCCTAGAGAGCGCAGCCTTGAGACGGTACCGCCGCATCCCGTGACGTCACTTACCTACATATCGGCATTGTGTTTGGCCATGTAGTTACGAAGGCCACGCACTGACCCGTGCCGCTATGCAATGACCACATACGCTGTCCACGTGGTTCGGTTTTTATTAATCGGTATGAAAACATTCGCTGCTATGCCTTATCACGCTTGATAGTGAATTAACCAGCAAAACCTTAGTCTGTCAGTCTCTAACCAATGATCTGACTTATGATTCCAAGCTGACAGCTGTAGTTTTCGTGAGAACGAAGTGTGATAACAAGCCACGCCCTCCCAAGCCCTACACAAATGGTTTCATCCTGATTGACACATAGGCCTACTAATAAACCAATGTGGGCATTTGGGGCAAAGATTATTTCAGAGCTTGGTTCTGATTGATTCTTAGATACAGACAACTCCAGATTGTGGTCAGCTTGTGAGAAAATGAGATAATATTGCAAATTTGTTGAGCAACAGTTCGCATGTCGATGTTACATTTTTTGAAAGTGTGGGGAGAGCCTTTGAAAGCTTAGTCTTTGTGATTCCGACCAGTGGTTCACTGGTTAACATGTCCATGTCACAATGCGTTTGATTTAGAAGAGATACAGTGAACAATAACACGGTGGTTACGTCTCAAAAAGGTCAGTGACCCGACGCGTGAAAATACGGCTTGCGCGTAGCGCGGTCAGCTTGACCTGGGCGACTTTTGCCGCCCGTATGGCGTGAGCACTTGCAAGTCAATACCGACTATTGCCACCCCGCGCAGGGTGAGGGTTAAATATGAAAGCCAGAGTAAGTGGAGGTTTGGTACAGTAAGGAGTTGTGATTTATGTGTCTTTCATTGAAGTGTATGCAATTCTATATCTAAACATATGTTAACATTTGTGTTATGTGTTCTTCTTTCCGTGGAAATCAAAACCAAGTGACAGTTTCAGTTCGCCTTCATATAGCATGGGAATACTTGCCCATTGTGTTGTCCTTGATTGAAATGGTCATTTAGTCAGCAGGTCCTGTGTCGGTCAGTGTAGCAATACTCAAGGTGTTCAGGCTATAATTATCTTTTTTTTTTTTTGCTCCACAGACCTCATCCTTTGTTAGAGAAATCTTCAGATGCCACGCACAAGATCTTACAGACTCTTTATGCATTTTAACTGTTTTATTATTTTTGTACCGCAAGAATGTTTTTTTTGTTGGAGATGTACAAGATCAACCCGTTGATGCTGAATTGGCAAGAAAGTAAGTTCGAAGATGTTGATAGTTCTTAATAAAAAGCACAGCAGGCAAACATATTGCTTGCTTCATGCATGTTGTCTTGTAGTATTTGATCCATTCATTTCATGTAGAACTTGTATATTATTTCATCCATATTGCATTATACATAGTGCTCCATGTTCCTGAACTTGCATCCCTGAAATGGAGTTCTGTGATCAGATTTTACTCCATGGTTTAGCTTCAAATGCAGTCACATTTTAGATACCAAGATAGATCCACCAGTGTTGATTTTGTGTTCTTCCAACACTAAATGTGGAACTATTGGAAACTTTCAATTGTTTTCAGCTTTTACGTTGTTCATAGCACTTCATAGTAGATTGGAGAGTAGGGAAGTTAATTTGGGTAACTGGTCAGTGTTAATGCAAAATGAGACTCCTGTAAAAGGGATGGCATTAAAATTTTAAACATTAAATAACACATAGATGGAATGTTACAAAATGGAATCACATTTTATTTGCTGTTTCCCAAAAAGCTACCGGAGATAAAAGGAGCAGAATTCAGTGCCATGCCATTTGCAAAGTGCTGTACGCTTTGCGCTGTCTATCATAGGTGGGAGTTGTTTCCATTAGGGCAGACCTCCAGCCATCAAGATTTTTTTCCGACCTCATTCTGCCCTCAGTCAATGTAAACAAAGATAGTACTAGTAGAGTGACAAGATGATTCACACGCTTCTGCGTGCCTATAAAAAAAATGTCTACTGCGAGACTGCAGCGCCACCTAACTGTTTGCACGAATGAGCCGGCACGCTTCTACTGGGCTTGTGCTAGCCTATGGCCAATGGAGCAAACATGATAACAGTTTTTTATGTTTCTAAGCCCTTGCGTTTTACGTTTGTTGTAAGTAAAGGCCCAGTAGAAACTCATCTAAACTTCGAATGGTTCATAGGCCGGACAAAACCATGCAAACATTATTTTTTCAGTTCATCTCTGTTGCCAATGGCCTGTTTGGAAACAGCCACATCAATTTATATAATTTTATAGGTTTGTAGATCGGAGACCGCAGAATAACACAGGACAGAATAGACTAATATTATAAAAAAATTATTAAGCAAAATGAAAGTGATATCCAAATACAATAATGAAAAGCATACATAAATTCATCATAATCTAGACATTACATTGTACATGAGCTTTTCAACTCTCTCCCCCCTCCACCACCACCACCCGGGTGCACATCCTGTGTGACTTAGCGATCTGTATTCTGCAATAAACTTATAGATGATGTAACAAATGAACTATTATCCATCCATTTATTTGTTCTCGATATTTTTGTCATGAAGTGCTTATTCATGATAATTTGCTATGCAGTCTGCATGATTCAAAAGATTCAGGGAAGAGGAACAATATATTTTGCTTTCCCACGCAGTAGTCCTTTAATAAATTCTCAGAGAAATAAAATGCACAAAAATACAAGGTATGAATAAATGATAATGATAATGATAATTAACTAGATGTATGTCCCTTTTAATCATGCAAAGCCTTGCTACCTACAATTCTGTTTGCTGATGTCATTTCAGAAAGTCTTGTCCTTACATAGTTGGAAGGAACACAAATCTTAATTCAGTGTTAGTGGTGTTATGACAATAAAGTCACAACAAAAATAAATGTTTAGGATTTGTAAACTATCATTCTATGACAGTTTACATCATAGATATAAGGTTTACATATTATGACATAGCTCTGCTAAGGCGGAAACCTCGAGGTCTGCACAAGACAAAAACACAACCATTGTTGACAGTTATGGGTTTGTCAGCCGGTGCCTGTAATCGAGGTTATGTAACTGAGCTGGCTTATTGTGTCTTGCATTTGTGCAGTTAATAGCAGCAGAGTGTTGGCTGTTTCCACTCCTCACTCGTTTCTGCAACCGAGTCGTTGAACAGAAGGCAAAAGTATTATTATTCGCGCATTTCGGTAGGTGCACTGGTGGTGCGCGCGGACGGAATTTTGCTCAAGAGAACTGTCTTGTTAGCCTACTATCTTTGATGTAAATTCATCATCATGCATTCATAAAAATATGAAAAATGCAAGTTTTACAGATAGGTTAAGACTTTTGAGTGGTTTCTGTCCACTTTCAGCTTTTCAGCCTTTAGATTTTTTATTCACACCTATGATCTATGATCTATGATCCATACATGTGTTGTAAATGTCTCAGCTTTGGGTATTCATCTTATAGACTCATGTTCTTTGTTTATGAAGTTGCTGGAATATTACTGCTCAGTTCCTTTGCTGTCACTCTGTTATTGCCAATAGTAGTGAGAATTTGTTTGATTCTGTTCACCTTGATTCCGTCATCTCTTATTTCCTTTTTAAATTTTGTCTCTCATGGAAACTGCATTCATCTGATTTTAATGCCACTTTTCATAGCTGTACCGACCATTTTTACCGACAGTTCTGCAGTATCAACCAATGTCATACATGGATGAAAGTGTTTTGAAGACGTAAACAAGAATTACATGAATAAATTGAGACACTACCTTTTTTTAATCAAGTGTTCCAGTTCTTTTGTTCTGTTCCGTTACTTACATTATACTGATATGTATATATAAGTATACCCATAGGTGAATCATTGTTCGCACTAATTAAATGAACACATCACATATTACTTGGTGGCCTGGGTGGTAATGGAAGCAGTAGGCATCAATTTCCCAGTACAGTTGCCATGTTAATGACCTCATCTTTCTCTCTTAATTTCTGGGACATCTTTAAAACATCATAAAAAACCGTGCTGTAAATTAAATACGTCAAGTTCCAATGAATGGAGTCAGTGGGTTTGCAAAACGCTGCCGTATTAGTAACAATCAATTTTCTTCGTAGTGTCCCTTGATTATCAACAAAATGGGAGATAAGCGCTGCCCCTTAGCAATAATCTCATATTTCCTTGGTTATGTCCCACTATTGTAAAGGCGTAAAAAAAAACAATGGGAGACAAACGTTGCCCTCTTTTTAGTAATAGTGTTGTATTTATATAATAGGTGGGTAGAGCATTACTCTCCGTTGTATTCAACTGAGAAAAATATTCCACCAGATTTTGAGGAACACCTCCAAAAACTGCCAATAATGGCCGAACTTGACGCTGAACCTTCCTTAGTCGAGCTTTCCAATGCAATCGACCACCTGTCTGCTGGAAAAGCCACAGGAAGTGACAACATTCCTGCAGAGGTATTAAAAGACCTAAAAGGCCCACTATTACCACACCTGTATAATCTGTTACTGCAGTGTTGGAAAGAAGGCGTGATACCACATGATATGAGAGACGCCAAAATTGTCACACTTTACAAAAACAAAGGAGACAAAGGCGACTGCAACAACTATCGAGGCATATCCCTCCTCAGCATTACTGGAAAGGCTTTTGCTCGCGTCATCCTCTGCCGCCTTCAACAACTGGCGGAAAAAGTCTTACCAGAAACACAATGTGGCTTTCGAAGCAAACGATCAACTATTGACATGATATTTGCACTTCGGCAAATCCAAGAAAAATGTAAAGAACAAAACAGGCCGCTTATAACATGCTTTGTGGACCTAACAAAGGCTTTCGACACCGTAAGCCGATCTGGCCTGTATGCAGTCCTTAAATCCATAGGCTGTCCACCAACATTGCTAAAACTTATTGCATCCTTCCACACTGACATGAGGGCATGTGTCAACTTTGAGGGCTGCACATCCAATTCATTTGCTGTAAACAGCGGTGTGAAGCAGGGATGTGTTCTTGCTCCTACCTTATTTGGTATATATTTTGCAGCCCTACTCAAGAATGCCTTTGGTCAATGTTCAGGTGGAGTACTTATTAACACCAGAGTGGACGGCTCCATTTTTAATGTGGCCAGACTAAAAGCAAAATCTCGTACAGAGCATATTATGTTGCAAGAGCTCCTCTTCGCAGATGATGCTGCAATCGTGGCCCACGATGAAACCACGCTCCAGGCTCTCATCAATAGCCTTGCCAAAGCCTGTGACAAATTCATGCTAAAGATCAGTGTCTCAAAAACTGTAGTTTTGACACAAGGCTTGAGAAACCCCAACCCAATCATGCTGAATGGCTCTCCTCTGGAGCAAGTGGGAAAATTCTGCTACCTAGGCTCAACCATCAATGGTAGCACAGACATAACAACTGAAATAAATGCCAGAATAGGAAAGGCGGCCACAGCTTTTGGCAAACTCTCAAAAAGGGTGTGGAACAATAGCAAGCTGACCATCAAAACAAAGGTACTCGTGTACCAAACTTGCGTCCTAAGCACCCTGCTGTATGGCTCAGAGACATGGACCACCTACTCCAAACATGAAAGATCCCTCAACTCCTTCCACCTTCGCTGCCTACGCAAAATTCTCAAGATCAAGTGGCAAGACAGGATCTCAAATATCGAAGTTCTGAGCCGAGCCAACATTCCATCAACTCAGGCTCTCCTAGGCAAAAAAAGACTGCGGTGGCTTGGACATCTCCACCGTATGGAAAATGATCGCATCCCCAGACAAATTCTCTACGGGGAACTTGCTACTGGCAACCGACCCAGAGGTAGGCCACATCTGCGATTCAAAGACACTTGCAAGGTCACGATGAAAGCATTCAACATCGACCCCAATGAATGGGAGAACCTTGCAAATGATCGAAGCAGATGGAGACAAAAATTGCGCAGTGGCACGCTCGCAATAGACTTCAGGGCAAAAGAAACATACCTGACAAAACGACAGAGGCGGAATGAAAACACTCGCCAAAGTGAACCCAAAAGACTGACCTGCAATCACTGCCATCGCACTCTCGGGTCAAACATTGGTAGAATAAGCCACGAGAGAAGCTGTCAGTCAAAGTGAAAGTGAATATTCTAGCTGCTAAGACCGTCTGTAAAGACGCTAAAGGCTAAAGGCCATATATGTATTTTCTTGGTTATGTCCCACTACTGAACAAACTGACATGATCGATGACGTCGTCTCCGTGCGTGCCATTCTTGTGAAAAATGGGAGGCAAGTTCTGTGTTTTTCTTTAGTACATGTGTGATACTGCTGTCGTTATATGTACATCATATTCATTGTACTTGATGTGAGTTTTGGGGCTGAGAATTAGTATGAGTAAGACGGGTTTTGCATTTCCTAGAGTATCCACTGTTCGGAGTTTGATTTTCAACCTCTTACGGACCAGCAGTGGCCGTATGCATAATCAATGCGTGAACTAAAGTAAATACGTTGACTGGTGTTAACACGAGAAATTGTATTCATTTCTTGTGTTAACACCAGTCAACGTATTTACTTTAGTTTACGCATTGATTATGCATACGGCCAGGGCACTTAAAACTGTCGATTCTGAATTGTCTTGCCTCTAACGATACACATCTCTGACGCTTGGGCCAGAATGTGAACTGATCAAAGCCTGGCACTAGCAGAGCAAAAAAACAGCAACCCTGACTGGCCTGAGCCGAGCGAGTAGGTAAAGTACATACAATGTACATGTAGTATATTTTGAAATTTGCGCACAAATTGATTTTGCCAAATGTGATTCCGTGCCGAGATAGAACTCTCTCTCTCTCTCTCTCTCTCTCTCTCTCACACACACACATATTCACACAATTACATTAATTGTTCTCAATGCAGGCCAAAACGGGAGAGGAGAGGGCCTACGAAAATAAACGATTTTTAGGGAGCGTGGAGCAGCGCTAACTGAAGCAAAAAAAACGTGTCTTTCATTCAAGGTGAAGCCAGCCAAGTGGAAATAGCCCACATCGCATGTAGAATCCGAGTCTCAGTAGGGGAGCGTGGAGAGAAATGGACAGTGTGGAGAAACGGGCCACCCCCTATAATTATCTTCAATACTATTTGAGAAAAAAGCGAGGGTGTACATTTGTCCAGCCCACCGTATAGAAGAAAGACCGGGCGCAACACCGCCTCTTCCAATTCGGGCGATTTTTGACAGGAATCGCAGTGGGTTGATTTTGACTCCCAAAAGTTTTTTTATTGTGGCATCTACGATTTTCCTAACATAGTTGCAGCCGTCTTTGAGTTACGACAGGTAAATGACTGAATAGACTGTAGATCTAAGAGTGGTACTGCACCATTTTAATAGATTAGGTTTGCCATGTTTATCTGTTTGAAAGCATTTTCTAGTATGGGTTGGTAGTGTGGAGAAATGGATCGCATGAGTGCGATGAGGCCCATTTCTGCACATTAGTGGCCCATTTCTCCCCACTCCTGTCTGAGCTTTGTCAATACGTTTCACAACTTTGCAGAAAGCCCCCTACACTCAGAGAATAGCATTAAAAGCTAACTGGATTTATTAAGATACGTGTATTGTTAGTGTCAAATGCTATGCCCATTTCTCCCCACTCCTGTCTGAGCTTTGTCAATACGTTTCACAACTTTGCAGAAAGCCCCCTACACTCAGAGAATAGCATTAAAAGCTAACTGGATTTATTAAGATACGTGTATTGTTAGTGTCAAATGCTATGCCCATTTCTCCCCACTTGTGCATGCCCATTTCAAACCTCAAAAATCTCATTCTGTTCAAACATACAAGCTTTGTCCACGAACAAAATATGTATCAAAAGTAAAAGAATAATTTCTGTAAGTTTCATGATTGTGTGTCATTTATCAATTTATGGTTTGTTTTGGTTTGATTCTTTTTTTTCTTACTAGGAAGAGGGCCCGTTCAAAGAACGGGTTGCAAACAACACGCACGATCAGCACACAGATTATGCACAGCACCCGCATGGCCCGTACCGTGCATAAAGCAGACGGCACAGAAACGCATGCCTTCAAACTTTGAAACGCGACCGGAAGTTTAAATTCGAAATAAAACAAAGGCAGGAGGGAGGCAACCATTGTTGAGGAGAAAGCTTTATTCGATGACGTACCCTCACTCTCTCTCTCTTAGTCTTACAATAAAAATAGTAATCTGCAGTCCCACAGACTAATAAATTAACCAGACTGGAAACACGAGCTTCGGGCTGTGTCGTTTTTTACGGAATTTCCCGAGCGACGACTGTATAACCAACATGGCCGCCGCTCGGGAAATTCCGATTCTAGTTCTATCTGCAGTAGAAATTTCTTTTAATTTGTCAAGATTGGTTGTACATGTATTAATTTCTTGGTGCGGAACCAAATTTCCGTGTTCAGTAGGCGCGTCATTCAAAATTGTAGTTATGCTGAAGCGTCGGTCGCTACCTTAAACATAATATGGCGCATGGTTCATGACCTTTCGCTGTTTTGTGACGTCACACAATGGGATCATCCAGTCTGGGTAGTTTATTAGTCTGTGTGCAGTCCTGCTTCAGAACTCATGCGCGCCAGGACACTGCGCACCAAGCTTGATATGGTTATTTTTTATGACATGCACGGTACTAAAGTCGAAACAAAACAAAGGCAGGAGGGAGGCCATCATTGCTGAGGAGAAAGCATTATTCGATGTTTTTAGGCCTATTTTCATTTATTACAAAATTACGATACATCGCTTTCGTGTCAAAGGAATAGACATACATGTAGTAGCAAAAAGAACTATCTTTCACATGTAATTTTTTCAGGTCTGGGCATTTTCTTCCTCGCAGCAGTGAATTTTTTTCCTTGCTGTTTTTTTTATATACTAGTGTAAGGGCCCGTTCAAAGAACGGTTGCAAACAACACGCACAGTCAGCACAGATTATGTAGATCCAGGAAGAAAACAACTCACAACTGGCACAGCAACACCCGCATGGCCCGTACCGTGCATAAAGCAGACGGCACAGAAACTCATGCCTTCAAACTTTGAAACGCAACCGGAAGTTTAAAGTCGAAACAAAACAAAGGCAGGAGGGAGGCAACCATTGTTGAGGAGAAAGTATTATTCGATGACGTACTCTCTCTCTCTCTTACAATAAAAGTAGTAATCTGCAATCCTGCTTCAGAACTCATGCGCGCCAGGACACTGCGCACCAAGCTTGATATGGTTACTTTTTATGACATGCACGGTACTAAAGTCGAAACAAAATGAAGGCAGGAGGGCGGCCATCATTATTGAGGAGAAAGCATAATTTGATATTTTTAGGCCTATTTTCATTTATTACCAAATTACGATACTATTAAAAAATACAATTTAACATGCATTCCTATAAATACAACTATGTTTATAATGAAAGGAATTATTTATGTGCAGCATGGTGAAATAAGCATTACGGCAACAAGTTTCATTTCATTGCAATGAGTATTTTTTCAGATTGAATCCACTACAAAAAATATGCATTTTCTTTCCTCTACGCATATTGAAAGCATAATCACATGACATTTGTCAGACAATTAGCTAATTTACATGCCAAGGTGCAATAACACCATTCACACATCTAACAAACATTTTTGAGAATCATAAACATATTGCAGGATACCCGAAAAGCAGTAGCAAGGTTACACTGTGTATACATGCGTCTTGCATATAAAATATACCCTACTCTTTTACACTGTACCGAATGCAGAAATCACTGTTTCATGAAACAGCAAAAGATTTCAGAAGAAAACGCTCGACTTACATTATTTACACAGTCATTTAAACAAATACATGTATATGACAAAACAATGCACTTTTACCATTGGATCAAGCAAAGCATGAAAATGGAAGTTGAACAACTTGAGTACAAATATTTCTTCTTGTGAAGCAAAGCAGACCAATTGAGGGGACATGAGGGGGGGGGGGGGTAGTAATTTCAGTTTTCTTTTCTTCTTTGTTTGGATGGTGGATCTTTTGAAGTCAAATCAGGAAAGATTTGTGGCCTTGTGCCTGGACACAATGAACTTAAGTTTGTCTTTTGTGTAGATAATACCTCTGGCCTGATGTTCAATGGCAGATGTTGTCTGATGCAACTGTTCTCCACCTTGCTCACCATGAAATCCTGACCCAAACACAAAAATATTCAACATGGAAAACAATGAAATTTATGATAAATTTATGCTGCTTTAGTTCTTCTATAAAAGCTGCAGTACATTTTAATGGCGTGTTCAATGTCAGGAACTTGTTCGGGAAATATAATGTTACTATGTGAAATATGGGAATCGACAATTGAGTATACATGTAGTTCATTCAGTGTATTAAACATATTCGAAATGGTTGCTGATTGCAAGTCAATGTCTTTAATTTAGGTTAATTCCATAGTTTTCTGAACTATTTGCTCTGTTAGATCATTGAATACCTGTGTGGTGTGAGCTATTTTTTTTTTGCACTGGTTGCCAATAAATGACCTGCCGTGCAGTGATAAGTTTGGGGGATAATTCTGTGCTGCTTTAGGGTTTGATCAAGAGTGGAACATACTGGTCCTTGACATAGTGGGAGTTTATTCTTTTCTAGTTCTTCTATGTCCCTCGACTACTACTTTCAAGTGCGTTTTTTCGTGGGAGTTTTGATCTGTGTGATCAAGACCATTGAGCTCCCCTGCCTGAAATCTATTGTGGACTTGAGACTTTTCGTTGCAAAAGTCTTCTGAACCACTCAACACTCAGACTTCAAATTTTATATGGTACATTAGAATGGATGTAAGAGTGCACAGTTTTTAATAGAAGTCTCAAATCGGTGTAGTTTTTTTTTATTGGAAACTAGTAATTGCCCCATTCTTCGAATGGTTAAGCACAGCATTCCAGACCGAAAGGAATCAGCACAAAGACATTCATTGATGTCGAGACACTTTGGATCATCCACAAAAAAATTGGCTATTAATAGATAGATAGGAGAATTTTTCAGGAAATGATGACGTCATGGGCTCATGTGTTCGTAAAAAATGGAGGATCAAAAGTACACAATTAGCGGCATAAAGCAAACTCAAAAAATACTTCCCCACCTTTTCAAGACTCCAAATCTAAAAAAGAACCTTTTGCGGGTCGCAGGGCGGGCACATGTAAAATTTCACGCAAATCCGAGCTGTGTGAGCGGCAGTAGATCTTGTTCAAAATCCCGTGATTCTTTTTTTTTATATTACAACAAATACCGGTGACGTCACCGCACTAAAAACTTGCAACGCAGCGGATGGGGCTTCCCCGAGGCTTTCTGTATGTCACGAGCGAGTGAGCGAGGGTCAATAAGTGCGGGGAAGGGACTTGAAGCGTGCATGTTGTGAGTGAAGTTGAGGCGTAGTAGAGGCTAAATCTGAATAGTCAGATCACTGCAAGTTAAGAAGTCCAAGGAGACAGACGTGAGAAAGCAGTCGGGAGATTGTGTGTTTTCCAGTGATGACTGGTAGGTTGAACTATGATTGATAATTATGGTGATTGATGTACTATGTTCTCCTATGACCATGATGTAAATAAGTTATATGTGAGGAATGTGAAAGTCATTGATTACGGTGTATAGAGATGTGCGCAATGAGCGATAGATGTAAGTTAGGATCGTGGATTCGTAGCGAGTCTGAGTACTGTGTAATACGGTGGAGGTGTGTTACCGTAGAGAAGTGCAGATGTGTGGTGAGTGAAATGTGGACTATTGTGTGTACGCTTGATGGTTCGTAATGAGTGGTGAAGTGGATAGTAATTGTATGGTGTTATACAGATGTAATGTTATTTCTATAGGTGCCGGGGTCGGGCAGAGAAGCCACCCGCGGTGAGCGGACTTGTGCCGGGATCGGGCCGTGAGGCTACCCGTAGTGAAGAGACTAGCACAGGGGATAGGCCAGCAAAAGCCTGAGTGAAGCTGTCGCGCAGGACAGCGGGAGCACATGAGTCGTGGCAGTCTGGCCACAGACAGGGACGTTATGTATTAAGATGTTAATGTGCTATTAAGATGTTAATGTGCTATTGAGATACTAATGTGCTATTGAAATATTAATGTGCTATTAAGACCTCGAGGGGAGATTGAGATACGGAGATTAGGTTGAGCAGGAGCCAATAAGAGAGGCCAGCAAGTAGTATATATATGGATGTGAGGCTGAGGCCAGAGCATAGTTAGGAAGTAACTACCGGGTTGTGGACCCGGAGAAGAATGAATGCTGGGAATACTGACCATTGAATGGTATTTGAATTGAGTAATGTAATGTATGTAATTGCACAGATATCTTATCTTTATATATAATAAATGTGTGAGTCTGGTTGGTTGTTCTGTTAAGTGTTATACTTGTTCGTTCGTGATTGTTGTCCTGTCGTAATTATTACATCTCCCAGTCTGGGATTTGTGACACTGTACGGCACAAACTAATTTCAAAAAAATACTTAGAGGACAGGTGGACAAACCAAACCTAGAAAAGGACCTCTTTTGGATGAAAAGGAACTTGCATACAAAATTCCATGCAATTCTGGGCAGAAACAGTGGAGCTAGGCCATTTCAAAAATCGAGCGAGTTTTTTTTTTATAATAGATTTATTGTTTCCCCAATTTTCACTAGGCTCATTGACATGCTGTAGGTTTTTATGACATCATCACTTCTTGAAAATTTTCGGTGCGCACCACTGCACACTGTGTACTGTCCTATCGCTGAGTTTCGGGGATGACCCAACGCATCTCGGCTTTTGTTCTTATTCCTTTCGGTCTGAAGCGGTGTCCTTTTTTGTTGCATCTCTTTTATAGACCATTTTAATTTACCGTCCTCCATATCACGTGATTTGCAAACAAAATGGCGGCGTGTAGGGCGGAAGCGGTGGACAACGGTCGAACGATGCCATCCTGTTGTTGGGCACCCAACTGTTCAAACCCATTACGTGCTGGTTCTGGCATAAAAATGCATCTTTGCTTTGAATGTGCACATATTCAGAAGCCATCATCAAGGCAAGTTGAGGTTTTTGCCCTACACGGTGCTTTTCGATCGAAGCCGTGCGGCTCCCCGCAAACAACCGTAACGCGGAAGTTGAAAAGGTCTATAAGCTATCTATGCAGCATTAATGCCTTTCTTAGTTCACTGGCGTCTTAAGTTTTACCCCCCCCCCCCCCAAAAAAAACCAACCTACACAAACCTGTTCATCGAACAGGTACTCAGCTAGTTTTAATATACATGTACAATATATTTCTGAACTGCCATCCTATTATTTCAGCTTCTCATTAATTTTCATTGGAAGGTTCTAGTAAGGGCACCATACCATTAGAATATCAAGTCTCCTATCATTTCTCTTAAATATGGCAAATTCCTTTTAAATCACAACCCTTTAAAAATATCTGCAGTGACGTTTCAATAATAAAACACTGACACAGAAAGAGAAAAACGTGGGTGGCTGCTGGGGACAATAGGTTGCCACTTCAATACATCCATCATACTGTTGCTTAGGTATTTCTTGAAAAGTCGAGCCATTTGTGGACGATAGAGATGCATATAAAGTATGTGAAAGTTACTATTATATAATGCCTTCATAAAATTTACACCACTCTAATTTGCAGGGGGTCAGGTAAGAGTTTAGAGAAAATCATAAGTTATATTTATGACACTATGTCACAATGTGCATCATTATAAAGCAGATAAATTTCTCTGTCTGTTAGTACAAACTTTGATTCCAAACACCATATGATACGGAAGCTGTGGATCATTAAATTGGCATCATACCGTCAGCTAAAAGTTTAATTTAGGATTTGTCAAGCCATCCTTACCTGTGCTCAGTTGAGCGTGAAAGAGCTACGCACACGGTCTTTCTGCCCAATAAATCTGTTACCGGGACCCGCCCACAGGCCCAAACTAAGTGGTCACATTTTTAGAGAGAAGATGCTGCTGTGCGGATCACGGTGTGGGCAGTGCCTATTGTGTTAGTGTGAAGCAAAATTTATGAGCGGCGAGCCACCAGACTGGCGCCTACATCAGCCTTGGTCTGTTTCACTCCTTATGGCTAGATCGGGCTACCAATGGGCTATTTTAATAACTGATGTTCCACAGTAGGCCAGATTGTATGCTTCATGCAATCTAGCTCACATTTTGGCACAAGGAGGTCAATGTCATTACCTTGCATTCAACGTGCGCATCGCTGTGAAGTGGGGCGGTTACTGCCCTCCCAGTGCTACACACAACCTGTAGCCCTGTCAGTCTCATATTTGCCCCAGTGGTGCGTAGTTGCATACATGCGCCATGGTTCATATCGATAGTGAGTACTCGATACCGGCCACCAACACGAGTACTCGCTTCCTAAATCTGAGGTAGTTGATATTATATTATTGTCGACACTGCTCCAGCCATCATCCCTACGTCAATCTGACGCAGAATTGTATAGGATTTCTGCAGGGTTTGTAGGATTACCGTCGGGTCGGGTCCCCTGTATCAAATCGATGTCGACATTCTGTTATAACCAGCAAACGGATCTACTTTGGAAAGTTGTCATTCCCATGTTCAAACTGACCTAAATCTTATACATCAGATTTCCGTAGGGTGCTGACAGGTCGACAGTAATAAAACATGGCTTAGTCCAGCCACCAACCCCAAGGGAAATCTGTCACGTGGGATTGACGTCAAGTTTTGCACTTAGGAATGGCATTCTTCCTCGTCGATCCGCTGGTTACGACATCGCGCCGACATCGGTTTGATGTAGGGAATCAACCCCTAAGGTAATCTTACCAATCTTAGGGAAATCCACGTTGGATTGACGTAAGGTTTCTGGCTGAGACGCTAGGTAAACTCTTACAACAGTACAAACCTGGGTGGATAAAAATTTTGAACCAGGGACCATCCAAAAGGTATAGTACACAAATGCCCCCCCCCACACACACACACCTCCCCACATGTACGCTATTCATACGCCTATCCTCCTACCCCCCATCATGCCTTGTACGAGCGAACAGTCATTGAGAATGGTGAATGTCCATGCTGAAGCCTAGTGACATTTTATGTGGACGAAACACATACAGGTCTAACCTACATTTTGTTTAGCGGGGGTGGGGGTGGGGGTAAAAGGGAGTAAAGAAAACGAACTGCCTGAGGGGGGGGGGGGAGATCATACTAAGCCCGTAATGGCACAGTCAGCTGCTGGCAGTCAAGCAGTGCACACCATAATTTCCTATATTTTCTTAACAAATCCGACAAGACCCTGTCATACTAAGTCTAGTCAGACACAGTCAGCTTCTGCCACCATTAATTCTTGGGTGTACATTTCGCTGGCAGCAACATGCCATGTGACATTCCGGGCACCCGTTAGTACAATATCCCTCTAATTCATCACCATAATTGATCAAGGCGGGCACGTTCATCAGAACACCGTGCCCCTTGCAATCCCTCATGAGCGCTTTTCATACCCTGGGGTCAAACCCCCCCCCCCACCCCCCCCTCCCCTCAGCAAAAAACAACCCTATCGTAGTACTTTGTGGATGTTCCGTAAACAAATAACAAATCTTTCGTAGTTCGAGGTCGTTGTTTTCCGGTACAGCTAGAGGAGTAGATCTATAGGCCCATTGCAAACGGCGTCACAGAGTGTTTTTGTTTTGTTTTTCCGACACCCAAGATGGCCGGTGGATCAGCTGATGAGTGTAACTTCGAGATATGTCTAAGCAGGTAAAATGCCTGCTGGTTGCATTGCAGTTGACTGTTATGGCAAGGGTGGAAAGGATGGATCCAAGCTGGTCAGATTCCCTACCATCCGTGTAAACAAGGGAAAGGAAGTGAAAGAATTGACCGAACATCTCCCATGTGCATGTACACACGTGCCGTTGTTTACTGTAGTGAACTGCTTTAAGCTCCCCGCCGGCTGGTTCGTGACGCCTCAAGTACTCGCAGTGCAAATCAGCTAACGGATCAAACTCGATGCTACAGTCGCCATGGTGATGCGTCAGTCCTTATATCAGAGATGGCCGATATGCGCCATGGGCCTATTGGGATAGCTTACCAGGGTCAACGTTCTTAATTAACCCTGGGCACTGACCTAGTGTTAAAAGAAGTGCAGGGCCAGGAACTCTCCACCGACCAAACCTCCGCCCTTTCCAGCCTGAAATCATAGACATAGAACAGGAACTGCAGTACATCCGTGACTTGAGTTTGCTAAGTAGCCTAATACAATTTAATTTGAACTTCGCATTTTTTTATGTGTGCAAATTTCATTGCAGTCCGTTAAAAATTATGACTGCTTGGAAAATAAAATGAGCGGGGGAAAAAATACACTAAAACCAGGTAAACGCCAATCTCCTAAAAAGACTACCCCCCCCCCCTTCCCCTTTTTTTTTTTGCCTCAGTGCAGCCTTATATATATATATACAATGTATATACATGACTGTAAAGGTATTTGACCTCGATAGTAAGTACCACCCAGTCATTGGCCCGCCTCGGAATTTTGGGACGTCAAAGTATCGATATGGAATATTGCTGACACATGTACTGGGATTCTCAGTACACATGACAAGAGGTATTGGAAAATATCGATCAAAGCACGGCCCTAGTTAGCGAGGGAGAATTAGCACATCTCAGCGCCGCGATCGTGTTAATTTTTTAAAGCGAGTTCTGGCCTCACTGCTTCGCACTTCGATGGCGATACCGTGTACACTCAGTTATTTAACATCCAGACATGGGCCCTCGGATAAAGGGGACTGGCTTAGTGAATCAGATTCAGTGAGGTAAGCGTTTCTTTTGTACATCGTAACAATTTATATCTTCAAAATGTATGTCAACAAGAATGCCATAACACAGCAGTTTTTTTTTAAGTCACCGTGTTTTAACCGGCAAGCCAGTTACTGGCGATCAATATGCGGAAGGAGTTACCATTATGAATTATACAACTTAATCGCCGAGCCCCTCATTTACTATAAAAACATCAATCTAGAGGATTAACATGTTGCCCTCTCCCCACCCGCGATACACCGCTCAATGGTGCTCTTACGTGACTCAAATGGAACTTCTCCCCAATAGGCTAAAGCTGTGGTGTTTTCATGTGTACAGAAACGACAACGGGAAAGTAAAAAATCGATCAAGCACTGAAGTAGTAAAAGAAAGAGTGTTTCCATGTGTAAAGGCATTTGACATAAAAACATTCCGTCTATTTCACTATTTGAAAGATGTTTGATGTTTTCGTTTCCGGCTACATGAAAAACACAACTTCATTGTTAAGATGGTCTGTGTCAAAATTAGTGGCATGAAAAACACTGTTATAACAATGCCCCCCCCCCCTCCTCCCCCCACACACACACTGCACTTATTTTCACCAAAATTTGCATGGCCTTCAAAATCGATTTGTTTTAACTGAATATTGTTTCGTGTTGTTGTTTTTGGGGGGGGGGGGGTTTTCCAATCGCATTGTTGTTTGGGGAAAAACGTTCTTCTTTATTGATCTGTGAAAACCGACAGTTGGTGATTTGCGCGATTGTTTATTAAGTTTTACAATAATATGGATGACGTCACAATCCAGACATACGGCTTGGGCGGGAACTGTTCAGATACATATACACTACTAAATGGGTTCAATCGCAACAGAACACTTGACATGTCATCTGATCCCACAGCAGAAATATGGTCCGGGGCTTGCTCTTCAAGTAGCCTCAGACACTGGCTCACAATCGTGAGAGAAACTGCGATCGTTTTAAAGAACGAACAACAAAAATATCGATGCCGCCTTACGAAAAGCACTATTGTGGTGCGGTTTAGTTTGAAATATCTTGAACTGTAACTAAATGACGCATTCTGCTAACAGTGAGCTGGCATTTGGGGCGTTCGGTGAATATACACGTAATAATTTGCATAATAGGCCACTTCAACAAGAAAGAGTCTCTTCAATACTTCTTGTTCACTGATAGAGATCTCACCACAGAACATCATTTATCCACAGGTGTAATGCTCACTTCGTATCTCATACGAGCCAAACTGTTTTATCGTTGAAAGCAAGTGATGAGAGCAAGGCCTGGTTGATTGGTTGAGTGAATTTAATGACTCGATTTGTGTCTCTGTATTTACCCAATAAATGAACATAGACCAAGGGGCTAATAACTATTAGGACCCACCGTCACATTTCCCAATAATCCGAGAATAAGCCAATTGTGGTCTGTGCCATTTTGGAGTCACAATATCTATCAAATAATCAAGTTATCACGAGTGATGTTTGTCTTTGCTTGACAACAGTGCTACGGCTGCATCTGTTAGTCTGTGTACGATTGGTTGTGTATCTGACAGCCAAACTTAGTGTTTTTATTGTTCTCATTCTGAACGGATCAAGAAACAAGACTTTTTAAAAAGTTTGAGGTGAGAAAATGGCGCTTTTTTTTGTGTGGAACGAAACATTATTAGCTTTGAGTCTGAGTTTGAGTTTAGGTTTTACGACGCGTCGCCATGACAACGGCCATTTTGCGCCTTTCACGGTCTATTTTGGGTACACGTTTTTTTTTAAATTTATGTTTCGTATTCAGAGGTTTTAAGTTTAACAATAGAATTAAATACTTTCATATAATTTTATCACATGGGTAAAGTTCTCAAAAGTTGTTTTGTATGGGCCTGAAAAAGGTTTTGTAAATCAGTATAAAAGATTTTAAATTCAAGTTGTAGATCTTAGCCTCTCTTCGAAAGGGCAGGACGCGCTGTGTGGGTCCACGATAGAAAATAATTCTTTTATGGGTCCGCAGGCATAGTGCCTTTTGCGGATATGCATGAAGTCTACATATTCAGTCAGTGCCCTATGTTGTATTGATACACTTTGGCAATTGCATGCCACACAGACAGAGTTTGCTAAGACAGTTTTATATCTCTCCTATTTTGTTGAGAGGCATGGCATTATTAGCGGTAATAATCACAAATGCCATTGAGTCGGTAGATGGCGGAGATTACATTGGGTCTGGAAATTTTGTCAAGGTAAAACATATACCAAAGCTCAGTCAACTATTATTTTGAACAAACACAACCGCCTCCCCCTCCTCTCTCTCTCTCTCTCTCTCCCTCTGTGTGTGTGTGTGATATCTCACTGTCTCTCCACTCCCACCTCCTCTCTCTTTCACTCGCATCTGTGGTGACGACATAGAAGACTTCGACCTCTGATCGAATGTCTGCTGCCCTGAATGGCACGATTTTTTGGAAAGTTTCCCCAAATCTTGAGTACTGGCATCGACTAGTTGTGTTTATTCAAGATTCAGGCAATCTTTTGAAATGTTATTAAGACGGTAAAATACATACAATGTTTCGGGACATGTTGGTCTAGAGGCTGGATGCTCGACTCTCATGCCGAAGGTTGGATCCCCTTCGGAACAGGTATGTTGGAAATTTGGGGGAAATTCCTGTCCCTGAACCTGTGAATGATAGGTAGGATCGAGTACCTAGTCTTCTCGGATGCAGACGAAAAACTCGGAGGGCAGGTGTGCACGTTAGAGATACCTTGACAGTTGAAAGTCTAGAAGACCAAGCCTAACTAGGCCGCTGCCAGGGCAAAGTAAGAAACAACATCAACAACAACAACAAACTAATCCCTACTACAAACACACACACAAAAAAACAAGAAAAAGAAATGGAAAAAGAGAGGTGCAAATGCCAAGGTCAGAAATCCTCAGAAAACACAGACCTTAACACTAAATACATGTACAATGTTGTTAGTTTTTTTTTCTTCCTGTACTAAGGGCAGCCACACAAAAGCCACCGAATTCGGTCACCGAGCCACTAGGCGCTTTAGGTGAGAAGAATTGCACTACATAAACGAACCGAATCTAGGCGGGCTCTGTGTGCAGTTGTTGAAATTATATAGTGCAATTCTTCTCACCTAAGGCTAAAGCGCCTAGTGGCTCGGTGACCGAATTCGGTGGCCTTTGTGTGGCTACCCCAAGCCCAGCGCATGGGAGTCTGCATACATGACATGTGTTCAGTTTGGTGAATAATTCCCTTCCTGGAAAGGAGCCACCTAGAACTGTCTGGCGCTAAAGGGATCTGAACCAAGACAGTGGATTTAATTAGTAAAGAGAGACAGAGACAAAGACGAGAGAGGAAAGGGCAGGAGTACAGGTTTATTCCTAGCAATGTCTGGTACCTCATCTACTATGTAGTATCATAAATGAAGCGATCAGCTGATTTGAACAGATGTTATGTCATCGGGTGTATCACACTAATTACAGAGGAGAGGTCTGGTGAGTTTCCATGGTAGCTTGCTGATACATGACGTATCATTTGAGGGGTTCCAATTTTTTTTTCCTGCTTTAGTCTATTATGTGTGGCTTTCATTCTTGCGGCTATCAGATGCATGATTGCGATGATGTGATGGTTTTTTATATCAACATGTTCGAACACCCCATCAGTGATTAGTCGAGCCGGGTAGCTATTTTTGGTACATCTCCATGTCAGGTTTCCTGATGTTGTTGCTCGAACTTCCTATAATTGTGTGTAACCTACATTCATAAGCCAAGGCTTTCCTTTATCTGCTGTGCTCTTATGCAGCTCCATTTCGATTTATGTCAGGGGCACAGTGAAGCATGTGTCATCTTGACCTTTTGCATGCAGTGATTTACCAGTCGCTTTGTCCAGACATTATTTTTTTATCCTCCGGGGGCAGGCATATCGAGCACGCTTCCACGCGTGGGTTAAGTGTAAGCAATAATATTCTTTCTTGTCTTAACCCAGACTGAGATCTCTTGGGGTTGAAAAAAAATCAAATGTAAAATGTCAGTAATCGTAACCCGTTCCCAGTGCTGAACTGCAGGCAAGTTAAACGACCGAATGTCGAGGAATATGAAATTTTCTTTTTCAACTTTAAGTGGCTTCTTCGTGTTCGGGGAGTAAATTTAAAATTACAGTAAACCTTTGAAAAAAAAAATGGCTCAATCTGTATGGCGAAGATGGCTCAATATATATGTATACTGAGATTGGCTCAGTTTGTAATACATTTTGGCTCAATCTACATGTCGATTGGCCCAATCACTACTCCCAATACAGCTAACGATTATCATTAAAAGTGAAATGAACATGATAGAGCTTCATATTTCCAGCTCCAGGGCCGGTTATTGCTGAGACACACACATAGGGGCCAACCTGTATTTTTTTATGCCTATGAAAGTGATGTTTTTTGTAATGATGATGATAAAAATACTAAATGATGATAATGGTGATAATATAATAATAATAAAACTAATGACACTTTTCCTTCAACTAGTACGTCCGATCTGTGACCTCGAGGGCTCAAATTCCAGAAGTTATATCTGCTTTTTTTTTTTTGTAATGAGTCACCTGTATCACTACAGGGGGACTGTTTGTGGAACTGCTCTCTTGAACTGCTCTTGACCAATTGAGAACAAAAGTGCTTGTCATGCCAAATCTCAGAAAGCACACTGCCAATAGATAAAAAATACAGCTACACGCTATTAGCTCCAAGGCAGACAGTGATTTTATTCATATCACTTCCGGTTTATTACAATGATTGCAAAGTACCGGTAATAATTTATATGATTTAAAAACCTTTGATAGAATTTAGCTCATTTTCTGTTACTCCGAGAGTAATACTAGATGGACCTTCACCATCGCTGTTTCAATTGATTGATTGTTGTCGTTGTTGTTGTTGATTCAGAGCAGTTTTGAAGCATTGTAGTAAGATATTGCAATGATGAGATTTTTGCTTCAAAAAGCGATCTAGGATAGGGTTGGAGCACATGAACAGCTCGCCGGACAAGTCTCTGTATTCCTTCAAGAAAACATGTACTATAAATTTCGCAGTTTCAGTCGAGGAATGACCTAGAGAAGAACTGTAACTGCCTTTGTCCACAGCATCCTCTATTTTTACAGACAGGAAGGTATGAAAAGTAAAACACTCTTTGCCTCTGTAGCGATGGGCGAGCGGAATGGAACCGACGCTGTGGACAAGTATACAGAGGCAAAGAGTGTTTTACGTCATATCGTCCGTAAAAATTGCGGAGCGGATGCTCTGGACAAGAGCAGTAAGAACTACAAAATATCTATTTTCAAATTTCATGTTGGCTCATACGACGTTTCTTGCGGGCAACGCTTTCCCGTGCTTCTCGGACATTGACCCAGCTTCGCGGATTCCTGTAGCTCTTACGTTATAAATACCGATAATGACACTTAACTGCACTTTCTCCCTGACCTTGCTGTATTATTTATTATTATATGCGCTATACACGCATGTGTTCCTATTCTAAACATTCTGAACATTTCATTCTTTGTGGACTTCCAAACCCAGGTACGTCTATAGTTAGAAGCTAACACGATTTCTTTGGAAAAGATCATCCTTTACAGTATGTAAGCTATCATTCTAATTTAATAATTAATTTTGTTTAAAGTTCGTTTATACCGTAATAACATGCATTATACAAATGAGTTCTTGGTCTGAACATTTTGTGGACTTCCGAAACTAGGGGATAGTTCTCATTATCGACGTGTTTGTAGACGGAAACAAACCGCGGCTGATGTGGAAATTTCATCCTTTACATTTTCTAATTAATGGATTCTATTTTTTTAAGGTCGGCTCTGTTCAGACCGCTACCTAGAGGCCCGAATAGACAAAACACCCCACCGTTTCTCTATTCAGGCCGCTAGGTGCCTCTAGGTAGCAGCCCGAATAGACAAAACACCCCACCGTTTCTCTATTCAGACCGCTAGGTGCCTCTATGTATCAGCCTGAATAGACACTCCCTTTTTTAAGCGTGTTTTTTTTTTCCGCATGTGTTTTTCACGGGCGTGTTTTGTCGAAAAGTCTTGTATCTCAAAAATATACTTATATGGGAACACCTGCAACGGAAACAGAAGGGGCGATTTTTAGAAAACACGCCCGTGTTCATTGAGTGAAGAAGACGGGCAGAAAAAAGCTCTAAAAACCCGCTTCACGGAAACAGCTGGTTTTTTTAAATACACCGTTTTATGTCTCTTGAGCTTGTGGCAATTCAGCGTTTACTTAAATTAGCATTTTTATTAATGTAATAATACTGGCTGTCAAAACTATTCATGACCATTAACTTTTAGTATTATCGTATGCATTTTGTATGTAACATCTGGCTGTTCATCACAGTACACGGATATTCCGCCAGTGACCTGGTACACTGTTGAAAAACATCATAACAGGAACTCTACTGGTGTTCAAGGGTGTATTTTGGATGCGGGGATCGTCCTGTAAATGTTTTTTGTTTTGTTTTGTTTTGTTGCCGTTGCTTTTTCTTGAGATCCCGCACCAGTTAGCTTCAGTACAAAATGCTAGGAATTTTTATCTGCTCACAGCCTGTGTATGTTCCATGTAATTTGAAAAATACGAAGCATGCAAGTGTAGGCCTACATCTAAGTTCAGATCTGTCTATTGGGTTTGGTTCATTTTCAGCCCTAGTAAGATTTTCCAATGCCCACATCTACGATTTACGACTGGTACAACTATAATGACAACATAATGTTCAGAGAATCATTAATTTTGTGGTTTTACCAGACTTAATGCGGTATGCTGCAGCTGTTACCAGATAGGCTTAAAACACCCCCCTCTCACTGGATGAGGCTGGCAGGTCGATCGGTTTTTTTGGTCCCCAAATTGCAACATACTCTTGCAGGCAGTGGCCAGTCACATGAAGTTTCCAATGAATTAAATTCTGTTCACTGGCTGGGTCCTATACACTAAGAGGGAGGGTCGGGTTTCTCAGCTTCCTGGCATGATGATGGTTTATGTTGGCAGTAGTTAGGCATTTGATGGTTAAACGGACAAGCTATAGCGATGGAGACATGAACAGACTAACGATCAGGCCAGGAGGCTATCACAGACAGCGACAGAGAAGTAGGCAGACAGATAGATATGGCGAAGTGAAGAGACAAGTACGTGTATGCAGCTTCGGAAGGTAATTATTTTTGACAATCTTGCTATTTCACAACAGTTAACCTGACAATGCAGAAACTGCAAGGAAACTTTACTTTAGCCGTCCTTGACCTACATTGGATAATATTAGTGCATATGTAACCGACAACAATGGTGCATTTTGTTCCACACAAAGACCATGAGTAACACTTTTGAAATTTTTGTCATAGGAGATCCAACTTCCGTAATTACACAACATTGTCCGGGGCATCGGGGGGGGGGGGGGGCAGAAAAGCAACAATGAAACTTTTATCTGTAACAACAAGGTCATTAACAGACAGCAGCAGAAACAGTGTCAGGGTGAACGATCTCTTGTTCATTTCAAGAATCCGGACATAACCTGAAGTAAATATCTAGATTCAAATGTTCCCTTGACACACACCTAGATCCAAAACAAGTCAACAAGTCACCTTTAAAACCTTTTATTTTCCAGTTTTATTTGATTCAACAACCTGGGCGTGCCCGTTCCCCAATTCTCCTTCGTTCTTCTTCCGTTCAAAAAACATAGCCCACAATCCCCTATTTTTTAAATCAACCAAAACATGCCAGTTGGCCTTTGCAAACAATGCCAAATTCTAATTACCGGTTATGCCAAATTCTCAACATACTCCCCCAGGAATGGGCAGAGTCCATTTACAAAATAAACAAGTTCATCCTTATATTTAATCATTATTATAATTAATATTACCACAAAAATAATCCACATTGAAAATGAAATATCAATGTATACAGTATCAAGTATACGGTGTCTTACAATAAACCAAGAGATTGACCATTCCAAGAATGTGACCTGATTCTGTGCAAAACCAACTGGATCTAACTGGCATAATGGGGTAACAAATACTAATACCAACTCTGCACATGTAAAATAAATCTGTTTGCAAACCATGCCATCAGGTAAAGTCCATACAATGCAACAATTTCTGGGAGAGCTATTTAGATGAATCCAAACAAAACAACCATTGTATGAACTCTCCATCCAGCATTGTCGTCAAAATCTTCAAAACCCAAATACATGGTAATCATCAATTTTCATGTAAACAAAATTAAGGATGCAGTTATCGCGCGGACATAACCTGCCTTTCACACACTCATGCAGACACACGTCTATTTATACCCCGGAAGGCTGCCGGAAACAACAAATTAACTACTAATATCAATAGTATTATTATTAGGTAACAATGTGAGAAGCCCACAGAGATTAAATATTTACAAGTAAAAAAAGATATTTTTACAAGCTCTGATTGTGCAAACACATAAATTAGACTGTTACTGGTTTCACCAATAGACAAGCATAAATATCACAATACATGAGTACAATAATTGTAAACTATTTAGAGCCTGAAAGAACAAAATTACAAATCTAGCCTTTGTTTAGGCTTGATGGTTCTACCTCTTTTTGATACAGTGGCTTGGGTGGTCCTAGGGACCTCGGTACAGGAATTTGATTTTCCTGATTCGTTCTCTTTAGATACTATAGGGGGTTTACTCTTGGTGGGATCTAAGAGATCCTCATCAATAGGATCACCTGACCGGTCTTCCATCAGGCAAAGATGTTGAATAGACCTGACTATTAAATGTTTTTGGTTTTAAGCTGTGCAGCTCGGGCCTTCCCATCTCTTCCCTCATACAACTTCACAACTCTTCCCAAAGACCAGAACATCCTAGGGGTTTTCTGATCCTTAATCAAGACAAGTGAGTCAACCCTTAAACTCATATCAGTTTTACTGGCCCTACCAGTTAATGGAGGAAGATTTCTCAGATACTCATCCCTCCAAATCTGCCAAAACTGTTCTGTCATGGACTCTTCAAACTCTAATCTATTTGACAGATTCACAGTGAGCTCAAAGTTTTCCAACTCTACAGATGTCAGGGGTGTGCCCCGCCCAATGAGAAAGTGAGATGGAGTCAAAACATTACCTGTCTCAGAGATGTACAACAATGGTCTAGAATTGACGCAAGCCTCAACTTCAGTTAATAGAGTCTCCAGTTCTGCCTTGTTTACTGACTGCTTACCTAAAGACTTTTTGAGAGCCAATTTCACAGACCGCACAAGTCTCTCCCACCAGCCACCCCAGTTAGGACTAAGTGGACAAATATTCTTCCAGCACACAATCTCCTTACCGAAACGAGCCTGCAAAAGGGTGCTAGCCGCCTTAAAAGTCCTGGCATTGTCAGAGTAAATAATGCTGGGTAGGGCTCTACGGGAAACAAACCTGCGAAAGGCCAGGACAAAGTCATCAAGAGATAATGAAGAAGTCATCTCCAAATGTAACGCTCTTGTTACAGCACAAGTGAATAAAACAATGTAAAACTTTCTCTCACCTGTGTCTCTGCAATACAAGGGACCAGCACAGTCAATGCCAGTAACAGAAAAGGGGGGTGCTTGTGTTACTCTGTCTTCAGGTAATGGGGCAGTTACTTGGTCCATGGGCCGGCTATCATAGCGTCTACAACGAACACATTGACTCACCACCCTTTTAGCTACACTTCTGACAGCTATGATCCAATACTGGCAGCGGAGGGAACTCATCAAGGTGCCTACGCCAGCATGCTTCAACAGTTCATGTTGAGATCTTACCAGAAGAAGAGAGACATGACAACGTGGTATAATCACTGGATGCTTTTCATCATACAAAAGGTCTGTTGCGTGTTCCAACCTGCCCTGCATTCTAATCAAACCGCTGGTGTCCACGAAGGGTGACAGCGATAACAATGAGGAACGTCTACTTACCTGTCCATGTTTGCGTAAATCTTCAAGTTCAGCACTGTAATGTCTTTTCTGCAGATCTCCCAGAACACATAATTTGGCTTGAATCAATTCTCCATCAAAGGAACGTGGCTGAACAGGGGGTCTGTTTGCTTTCAGTTTTCCAACAAACTTGAGCACTAGGGCCATCACTCTCAACAACTTACCAAAACTGCTGAATCTTTCATAATCAATGACAGCATGGGTTTCTTCAGGGGCCATAACACACACTGCATCCTGAGACTCATCTACAGTTCCATCCTGCCATTCAACATTGCGTTCTTCAGAGACAGGTTCCTCGATCAAATGTTCAGGACCATTCAACCAGCGTGTTGATTCCATCAGACTTCTGGCTCCTATTCCTCGTGTTAGCAGGTCTGCAGGGTTTTCGCTTCCTGGGCAATGTTTCCAACTAGCAGGATTAGTCAGGCTTTGGATTTCTTCCACCCGGTTCCTCACAAATTGCTTCCATCGACAGGAGTTGCCCTGGATCCAACACTGGGTTATTTTTGAGTCCGTCCAACAGGTGTAAGGAGTGTCATGAGGTAATTCCAAGGCATCTCTTACAAACCTGAGTAATCTGGCTCCCAACAAGGCTGCCAAAAGTTCCAATCTAGGTAACGTTACCTTCTTGAGAGGAGCCACTCAAACTCTTGAAAGGATAAGTCTCATTGTCCCATTGCCACAGTTGTCAGAACCAGCCAGATAGATGCTTGCCCCGTAGGCCTTTTCACTAGCATCTACAACCACAATCAACTCTACATTTTCCATACCTTGCCAGTCCAGATTTGTGATACGACGAGGGACTTCCCAGTGTCGAATTTCTTCAAGGCCTGCAATCCAACGATTTATCTCATCCTGATATTGTGGTGGCAGAAGCTCATCCCACTCAAACCCAGTTCTCCATACCTCTTGAAACAAAATCTTTAAGGAGACACTGAAGGGGGTAAGCAGACCCAACGGGTCAAACTGTTTGGCAATTAGGCCCAACAACAATCTCTTGGAATATGCTATACCTGGCTGAGTAGCAGTTTCAAAGAGAAAGCAATCTCTTTCAGGATTCCATGTCAAACCAAGAACCTTGTGAGACTGGAGCTCACCTTGATCAGTAAATTGTCGTAATTCTGATCTTACCTTTGGACTATTTGAAGTCCATTTTGAAAGAGGAAATCCACCCTGCTTCAAGATCCGAGTTGCCTTACCCATCATGTGAGTCAGTTCCTCTTCTGAGTCCGAACCCGTCAACCAATCATCTACATACAAATTTGTCACCAACTCCCTGACAGTGTGTGATCCTCAATAAATTTTGAGAGATGCAATTTTATGACAGCATTCAGCATGAAAGGGCTACTAGCATTCCCAAAGGTGACACGCTTAAAACGCATGTGTCTTACCTGATTGTTGACGTCAAACAACAAGAATCTGTGCACATCTCTGTCCTTTTCATCTAGTTCAATCTGCAAAAAAGCCTTCTGAATATCGGCAGACAAACCAAACTTCCACCTACGGAATCTCATTAAGATTTGTACAAGGTCTGGGGTCATCTTGGGTCCAATCTCCATGCAATCATTCAGGGATATACCGTTCTTACCTTTTGCACTGGCATCAAATACTGGCCGGATCTTCGTCGTTTGGCTTTCATCTCTTACTACAGGGCGATGGGGAAGGTAAAATACAGGGTTAGTAATAGTATTAGTAGCATTGGCTGTGGAAGAAACTTCTTCAATAATACCCCTATTTTCTAGGTCTACAAAAACCTCTCGGTACCCTTGCTTCAAGCTGGGATCAACAGACAATTTATTATCAAGAGCTACCAATCTTTTCAGTGCCGAGCTCTCATTAATCACTAACTGTTCCTTAAGGTTCTCACTTTTCCAGGGTAGTCCTACTTGATATCTTTCCCCTGTAAACTGAACACCCCGATTAAACTTGTCCAAAACTAAAGAGTCTTCCTGACATTTAGTACCCTCCCCCAGGATACCAATTGAGTCTAAATCCCAACATTTCCTGATAGTAGCCTCAGTAGGATAGGTAGAACCAGCAAGCAGAGATGTTTGAGCATTAGGTCTAACACTACCCAACCCCGCCAGGGAATAGCTACCTGATATCATCCAACCCAACAGGGTACGCTGTGCCACCAACCCATCCTTGATAACCCGTTCAGGACCCATGAAATCATGATAAAAGTCTAAACCTATCAGCATGTCAACAGAAAGGCTCTTCTCTTGGGATAGGTCTTCCATCATCGGGATGTCCTTAACCCTTTCCCATTAATATCGCCGGTATACCGGCGACCGGAAAAGTGCCCCGTGAATTTTTATCGCCGGTATACCGGCGACCGGGGGTATGTCTAGATTTAGCTGTATTTAACAATGGCTGCTCCCGATGGAAAGTGTTTCTAGCCACAGAAGAGTGACACCCTGTTCAAAATAAGCCGGAAGTAGGCCTAGTGGAGGAAGTTTATGTTTACAGTCGTGGTTTTTGTGTGAAGTGAGACAAGAAAATGGCAAGACGAAGAATCAACAATGAAGAGGACTCGGATAGTGACATGTCTTGAGATTCATTTGATGAAGATTGTCACGAGTGGAGTGAGTGCAATTAAGGGGATTGCTACAGAGCGGGTGTAGAGTAAGAAGGGCTCACGGTAGGCAAGTCAGTTAAGCGTGCTGTTGTGAGTTGTGGGGGGGTCTGAAGGAGGCGAAAGGGCTGTGTTACTATCACTGCAAGTTAGAAGGTCCTAGGGAGCGGACCTGTGAATAAAAGCCCATCGGGCGGACGTAAAGGGGAAGCAGTCGAGAAGACTAGTGAGAGTCTTTCCAGTTATGACTGGTGTCGGGGACGGGCCGCAGAGCCACCTCGATGAGCACAGGGGATAGGCCAGCATAGGGCCGGAGGCCACACATAGGCCAGAAGTGAGGCTGTCAGTGTAGGACAGTAGAGGCACATAAGTCGTGGCAGTCAGGCCACGGACAGGGACGTAGATATGAGAGTGAATGAGAGACTATATTGTTGCCATGTTGATAGGCTAGTGAACTGGTACTATGTTGTTGCCGTGTTGATAGGCTAGTGACTGATACCATGTTGTTGCCATGTTGATGGCTATGGAAATAATAATGTGTTATTGCCCTGCTGAGGTGCTAGGGGAGTGTTAAGGTGTATGACAGTAGGAAGGGGATATTGAGAGACTGCGGTGCCAGTAACTTATTAATGTACTATTAAGACCCTGAGGGGAGAGGCTGAGGCCGGAGTGCCTTTAGGAGTAACTACCGGATTGTGGATCCGAGGGAGAGCGTGTGTGAGAATAAGGCCGTTGTACGGCAGTCATTTCAATAATATAATGTATGTAATTGCGCTATTATATGTATAATTATGTTTAATAAATGTGTGAGTCTGATGGATTGTTTTGTTAAGTGTTAAACTTGTTTGTTCGTGATTGTCGTCCTGTCATAAACTATTACATTTCCCAGTCTGGGATTTGTGACACTGGGGGCTCGTCCGTTGTGACACTGGGGGCTCGTCCGTTGTGACTCGTCCATTTTCGTAATATTTAGTTGTAGTTAGTTAGTAGTAGGTATTTGTGCTGTCTTGTTCGTTGGATGAATGGACATTTCATGATATGATTTATGTATAATAATGAATGTATATTGATGCATGTATTGCTATGAATAGGTATTAATGTGTATTTAAACTTTCCAGAGTGTGTGCGTGCAGCCTGAGGAGACAAGCGGCCAGAGCTCCGATTAAGGGGAGGAGTTAAACTCAAAATTCGAAGTTAAGTGAAACTGAAATTTTGTGCCCTGGATCGGGGGCTGTTCCCTTCATCTGTCTGTTTCCCTGTTTTTGCTGTTTTCGTTGTAATTGATTATATGGGCGGTGGCGCGGGTTTGCTGTGTTGAACTTAGTTTATCCTTTTAAAAAGGTGTGGTAAACTTTGGAACTTCGTTCATCACAGTGAACAGTTCTGTAGGGACCTGTAATATTGTTTAGTTGTAGCGTCGATATCTTCTCTGTTCCGCAGGAAGACGTATTCTCTTGTCCCTCTCTCTACCTATCTATAGATACGTTCTTTTTTTTCAGACTCTGTTCTTGTTCGTACCTTGTTGTGTAATCGGCGTAGTTAGGTTGCATTCTTTTTTCCATTATAGTTTTTTTTTGTAGAAGCTTTGTCCTAGTCTGGTTCGTTGTCCTTGACGTACTTGTGGTCCTTCTACTGAATTTCCTTATTATTGTCTTTTCTACTCTTTTTTATTATTAATAGGGCAATACATTTTATAAATATAGAATTAGTTAGGAAGTACGTAAATTTCTGAATTGTATTTGAGACAATTGGGTATTGTTATACCTGGTGTGATCTCAGGTCTCTGGTCGTGTTGCTAGTGATCATACCGACAGGTTAGCCGTTTTTTTAAAAATATATACCATAACCATAAATCTGTGAAATGGCGGAACTCCAACAACTAATGAAGTTGGGTAAGGAACTTGGCCTGGAGGGAGAAGAGCTACGCGGCTGGATTAAAGAACAGCAGGCGGATTTGCGCGATGAGCGTGCTAAGGATAGAGAGCGAGAAAAAGAGGCTAAGGCTCAGGAGCAGGAGAGAGAGGCTAAGGATAAGGAAGAGGAAAGAGAGTTTAAGTTAAAGGAGTTGCAACAGGAGTAGGGAACTTGAGACCCTGTTAGCGTCATTTCCGGATGTTGTTACGGATTTGCCGGGTCGCACTACGGTGATCCAGCACCAAATAAAGTTGACGTCGGATAAGCCAGTATTTCTTAGACCGTATCCGCTGCCGTTTTCTTCGAGAGATAGAGTTGTAAAGGAAGTTGAGTCAATGTTGAAGTTAGATGTGATAGAACCATCAACATCGCCGTATTCATCACCCATCGTCCTCGTGAAAAAACTTGATGGATCGGTGCGGTTCTGTATTGATTTTCGAAGATTGAACACTATTACGGTAGGCGATAGGGAGCCTATTCCGTTTCAGGAGGAATTAATAGCTTCATTGGCCGGGTCCACGTGGTTTTCCAAGATAGATTTGACGAAAGGGTATTGGGAGATCCCGCTTACTGAGGAGTCTAAACAATACACGGCGTTTCAAACGCCCATTGGATTATTCCAATTTAAGGTCATGCCATTTGGGTTGGTAAACGCGCCAGCGACGTTTGCACGACTAATGAGATTAGTGTTGAAGGACATACCTAATGTCGTGTCATTCTTTGATGATATAGCATGCCATACGTCGACATGGTCTGAGCATATTCAGACACTAACAGTAATTTTTCAACGATTACGTCATTTTGGGTTAACGGCTAAACCCGCAAAGATGGATTTGGCATGTCCAGAGATAATATTCTTAGGACATATCGTGGGTAGAGGTGTTCAGAGACCTGAAGAAACAAAAATTGACAAGTTAGTAGGGTTGCAAATCCCTAAAACAAAGAAACAAGTCAGAAGCTTAGTGGGAATTTTAAATTATTACAGAAAGTTCATTCCAAATTTTTCCTCCTTGTCATCTTCTCTTACTGACCTTACTAAGAAGGGACAACCCGATAAGGTCCAGTGGACGTCTGAATGTCAGACATCATTTGATAATTTGGTGACAGCATTATCATCGTCACCCATTTTGATATTACCCGATTTTCGATCTAATTTTATCCTCAGAACGGATGCGTCGGACTCTGGTGTCGGCGCTTGCCTTCTACAGGAGAAGAACGAATGTCTCCATCCTGTATGTTGTGTCGGTAGGAAGTTATTGCAGAGAGAAAGAAAGTATTCTGTGATAGAGCGTGAGTGTCTTGCCATTGTCTGGTCCGTCCAGAAATTAGGACGTTATCTCATGGGACGAGAATTTTGTATCCAGACAGACCACAAGCCACTGACATTTTTGTCGAAGAATCGTTCGTCCAGCCCACGCTTGTCTAGATGGGCATTGGCTTTACAGCCGTACACCTTCGTTATTCAACCAATTCCAGGAACCAGCAATCATATCGCCGACTACCTTAGTCGAGCCTAGGGGAAGATTTCAGGAGCTTATACATCGGAGGACAGGAACATTGACGGGATCTGTGTGAATGAGTCGACCTTAAAATATTGACATTATAAATATGATATGAAGAATGTTTGATAGGTTGAGTGGTTTTTGATTCTGTATTAGATATTGTGTTTAGTTAGCTATTCATGATGTGACACATATATGCATATTGCAGGCCATATTGATCCCCATATTTTCCCCTGATTTCGGTATTTTATATACTAGGGGAACTGCTAGGTCATTTTTCTAGTGTAGGTATTGCTCACGCTCACTCGTTGACAGTCATCTTGATGCGATTTGAAATTAATTGCATTAATTTTTTTGGGGTGGGGGATGATGTCACGAGTGGAGTGAGTGCAATTAAGGGGATTGCTACAGAGCGGGTGTAGAGTAAGAAGGGCTCACGGTAGGCAAGTCAGTTAAGCGTGCTGTTGTGAGTTGTGGGGGGGTCTGAAGGAGGCGAAAGGGCTGTGTTACTATCACTGCAAGTTAGAAGGTCCTAGGGAGCGGACCTGTGAATAAAAGCCCATCGGGCGGACGTAAAGGGGAAGCAGTCGAGAAGACTAGTGAGAGTCTTTCCAGTTATGACTGGTGTCGGGGACGGGCCGCAGAGCCACCTCGATGAGCACAGGGGATAGGCCAGCATAGGGCCGGAGGCCACACATAGGCCAGAAGTGAGGCTGTCAGTGTAGGACAGTAGAGGCACATAAGTCGTGGCAGTCAGGCCACGGACAGGGACGTAGATATGAGAGTGAATGAGAGACTATATTGTTGCCATGTTGATAGGCTAGTGAACTGGTACTATGTTGTTGCCGTGTTGATAGGCTAGTGACTGATACCATGTTGTTGCCATGTTGATGGCTATGGAAATAATAATGTGTTATTGCCCTGCTGAGGTGCTAGGGGAGTGTTAAGGTGTATGACAGTAGGAAGGGGATATTGAGAGACTGCGGTGCCAGTAACTTATTAATGTACTATTAAGACCCTGAGGGGAGAGGCTGAGGCCGGAGTGCCTTTAGGAGTAACTACCGGATTGTGGATCCGAGGGAGAGCGTGTGTGAGAATAAGGCCGTTGTACGGCAGTCATTTCAATAATATAATGTATGTAATTGCGCTATTATATGTATAATTATGTTTAATAAATGTGTGAGTCTGATGGATTGTTTTGTTAAGTGTTAAACTTGTTTGTTCGTGATTGTCGTCCTGTCATAAACTATTACATTTCCCAGTCTGGGATTTGTGACAAAGATGGTGAAAACAATGCAACAGTTGACTCCGGCAGTGATAGTGAGAGTGCTATTGACGATCTCGGGAGTGTTGAGAGTGGCAGTAGTGCCAGCAGTGAGGACGAAGGGACTGATCCTGGGGATCTTAGATGGAAAAAAAGAAGGACACCAAAAAACATCATATAATAGCATTTTTCACCAAAATTTTTATTCCATAAGCAAGGTCATTCATTTACCTTTCAGGAAATGTATGGTTTTGCCTCTTTATCTCTGTGAACTAGATCACTATGGCAGTTTTTGTAAACTGACTCGTAAATTGCCAAGATCTCTCAGGGGAGCCCAGTTTCCTGGGCTGACCATTGTCAGGGGCATTTATGGGAAAGGGTTAAACAGTCCGAGAATGTCAAGTGGCACAGGAGCTCGAAACAAGGGTTTGGTTATGGTCTTGAGAGATAACATTTTCATGTTAATGCCCCCCAATTGCAGGTCATACACGTTGTGAACCTGCTCTGCCAGGTAGCCACCAAATGATGAAATGACGCCTTTCACCTCACCCGATTTCTGAAGTCCAAGTTTCCTGGCAGTGTGGTCTGTGATGTAGGAGAAGTCACTGCCAGAATCAAAGAACACATTCACGAGCTGTCCTCCGACGATAGTTCTCACCAACTGCATGAGGGTAGCCCTGCCCGTTGTTGTTGATTGCGCATAGCACGCTGCCGACTCAGATGTGGAGGAGGCTCCCCTGTCAGCAAGGTTGTTGTTTCCAGTGCGTGTAGACCCAGCTGGAGCGGTATCAAAGGACGGCAGATTTTCATTACGCTGAGTGGCTGTGGGGTTCCTGCGTTTGTGCAGCACGCTGTGGTGTGAGCCTTTGCAGTGAAAGCATTTGCGTTTGCACTGCGACGCCTTATGGGTTTTTGATAAACATTTAAAGCACAAACCCATGCTGTACACCTTCTGTTTGCGCTGCTCATGGTCTAGGTCGACGATCTCAGGACACCTATCACTGAAGTGATCCTGCGAGCAGAAGTTGCACTGTCGATGGCCGTCTGGGGAAAGTAGGGCAGCACCAGTTGGCCTGTTCTGTCTGCTGTTCGAGCGAGCACCTGTGAAAGCAGACTGTGGTTCCCGGCTGTCCAGTTGGGCCGACCGCTCTCTACGTTGGATCTCCTCATACAGGAAGTCAAGAAGATGTTCGACATCTCCTTCTTTACCTTCACTCGTGCGGGCCCATTCCAGGCGTACGGCTGGAGTCAGTCGATGCAGAATCATGGGCGTCAGGACCAGCCCATAATTTTCTCCGGTTACACCAAGATTCGCCAAGGAGCGGACATGTACTTGAACCTGATCGTAGATCTTCCACATTCCATCGCTGGCGGAGATATTTAGGAGTCTCTGAATGTGAGCTACAATCACCTGGTCCTTTTTCCCAAACCTTTTGAGCATTATCTCTTTAGCTGTTTTATAATTGGCCTGGGTGAGGGCCAAGCCCTGCAGGCACGCCCTGGCTTCACTACGCAGTAGTGACTGCAGGTATGAGAATTTATTCACGGCACACAGATCATTCCTGCTATCGATCAAGGCCACAAACTTGACCCAAAAAGATTGGAATTCAATTATGTCGCCTGCAAACACCGGCAACTGCAACTTCGGGAGATGCACTGGCTTGTTGGTGGCCAAGCTGCCTTCACTCACACTGGCATTAATTTCCAGAAAATTATCACCTGATACGGATGCTGTTGGCGTTGGAATAGATGATTTATTCACTATTTTGATGCGAGTGAGGCATTCCTTCGCCTTTACCAGCACCTCTGTTTGTTTGGCTCTGTAGTCACCAGCCACATCTACCTCGGCCTCGATCTCATCTTCAGTTTCTAAGTTCAGTTCGTACTCACTTTGTTTCAGATCGTATACTTTCAGTTTCTCCTCTAGATCTTTGATCGAAAACTCACATTGTTCATGTGTAATATTTGGGTAAACGTGCAATATCGCGACATATGTTGTTTACATCCATGGCGGCCATCTTGTGACGTAATGGGTATCGTAGGTGGGCGATCCAGGTGGGTTATGATGGTATCGTGAATACTGATATTCGCTCTCCTTCTTTTACGGTATTTGTTTGATAATAAAATTTAATAAAATATTTTTGATTTGTCTGTTTGTTTATTTGCTGTTGTTCTTTTGGTGTTGCTTGAATAAATAAAATGTTATTAATCAAAAAGGCAAAACATTATGTAGACTATTTTAAATTTTAGGCCTACTGTGGTGAGTGTGTCTAAAAAACTGTCTTGAGTACAGTATCGAAAATACGACTGATTAGATCTACCAAATTTCGATTCTTTTTCATGAATTGCCAAATAAATACAAGTGTCAGCGAGGTATATGTTTTCTAGGCCAAGAAGCATACACTAAATTGTAAATAAGTTGGAAGTTTCAATGTTTGGACTGTTTTAGTTTGTTCAATGTTTGGACACTGTTTTGAATTTTACAGTCTTCAATTTTTGGAAGCTGTTTTGACACTGTTTTGGATTTTACGAACTCTTTCTCACTGCAATAAAGTTTCTATTCATTGTTCTGGGTGTGGACAGTGTACACAGTTTCGTTTCATAAGGTACGGTAACAACTGATTTTTTTAATTTCATTTATTTATCATTTTAATTATAGTCTAGATCTATTTATTTTTTGTTTTTAATTTTTAATACAACAACACACATGAACACTAAAAGATTATAGTCAATACAACTAAACAGATGAGCAATAATCAAATTTAATAATAATAGATCTATACAATGAAACAGATGAACAAGAAAATATAATCTAGTCAGTAAGACAAAACAGATGAACAAGCTAAGATTATTCTCAACCATCACTCCTCCTCACCAAAACTACCACTAGCACCATCTCGCTTTCTCTCTCTCTCTCTCTAATCCAATTCTAATCAAATATCAAAATTCTAATCGAATATCAATACTCGCGATACCATCATAACCCACCTGGATCGCCCACCTACGATACCCATTACGTCATGGATGGCCGCCATGGATGTAAACAACATATGTCGCGATACTTCTTCTTCTTCTTCCCATGTAGTTGACTCGTCTATATAATCTGACGATTCCTCAACTGCACTATGTGCGACTCGACGCCCATGCTCTGAGGCTAAAACAGGCTAAAACAGCATATATTAAGACCATTTAAAATATATCGTTGTGTAATTTCTTTTATATGTATATCTCTGGTTAAAAATATCTCCTGGTACCTAGATTGTGCACAGAAATAGACCCACACTTTAAATACAATGGTAGCTGCAACGGATAATTATGTTCTTCAATTCATTGCCAAAAGCCGTTGCAGACGATATTTTTTGGACTTCTGCCGGGAGGTTGTTCCACATCCTGATGACACTAGGGTAAAAAGAGTAAAGATGGCTGTTAATCCGTGAGTTGGGGATGTTATATTTTATGTTATTCTTTCTGTTGCCTCTGGTGTTAATGCTGAGGTGGTTCAGTGGGATATCGGTATTTCCTTCCCTGCCCTTATAAAATAGTTTTACTTTGTTTTTTGCTCTTCTTTCTTCTAGTGGTGTCCACTCGAGGTCTCTCATCATTGTATTGACACTACTGCTTCTAGCATAATCATTTGTCACAAAGCGAGCAGCTCTCCTCTGGACCCTTTCCAGTTGTTCTATGTTTATCCGACAGTGGGGGTCCCAGACACTGCAGCCATACTCTAGGGAGGGCCTCACGAAGGTGTTATAGCATTTTTCTTTTACTTTCCCATCACAGTTAGAGATGTTCCTTTTCAGAAATGCTAGTATACTGTTTGCTTTGTTACATGTGCTATTAATATGTTGGTTCCATGTAAGTTTTCTGTCTAATGTACATTGTAATTCCTAAATATTTAGCCTCATCTGTTTCACTCAATTTCTCGCCATGTATAAAGTAGTCCGAGGTGATGTTGCGATGTTTATTTGAAATTCTCAGGACTTGGCATTTATTGGGGTGGAATTCCATACGCCAGTCCCTCTCCCATTCTTGTAGACTGTCCAAATCTTTCTGTAAAATTTCCGTATCTTCTTTTGAATTTATTGATCTATAGAGGAGGCTATCATCGGCGAACAGTCGTAATTTAGTGCCTGGAGAGATCTTACTCGGCATATCGTTAATGTAAACTAAAAATAGCAAGGGGCCCATTACAGTACCCTGAGGTACTCCCGAGAGAACAGGTGCAGGATTGGATGACTTTCCGTCAACGACTACTATTTGTGTTCTGTTTTCTAAAAAAGACTTAATCCACTTCAAAGTACTGTTTCTAACTCCATAATGGTTTAGTTTAGTCAAAAGGCTAGCATGGTGCACTTTATCGAAGGCCTTACTGAAATCTAGTAAAATGGTGTCCGTCTGCCTGGTATTATTCAAGTTAAATTAACAAAATCGTTGCAAGTTGTGATCAGCTGGGACTCACACGACCTGTATTTTCTAAAACCATGCTGTACATGTGTTAAAACCGAGTGTCTCTCGAGATGCTTCATGATGCTGGTGTGCAAAATATGCTCTAAAAGCTTACAAGATATTGATGTCAGGGAGACTGGTCTATAATTTTCAGGACTAGCTTTATTTCCTTTCTTAAAAATGGGTACAACATTTGCTTTTTTCCAGTCTTCCGGTATTTTTCCTTGTTCGATTGAAGCTCTAAACAACAAAGTGTAAACGGGGCCAATTTCCTTGGCACAAAGTTTCAGTAATTTGGCGGTAATTCCATCAGGCCCTGTAGCTTTATTTTCATTAAGGTTTTCCAAAAGTTTCAGTACTCCATTTTCTGTAACAAATATTTCATCCATATCCGGCAGTTTGGCACCACTCAGCTCTCCCAGGTAGACACCCCCTGGGTCAGAAAAGACCTTACAAAATTGAGTATTTAAAATACTGCACGTTTACCAATATTTGTTTCCTCCAGCTCCAACAGTTTATTAAGATTCTTCGCCGACCGGGTAAGGCAGGCCTTGGCTTGGGCCCTCGAGCCTTTTTCACGTCACTCATTTCTTTTTTCATTCAACTAACACTAAATTCTAGATCCAGGCAGTGATCCCGGGTTTCGGCACCATGAAGTAAATATCTAGATTCAAATGTTCCCTTGACACACACCTAGATCCAAAACAAGTCAACAAGTCACCTTTAAAACCTTTTATTTTCCAGTTTTATTTGATTCAACAACCTGGGCGTGCCCGTTCCCCAATTCTCCTTCGTTCTTCTTCCGTTCAAAAAACATAGCCCACAATCCCCTATTTTTTAAATCAACCAAAACATGCCAGTTGGCCTTTGCAAACAATGCCAAATTCTAATTACCGGTTATGCCAAATTCTCAACATAACCTGTTTACGTAACAACCATCCTTACTGCGTTACAGAAAAAAACATTGTTTACAAATTCTTTTTCATAATCCGAAAGCATTTCTGGAGCACATCCTGCTTACATGCCCTCAATGCGTTATGGATCATCTTTTTTTTTTCTACTTCAATAGTCGGGACCGTTTCTGCTTCCTCTTATTGCTTAAAGAATAACAATATTTTCATTTCCTCTTCTTCGTTACGTAGGGGTGTTTGGGAAACACGACAAGAAAAGGAAGAAGCCAGAATGTAGGTCGGGGTTTGAACGAAGTAAAATCGTGACCTAAAAATCCAAGCCGACACGAAACGATATCAGCAGCGACAGCGACATAGTATTTCGGTTCGGTGTCGTGATGGTGTTGGGATCCGATGTATTCTTTCTTGTTGTGTTCTGGTGAACTTTGATGAGTGAAACTTTTAAGAGGAAAAGGTTAACAACTAGGCCTACATGTAGTTGGGTGGCCAGACTGATTCCGAAATTTACCCAGACCGCCTACCTGCGAGACTGGCATCACGCTATTTATTCAGATCCATCAGGATGAGGTAGGCCCGATGCTTTGTAAACAGGAACCCACTCCTGTCCCTAACCAGAGACATGAGGCTGTATTCCTAACCCTTACGTTTTGTTGTTGTTGTTTTTTTGTGTGGAAAACCAAAGCATATTACATGTATATGCATTGATATACCGCCATCTTTGAGAAGAAATGATGACGGGTGTACAAAGTGCTCTGATTCTGATTGGTCAAAAATTGCTCAAACCCGACCACAGTAATATTTCAAATTGAATCGAGTCAGGCCAGAACAGATGGATTGTGTGTGAGGGGAGGGGTTAGGTGGCCAGTTGACATGGGCCAACAATTTCCCCCTCCCCCTGGTAGCTGCAAAGGAGGGGAGTGGGGCGCCCTTTGGCAAAGGATCTGTAAACATTAAAAAAATATAGGCCTATATATATCTATATATATAAATAATTCATAAATTCTCCACTTCTGAACGCAAAAGACTTTTTATTAGGCCGCCTATGGTGGCCAAATTTTGCAAGTGTAGGTTTCAAATACTGTGGAGGGTGCACCCAAGTTTGGACTTTTATTTGCTTTTGTTTTTCCTTTTTTTTTTTTTTATTATTTGCTTTGGTCTGTGTCGCTGACTGTTCGCTTCCGATCCTTTTTTTCCCCACGAATGTATGACAAGCGATGTGAACCATTGAGCTATTTTAGTACTTCCATGATGTGAACACTTCTTGTTGGCTGATTTAATTTATGCTGGTGGCTAAAATTAGAAAGCGGGAATATCGCGCTGTTTGCTTTGGGGATAATTTCGGCTCGCCGAGACAGATGTAGAGAGGGTAGAAAGGGCGGGGTAGTGGTTGGGAAGTCTGCCCGGAGCCCGGCTTTTAAGCTTGTATTGAATATTGTAGAGTCAAGGGGAACCCTTTAGTACAAAATAGTCATGTTTAGAGAAGATTCATAAGAAATTGAAACTTTTAAAATATAGACAAATAAATGTATATTTAGCACTAATTACAAAATTGCTTGATAGGGTTGAAAATGGGGGCTTACATTTCCCATCTGACCCGGGCCTCTTGCCAGCTTTGAACAGGCCTGAATACATGGTTTACTTTTGTTTATCAAGCTGCATGCACAGGTTCAGAAAATGTGTGCACCATGTAATGTAGGTTAGTGTAATCTTCAAAACTGGCTTGTGTTTAGGTCTTGACTTTTGAAGGTTTCGCTGCTCTTGGCATTTACACCTCACTTTTCTTTTTATTTTTCTTGTTCTTGTTTCTGTGTGTTTTTGTTATGGGGGTTAGTTTTGTAATATTTTTCCCCGGCAGCGGCCTTGTTTGGCTTGCTCTTAAATTTTCAACTGGCAAGATATCTATAACGTGCATACAGGCCCTCCGAGTTTTTCGTCCTTATCCGAGAAGACTAGGTGCTCGATCCTACCTACCATAGGATCAGGGACAGGAATTTTTCCCCAAAAAATATTCCAACATGCCTGTACCGACCGGGGATCGAACCCGGTACCTTCGGCATGAGAGGCGAGCACATTGCCCCTAGATCATTGTGCCCCCGGGCTTTCCAGTCCGGTTACTTTTCATATCACTGTTAAGTGTCTGGTTCTTTTTGTTCGCGTACTTTGCTTTAAAAAAAACTGACGAATGAATAGAATGTGAACGAAAAAGAATAACAAAGCTAGTACCTCTTCTTGTGCAAATCACTTGTGACCCCTGCGTCGGGCGAGGCTTTTATTGCTTAGCACAGGCGTGATGTGTCGAATTACTGTATAGTCACCGCCAGCCAACCGTCCCCTTAGAATGGCAAGCCTTTTTGGGCTGAACCAAAGATTGTAGAAATACATTCTACATTCTTTGGCTGAACTCAGTTACATGCCAGTCTAGTTCCATGGGCCTTCTCCACTGTGTGTCAAAGTATCAAGCAGATTCGGTGCGTAATTTGTAAGTATTACTAAGAAGAAAAACAACAAATTTTTTGCTCTAAAAGCTATGATCAGATGAGGCTTCAATCCTCCATTTCTCAAAACTTGACGGACGGGAATTAGAACCTTAATCATTCTATGGAGAGGCAATGACGATGCGATAAGACCCAGTGCTTAACTATATAACAGCACGCCATTGTTAGGATCACTAAACAAGATTCAGCGTGGCACCAGAGATTCTGGTGGTACTGACGATGCGAATGTCAACCAGAATCGAGCGTTTTGCTTTTTCGTTGTTGAAGGATCGGCAACAGCTAAGTGGGTCGTTTCATATTCGGTTATTTTGGCTGACTGTTGTTTTTTTCGGATATATCAATTATATGCACCATTTTTTCTGTTTAACCTGGTGAAGTTTTTGTTTTCCCGTCCATTTCTAGTTCTTTTGGAATGTATTGTATTGTTTCTTTAATTGTTTTTAAACCTGTGGCTTTGCAACTTACAACTTTGCTCCTTCGTTTGTTTTTTTCCCTTTACATTAAGCCCTGCTGCGACCCTGCCTGTGTTTTAAGCTTCTTGGACCCTGCAGAGTTTCTGCGGTTTTTAAAAATTGTACATGTATGATATTAAGCAGCTATAGAATCTTAAACATCTGCTCCACACAGTGATAATGCTGTTATTGTGTATTGCATGTAGGTCACTGGCTGTACATGAAGTGTAGTTGGAGGAAATTGGCAGGGAGGAACAATGAAATGTTAAGTTGGATTTTGCGTGTGAGTGTACCATTTTAGAGTATAATCCAACAACTATTTTGTGAATTACACGTTTTGTTTTGTTTTAATCTTAATTTTGTAATACCTTACAATTGGGTGTTTTCTGTAGAAATGAAAAAATGAATGTATTGTAGGTTCGGAAATACTGCTTCAAAAAGTTTTTTTTTTTTTTTTTATAAAGGTTCCTCATACATGTATCCTGAAAGAGGTACCGCAAGACAAGTGAAATAAAACAAAAACAAAAAAACATTTTAATGGTGTCTTGAAGGACATTACAAGTTGTGAAACAAAAAGTGTTAATTTGACTGAAACACGTGAGACAGGCGAAACAAAGGTTTTTATTGGTGCTCTTGAAGAGGTAAGATATGTCAAACAAAAGTTTTAGCAGTGTCTTTGAAGAAATAGACGTGAAAAAAAACGTTTCAGTTGTGTCTTTGAAAAAGGTAAGACATATATGCGAAACCTGGGTTTTCGTGGTGTTTTGAGAGAAATAAGACACGTGAAACAAATGTTTTAGTGGCATCTTGAGAGAGGTAAGACATGTCAAACAAACGTTTTAATGATATCATAAAAGAAGTAAGATTTGAAAAACACTTTTAATTGTATCTTAAAAGGAGTAAGACACGTAAAACATAAGGTTTAATGATCTTTTGAGAGAGATCATTCATGTGAAAAAAAAGTTTTGTTGGGATCCGGAGAGAGACGAAACACGTCAAACAAAAAATTTAATGGGGTCTTGAAAGACATAAGGCATGTGAAACAAACGTTTTAGTAATTTTCAGTGATGTCTTGAGAGAGATAAGACGTAGAACAAAAAAGTTTCATGATGTCTTGAAAGCGATAAAATGTGTGAAACAAATTATGTTTTCATTGTGTCTTGAAAAAGGTAAGACATGTGAAACTAACATTTTAATTGTTACTTGAAAGAGATAGGACATGTGAAACAAATGTTTTAACTGTACTGAACATGAAAGAGGCAAGACAAGACAAAATGATAAAATCAGTATTCACATTTGACTCATCGTCCGTTTGTCTTTAAAAACATTGATATTACCTCGGTGGGGGAGAATAGGGAATAATTATAGTCCATCCAATCCAAGGACGCGAAAGGCATTGAAAATCTCAATTATCTGTACTGGAAAAAGAGGAACGATAAGAGAAACCATAGCGGCACACACTGGCATTGAACTGTTTTTGTTTCCGTCTCCAGGTAGAGCCAGCCGGCAGTTCCCCTGACTCTGTGGGCATGAGAGACTTTACCGACTGTACAAGCAGGGGCTGAGGCATTAAAAACCCAGAAGTGAAAAATATTGTCTTAAAACACTTCGGCGTACGAAAGAACGACAGAATGGAGAGGGAAGTGCACATTCCAGATGGAGGTTGGGGCTGGGTGATCGTGACCTGTTCCTTCCTGATCCACATGTTCGTTGTGGGAACGTTGTATGCGTTAAGCGTGCTGTACGTGGCCTGGCTGGACCACTTCCGTGACGGGAAAGGACTGACTAGTTGGATTATTTCCCTTTCCGTGGCTGTGATGTTTGGCATAGGTGAGGTTGAGACTAGACAGTATAAGAATAAAACTGCAACCAGCGTAAGCAGATCTTCCATTCACAGTTTCTTAAGTTTTTGTGCTTTTACAAGGACACGATGGCTCGTGCAAAAACGTTTTAATTTATGGAGATAATTATTGTTTGTTCCTACCGTACTTTACATTGATCATGAAAAGAACATAGAATTCTTTGCTCTAAAACTATGATCACATGAAGATTCAGTCTTCGATTTCTCAAAAGTTGACGGACGGGAATTAGAACCTTGGTCATTCTATGGGGAGGCAATCATGACACGATGCGATAAGACCCAGTGTATTTTATAACTATTAACAAGTGTTTTAACTTGTTGGCTGAATTGGTCCAGCCACCCACACATAGTTTTAAACCATTTAATGATGATAAGGAAGGTCTTCCGCCCGTCCGCGCCAGTCAAGAAAACACAACTACCCCAGCCCCTTTTCGCCTGATTAGTCAATCTGACTACCGCCCATTGATACAAACTGACTAGACCCTCACACGCCCCCAGGTCCATCTGACCATTCCATGTGTTGTGAGTTTAAATTGATAACAGTGACAATGTGTAACCGTGAGCTTTACTTAATAGCGGTAAAAATGATGGCGCGGACGGGCGGAAGACCTCCCGATGATAATTTTATGGTTTGTCTCCACTCTACACCCTTGGAAAGAATTCATAATTGGTATATTTACCCATGCATAAACATATTCATGAGGATAATTTTATTGTTTATCCCTACTTTTCATTCATGAAAAGAATTCAAAAGTGGTCCATTAACCCATGCATAAATAGACATTTAATGAAGATCGATAATTTTTAATGTTTTTTCCTTACTTTACATCCTTGAAAAGATTCAAAATTGTTTCAAATTGGGACTTGGCATAAGGAAAGCCTTTGGGTTATGGATGCAAATAATTAGAAAAGAGCGGACCATGACATGAATTTGAGCAGTTCAGAACACGCAAATATTATGCCTTGTCCGTCGATATAGTCAAGATTGTATAATTTCCTTTCTTGCCTCAAAGGACAATTTTTGACAAAACGTTGGTTTACAGAATATAGAGTTTGTCGCTTAAACAATAGGCAGATAAACAAAACTGCTCTCTAAACGTCATTTAAAAGTTTAAAACCTCACTTGTGGAGTTATATTATGACAATTCACCTCAGATTCACCAGTCCCGTCAGGTTAACGGCTACAAAGTATGCAGGTGTAGGACTCCCCACCTCACTTCCGTAAAGTAATATGGCTACCTAGTTGCAGGTCTTGTAGAAGGTCTTGGGGGTCCCCGGACACAGGTGTTCACCTGTCAAGTTCTAGGCTTGGTCTGATCACTGATCTCTCAGCTGAACTCAGCTGTTGCACATTTTCTGACCATAACACTCATGAGTTACTACAAGGGAAGCTACTCCTAAATAGTCACACACCATGTCTACTATACATACAAAGTTATGTCCCATATCGTAACACTACAACTTCCAGAAAAGAACTATTTGTTTACTTGCTACGTTGAGGTTATTATATGAATTTTATTAAGGGAAAGGGTTTAGGATTGGGATTAAGCTTAGGGTGTGAATAGCAATTTCATTATTCAGTGAAAGACCATCTTAATTTTACAGCGGTGATCCTAACTTTCTAAAAAATAATGGGGTTTACACATACTATGGTCAGGTTTTACATGCAGCCTCAATAAAAACATTAAAACATTTACTGATAGTAGTGTTGTACTACAGTATTAGTTATTTATTTTTATATTTGGTTTCAAAATTTATCCGTATCTTAAAGATATATACATTTGCATTATTTGAAAGAGAAGATGAGAAACTAGAATGACTGAAGATAGTAAACTAAATTGCTATTGTTTGATTGTACTGTTTTTATTCCAGGCCCTGTTCCAGGAGCTCTGGGCAGACGATTGGGGAACAGAGCTGTGGTCATGGCAGGAGGCCTTGTCATGTGCCTGGGATTTGTGGCCAGTTATTTTGCCATGAATGTTTACTTCCTTGTAGTGTCTATTGGAATTGTAGCAGGTAGTAAAATCAAAGATGCTAGATACAATAAGGTCAGACACTCCCTTCTTCACACTTCTCAAAAAAAATCATGCATTGTTTGTGTGTTGATTGGGGGCAAGCATAAGGAGCATTGCATAAAAAGAGTACTTCGTCATTGTGCTGCAAGACTCCTGCAACTAACATTTCGAAAATGTTACAGGAGAGCCAAAAAACTGATTTTCTTTGGCTTATTGCCGCCAGCAAATTCTAAAGATAATGGACTAGATTATTGCAATATTGTTATTTATAGGAATTGAGCCATGAGCTTTTGACACAAGGTGCGCCATTGATTTTCAGAACCTAAGAACGAAAAAAGTGATTTTGGCCAAAAATTTTAGTTACGGGAGTCTTGCAGCATAGCGACGTCTAGATATAATGATAAATTAATCATGTGGATTTGTTACAGTGCTACTGCCACATATAAAAAATATATATATAACCAAAGTTATCCTGCAGCGATTGAAGTCATAATTTACAAAATAATTACTCCAATCAAGGCCTACAGCCATAGCTGACAGTGAACAAAATTCAATATTATCCCTATTTGGCTTTGTAAAACACAGCATTGTTCACGACATCTGCACAATCACCGGTAAGTTGGCGGTGCAAAATCTGCATACGCTAAGCGCACTAGCTGTGTCATGTTATTGTATCCAGTATCCTTGGGGGGTTTGTCATTTTGTTTTTCATTTTTCTTTTGGATCTCTCTGTCCTCTTTCATTCTTTCGTCCTTGTTTAGATTGAAGTACATTTAACATTCTACTGCTCCTTGTCTCTTCTTTGAAAATTAGCACTAGAAAATTGTAAATCTAGGGAATTGAAGATCATTACTTTTTGCAAATGATGTGGAAATAATTTGAATTGATAATTAGTGCTGTCATTGATGAACTGAAAGTATTAGTCACCTGACATTAGAAAATGAGAATTTTGTTTGTTAGAAATTGCTTTATTTGATTTATTTTTGTTTTTATGTTTTTTAAATATTTAAATCCCACTTTCTGCGAAGCTTCACTATCCAGTCATACAGTTCAGTGGTTTATGATTATATATAAAAAAATTTGATAAAAGTTCTCATTCGTGCCTGCCAAGAAGATTCTTGATAATAGCTTTATTAAGCTTTACTGGAGAGTCCTATAATGCACAATAAATTTTAAAAAAGAAAAAAAGAAATGTATCAATTTCTTATGCACATCTGTGCTAATAAATAGAGTAGGCCTACCTCAGATAATATTATTAATATCCCCTGACTGATTATGAATTCCAATTATGTTTCAATTTTCTCAGAAACTGAGATATATTTAAGCAATGACAGCAGTAATGTCAGTTTGTTTCTTTTTTTTTTTTCCTGGAACTGAATAAATTGTGCCAGCCTCTCATGATCCAGCCATTTTCAAAAGATGTTTGCGTATTTTTTCAAACAGGTACAGGTGCTGGATGTGTTTATCTTCCCTCTATCTCTTTAGTGGCCATGTATTTTACCACCAAACGTTCGATGGCAATGGGGATTGCTGTCTCTGGTCTTGGGGTTGGCGCATTTTTCATGGCTCCCTTTTTGGATTGGCTGGAAAATCACTATGGCTGGCGTGGCTGCATGCTAATTCTTGGGGGAATATCTCTGAATATGTGTGTACTGGGTGCTCTGATGCTGCCATTGGAGTCTGCTCCCCAATGTGGCTGTTGCCGGCCAAAGAAAGATGGTGATTCAGTATCTGTGAATTTCTCATCATTATCAAGAAGAAGCTTTGCAGCTGGAGATTGCAACACATCAGAAATTTGCGCAGAAGAACATCGAAAAAATTGCAAAGACCTGTGTTTAGACAAACATGCAGAGAGCCACATAGGATCATGTAAACACCCTACTGCTCATTTGTATAGACCTTTGCCAACATCAGAGGTAGAAATGAGTGTGGCTGCAGGAGACCATTTACCTTCTCACCCTGCAGTTGTTTGCCAACAAGATAATACAGTAAAGGTGATGGAGAGGATACAAAAACTACCAGCCCAAGATAACAGCTATGTCAGTATGAAATCTAACAATAAAGTATTTGCAAAGACAGTGAGTAAAGATGGTGATTCTATGAAGTTAATCTCTGATTCTGTGAAAGCCCATAATAAATTCTTAGACATTAATGTCACAAAGGACCGAAAAGTTGGTGGAAGCATGGAAATTTTGCCATCTGCAAAAGTAGCATTCATTGTGCCAGTAGGCAAGCAATATTCCAGCCATGGAGAATTACGAGGTAGAGCATCTATCTTGCAGTTGTCTGTATCAGCCCAGAAAATATCTCTCAGCAAAATGCAAATTATGATGGCAGGGAGTCTGAGCAGTATACTGTACATGGAAAAGACATGGGCAGACAATTCAGTGCTTAGTTTAGTCAATGAAAATTCTGACATGACTTTCCCTAACCAAACCAATCTCATGCCAGCAACATCATTGACAGTTGAAGAAATTACAGTGCCAGGTATGTTCATCTTTTTTTTTATTAATTTATGTTTAGTTTTTGCCACTGCGAATCTCTGTAGTACCCTTTTAATACCTATAAACCCTGTTTATTCTGAAAAAAAAAAAAAAATTATGTGAGTCAGAAGCAGTTGCTTGTCAACATTTCCTTTTTTTTTTTTTTTTTAAATTTAATGTGCATTACAGGACTCTTCAGTGAAACTTAATAAAGCTGTTATCAAGAATCTTGTCTTGGCAGGCACGAATGAGAACTTTTATAAGATTTTTACTTCCTGCTTTTATCAGTTATATACAGTATATCTTTTTTTTTTTTCTGCCCCTCACATATATTTCTTTCTAAAAATCATAAATTACTGCCACTTATCCACAGACTCATTAATAGCCAATTTAAGAATTGTAGGAACGCATTTTATGAGAAGAGTCTGTACTGGCTTTTCAGTTTCTCTGTTCCACTGTACAATCTCCACAAAGAGATGTTGGAATAGCTGTAGTTGGGATTTTCTCCTAATGGAAAACAGTGAAGATTAAAATACATAATGCAATTGCATTTGTCTGAAAAATTTTGGGTGATCCCCCCTACTGTTAGGGTGTGAAAATAAAACTTAACTAGAAAGAATTATATGTAGGCCCCTATATTATTTTTAAAGCCAGTGTCACCTGTGGTCTCTTAATGAATGTAAAAATAAGGGGGTCTTTAAAAGAATGAATACACACTTTGAATATTTATAAATGCTGTGTCAATTATGATACATCCAAGATTTATAATTCAGACTGAAGAGGACAGACATCTGTAATTATTTGAGTCATCGCATGTTTTCAAATGGATAGCTGCTCTGGGCCAGACACTGATGACAACATGGTTCAACAGAATAATTTTGCAAACAACTTCAAGCAATTCATTTGTGTGTACATTTTTTTTGAGTCGCCCATTAGAACAGACGAAATCAAGTATGGAGTATACAAAAATTATTTAAGCTTTGCAATTCTGCCTGCATCCAGATTTTTTGAGGAACAAACTTTTTCTCATATCTTGAACAAACAGATGACAAAGAGGAATCTTACTGCTCCAAACTACTTGCATCACTCCATATGTACGTCAGTCTCCTGAGAAGTGGGAAATTTCTCATCTTTGGCATCAGTAATTTCCTCACCAATTTATCTTTCTTCATGCCAGTTTTGTACATGGTTGATCGAGCCATGGATAGTGGGTACGTATAATATTATTATCTTCATGGTAATGGTTTGGTCACAGAATCAGGCAGTAGGGAAGTTAGCCAGATCTATAGATAGGCCTGGAAAATGTTAATGAACCATTCGCTGGTTTCTATGCTTTGATATTTCAAAAGGCTGCAATTTGTGATGTCCTATGCATAAAATGTGAAGATGCAAATGATAAATCTCGGAATAAGTTCTAAACACCTAGATCCATGTAGGCTACATCTTTCCAGATGTTACACCAATTGATAATCAAAGTTTTCAGAACTCTGTAGTTTCACAAGTTTTTTTTTTTTTTTTCAGTGTATGAATGCTGTGCTAACAAATGGTATTTCAGTAGGCCTACTGCTTAATCGCTCATTTTAATTATATTTTGTTGAAGCTTATTATGATTTTAAACTGAAATCATTATTGTAAAAGTGCTAATAATGAGTTTGGGACTGGTGCCATTTGTTAATTTTTGCAAGTTTTGCAATATTTAATTGCTAACACTTAAAAATAATTAGATTTAAGGTTGTTGTTTGTTTTTTTTAAAAAGAAATATAGAGATGATTTTAAACATTGACAGAAAATTCAAAATCCATCTGACTTTTATATCTTGCCTACAATAACAAGTATAGACATTAGCTGTTTTGATGTAAGCAAACTACAGTGAAATATGGCAGCCACTTTGTAACAGTCCAAATGTTAGTTTTCATTTTAATACATTTTCCACAATAGCTTATGGCATCAACCTCCCCAGCATTGAAAGAACTGAAGCAGCAATGCTTATATCCATCTATGGAGCTGGTAACATCTTTGGCAAGCTTTCCTCTGGCTGGCTAGCAGACCGAGAACTGATGGACCGACTAGTTTACTACATTGGTGGTCTGACCATATGTGGGGCTGCCACTGCCCTGAGTCCTTTGTGTGGGTCAAGTCATGAACTTCACAGTATCTACGCATTTGTATTTGGGTGTTTTATAGGTATGAGATGTGCAAAACAGGACAAAAGTTGTGGGAAAACAATCCTTGCATGTGACCCAGATAAATAGTTTACCTTAGCTTCAGTAGCCTTTGTCTCATGTTGTGGTCTTCATATTGCTTGTTTATCAGGTTGGAAGATGATGTGGAGAACAAGAATACTTTTATTTTTGTGAATGGGCTTGATTGTGCCACTCTGTTAGTTTCTTATCCATACACAGTTTCTGTGCAGGGCTTATTACTCTAAAATATGGTTATAGAATTGAGGAGAGCATACAGTATAATTTCAGGGGAAGACTCTCTCATCAGACAGGTGCTGTATCCATGTATTTCTAAATGGTATGAAAGTTATTTACATTTACAAGTATATCTTATTCTTTTCTCACTGCTAAGGTTTCCGACATAATAAATTGTTGTGGAACCTTGATTGCAAGCTTAGAAACTGGATGGCATCATCATTGATAAAACAGTATAGATGAAAATGATTAGGAGAATTTAGTGACATTGCCACATATGTCACGAATAGCGATTTAAAAAAAAAAGTATTTTGTTTGTTGATTTGAACTGGGCTATCTTTTCTGAAATCGTGTTTTGTTTTTTGATTTCCCAGGTTTCTATGTAACCCTTGTGCCATTAGTCACTGTAGATTTGATGGGATTGTCTGCTGTTTCTGAGGCATATGGACTGCTGTTGCTTTTTGCAGGAATTGCCACAGCCTCAGGCTCACCAATGGCAGGTAGGTTACCTGTTGTCATCCATGTGTCATTTCATTAAATTTAAGCACTGAAAGAGATACATGTACCTTAAGGCAAATGCTTTAGATTTTTAAAAGAGTGAACATTGCTCATCTCTGATGTTGATAACTGGTTGACCTGTGTAAGATTTGTGAACTTGCACTTAATGTCCCTCAGACAAATTCTTTCCCAAATCAGAGAGCTGGCATGCGGCTAACAAATTTGTTTATACTGTTGATCTATAGATCTGCCAACTAAATAACCGCTTTAGTAATGGACCTGAAACTGTCAGCTAGTTAAATTTTCCACAGAAAGAATACAAATAATACACTTCACGGGTCACATAGTGTAGGCTACTCTGTATGACATGTAGTATAATATGCATTCTGCCGCCATTGTCTTTGCACTTAACTGGACTGGCCTTTATCCTCAAACCTGGCAGGAATTTCTTTTTTGTAAAAAGATTGTTTCTCAAGTTCTCCAACATGCTAAATACACAACAGTCCTTTAAAATGAAGGGCAAATGGCATGTCTGGATCTACAATCTACATGTAATTTATAAAATTACCAAACTTCTAAAGATATTGTCTCTTCCACTGATTGAAATTGTGGTAAAACTAATGAGTGGCTGGATATCCTTGGGGTTCTTTTAAAAATTTGTTTCAATATGTGAGGAAATAATAAATGTTTAACACTGAAATAATCTTAGTGACAGTGCTTTTTTAATGTGTCACTGATGGAGCCTTAAGTAAGTAGCGTGATTTAAAATTGATGTCCAACAGGCGATTTTGTTAATTGTTAATAATACATGTAGTGAAGTACAAGATAGTGTTCTTGTAAAATCTCTGAACTTCACATTTTACGTCTTTATAAGTTTGCTAATGAAAGTCTTCAAAAGTTCTTAAAATATGTTATGTATGAATTTTATTTTTCTCAGGTTGGATTTTTGACTGGACTGGCAGCTACACCATCTCCTTTATTCTACATGGAATTTTTTTACTGTTGAGTGCTGTGATGCTGATACCTCTGTTGGTTTTGAGACAACGACAGAAAGCTGTGGTTCCGGGAATCAAATGATCTGCCTCATTTTTAGTATTTATAGAAAACACATTATGCTTATGTATGTAGAGGCTACCCGCAAAGAATTTGCCATGTATGCATGTATGTATGCTAGCAATGGTGCTAACATTAACAGAGAAAGACAAGAAACTTAAAATGCGGAGTAAGAAATGGCATTCTGTGCCTGGGGCAATGGGCTGCTGCATCTCCCATCTCCCCCATACTTGACCCTTCAGTTTTGGACATCTCCACATTCTTTTGTGATCATTCCAGAAAGATATTTTGGGAGACAAACTGGCACAAGAATGTACCAGTCACCCATGTTTTTGTTTGTTGTGTTTGTTTGGGTTTTTGTGCTTGGTTGCCTCCTTTGTTAATATATATATATACATAAATGTTTTTTACTACATTGTTGGGGGTGGACTGAAGATTGGTAATGCCATTTCTTTCCATACCATGTTTCATCGTGGGACAGCAGGCTTGGCCACAGTGATTTTGTCTTTGTGCTTCAAATGGTGCAAAGTGTGTTGAATGAAATATCAAACCAACAGCAGAACTCGGCATTAGATTACGACTCAACATTCACTGCTTCGATGATAACATATCTGTATTGATTCATTTCCTTTTGTTGACAGTGGCCATGCTTCACTTGAATTGGGGGAATGGAGGCAAAAGTTAGAAACTGTGATGAGTGGGCCTCTTAGTGGTTTCCCGTACTGTATCATTCAATGAATGTGAATATACTGACCGCATATAGTCATGTAGGGAGTGTAGTGTGGTGTGTGCAACATGTGGTCAGTAAGCCCAGGGTCGCTTAGACAAAGAGAAAGCACACTAAGTGAGAAATAGCCAAATGGGCCACAGTGCACACAGCAGTATGTAGTGACGTGTTACGTAATCTCCATGTTTAATGAAGCTATACGGCTGCACTGTGGTCAGCTCCACAATTTACAGCACCCACTCAAAAATAGCCTATGTAGCAAGAAAAAAAGGGGAATCTATGATTCTCACCCTGTTGCAGAGGTCTCATTGTTACCGGTGTCATTATACTTGATGATCCACTGTATTTTGTTTGATTTATTTTTTATCCACATGTATTCCAAGTAGCGTATATTATCCATGTATTGCAATGGGGAGAGAGGTCAGTCTCTTGTGCTGCCACTTTTCATATTATCCTCTCAGTATACAGAAGCTGATCATGTAATAACTGGTAATGAGACCCCGGCAACAGGGAAAAAACAATAAATCCTAATTTTTTCTGGTATATGATAAATTACTTGATAACAACAATTGATAATCAAAAGGCTCGCTATAACGAGAGAATTAATTCAGAGAGCATGGGGTAAATTATGGGGATGGCCGCGATACAGCTGTGTAGAGGGTCAGACACATGTATTGTGCTTTGCTGTCACCAACACCCCTGCTCGCCCTGTACGTTGGTTGCTTAGTCCAAGCATGCTTTCTGTCCTCACTGACCACGTGCTGTGACAGCACACTAATGACACTATACGCAGTTATTTGAAAGTGATGACTCAGTGAGGGCCAGCAGGCTACAATTGTGTAACTCCATTTAGACGTACTGCGCATTGTCTTGTCACTACTGGATATGTGCCTAACCTGGGTTTTCATTATCTACTCTGGGTTTACTGACCATGCACCACACTAACCCACACTCTTTGTATCTCTATCACATGGTCAGTCTGTTCACATTCATTGAATGGTAATATATGGGAAACCACTGGAAACACACTTTTTTTTTTTTTAAAATCTTATTATCATCAGCGGATCGAAACACAGTGGCCATCAGGAAAAGAAAATGAATCAGTATTGATATGAAGGCCAAGATCTGCCATCAAAATGATTTATGTACTACCTTGAAATACAGTGAAAAGGAAGGCACCATGCAAGTAATGTTTTTTTAAAAATGGGTGTGTTCCTTGCATTATTTTATTTGCCCTTTAACTGGAATAGCAAGACCTCGGGTAAAACGTGACATTTTTAGCAGAACATTGCATCTCATTATAACAAAGTTCCACTGTAACACTGAATCAAAACACATGGTATACATGCACATGCATTTGGTCTGAAAATCTGCCTTCCATAAGTTCCAATGCTATGGTATATAAACCATGGCTATAAAGCATCACATCGTCACTGCTCTGTGCTAATGGCATAAGTTATTTTTCATGCTTTTGAGATAAGATAATTTAACTGTATCTTTTCCTGTCATTTGATGACTTATGCCATTATGGTTCTATTGGATAACCATGTACATTTTTCTATTGGCGCATTTCTTTTTCTATTAGATTACCTGATAGCCCCCATGCTCAGGAATGCAATGAACCGTCAGTTGCCTTTTCGCGTAAGTCTGACATATTATTGCCATCATCATAAAGCAGTGATGATATCTCATTACACATTGCCAGTTTCATATTATGTGTTCTTGATTGTTTATATGTTTGAGTTTAGGTATACCAGCGTGGTGGCACGATAAATGGCCACTTTGCAACCTTTGTGGTTTTTGGGTACTTTACAGTGTATTCTTCATCAGAGCTTGACCAATAAAAATTTCACTAAGATGATCTAACGGGAAAAGACCCATATCAAAATGTTCAAAATCTTTCAGATGTTTATATGATGTTGAAATTGCTGTGATGAAGAAGATGTCACTAGGCATATGTACTGAATGCTGAAATGGTATCTTCGTTTTGTACATGGACAGGTACATATTACAACTCCCTAGATATATCAGTTTCATGGGACAGAAGAATAGTTTTATGCAGGAATGAAGTGCAAACAAAAGAATATTAATGAGACCCCACGGCTTGCAAAACATTGTTTTCTTCATGTGCATTTTTTGTTTGTTTCTGCTATGATATCAGAACAGATATTGAAGAAAATTAATCATTATGGCTTATCGTGACCTGTTTCAAAGCTATCGTGCTGTAAGTAGTCATTTTGGGTAAAGCCAAAAGAAAAAAAAAAGGAATGTGAAACTCCCTGGGTGTAAAGACATGGGCAGCAAATAACACTACACAGAAACTGTCATACAAGATATACATGTATCTAGAGACTTAGTCGCACATGCTTTCTACACAGTTACTGTCATACAAGATATACAAGTATCTAGAGACTTAGTCACACATGCTTTCTACACAGTTACTGGTTTCTCTCAAATTATTTGCAGCATTTGTTTATAACACAAATGTTATTTAACTCACTAACTAACAACCATTTTTCACTTAACACTACTGTACCAATGTTTCACGGGTGTTTTCATAGTTCATTATTTTCACATGACAATTAAAACTGAATCGATTTTTTTTTCATTGTTGAAGTTTTGTAAAATAACCGTTATTTGTGATTTTTTTTGTGTGTAAATTTTCAAAATTTAATTTTTACACAGAAATTCTCACTAATGACAGTAAGTGACCCATATCTTATCATCAAAAAATTATTTGTATGAAAATGATTACAAAACACTTGTATTGTTTTTGTTGTGTCTAATGACATACATGTAGATTTTAAAACAAAAACTGCACCACACATAAATTATTTACAGCCTGTATTGCTTAGAACTGGATGACGCCATTTTGACTGTAGCACCAGTAAAATAGCAGTAAAAAAAATTCGTAAGAATTAACTTGAAAAGCTAGAGAGTTCTAATATCTTGACAGTCAATGTGAAATAATGATACAATTCTTCACTCTAGCTTTGATCATCACTTTGGCGTTAATTTGCCTAGAAAAAAATTGCAAAGTTGATATCATCAATTTGGTGACCATTGCAGTGAGCTGTTGTAAATGAAAAATAACTTACTCCAATATGGTGTCTGCGGTTGCCAGTGAGTTAAAATGTTGAACCACAGGAATACTACCAAAATGGCTATGAAATATTGAAATAAGAGTTAAGAATTGCCATTCATTCTGCAATTAGTGAACAAGTCAGAATGTTTATTCACTGTACCGTACGGCAACAGTTCATATCTCGTAATTATTGTGTAATCATCATCTAATGGGACTTCATTCATAATTAATAACATAACAACCATAAGGGGTTTACTTGAAAGGAGAAATTATGGGTTACATGAAATGTCCTGTAGATATATAATGTTCATTTTACATGAAATGAAGAAAAAGAAAGGGGAAAAAAAGTCTTTGTTGACATCTGTCTTTCCTTATCAAATGCTAGATTTGGTAGTTTCATGCAAATGCCAAGAGCACACACATATTCAACTTTATGTCTGTCATTCAATGGCAAACACTTAAGTCAGTACACACCTTAATTCAAGTACATGGTTTATTTTATCACATAGTCATACACCAACAGGCCAAATGATATTCTGTCAAACCTCTCTGCCCATATGAAACAAACCATAACATTTTTACGTACTACCATTCTTGAAATACACGTAAATGTAATTATGAGAAACTTTCTGGAACTCAAACATGAGGTCTGGGTTCAATATTTACTAGCTCCAGCAAACATTTCCATGATTCATTGAATTCACCACCCTTTTTCATGACAGTGTTGATGAAAAATTTTCCACAGAGCCAATTTGGTGAAATTTCTGCACTGGTTTGAGCCAAATGTTTACTTTTTTTCCCTTTTACACATCTTTGCAAGCTTCTTCCAAAATATCACAAATTTTGACGTTATCAGGATGAAATGGGCAAAAAAAAAATGTTTGCAACAACAGTTGAAATACAGAGAAAGATGAGACTGCAATCAAACACAACAAGGCACAAAACCACAGGGATCAGGAGATTTGAGCATCAGCTAGGGTAGGAGCAACCAGCACACCTTTGCCCGTAATTTGTAAAGCAGCTCCTTTGTAACTGGCCACTCTTTCTGCATTGGTTCTTATATCTGGCTTCAGTGTTTCCCAGATCTTTTTCTTGGGGTTCAGCTGAACATCAGGGGTGCCTGTGTAGTATTATAGAGAAATAAAATTAAAAATGTGTAAGAGGTTAAGAATGTTTGAACATCATGCTGAAATACCCATGATGAAAAAATCTCTCCTTTGACATCAGCAGGTAATTAACCATATTACTATTAATGTTAAAAAGAAGAGAACAAAGAAAGGGAGATTTTGGAGGGATCAAGGATTTATGTGCCACACTGGAACTCCACAAAAACCTTGGAAAATGAAAAATTTTAGTAAAAGCTCCAAAAAAAAACCTGGCGATAGCAGATTAGCCCAGGGTAGCCTTGGAATTGTCCCCAGGTTTACAAGACATTAAAAAACTTGAAAAAAAAACTAAACAAAAAGAGTAAGAAAAAAAAAGCAATCAAGTAGCCCTGGAATTTAACATTTTTGCCCTGAAAAAATATTCTGAAAGAGATACTGGAATCCCGGAAACGAATCCATTTGTAGCTTGTTTGTGTACCTGGGTATTCTTCCACTGTCACACGATCACCAATGGCTGAGTCTGTAGGTGGTACCAGGATCTCTGTTTTCTCGGGCCCTACAGCGCACATAATCATCCCCTCGGAAAAGATACCTCTCATTTTCACTGGCTTCAGGTTACACATGAACACAGCTATGCGATCTTTCATCTGCAGAAAACAAAATAGAGATTACTGAATTTGTGTTATAACCCTTCTCATTCTAAACAAAACACTGATGCATGATAATTCTTTCTTATGTTCATGTCTTCATGAGTGCATGATGAATAATACATTAATAGATTCAATTTCTGGGTGGTCATATAAGGTTTTTCTTCTTCTATTCCATTTTTTTTTCCTCTATAATTTCTTCAGTTAAATTGACATTCCATGACGTAGCCATGCAGCTGGAAGCAAAATGTAAATATCTTTCGAATTAAAGACAAAAAAAAAAGAAAAAGTGGCAAAGCTTTTGCAATTGAACAGACTTTGGTTTGCTTTTAGTATGGGTGTGTAAAAACTTGGTTGACATCAATTCTAAGTTTTCTAAGTTCTACAAATAACATTAATGGCACATCAGTCTCAGTCCTAGTCGAGGTATACGCTGGTAAGGCATCTTGTCCTGAAGGAAAGAAAGCTCAAACCAGTGATATTTGTTACTCACCGCAGTAAGGGGATAATGATTCACCAGGCCACTGACAATGGTTCTGTTTTTGCCCTCGCCAACATCCACCTGCTCCACATACAAGGTATCTGCATCTGGATGTTTTTCCACTGCCACAATCTTTCCAACACGCAAGTCCAGCCTGGATATGTCAACTGGTGCATCGCCACCTTCACCCCCACCACCTGTGGCATTGCCTTTCTTTGGTTTAGCATTGTCTGGGATTGAACAGAGACACAATTTAAATGTTTCATTTTCTGCTCTCTTCATAACAACATAGTCATTGGTGGCATCAACATTCACAAAAATGACTGAAATTGCAAATGAGCCAAGTATGGTACGTAGTTATCCAGAAAATGAACAAGAAATTGGAATTTTCATTTGTCCCTCTGTACACCTATTGGTTTATCATACATTATCAAGTTCTCTTCCCCACCCCCCTTATTTTTTTAAGAGTCATTTTTTTGTTTGCGAAACACGTATAAAAAATAATGAAATCACAAACAAATAATTGCTCTATAATGTGATCACGTTTCAGATGAAATATTGCCAGCATTTTAGAAAGATTATAATACTACTGATCAATAAGGAAGAATAACACAGCCTTGGTGCAACTGAATTAGGGTGTGGTCAAATTTTCACACTGTTTAATGCTACTGTACAAAGAGACAGAGATGGGGAGATTCAATGAAACATTGAGAATGTTATATGAAATAGTACACATTTAATATCAAAGAACACAATGACAAATCTGCATTTCACCTTAAAATGTTTGTCTCAGACATGTCTCACTGCATGCATATTTGTTGTTGTTGTATCCTTCAAATTTACTCATCTCTTTGTTATAAAAAGCGTGCAATAGGATTTAAAATCAGGGTTTCTCTTTGATAACATTCTCAAACTAATACAGAGTAGAAAACTAAACTAAAATACAGTTGTTGAGTCTAAAGAAATTCTCGTTTTCCCCTTTGGCATGCAAAGTAAAATAAACTTTCTTTACCTCCTCCCTCAGCCTTGCTTTCCTTCACCTTCTTCTCAGACTTTGATTTCTTCCCTCCGGCTTCTGGTTGTTCTGTTTGTTTGGTTTTCTTCCCAGCCACCTCCCCTTTCTTTTCCTTGGGCTCTGGAGCTGTTCCATTAACTGCTGGTGTGGGAGCAGATGTTAGGGCAGCGGCAGTTACTGAAGACAAGGCACCTTTAGTGGGCATCTGAACCTGACGAACTGAAGTTCAAGAGAACAATAAAAGTATCCTTGGCTGAATTCAATTGTCATTTTCACTGTGGAGCAACTGAACTAAATTTACTCAAAGACAAATCAAAGTACAAGTGTTAGATTCAACAACCTATAGTCTGAATGAAACAATGAATTAATATAAATCAATATAAACACAGGGTTCACACAAAGTCTTGAAAACTAATTTTAAGGACTTTTTAAGGACTCAGAGTAAACAAATTAAGGACCTGTGTGCCCGTGAACAAGAAATATTACAACTACATGTATACAAGTGGTGTGCAGCACTCATCGAAATGGGATGTTTCTGTATCCAGAGTTCAAATGTAGTAAATTCACTCTGAAAAGTTCAGTTATTTCAAAGTACCAATTATCCAGTGTGCAATTGGAAAATTTGAATCTCAAATGTTTCAACTGAAACACAAATTTTAAGGACTTTGGCATCATTTTCAGAATTTAAGGACTTTTTGAGTACTTACTTTTTCTTTTATGAAAATTAAGGACTTTAAGGACTTTTAAGGACCTGTGTGAACCCTGTTAAAACATGTCATTGGCCCTTGGTGCAAATGTTTTGTTTCAAGGAGCTTGACACCCATCAAAAAAAAATTGCATAAAAACAAAAGTAACAAGATCAAGAAAAAAGTTTGGGTTTGAAGAAGAAGATCGACATGATAACACCAATATTATACTAGGAAGAAGCACAACAATAGACAGAATACTGAAGAATGATAGGACAGAACAGACCTTCCCAGACACGCCCACCAATCACATGCACTGGGCATATATCGATGTTGTCAGGAGCAAACCGGCCAAGTCAAAATAAGCAAATTTTACAGGAGAAACAAAAAACTGCCGCTAAAACTAATGGGAAATGGACCTAGCCGGTTTGATCACATGCTTATTTTGAGTATTTCTACTGGACAATGGTAATAGCTACTTTTACATATGATGCAGGATTCCAGGCTTCATAAATTGGGACTGTATAAAGTAATATGAAATTTTTGGACTTTGCCGGTTTGCGCCTGACACCATCGATATATATATTTCAAAAGAGGTTCAAGAAATCATCCCATGAGGTGTAAATGCCCAGGGCAGCGAACCTCCTAAAATAAAGACCTCAAATAACAAGAAATCATCCTATCATAATGGAGTTAGAAGATGAACATGTAAGCACCTAAAACTTCGTGGAAATTTTGTATTTTGCCTTAATTTTTTACGATAAATCATGCGGTCACAGCCATTTATTTATTAAGACAAAATTCAGTCTTTAGTGGTATGTATTTAGAATTTTTATAGCCGCAGTAAAACAGATGCATTTCCGTTGGGTGAAATAAAAAATATGATCAGGATTTCGTTCTTCACCTCTGTATATACACTGCTAGTCAAAAAACTTTTTCAGATCTGTGTATTTCTGCATGAAATTGTCATGTAAAAATAAGTTCTTCTAGTCTTCAGATTGAACCCAAGCCCCGTGCATTATGTGACTTAGATGATCTAGATCTACAGTAGGGCTTGTCTCAAAGAATTTTGCAAGATCTATCTTGCTCAGGTGGGCCAGCTGAATCAATTCAACTTCAGATAAAGCCTATCAGTACAAGAGCAATGAAGCATGAAAACAGCTACAACTACAATGAAATGTGTTGAATTCAAATAGGAATTTGAACATTTTTACCAAGAGACACGTGCTGAACATGAATTCAGAATAACACAGTAATGAGTGGTTGACTAACTGCCTTCTGGAATCAATCATATATCAAGAGTACTAATACATGTATTACTTTTCAGTCTGTCACCTTTCCAAAGCTGTCCTTGTGTAGTCTTTTTTATTTTAACAACTCTGATCAAATAAAAGAAACAAACACAAAAAGGGTGGCCAGATCACATAAATGCTTGAAATGCAAACGAAAAGTTTCGCAAATGAAACAGAAAAAAATTGTCTTACGTCCATTTCCAATCTCAGCTACAATGAGTTCCTTCCTGAGACTTTCAATTTCTTTTCTGAGCTCCTCATTCTCAACCGCTAGATTCTCCTCTTCCCCTAGGCCTGCCTGTTTTGCTGCACAATGATAACCATTTAAACAAATACCATATTAATAAAATAAATAAATGAATGATAAAAACGATTGAATCTTACTTAATTTTCTTACACACTTTTTTCTGCTCTTTCATTAAGTAGGAAAAGGGAAAAGAAAAGCTCTGATAGCATATCATTGTCAAAACTGTAATAACCATTGTCTAACTAAACTACCAGTAATAAAACTTTAAAAAGGTGTATGTTAATGTTATTGGTGTTGATTAGAGAACAAGTGCTCATACAATTCTGAAATTAATGTTCTTAAGACATAAATGGATAATTGACTGTTGAAGTTGGGTGGCGATGAAAGAAAGGTAAATTTCAGTCTCAATTTATCAACATATTGAAAACAAAGCACTTCAAACAATGTCAAAAATTAACCAAAAGAAATTTAAGCCTTACATAAGAAATAACACCCAAACGATACAATGAAACGCAAACTAGAAGGGAAGACAGAAAATGACCGATATTTCGGCAACAGCCTTCTTCAAGGGAAAAAAAAAAGAAAAAACAACAACAGAAAAAAAAAAGGAAACTTGAACAGATGAAATTATTGAACGATAAAAAAATGAAATACGAAAAAATATAGAATCTAACTAGAATATGTCTACTTAGCTGCGAATTCTTGCTTGTATTGCAGCACATCATTTTTTCCTGTTGTTTTTTCTTTTTTTTTCTTAAAGAAGGCTGTTGCTGAAATAACCATTTTTTGTCTTCTCTTCTAGTTTACATTTCATTTTATCATTTGGGTATTATTTCTTATGCAAGGCTTTGCTCCATACAACTTTTTCTTTTTGCCAATTTTTGACTTTGCTTCAAGCCTTGCTGGGACCCCACAGTTTTTCTGTGGTTTTTATAATATTTTGTCACTTTAAACAATGCCAAGCTTCAACATTACCTGCTGCTTTCTTAACAGATTCAATCTGTTTCTGAAGATCTGCCAGAATTTTCTCTGTCTTCTCAGCTTTGGCCTTGACCCTTGCAAGATCAGCACTAGTTGACATTCTGTTTGGAATTGAATCAATGAAAGGTGATGAAGGTAAGAGCATTTAATAAAAATACTTTTAAAGCATTTCTTTTAAGTGTGCACAGGCAAGTTGTTCCTGTAGGCATAAGTCCAGTATACAAACAAATTATTTGCCTGTATTACCAGAATTTATTATTTCAAGGTTTCAACAATTTAATTAAAAAATGTTTACAGCAAGAAAACATTTAACGAGAGAGGAGCAAGTCATAATGCACAGAGTTGGATTTCAGTGTGCCATTAGGACAATCAACATCATTTGGGCTTCGTCATATGAATATGTGATTATAAATACATGTATTTCATTCCTATGCTAGCTCAAAAATTGTACTGACCACTGTCTACTGGGATTCAGTTAAATCTTCCAAAATAGTTTCACGCTTTCACAAACCTCTGTTTTATAAAAATTGAGCTCCTAAAGTTTGGTGCTGAGGACAATTGCAGTGGAAAAACAGATAAGCTGAAAAATCGGCTAGATCTGTTCACAACTTGTATGGATCTTCCAATCACAGCATTCACCATCAGCTGCATGAATGTAATAAAAGAAAAAGCAATGCTACTACTATTACTAACTAGCTTTTAAAAACAATAAAACTTTTCCAACACTGTTAATAAGTTAATAGGTTAAAAAAAAAAAACATGTTCAAGTGAATTTATACATGTTGATGCTTTTATTTTATGCAGTATCTCATATTACTTTTTATTAGGGTCTATTGCCTACTGTTCTGTAAGGTACCCAGTATGTCATGACATAATGATTTATTTACTGGTATTTGCCAAACTTCATCACATTTGGTATCCAACTGGCACACAGCAGTAATTTTTTAATTAATTAAGATCTCTATCACGACCACGTACTAAAAATCTATGCCAGTCTTCCTCTGTGATTGGTAATAACTTGCTAACCATGACGGTAAAAACCATAACACTGTTTCACACCAACTCATGTTATATAGAGGCATATTTCACTAGATCTAGATATTCTAATCTCTCCTCTGTAAGTTTGTGTGACTGAGCCATCACCTCTTAGTTTCTTCAGAATGCATTGCTTAAATATTTCCTTCTCACATATAATAAACATATAATGATCTAACAAGTAACATGATTTTTTTTTCATGTAATTATTAGTATTTTGGGGATACGATCCCTTATGTCCCCACCAATTTGAACTCTGTCAGTTTGAATCTTAACAGAATGTCTCAGTAGGCCTACTTCCTTTTGCTTACTGCTCTAACTATACACTGTGTACAAAACCAAGTTACTTTAGTTGGCCGCCGGTAATAGGCTGGAGGCGCCCGCGATCGTTGGGCCGTGACGATGACCGGGGTTACTCGTCAGTCAGCGAGCGCCGTAGAATGGATGTTGCAAAACGCGTTTCTTTGTACTTTATCGGGGAATTATTACGCTAACAATGTTTGATTCAGCGATTAATTGTTAGTGGGTAGCAGTAGGCAAATGCTGTTAGTGTAAGATATCGAAAGAAAAAGACTTAAATATTGATTGGTTTAGTTGTAGTAGGTAGTTAAAGTTGACCCTATTTCAATGCTGACACTGTTGTTAGATATGACATAATAAAGATCCATAATTCAGTAACTGCCGGTCGGTTCCTGTTCAAATTTACAACATATGAAGTAGACACATGTACAAGCTTTCTCACCAAGTGGCTTTTTTGCCGCAGCTTTTATAATGCGTACAGGTCAATTTAAACAGCTACGTGTTGTCACTTGGCATATTATGTCGCCCTTACCTTGCATTTGCCGTCTCCTCGTAAGAATGTTTGCGCATTTCTTTTACTTGGAACAGCTTATTTATGTACACTAAATACAGTTTCGAAGTGCCTCACAATTTGGTTCATTGTTGTGTGGAGGGGTCGGTCTCTGAATTTTCATTTGGTCACACTTTAGGCCAGGGTTTGACTGTGCAGCTCAGTGACGGAGCTACTTGCAACAGATGGATTTTCATGATAAATTCTAGTTTAAGAAAGTTATCATTGATGCTACATACTCTTATTTTTTTTCGAGTTTGGCGATAGCCTGGTGGCTACTCGCACTGCCTTGCTCACCCAGCAACCGAACCCGAATGTTATTGTCTTATATAGTATAGCATGTAGATCTAGTGGTGTTCTACAATGTGTTGTTCTGGGATTGTTTTGTTGGGCAACATCCTACTGTATGTCACATTGTAATTGTCTATCACTATCAGAGTTTGAAATCCAGAGAGTAATTCTGTGTGTATGGGTTTAGTGTCTGAGATGGCTCTGTGAACTTGACTGAAAGAGTTGTTGAGATAGTCGAATGTCATTTGCAGTGTTACATGCCTCCTCAATGATGAATATAATTGCGTGTATGCGTTTTTGCCTGAGTGACAATCTCTTCAGTGAGGCTGAGATTCTTATGGCAGGGGTTACCAATAAATGACCTGCTGCTATAATAAGCATGTGGTGAGATTCTGTGTGTTTTGAGAATTCCATCGAAGCAGGAAGCAAGAGGGCCAGAATTTGGGGTGAGCCCAGAAAATGTGCTAAGAGATAATGCATCTTCTGTCTGCTTCAATTCTTGTATTTTGTTTTGTCGGCGTCCGTGTCGCTGAAAATTATGCTAGTTACATTTATATGGGGTATGTCCTGGCTGGTTGTTTCAGTGTGAGGTATGAAAGACAAGAATGGGAAACTACTGACTACAGAACGAGAACAGGATACACGCTGGACAGAGCACTTTCAGGAATTACTAAACCGGCCACCACCTGAAGATAGAATAATAATACAAGATGCTGCTGAAGACCTTGACATCAACATAGATCCACCAAAGAAAGAAGAGACAGTGGCAGCAATAAAGAGCCTAAAAAACAGCAAAGCCCCAGGAAAAGACAACTTGACTGCAGAACTGTTCAAAGCAGATCCGGATCAGTCAGCCACCATCCTTCAGCCACTGTTCACAGCTATCTGGGAAGCAGAAGCAGTACCAAAGAGCTGGAATGAAGGCAGAATAGTGAAAATACCCAAGAAAGGAGCACTCAGCGATTGCAACAACTGGCGTGGTATCACTCTCCTTTCTATACCCAGCAAAATCCTTGCCAAGATCATTGTGCAACGTATGTCAGATGCTGTGGACAAGACACTGAGAAAGGAACAGGCCGGATTCCGAAAGGGGAAAGGATGCATTGACCAGATCTTCACACTCCGAAACATCATAGAACAGTGTTCAGAATGGCAAAGGCAGCTCTATGTGAACTTCGTTGACTTCGAAAAGGCCTTCGATAGCATCCACAGAGAGAGTATATGGCGCATTCTTCGGCACTATGGGATTCCCAGCAAGCTTGTTGAACTCATCAAAAGCTTTTACAAGAACTTCAGTTGCAGTGTCGGAAACAGTGATGCATCCTTTGAAGTGAAAACTGGTGTACGGCAAGGATGTGTGATGTCAACAATTTTGTTTAACCTCGTAATCGACTGGATTATGCGGAAAACTACAGAGGATGCACCAAGAGGCATCAGATGGACACTCTTCGACAACCTAGAGGATTTGGACTTTGCGGATGACCTTGCGCTATTGTCACATAGTCACCAACACATGCAAGATAAGACGCAGAGACTACATAATTTTGGATGCAAAGTAGGCCTTCGGATTAGCCAGAAGAAGACAGAGATTATGACCCTAAATGTAGACACTCCAGCACCAGTGCAAGTAGATGACAAGAACCTCACCACGACGGACAAATTTAAATACCTTGGTAGCATTATCAGACCAGAGGGTGGCACAAAGGAGGACATCCAAAGTAGGCTGGGAAATGCAAGGGCTGTCTTTCAAAGTATGAGCAACATCTGGAAATCGACACAATACGGCATCAACACCAAGATCAGACTGTACCAAAGCTGTGTCCTATCCACACTCCTGTATGGATCAGAGTGTTGGCGAATGACAGAAGGTGACCTCGCCAAGTTGTCTTCCTTCCACACCACATGTCTTCGTAGGATTCTCCGCATCTTTTGGCCAAACAAGATTTCTAATCAGGAACTACTAAGGCGATGCAAGCAAGAAGAAATAGCCAACATCATCACGAAGAGACGATGGAGATGGCTTGGACACGTGCTGCGAAAGGAATCAAATTCTATAACCAAAACAGCACTTCAGTGGACACCGGAGGGACGGCGCAAGCGAGGCAGACCCAAGGCAACCTGGCGGAGAACAATCGGGGCAGAGATGAAATCCTTCAATCACTCATGGGGAACTCTCGCAAAGATGGCCCAGGACAGACAGAGCTGGAGATCCTTTGTTGCTGCCCTAAGCACCAGTGGGTGCAACAGGAAATAGTAGTAGTAGTTTATTACATCACAAGAAAGTCAGTAGTTAAGCCAACATAACAACAATAGGTGAGCACGTCACATATAAATGGATATAGCGTTCCAACTAAAGCTGCGCCGGTAATGAAATTAGCGCAGACAGATCTGAAATTATTTCTGATCACACAGATGAAAACGGCAAACTGTTTTCTTCGGCCGTTTTTGTGTAATTAACAAGTTTATATGCGATTGGGCATCGAAATAATACATTGTAGGTAATAAACATACGTGCGTAAAACAAAGACAAAAGCACGTAGAAAGCTGGGATTTGCGCAGACTGTGAGAGAAAGACTGTTGCTGGAGACTTCATAGCAAGACATCGGGATGGGCCCACGGGGACTGTCGCAAATTTGATATCAAAAGAGTCGAATTTTAACATGAAAGCGTCTCCCGTTAATTGCTGCCCGTGGAGCGAATCTGATCGCATTGACCCCGGTGAGCATTCCAGCGCACGAGATTTATGACCGCCAGCCGGCGACAACTAAGAGGCGCGATTTGGAGCATTTTTGTACGCCGTGTATAGGGTAAGCACTAGGGCTAGGGGTAAAAACAGGAGTAGGTTTAGGGACTAACTGGGTGGTCAGTACATGTGAAATTCACAAAATTTACACCTGCAAGTGCCACTGCCTTTTCTTGTGCCTAGTGTATAGAATAATGAAATTTGATCACTTACTGACATTCTGTTTATAACCACTGGCTAAGTGCTAAGAATGACATGGACCCCTGTTGCAGCATTGTGCAACCAGTTCCACCCAGCATCGTTAATGTTAGAGATTATGGTGGTAACTCCCAGTGTGTGACTAGGTCGTGGGTGTGACCAAAAACTGAAATTGCTTAAAACCTTCCTAGTCCAAATCCCTTTGCATGCGGTCTTCTGATTTTGTTGCGCTATTAAATAAAACATTTTTATATGAGAGTGGCTAGATCTAGGCCCCCCTACTTGTTTTATGGCCACTATTTGACTGAAGATTTTCAGCGGAGGAAACAGATTTCTCAAAAAATGAACCCAAGGGAGATCAAAGTGTACCAAATGCCCCCTTAATGAGTTGACAAAACCTACTTTTGTTGTTAGCAAGGCACACAGGGGCCAGTCAGTTGTTTCAGTTAGGTAAAAATTGAAAAATCATTCTCCTGATGAAAGTAGCCTATGTCACAGTATGTGATTGTGAGTGGTCACCCTTCAGTCCAGTAAATCACTAAATAAATGATTGCACTAACTTATTGTGCGACTCAAATGGAACTCCTTCCAAATATTGCAACCTCAACCATAAGTCCAGCAACTGGAAGAAAAGAACACACCGTTCTGTGTACTCAGATCTTGATCTAGGCTAGCTATTAGTATTAATATAAATTAGTTTTATTAGTATTATTGCTAATCTATCGTTTGCAGTAAATTTGCACAGTTCGGATAAAAGACTCTTAAGTCTTAAGTTGGGAGTTTTATTCTCTTTTGAAACAATCATCAAAACAATCCCTTCACCCAACGGATGCTTTACAAATCAAAACGACTGTTTTCCCATTAACTGCGATATTTATGAACACTGTAAGACACATTATATAGATCTAGATCTAGGCCTACATCGGTGACAGCTTTTTCGCCGCAAACTGACGGAACTTGTTGACTCGTTGGTGCCTTTTCCTAGAAATTTGGTGAGAGTTATTGTTCTTGGCTTGAAAGGTTGATCCAAATTTCAGGACTTGTCACATATGAAAAATACCAATTCAGATACATTTGTTAACAACTGTTTAAATCTTTCCGTATCGTTCTCTGTCTCTCTAAAGGCATTGTGTTGAAAAGGGCTTGTTTGATCTCTAACTAATCTCTATGTACTTATTTGTAGTAAATTTGTTTGTTGTATTGTGTATATTTTTCGAAATAATCCGGCTGGTGGATTAAAAAGATGAATCCAGGCTGACCGAAAGGGAGGAACCACTGGTGGTTTTTCTGCTCCTGTTCACGGTATATTTGCATTTTAAGGTCTGCCTTGGTAACCTTCGGCATTATCAAATGAAGGACAGCAGGAATATATACGGTTTTTATTGTTTTCTTCATCGAACTTGATTCCAATGACTCCGTCAGTTTTGTGGGCGTTGCTGGTGAAATCAAAAGATGAACAACAGAACATGGGGGGTAGGTGGGGAGTGGGCATAACCATGAAGTGCAAGCACATCTGTATAAGGAATCTTAACTTGTGGCAATGATGACGTAAAAAAAAAAAAGCTGTTCTATCAGTCATGCTCTTTGGAGATTGGCTGCACTTATTTTTTTTATAGAGATTTATCACAGAGTGTTGACAATGATTTATAAATTAAATGCTGTTGTGTCACAGACCAAGGAAAGCCTTTAAAATATTAATTTTTCTTTACCAGGTGAGACAAGTCTGTCTCCATCATGCCTTTGTTGGGAACAGCAAACTTTGGTGTGAGGACATTTTATGCAGCGACTCACCCAAATGACAAGTGTGGGCCTAATGGTTTGCCACTTACTCCAAACTCTGTCAAAATCCTGGGCCGATTTCAGTACTTGACAACTTTATCTCACCCACGAATATGTCAATACCTTGATATCAACAAGACAAAGCATGGTGCGCTGTTCTAAATATTTCATGAATTTTAATGATGAAGAGAAACAAGTTTTCAAATCCTTTTGTTTTCCTTTCTTCAGTTTTTGTCTTTTTCTTTTCAAATTTTTACTTGATTTGCCGATTTGTTTTTCAAGCTTTTACATGCCTTTGAACACAGAATTTTTAAAGTGTAATGAGTTACACATTGCAAGTAAAAAGTGGCATTGAAGTGTATTGACCAACACTTTAAAATTACAACATAATGTAAGAGAAGTAAGATGCAAATAAAGTTGCGTCACACTGTATCTTCCTGTGCTTATTTCTGTTAAGGATGATCAATCTTAATTTTTAGTTGCTAATGCCTTTCTCATTATTTTTATGGTAGGGATATTTGGCTGAACAGATGTGATATTTCTTTCTTTCAGAATGTATGATCGTGGTGTCAGAACATCACAGAGAAAGTCTCAAAGACAAGCTTTCAAAAGGACCAAGTATCTCGTGAGTATGATTGTAATCAATGTCTTGTTCTTTCCATTGTTTTGAGAGAGACTCACGAGAATGAAACTGTACAGGATTACCATACTGTTTTTATGAACATTTCACATGATACAATTCATAATTTTAGTTCTAGTAATATAGGTGAATGCTGAAAACTTCATGAACACGTTTACAATTTTGATTCAGAAAAAAGGGATGGTAGTCCATTGTTGTTTTTTTCTCTTAATTAAATGCATTTTAATTCAGAAAATGAACCCTCACAGAGAGGTCACACATGGATTGAGTCACTTGACATTGACACTAATGTTCCTTTTCAAAATGGAAACAGATTAAAGCAAGGTTAGAAATTTGGAATGACATTTTTGTGGACAGGTTTTTTTTGTATATACCTTCATCAATGAAGTGTATTTTGTCTCTTTTAGGGGGTCTCAGATCATTCGATGGGCATTTCAAATCCTTGAGGGTCTAGCATATCTCCATAACAATAAGATTGTGCATCGCAATCTTGGCCTCGAGAATGTTCTATTGGACAAACAGGTAATATTTTTTTTATAGGACTAACATTGTGATTTTCTACTTGAGGTAGTATCAAATTAAATGTTAATAAATTTAGTATAAGAAGCTGATATTCTGTTGAGCAGAATTCATGCCTAAAGGGACTTAGAATTAAAAGATCGCACAAACTAAAAGTCAAAAAGAAAGTGGGAAAGTTGATTTTCACCGCTAACCTTGTCCTTAATGTTGGTTGTACTTTCGTCTGTCTTCATGCTTATTAATAAACTAGATGTCCTACCGGGCATTGCCCGGAATAAACAATCATGTGCTGCCCCCGCGCCCCCCCTCTCTCTCTCATATAATAAAAGTAATAAACCACAGTCTTGCTTCAGAACTCATGCGCACCAGAACACTACGCACCAAACTGAACGCTTGATACGGTTACTTTTTATAACATGCACGGTACTATATATTACGAAACAAACATGCAAAAATACAGATGTTACATAGCAATAAACAGTTATTTTTTAAAAATAAATGCTTGAAGTAAACAACTTTTAATTACAGCCATCATCTTCCTTATCTCAATTGCCACCTTCCTGCCAAATTTAAGGCCTGAAGAGTGTATAGTTTGGTCAGTTAGTCATGCCAAAGGTTGCAAGTTACTGAAATATATAATAGATATTTCAATGCTTATATTTTTCAGGGCAATATTAAGCTTTCAGAATATGGAATGTATTACATGACTGGTTATGGAGCAGATGTTTCATTTCCCATCGGGTGAGTAGTTACACAGCACCACTACAATGGATATTCTGTTGGGCAATCTGATTTTAGCCCATATTTTCAAAGCTAATTCTGCATTTTTGTTTCTGTGTTTTTAAGCTCTGACGTTACTTCTGTGTTTATTTTTGGTTTCTTCAAACTTTTACCAAACATTCAGATATTCCAGATGTGTTCATTACAGTAAGTAAAACTACCATCTTAATATCAATCTGTCAGAAGATGCTATTACAAAGCTGTGTATTTTTTTGTTATTAAATCAGCTGTTGTCACTCTCCACAGTTTACCTGGTTGCATGGCCCCTGAGGTGATATGTTCTGGTCCTGTACGTGTGGATGATGAGACAGGACTGTGCGTACAGCCCGTATCTGGTCCAAAAGCAGATGTGTGGAGTTTTGGTGTGATTTTATTAGAGCTCGTCTTGGTTAGTGGACTTCTGTGCTTGGAAAACACATAACACATACATGTGTTAGTCAGTAAAAAGAATAAATAGTAAAATATTATGATGTTATTAAAATGGGGGAAAATGTGCTGGCCAGAGTTAAAGATTATTGTTATGGAATCAGAATTGTAGTTGTTTTTCTTTTTTGTTGTTGTTTTTTTATGCTAAACATTCTTACAAGACATAGACAAGTTTTGTTATCTTATTTATCTGCAGGGAAGAGAATTGTGGTCTGGACTAGGTGTGAGAGAAACATTGGTGAAGATTTTGGAAATTGTAAAATCAGGTTTAGTAAACTTTTTGTTTTATCATAATTTTAAGTTATCATCTTCTTTATCCAAATGTTTTTTGTGTGTGCGGGAAAGCTTTTTTGTCATTTAAAGGTGGATGATGGACCATGCCTTGAGCAGAAAAAAAACAACAAATGGTGGAATTAATTGTTATGTGGTAAAGATAATAATAATTAAGTAATTCAATAATTAAGTAAATGTACTTCTGGTATTGAACATTTACGATATTGTACTTGCTATCACTTAGGCTATGATGGGTTTCTTTCAGCATTCACAGCTATTGTAATTCAACAATTAGCCACATTTTGAATCTCGTGGACCAAAGCTAGTGTTGACAGTTTCCTTTCCTTTTCATGGAATTTAATTTAATTTTATATAATATTCAAAGTCTTTCTCCTTGTCCATTTACAGATATGTCACCTGTGGATCTTCTCAGTCAAGACTTAGCAGTTGCCCAGAAGTTAAAGGTATCAATTTGCATTTGTTATTATCAGAGTGTAATAATGAGTGTTGTATTGAAAATTCTTAAGATATGTTGGATATTTCTTATGTACAACAAATTCTTGAAAATTTAGATTGAGACTTTATAAAGACACTCTGAAGTGAAGGAAATCATGCATTTTTTGCAAAGTAAATTGTATGTTTGGGTACATTATTGAGCATAAAAGTTAGCGCAGTCATCAAAGATGCAAATTAGGTCAAAATGGATGAGATATAAATTTTTCATTACAAAAAAAATGTAGGATATTAAATTTACCGTAAGAGCACTGAACAGGACTTGAGAATAGGCCCAGTTTTACTTGTGCAGTCATAATTTTATGTCACTGCAAGTCAATAAATTTGTAAGACCAAAAATTTCAGTGATATTTTCGGTGCTGGCTTCACTCTATGGGAATGGCTTTAATGAATTTATGCAACTTTGTAGCAACGGCAAAATCTAAATGAAAGGTAAAAATACGAAGTATAGTTTCTTTGGTTGGGCAGTTCTTGTGGAATGAGCGAATATAAAAAGAGAAATGTATTTTGAGATTAGTCATGGTGATTTCATATTAATTGTAGAGAAATTATATTCTACATCCAACTGTTCAGTAGACCTACCACCAGAAAATGATTGACACAGTTTGAGATGGGCAACTGTTGCCAAATGTTGAAGTATAATACTCTTATTAGATGAGAGAAAAAAAATGTTTGAACATGAGAAAAATTTGCTTCTCATCAAAGTTGTAAGTGATGTCACTGGCACTGTAGATTTGAATGTGACTTTGTGGAATTAAGGATTAAGTTTTTTCTTTGTTCACAGGGAGTGTCCAGGGAGATCTTGGATGTGCTTAGGTTATGTTTGACTGTGTCCTCTTCAAAAAGGTAGGCAGGTTTGCTGACTATACTTAGTTCTCTGTCTGGGCAATTTTGCTGCAGTTTCAGTGTAGGAATTTGGAGATTTTAAACTGCCAGAAGGTTTTCTTCAATTCTAAGTCTTTCAGTGTACTGCACACCTGATTTTGTACATGTATGGACATTATTCAGAGAGAATATTATTCTCTTGCATAATGGACAGCCAAGTCTCATTTTTCACCTTCAAGCTAATTGGGCCCTGCACAAGGGTAAGCTAGTCCTGTCAAGTACATATGGCAACAAATGGCAACATGCACTTAACACCACATAACAGATTTTACAGAGAACAGCAATACTTATAATTATTGGGCCCCTCAGCTCTTGAGGCAGGCACTGGTTTCCCATTGGATCTTTGCATCTTTGTGTGGAATTGTTCATGTCTATTTAATTTGATGTTATTTCTGTCTCCTCCCCAGGTCCAAGTCAGAGGAGCTTAAGCAGCATCCCCTTTTTCAAAAAGAGAGAACAAATGCAGTAAGTTCAGGTGTCAGGATAGATAGAGTGAAGCTCAAAGCAATAGAACTTATAATTTGAAGAGATTCTTATTGTTTATACTAGTAGAGAGATAACATTGTTATTTTCCAGTTAAAATCTAAACATTGGTAAAACAGATCCTGGGTAACACTGGGACTTGTTATACCCTGTCACTAGATTTTGAAATATTCTGAGATTTTTTAGGTATTGTTGGTCAGATGATTTAAAATCTGACACACAGAATTTGATATTTAATAGCACTCCTCCAATATGCAGAATTAGAAGCTGAAAGAGTACACATAGTGAGAAATGTCACTGAAGCGATGAGGCTTAATTAGACCTTCATGCTAACATCGTATCGTAGTTATGAAGGTAACAAGAATGGCTGTCCAAAATTGTTTTGTGTGCCTTAAGTTTCTACCTGATGCCTTTCAAGTCAGAAATACCCATAGGTATTTAAGTTTTTTCCAAGAAGAAACTATTTCTGATTTCAGGTTACTCCGAAAAAAGAGTTTAGAATGTGTACGACAGAACTTCGTTGTGCCGATCTGGAACTTCCCACCTATGAGGAAACAATTGCTAATGGTGAGTCATTATGTGGGCTTTGATCTTTATGAATGATGGTTGTAGCTTGTTGTTTGTTATACACATTCATTCATAATGTGTTAAAATCTGTTGTCAGTATTTGACTTGTTGCTGTAATATTTATGACAGAATTCAGTGATGATCACATGTCTCAGAGATCCATGCAGGAAGTGTATTACTTATGGCGATTAGCAGGAGGGGACCTGGACTCTGTCTTAAAAAAGGCTGGCATGTCAAAGACTAGACCACCTGTACACCTGTTGCCTTGGTAAGGGATTTTACAATCTGTTCTGTTCAAAAGTTTTAGTGTGTATTTCATAATTATCTATGTCATGTTATTCATTTGATTTACTATCGCATGTAAGTTAAGTGCATGGGAGAGCAACTAAATCACAACTATGATTGATGGAAGTGTTGCAAGTCTTAAAATTTGCAAATTCTCAATTCATTTACAAATTGCATGATGTTGTTGAGAACTTTAGTGCTACTTTTGAGCTTGGTCAAAGCATTATGTTAAATCTTTAAATATGAATTTCTTTCAAGTTATGGCATTATCGATGGAGAAGTGTTTGGACAAGACAGAGATTATGCAGAGCTGCTTGACAACACTGTCATCAGCTTGTCGCAAGAACAGCTGAGATATGTAAGGCTTCTTTTAGCTTTATCAGTGTATACCATGTGACTGTCAGTCAAAATGAATTCTGTTCTGTGTTTGAAGATGCGGGTTAAACAGGGTACTCCAAGTTTTACAGTCATAAGGATTTTTTTTTTTTTTTGGTTATGTTAATGTTTATTTATTTTTTTTGTTGGTTTTTTTTTTTTTTAGAAAGTATTAAATGATACATCATCATTGGGCCCATGAACTGTATGATGGTTATTGTGATTAATTGTTAGTTAAGTCTTTCTGTCTTTTATATATATCTTATGCTCCATCATCATGATAATTAAGCTCTTGAAGTGGATGAAGACTGTTGTGATTAATTGAGGCAGAGCAAATGTTGTTTATGACTATGAGCATTCTTTTTATACTCTGATTTAGGAGATATCTAACAGCAGTGTTGTGAACATTTTGAAATCATCATATTACACTTGTCACACAGGACATATTATTGTTGCATATCAGTTTAACAACCAGTAACAAGATGGGCAGGAGACACTATATGGCCAAGTTCCATGCATCTGTTTGGGATCCTAGTTTTAAAATGCTGATATAAAATTAGAAAAACTGAATTTTAGATCAGCTGATCATGTAAACAACATTTCTTCTTAGAAGTGAGTTTTTTTTCTGCATTTTTAATCTTTTTGCAGCTGTCTGGATCATTTTTACTGTTTCATATGAACACCAATTGACAGATAATTATGTTTAAGCTGAAGCCCTTGGGAAACACAGATCTTTATCAATTTGCTTCTCGAGATTTAAGGGAAGCCATTGGTTGATAACATATGTTTACCTTTATCCTTGACAGAGGCTGCGTGAGGTCCCTTCCACAGCTTATTATCCTCTTCTAGAAGATGAGTAAGTAGATTTGGCTTGGTGACAGTTATTAAGAAGCATTGTTTCCCTGCATTTGTATTTCTTTTTTTGGGGTAAATATTGTAGATTAAAAGAGCCCCAAGGAGCTGTCAGTCAGTTTCTTGATTAAGCCGACAAAAACAGTTGATACTTTTATCATTTTTTATAATTTTCATCCAAGACCCTGTGATATTCTCTGTTCCATTTTTTTCCTTTGGAGATGACATCAGCAATTATTGTCATTTTCATGATTTGAAAAGTTCACTTTTCAGTAGGTACAGCAAGCCAGAAATGACTTTGAATAACATTGATGTATAACCCCAATACCTGAAATCTACTCTGCACAACATGAAAAACAAAACAAAAAATTATCAAAATACAGTGCACTCTCCGGATAACGACATGGCTCGGGACCAGAGGTGCATGTCGTTATCGGGAACGTCGTTATTCGGAGATTTTCAAGATGGCGGAAAAAGGGGTGTGGTTAGACCCTTAGAATGTAACGTACCAACCATAGTGGGTGATCAGTGATCGGACTTTCCAAACATGTAAAATACACGAAGTGTGTGTGTGTGTTGTGTGTGTTGTTTTGTTAATGTCTTTGTGTCCACATCAGCCAGAATTTGCAGCTTGGCATCTATTGTCAGTATCTTTCTTTTTTTAACAGCAGCTGTCGACATCTTGGGGTGCGTTATTGTTCTCGGGTGAATACAATCGATTCAGCGGTCAGCGATGTGATGACTGACTCATTTAATGCGCGTCACCCTTTTTGTTCCGACGACAATAGACACAGGTGTGTTTTCATTGGCCGATAACAAAGCGATCTCATTGGCCGATAGCAAAGCGATCTCATTGGCTATGAGGTGCCTCTGGTAGGACATTTCATTGGTCGGAAAAGAAGTGTTTTTATTGGCTCAGAGAATGAAATGAAACTGACCGGAAACAATATTTTAGCTATTTTTATTTTTGTATCTAGCAAAGTCACAGCCGATTACTGCTAACTCAATGTCGTTATCCGGAGAGTGGTCTAAAAAGTATGTCGCTATTTAGAGAGTTTTATTACTAATAACATATAGTAAAAAAATCGGGACCGGGGGTCAATGTCGTTATCGGGAGAATGTCGTTATTCGGAGATGTCGTAATCGGGAGAGTGCACTGTACATTGAAAAACAACTGAGTTATGATCTTTTAAAGTTTTTTGTGGACTTTGAATTTTACAGCGAATCGTCAATTCACAACAAAAGGCCATTTTTGACGTCACAAAATACAAAGTTATACAAATAACCAATAAAAAAGAAGGTTTTCTAAGAGAATATCACCTATACATTACATTCTATCAATAACAGCACAATAGAGTAAGAACTGGTGAAGATAGGTGCATCCAAACATGGCAAAAATAATTAAAATGGGTCCAACAAGAGACATTTAAGAGTTACAATCCCATGTTTCGAGGTTAGGTACGTCGTCAGTTACTATTTATGAAGTCTGTAAAATACAGTATCAATAAAATACACATAAAGATAACGACCATTTTTTTAAAAAACTCTAGGGCAATAAATTAAAAAAATGGAAGCTCATTAATTATGCCCCTTGGCCTGAAAAGGCTGTTCGGAAAAAAAATCCCAGAAACAGTGAAAATATGACAAGTTGTAGACTGTAATGAGAAGAAAAATCATTTTAAAAAAAGCAATTGGGCTATATCTTATATCAAATAAAAGCTTATTTAAAGCTCTATGCATAGGAATAAGTTAGAAATAAGAAATAAGGATATTTTTCTCTTAATGCTTTGCATTAGGTGCTGATCTGCGAAGAGTGTATGTCCGTTGGATTTGCCTATATTTTTCATTTTGGCATAAAAAGCGTGCAGCACCTCAAACATACAAAATTAAACCATTTCAGCCCAAATATTTGTCTTTTCTATCCCTTTAAAAGCAAGCAATAGCATGTTAAAGTTATTAATGATGGTTTTCCATTTAGAAACGATTATCGTTTGAAGATCAATGAACGACCTACTTAGCCCTCAATTAGGCTGTTGCCTTACTCGATTTACACCCCGGTATAGCACTCCATGGTATGAAATAGATAAGCATCAATTATTAATGAAGATAGATAAATACACGAAAGAAGATGCTTAAGAATTATCAACTTAAATTTACCCAAAAATGTTTTTAAGTCTAGTGTTGAAAGAGATGAATCAGTTCCAGCTTGGTCTGTCTGACCTTCATGGTTATTTTCGATACTTCACCAGCACTATCCTCCATCATGGAAAGACAGAGGCCTTGGAAAGCCGGTCTTTGTCGCGCTATAGCTTGGTGGTGACTAATTGTACAGTAATTTCACGTATACAGCCTAAAACTTGACACTTTAAGCGTTCTTTTGAGGTATGACAAGTGTGAATTTATGACTGGAATACTTTTTTTTTTTTTTAAATGACTCCGAACACCACTATGTCGAAAGCACCGCGGCCATGACGAAAGGGATCATCGGATGTGATACCTCATAACAAAGAAGCGTTTCCCCTCTTTTCAATGATGTCATTACTATTTATATTGGACCATTCAGGGCAAAGCTATTTTGAAAATCGTAACCCCACCCTCCCCCAAACTCAGGACAGATTTATGGCTGAGACTGAATCCACAGGCCATTTGTGGGTGTGGAAAATGTTGCCGATGAAATAGACCCCATTTACACACATAATAAGACAAACACAAAAAATAAACGAAATGTCGATGTTTACAAGGCATATTAATTCATTCAAAATGATGGAAAATGTTACAAGATATCCATGAACATAGAAGTGCCTTTTTATCGAGCGCACTGCCGTCAGCCATTTTTCTACCTGCATGCAGGCGGTCGCTTGCGGTACCTATTTTCGGTGTCAAGGTCAAAGAGAGAGAAACAGTCCAAGCAATTGTCAATTTTTTAAGAACTTTCACCTGTGATCCTGATTATATTCTCTGTTCCATTTGTTTCGGAACACGTCTTCAGTAATTGTCATAATTAATTATATATTGACTAATTCACTTTTCAATGTCAGGGCAAAAACTCCAGAGGGTCAACAACTACCTACGTCTCCCAGTTCAGGTGACATGACTAGTTCAGCTACTCTGCCATTAGTCATCAGAGAGAAAGACATTGAATATCAGGTAAGCTCCTAAATTTCTTTAAAAGTAGAATTTAACAATATAAATTGTTTTTTATAAACTCTTTCCGTCACAAACAATAAATTTTTAGACGTCAGGTATATTTTGGACACCTAATTCCCAAAACAAAATAGCTCAAAATTAATCTGGAAGCTAACAAGTGGAACATCACACATCTGGCAAGGCCAAATTTAAGAATATAAATAATTTCATATTTAAAATGTTGTTTCCATGTGTTTAAAAATCTGTGACAAATGAGCAACCACAGAGGGGGAAAACCATGTTTTAGGAGATCGCTTACGTGTGTTATGTGTTTAGTTTCACAGAATAATCCTGTATGAGAGACTCCTCAATGCCTATCCTTTCAAGAGACCGCACATCTGGAGAGAAGCAAGGGTTGATATTCCTCCATTAGTCAGAGCTAATGTTTGGGCTGCACTTTTGGAAGTTGAGGTAAGAAGCAACTTATGGAGTGGGGCTTTGGAAGTTGTGGTAGCCCCAGGTATCTATTTGTGTAATTATGTCTCTGTTTGTGTTACAGTTGTTCATGAACAACAATAGTATACATTTCTGATACTGTCGTCTCAGCTTTTGCTGAAATTTCTGTCATACAGACTTGGCTTATATTTTGTTCTCAGAATATCAGAAATGTAGTTTTTTTTTTTTTTCCTCATGACACAGGGTGATGGGAGAGACAGTTTCATGTTCGGCCTACATAAATTGATCTTATTTGTCAATCAATATTTTCAAATGTGAAGCTACAACTCACAGAAAAATGTCTTGCTCAAAGTTACAATTTGCAACATTTTTCAAGGAACAGGTGCCAGGTTTTGGCAAAACCTACCTCTGTTCAAGAATGAAAACAACACCATGATAAAATCCACACTGTTTTGAGAGTCTTAGATGGGATATATTGTTTTCATTTGGCCCAGTTATTTTCACTAAAGACTGCAGACTTCCACTGGTTTGTGAAATTTTGCTGATATGTAAGTTGTGTTTATTAAAAATATTGTGGTGTACCGGTACTATTTTTGCATGGCTATTGCCAGGGGCATATTGTATGTTACATTATAGGCCCATTGCGGATATCGGCCATTTTAGCTGTCAAGCCCGTGCATAGCCATGGCGATGGTAGCATTGATTTTGATTCGTTAGCTGATTTGCATAGCGAGCACTTCAGGCGTCGCGAACCAATCGGCAGCGAGCTAAGAAAAAGTTCACTACAGTAAACAATGACACGTGTGTTCACGCATATGGGAGACGTTCGGTCAATTCTTTCACTTCCTCTCCCTTGTATACACAGATGATAGGGAATCTGGGCAGCTTGGATCCACCCTTTCCATCCCTATCATAACAGTCAACTGCAATGCAACCAGCAGGCATTTTAACCGCTGAGACACGTCTCGAAGTTACACTCGTCAACTGATCCACCCGCCATTTTAGGTGTCGGAAGTACAAAACAAAAACACTCTGTGACGTCATTAGCAATGGGCCTATAAGCCATTGCTGAACAATGAACACAGTTCAGTATTTTATCTGTTTGGCTTTCTGATTAGACTACGCGCCCCTAACATCATTAATTTTGCATTGAAATTTATATTTTGTCTAATAATTATTATTATTTAACAAATGGAGGTGAAGGTAAGAGTGATATTATCTTTCAGGGAGACATAGAAGGGGCCTATAATTCCATAGACAAAGAAACTCCCACTGCAACTGACAGGCAGGTAAGACTTGTAGAATGAGAATTTGTTCATGTTATGTTTGTGGTGAAGGCTTCTAGTGTGTGAATCATAAATGTGGTATTGTTCATTAAAAAGTTATAGAGAGAGAACTAGATATTGTTGTGCTGCCAACATTGGTCTCAGATTATCATAATATCCACTTAGAAGTAATTTGCATGAGATAAGCAGCAGGCTTATGTTAAAGACTGCCGAATGTTTGCAGGTAAAATCTGAAACAGAATACATTATATCGAAATGAGAATGGGCAGATCTATCATTCGTTAGGAAAATAAGATACACACTGTATTATTTGTTTCTCTATTTTGGCAGTGATAGCTTACAATTAGAATCAGGGAATTTTTCTTTTGAGGTTACCCATAGACTGAAGTGTCTGTCACCCAAAAGATGATTGTCCCTGTCGGGAATTCAGCAGAATCCTACGGAAAGTTTCTCATTTCTAGATTTTTTTTTTTTTATGTTTCATTTTTCACTTGTCCTTTTTATCCCTTTCCCTTTTTTCTTCTAATTCTTAGTCAATTAAAAGGAAAAGTATTACTTTTATTAGTAAACACTACTTTGTGTGTTGTCTGGGGATGGGTCTACATGTGTGTTGCTGTTGCCGATGATGCGTTACGCCAAAAGTTCAGCAAATTTGTTTGACAGTAATTCCTGTCCCTGATTCAGCTTGGCCCTGAAAACCTTCCTGTACCCTTGTTTGTGCGGATCATATTGATCTCCCAAACTCCCAAAGTTATGACATTCTTGAGAGACATTTTTAGATATCATAATCCTCCTTCCCATAAGGTAAACATGACTGTTCTTTGTGCTGAAATGGGTTAACATAGTAATTCTGTATTCAGTCCCTAGTGACCACTTCGCAGTCTCATGTTACGGAATATCCAGGCCACTGTCTGTCTTTGCCATTGCTATGTGATTTTCCATGGTATCGTCTTGTATTGATTTGGCAGATTGAAGTGGACATCCCTCGCTGCCATCAGTATCATGAGCTCCTTTCCTCACCCACTGCTCATGCCAAATTCAAGCGTGTTCTGAAAGCCTGGGTCATCAGCAACATACAGTACGTTTACTGGCAAGGTTTGGACTCACTTTGTGCCCCATTCCTGGCATTGTCCTTCAACAATGAAGCTCTGGCATTTGCCTGTTTGTCAGCATTTATACCCAAATATCTGCACAAGTTTTTTATGAGAGACAATTCCCCAGTGATTCAAGGTAAGTCACAGCAAGTGCACAACAAGTGATATAGTTGACAAGTATACTTTCATATCCGTGCACATGAATGTTCTTGTTGAACACTTATTTTTAATAATGCAGATTAGTAATGTAGAAAATCTGTTGTGTGTACATTTTACATCAAACTAAATGAATGCTTAAAATTTTTTATATAATAATGTGATGTTTGAAGTAAAATATTCTGTTTTCCATGCATAGTATAGAGTATTCAAATCGTGTTATCACACAGTTTGAATTGTATATGGCAGAACCTTGTCACTCCTGTCATAAAGTCATCAGCATCTGGTTAATACTGTCTTAATTGTTTGTGAGTGTTTAAAAGTTTCATCCCATCCCTCTGTTAAATGATAGATGGGTTCGCTGCAGAGAATTTACATATATATGTGTCAGCCACAAAAAAAAAAAAAAAAAGTAAATTGTGTCATAAGTAAATTACTGTAAGAACTGATGAACTTTTTCCCTATGGGCCAGCATTCCACATCTGGACAAAGCACCTCCTGGGTTTACATGCCCAACTGTACTGTGCATTTGTAAACAAAGATCGCCTTTCTACACAACAACTGTCCCAACTACAGTCGACTCCACTTAAAATGAAGTCGCTTAATGTGATCTTCTTTTCGTACGATGTTTTTCTTTTATCCCTTCTCAAAGCCTCATTTCCGAGGGGAAAAAATGCTTAGTATGACATCTTTCTATCCATATTTACTCTTTGCATGATCTCATTTTGAAGTCCCAAAGAGGAAAAAAAAATGCTTAGTATGATTTTCCTAAACCGTCATCATCATCATCCGTGTCATGATCAAAATACATGCCGTCATCTTTCGTAATCGTCGTTTCGATACAGCTTATACCTGCCATTGTTCTGTGTCGGCCTCGCCATGCTGACCCTGACACCTGTTATGTCAGTTACCCAGCGTGCGCCCGAGGCACCACGCATACGACTGGATGTGGTCGCTTTGTTCACACAAAAAATACCCCCGCCTTAGAAAAAAACAACCATAGGTCACCTACATAACAATACTGCTTCCATCCTTTATCAACATAGTTTATTTAAGATAGATAAAAACAACCATAGGTCACCTACATAACAATACTGCTTCCATCCTTTATCAACATAGTTTATTTAAGATAGATAATTCAATAAATGCTTAAGATGATTTAACGGATAGTATGATGTTAAACTTTATGTCCCCTGGACATCATCTTAAGCAATGTCCACTGTATACACTTATCGCACATGTGATATCGCTGGACATGCTAGGACAAAGGAAGCTTAACCAAGAATTCTATTTTTAAGGTTCAGCGTCACAGGATGTTATTTTCCAGCAAAGTGGTCAAGAAATACCTTTACAACATCACAACGCGGGCTGCGTTGTACCGGCTGCCGCTAGGGAAGCGTGTGACGCAGTGTGCGTTGTACCGTAGGGGAAGACTTAAGAAGCCATGGAGTCATATGACTACCGTAAAGTTCGGTCTGTAAGCTGCAACTTTTCCCCCAGCTTTAAACACTGCAGCTTAAACAATGATGCAGCTTATTTGCAGAATTTTCCGATTCCAAGAGCATCACTTCCTTGTTTATTCTTAGCTCCATGTTAAGTGTCATCTGTTCACATTGTTAGTGTTATCTGCTCACATTTCTACCGGTAAATCAAAGTCCCACACATTGAAGCATTCAGACAATAGTGCAAGGTATGGAGCAGCGGCGACCTTCACCTTGTCTCAAGAGGAAAGCGACAGTGAAAATGAGGCTAAGGTTGGTGACAGTGACAAAATAGTGGAGGAAGCGCTACTAGGACTGTTTAACTCCGACACCGAAGAAGAAGTTTCAGCGGATTCAGTGGACAGGACGATGATGACACTGAATAAATGTGATACTGGTACATACCTGTATTGTATATATCTGCTGCAGCTTATAAACCAGTGCGGCTTGGCTTATTTGTGAAAAAAGTTCACAGATTTTTTAAAAATTTAGTGCATGCGGCTTATATACAGGTGCATTCAATAGAACGAACATTACGGTATATTGTCAGTCAGCTGCTGGAACCTCATTAAAACTAAACCAAGAGACTGTTGTAAAGGGGGCGTACTGTTTTACAAGGAAAGCTTTTGCTGAGCAGTGAACATAACTCAGTATTTTCTCTATTTGGCCTTGTAATTAGACTGTGCTCCCCTTCAAAACAGCCTTTCATTTTAGTTCTGATGAGGTTTGAACAGCCAACCAACAGTATGCATGGCAGACTTGAGCAGCTCAAACAGTTTGCATTCAGTGTAGACATTTCCTTAAAATATATTGCTTTTTTTAAAACTTCTGTTCAGAGTACTTGGCTGTGTTCTCCCATCTAATTGCTTTCCATGATCCTGAGCTCAGTAACCATTTAGACGGGATAGGATTCATACCAGATGTAAGTATTGTATTTCAAGGTCTATTTGCTTGAGCTGTTGCCATTATATTTTTCATGTCAGAATCCGGAAGAACCCACAGGTCCTTACCAGTTTCTTTACCACTATAACAGTCACATGGTTTCTATGCTATTCTGCCGCCCAAAGGAAGCATATTGTGTGCACTGTTAACTTTGTTTATTTATTAGTGTGTGTGTATATATATATATGTCACATGTGGGTGTGCGTGTGTGTGCGTGTGCGCACGCGTGCTATATACAGTCAACTACGCTTGACTTGATGTCGCCGGGGGATAAAAAAAAGATCAACACATCCGTTGTTCAACTCATCCGTCGCCGACCCGATGTCAAGGGATGTAACCAATATTAACTTTACATTAAAAGGGGGAGGGGGGGTGAAATGCATTCAAACTGAAAGCAATGGTCGGTCAGTGCACTACAGTTTCTAATCTTGGTTTGTCGCTCATAAAATCATAAACTAGGCGGCAGGGTGCAATACAAGAATTTGGGATACCCTCTAACGTCTGTGCTTATTAAAACCTCCAGCCGACGCTACTGGACAAGCCCGCTGACCGGATCAGTGACCTCACTCACGGGGGGAATCTTATCTGGGTCGCACTGGCCCTTGCCGACTTACACACTACCGCTGTGCACGTGGTTTTTATGTGGTCGGTAAAACATTCGCTGCTGTGCCTTATTACAGTTGATAATGAATTAACCAACGAAACATTTGTCTGTAAGTCTCTAACCAGTGATCTGACTTGGATACTGACACTGACAGCTGTAATTTTCTTCAGAACGAAGCATGATACCCCTGAGCGCTAAACAATGGTTTATCCAGATTAGCACTACATGTATTAATGAACCAACGTGGGCATTTGGGGCAAAGGTCATTGCAGAACTTGTTTCTGATTGGTTCTTAGAGAACAGACAACTCTAGATGATATTGATAGTCAGCTTAGGAGAAAATGAGATGATAATAATGCAAATGTGTTGAACAACAATTCGCATGCCGATGCTACGCCTTTTGATAGTATAGGGAGAGCCCTTGAAACTGAAAGCTTAGTCTCTGTGATTCCCACCAGTGGTTCACTGGCATTAGCTGTCAGTCAAAACACCCTCACGCCACTGTCTTGACCACAGGCCTCCAGACCTGCTCTGGCCTTGGGACTAGCCTATCAGCGTCCAATTGCTTTTGGTGTTGGGTGGTGGTATTTTTGAAGTATGCGTGGGAGGACTGAGAGGGAGGGGCATTGTCCATGACACTGTGTGTAATCGTAATGCACCCACGTGGACTCACTACCTGTGTGACTGTGTGAGAACAAAGAGAGACCTTACAGCCTATCAGCGCACTGTAGTGTACACATTATTGAGTCGCCAACAGGAGAGTGTCGGTGACGGATGGTTGAGGTGTCGACTCAATTTCATTGGTCGGACAATCGAGATCAACTCATCCGTTTGGGGTTCAACAATTGGAATAAGAGATGGGACAGGAAATCAATGTCAACACAGGCGTCGCGATGCTTGAGTTGAAGTCAACACAACCGTTTTATTTTAATATAAAATATGATGCAACGGTGCCGGTTCCACCAAAAAAGATCAACTCAAGAGAAGTTCAACTCATGTGAGTTCAACTCAAGTGAAGTCCACTGTATCATAATTTCTGTAACTGTATTGTTATGTATTCAATGATCAAAACAAATTTCCTTGTACAAGGACGAATAAAATTTATCTTATCTTATCTTTCTTATAACATAACTGACAGTATGGCCTTTTTTTTAACCTTTTTGTCTCTATGGACTGTCTCAAACATAATTCTTTTATGTCAAAGGCAAACAGACATATCAGCTATTGAAATACAGTAGTCTCCGCCTAAGAACCTGGTCAACGGGAGACAGAAAAAGCGGGTTCTTAGGCGGACCGGGCTCTTAGGCGGATACAACACGAGGCCCAGTGATACCATGTGTAATAACCACATACAGCCGTCAGTACTGTACATGTGCCATGCAAACCAAGCGCGTGGTCAATTACGTATAAAATTCTGCCCCTTGAGTCAGACAATTATAGATGTTAGGTAATGACTATGCTAATTTAGTCTACGAGTGGCCTGCTTGCACACGAAAGACGTAACTGGGCTCCATCCTTTGTGCGGTTCGCCTCCCCCTACCTTCCCTCCACCTGTTCTCTTTCACTGTACTGTGTGGCTTTGTTCTATTCCGTCTACTTGAAAGAGAATTTTGTGTTTAATATCGAAATTTTACGTAAAAGTGTGCTTGTCTCACGGTCACATGCCGGGTTCTTAGGCGGATTTTTCGTTTCAGAGCGGGTTCTTACACATGTAAATTATAGTGAAAAAATTCGGTTTCGCGGCAACAGCGGGTTCTAAGGCGGATCGGGTTCTTAGGCGGCGAGTTCTTAGACGGAGACTACTGTAGCAGTTTCTGGTGTGGCAAACCAACGTAAGTGACTGTTCTTAGTCAGAGACAATAAAGCATAAAAAGGTCATGCTGTCAATTACGTTGTTTTTCCTTTGGGGCAGCAGAAAGAATGAGACTTTTGTCGCAGTTCAGAGAGAAAACAATATTACTGAATAGCTTCTGCATAGAGGAGATTCGGATTCATGTCATGACCTCGATGTTGCCAGTGTGTCAAGCACATTTTCACACACAAAAGACTTTGGAGTCTTGAGTATATTCTGTACACAGGGGATCTCTGTGGTAAAAATGAATTGATCACAGCCTTGATTTTGATCATTATTTTTTTTTGTAACAATTTAACTTGGTTCTTCTGTTCAGCGAGACAGAAAAAGTTACTGCATCCTGCTATTGTTAGAGTTGGGGAAGGGACGTAATTCACCAGTCCCAAGATTGGAGTTGTTGAGTCTGAAGTTTTCATTTTATCATTTCCTGGTTCTCAATGGTTGTGAAGATATACTGTCTTTTTTGGCTAATTTTATTTTTATATTTTAATTTTATGATTTATGTTTGAGGGGGTCCAATCCATTGTTATGTATAGCTGCTATTGTGTGGAGAAAAAAAAAAGAGAGAGACATTGGAAACAAAAGAACCAATTAAGTTCCAAAACATGAATTAAAGAAGTTTTTTTCACAAAAAAGTGCTTAGTTTCCTGTTTACATGTATTTCTGCATAAATATTAGCAGATTTATTTCACTGGTATTTTCATATGTATAATTGTTTACCCTTTTATCCAATTTCAGCTGTACGCCATTCCCTGGTTTCTCACAATGTATGCCCGTAAGTTGCTGCCCCTCTGTCTGTGTGTATAGCTGTAACAAACTTAGAAATTAACTTTTTAGTGAATAAATCCCTAGTAATAATATTTCTTTGGATGCAAATGTGAAAGATGTTTACATTACATGCAGAGAGCAAAGATATTGAAAGAAAGTGTATCGTCTGTGATATTTTAGCATTTTTAATGGAAGTTGTAGTTTTAAATGTTTAAATTGATTATTTGAATCAGAATTTTGAAAGTTTACATTTTGTAAACATGCATTTATTAAAAGGATTAAAGACAAAGTTGTCTTTGAGGTTCAGATATAGATGTTTGATTGTTTTTTAGGTTATTAACATTGCTGTTAAATGCTGAAGGCTGAGAGAAATTTATATTAATATTTTTAATTTATGTCATAATGTTTTTTTGTTTTTTTTTTACTTTCAACCAGATGTGTTTCCAATGCATAAGATTGTTCACCTCTGGGACACATTGTTGCTAGGCAACTCATCATTCCCACTCTGTATTGGAGTATCCATCCTGCAGCAGCTGAGAGACAGACTTTTGTCATTTGGCTTTAATGAGTGTATTCTCCTCTTTTCGGACATGCCAGGTACTCATTTGTTACAGTCTGGATTTAACCACTTCATTGATGAGCATATTCACCGGCTATGAGCTGGAAATGGTCTGTTTGTTTGTGGTATGCTTGTCGACACCACTGTCTTGATTTGCCAATAACAAACAAGTGCTGCTTTTTTTCAGCAGGAGTCTCTGACACTACTTGGTCAGGGGCTTTATGAAATATCAAAGAAAAAGAGCTTAATTTCTTACCAGGATGACATCTTTTTATTGTTGTTTTTTTTTTAGATGTATTCCTTACCTTAAAAAAATGTTTTTAGTTTAAAAAAAATAAACAGTACTGAAATATTATAAACACCCCCCCCCCCCCCCCCCAAAATAAAACAAAAAAGAGAATTAAATTCATCCAAAGAGTTCATAGAATATTTCACAACAAAAAGATCACATCCACAGTTGTGTAAGTGCATTTGAGTAGTTTCATCATAGGACCGGCAAGATACAATGCCAAACATGTGGCAAAAACTTAGTATGGATGTGCTGTTACTGTATTTTCGTACCACTTTGATTGTACTCATGTTTATTCCACTTTGTATCCCCAGAGATCGACATTGAACGATGTGTACAGGACTCAATTAAGATATTCTGCAATACTCCCAAGAGTGCCACCTACAGGCAGCACGCTCGACCAGTGAGGTCTGGACGTTCGGAGGAAAAACCAAACTTATCTTACTACAGCAGAGACTACCATGATCAGCCACAGACAGAATTGGTGAGGTTGTAGACTGGATGATAAAGACATCATCACTAGAGACTTGTCATTGATTTCATGTCATTTTGTGATCTTCTAAGACAATTCTTCATGCCAGCAAACTATTATCATTAGTGGTGCGTCTGGGAGACTTCTTGCTTTGCATGATTCTGCTTTGGACTCATTATTTCATTATGAGATTTGCTAGGATGTATACTCACTATATACTGGACTTCTTGTCACTCATCACAAAATTTGATGGGCAGTCTTCGCAAACAATTTTTTGTAATGTGTAATTCACATGAAGTAGAACTCTTGTGTTACATAATCATGAACTTTGTATTTTGAATCATTTAATCCTCGCTTTATGTTGCTGTTTGTCAAAACTTCTTCAAGAGATGTAGAAAGTGTACATAGTGATTTCCAATTTCCATTGAATATGAAACGTATTCTCGGTTCATTAATTTTAGACATGATTACATACACTATATTGCAGATTTCCTGTTCTCTTCTCAGCTTTCGATTATATTCATAAATCTTGAAAGAAGCCAGTTTTTCCACTTGTGGATTTACCTCTATGGCAGTACATATTTTCATTTTCAGTCTATGGAGCCCATAACCCTGGAAGAGCTCAAGGGGGAAAAATGTCCACGAATTTCAGCGGAAGACTTGATAGAGTTAGGAGAATTGGCTGGATCAGGCTACTCTCGTAGTCCCACCAAGAAACGACAGAATAGCAAACCAATGATCCTGATTGTGGATGTGCGCTCATTTGATGAGTATCCTTGTATCATTGTGTATGGGTGACAGTGAGGCTGTTCATGAGAATGCTGCACATCATTAAATGCAGCAATAAAACTAATTTTCTACAGTAACTAATCTGTTATATCATAACTTTTGGATAAATTGATAAAAACTGCCAAATGTGAGCTAGAACCGGTAATTTAGAACAAAGTACTAATGTATTAGAACTATAATATTAATGTTTATCACTGGTGTCACAAAAGACATTAAAGGACATATGAAAGACTTTTTGCAAAATGCTCTACAAAACCTCTGCTACACGATGATGCAAATAACTCCAATAGTGAAATTTTCACATCATGACTGGTTTTCTTAGGCTGCCTGACATATTTACAGTGATAAACATTGGACCATCATGTTTAACGACACACTGCTAATAACGAAAACTTCGGGACAGCGAAAACATTTTAAATCCCCGTTTTTTTATTTTCTGCTATTTGAGTTATATAATAATTAATATACCTGAATAATGACAATCGATAACCTAAACACCTGTTATAGCGAGAGAATTACAGTGTGTAATTTTGAGTGTGCATGGAAAAATTGTAAAGGCGGCTGCAATACAGCATGTAGGGAGTTAGACATAATGTACAGGTATTTTTATTTGTTTGTTACTATATGCCTACCACGCCACCTTGCGAGTTGTGACCCCACCTTGCCATCTTGAGCTTAAGCCCAGTATGCTTTTTCTCCCTACTGACCACGTGCTATGACCAGCACACTGTGTGGTCAGTTCAGAGTTATGACTCATCACTCAGTGAGGCAAATGGGGCAGGCTATGTAGGCTACAGTCGTGTAGCTTTGTCTGACATGTGCACTGTCTGGTCACTACCTGCGATGTGCAATAATTATTACATGTAGCACATCATTGATCGTCACTGCTCTTTTCCGCACACCAATTGCTCTTTGTCTACACTGGGCTGACCACGTGCCCACACTCCCTGTATCGCTATCACATGGCCCCTCTGTTCATATTCATTGAACAATACAGTATGGGAAACCACTGGAAACAGGCATTTCTGTGTTTCTAACTTTTGCAACTCACTCTGATCTCGTCTCATAATTCAATCAAAACACAGCTACCGTCGGCATCGGTGGAAAGGATATGTTAACAAGGGAGGCGACAATAAAAATTTAGAGGGGGGTGCGGGGGGATTTTTATCCCTTGTCTTGCTTTTTATCCTCTTTCTTGGAATAGCGAGACCTCGGATATGGCAAGACATTTTTGATAGGACATTACATTTCAATATAACCACCGAATATCATTTCGTACAGATTGTTAAGGTTCACATTTATTTATCATATTGCATATGTGTAGGTACTGTGGAGTAATTATGCACATAGTTTGGTTAATGTGGTCACAGTGTGAAAAATATTGTACTGCATCCTTGACTCATGGTCATAGATATCGCAGAGGAACTTTGCAAGGAAGCATAAATGTCCCATTTCAGACAGCCTTTTCACCTGAGGGAGATCTTAATCCTTGTCCAGCTGTGCAAACGCTCAATTCAAGACGGCACCAAGTCCTGGCTGTGGTGGGCAATAGGGGTCGCAACGCTGCAAATGTAAGTGGATTATCCTTTTATTTTTAGTGTTTCATGTACAGTAAAACCTCGCTATACCGCCACCCGTTATACCGCCATTCCCGCATACCGCCAGCTTTTTCCCGTGGTACGGATCTGACACCTATACAAAGTCACTGAAAATCTCGTTATACCGCCATCCGCCAACACTTTGACTGCTACATTCATAACTTGAGTATAGTAAATATTGCTCGTTATAGCGCCAACGTAAATTTAACCCCCACTCCCCACCTCCTAAATCCAGCTAACAGACGGAACATCACATGGCGTCACAGTCTGTGCTTGTTACTCAAACACCAATCCTACTACACAGTCCTCGCTTTTGAAGTCCTGATAGCCTAAAGGCCTACTGATGGGGCATGTAGTGAGAAAGACGGGTCACAGTTCAATAGAGAGTTTGCGAAAGAACGTAAGCTCGCCCGAGGTGATGCTTCAACTGGTTCATACCGGTTGCAGGGTACGATGCAAACAACGCACGTTTGTTGCAGAATTGTAATGTAGCATTATTTGTCGTGTTGCAATACATAATACTTTTACTCTAAAGGTGCGATTTCCTGAATAAATAAACTCCAACACACATAAACACAAAAAAACAACAACAAAAAAAATACAAATGAAAGCAATGTAAACTTCAAAATGACAACGGAGGTTTATGTCCAGTGGAGAGATAAGGGAGATAACTGCAATATTTTAGACGTTAGCCAGTCCAATGTTGGTAAATTACTTATTTCCTTTGTTCTACATGGTATTTTCGTTGTACCGCCATTCTTGTTGTCGCGATGTGGGTTACATGGGGATATTTCGACTGACACTCTTTCGAGGTCCGCTCCCACAATCGACGAACACACAAAAATAAATACTTGCACTCTAGAAACTAAATAAATCAATTGCTTTCAATTTTAGCAGAACTGTAGAGCAGTTTAATTACAGGAATTAATGTAACAAAATATAATTATAAATATATATATCAATTCAAAGGCAACTGAATCTAACTAATGGAACTACTTGCAGGTCATATGAGTTATATGGCAAATAGAATCCGCGCACGTGGCGACAGATTTAACAGTTTAAATTCTATTAATTCAATGAGACATGTTATGATGTGGACATTTCCTCTAGACACGCCATGGAGAATGCTTGTACAACCATGCGTTGTCTGGCGGTAGCTCTGAAACTGTCTTCAAAAGTAAGTAGAACGGTTCACTTTCATCATTACAAATTAGTATAGACTCTCACCATGCGGCCCTCACTGGGAGTGAGAGCGCTGGATGTAAAAGCTGTGGGTTTATATCAAACCAAGTAGCTTAGGCTCTGGAGCTTTAAATCAGGCCCCTCACAATGGACTGCTCAACTGCGTCTCCATGTCCCTCATCTGGCTGAGGACTATCGCCGTCCACCTCGTAAATGGATTTTCTACATGTGGCCCAGAACTAAGTTCTGTATGGCCTTAAATACTGGACTGCATCTGCAGCTTACCGTCTAACTCCTGGATTGTGATTGGTGCAACCACTTCTAGCTCAGCTGCCGAACTGAGTTATTTTAAGTAACAGCCCTACGCAACGACCTTGGGTCGACATCAAAGGTCGAATTACTTCAATACAATATAATATAAATTTTATAGCAATAAATTCTTAACATGTTCAAAACCCCGAGCTTTTACTCTGGATCACGGTTTTTCTGTACGTCAACAGACGTCTCAATAACATTTAATTCCTACTCACCCCTTCCCTCTTTACTACCCCTAGTTCAAAACACGAGATACAACAAGTGCTCAGTCATGCACACCTACGCTGTCCCTCTATCCTTCCCCACCTTCTGTCTATCTATCAGGGAAAAAACTGTTCAAAACACATTGTTTACGAGACCAGCTCAAGGCCAAGTTATGCTGGCTCGTACAATAATTACGTTTCTAAAAATTACTTACTGCTCTCGCAAAAATTTACTCTTATGAATTAAATCTGGTCTTGACACATCCCCCACCCCAGTGAAAACTTAGGGTTTGAACGACACAATGTGTACTAAAGTCATTAAGTCAGAATACATTTGGAAGCCATATGGAAAAACTATAGCGTTAACTGAAAGTCATGAAAAAAATTGTTGAGAACGTGCATTCTGAAGGACATATGCGACGTTCTATAATATATGTGGTAATTGTGTATAGTGTAATATATGTAATGTAACAATATCGTTACAATTAAAGTGATAACCTATTTCACAAAGACATACTGTAAAGACTTAAAATATTGAGCATCTAGCTCATAGCTTCACTGAGCGTAATTATGACATATATAACATGTAGAAACAATGGTTAATCTAACGTAATGGTATCCTGGCAGCAGTAGGTCTGGTCCCTTGGTTTGCCATTTCCTCATCTCATTGACCCGCAGACAAAGGCATCAAGGTTGTCTGGAACTCAGGTCTTGGTCAGAATGGACGCTAGTGGATAAAGGAATCACATAAATTTTGAGAAAGTATGCCCATAACTTGTAGGACAAATAATGTGAAACCATCCACGGTCTCCGAATAAGGTGAAAAATGCTCAACCTCAATGTTTACAGACTATATAATGATACTAAATTAACCGGGACAACACATCGGCTTGTAGATTATCATTCCCAGGTATAGCTCTAATGGTAAATTTGTATTCCTGGAGCGCAAGGCTCCATCGGGTAAGTCGCGCATTTCTCGCTCTGTTCGACTTGAGGAATAGTAATGGACGATGATCCGTTTCAATTATAAATTCGGACATTAATAAGTATCGAGAAAATGCATCGACCGCGTAAACAATCGCGAGACACTCACGTTCGATAATCGCATATCGAGTCTCTCTATCAAGTAGCTTCCGGCTTGCGTAAAAGCACGGACGTAAGAAACCTTCATGCTCTTGGAGCAACACGGCGGCGATACCTTTATCCGACGCATCTGTACGGACGACGAAGGTCTGGCGAATATCTGGTAAAACAAGCAGGGGGAAAGTAGAAAATAAATTCTGAATAGTCTGAAGGGCATCAGCGCACTGAGGCGTCCAGACGACTTTATTTGGAAAATTCTTCCTCGTTAGATCAGATAACGGGGCTGAAAGGGAAGAAAAGTTTGGTATGAACTTCCTGTAGTAATTCAAAAGTCCCAACAAGCTACGGACTTGTTTTTTAGTTTTAGGGGGTTGAAGTTTCAAAATAGTGGATATTTTGCGATTGTCTGGAGTCTGAACCCCGCGGGTTATGGTATGACCCAAGAAGTTTATGTGGGAATAGCCCAAGAAGACCTTACTGGGCCTCGCGGTAAGGCCAGCTCGGCGAAGAGTGGCAAAGACTTCACGAAGGGCCATCAAGTGGCCAGCCCAATCGGTCTGAAAAATACATATATCATCGAAGTAGGATAACACGCAGCGCAGTTCATTTAATAAGATGTTCATCATGCGCGCGAAAGTTGCTGGTGCAGTAACCAGTCCAAAAGGCATATATTTCCATTGCATTAAACCCAAAGGGGTTTGAAAGGCTGTATACTGTTTACTATCCTCTTCGAGAGGAATCTGCCAATATCCTTTGGATAAGTCTATTTTAGAGAAGATAGTGGCGTTAGATAACCGCGCGAAAAGGTCCTCCTGATTGGGAATGGGTTCCGCATCATAGATGGTAATAGCATTGAGCTTTCTATAGTCAATGCAGAAGCGCACGGTATCGTCTTTCTTCTTGACTAACACAATGGGCGAGCAATAAGGGCTTGTAGACCGCTCTATTACGCCTAATTGTAACATTGCACGTACCTCGGTGATTATTGTTTCGTGAGCGTGCAGCGGGTACGGGTACGGTTTTACAAAAACAGGCACGTCTGTCTGGAGACGGATTACATGTTGGACTAAAGACGTAGAACCGGGCAGGTCAGTGAACACTGTCGCAAATTCTTGGAGCAGGTCCGTAAGGTCCTGTTTTTGAGACGGCGTAAGCTCATCACTGATATTAATATCACTGATGCTCTCGGAGGCTTGTAATATGGGCAAGGATCTGTCGATACTTAACGGGTCCTCGTCGTCGACAGTAACTAAAGCCGCGTTGGCCCTTGCGATGACATGAACGGAGTCGCCTCGACGACGATCATCGCTAGGCAGGTACTTTTTGAGCATATTAATATGGAATACTTTTTGCTGCCCGCGGATGTCTATCAAGTAATTGACTCTGGAGAGTCTCTTTTGGACTCTATATGGTCCCTTCCACGTTAGAAGGAGTTTATTTTGCGTTTGAGGCAAAAGTACAAGTGTCAGATCTCCGACGGTTAAGGCGCGCATTTGGGCGCCCTGATCGCGATAAAATTTTGAAGAACTCGCTCTAGCGCATGCAAATTGCAGAGCGGTTTTGCATGCATTAATAATTCGTTGTCGGAGATCGACAACATATTGATACGCGGAGCGCGTATCATAATCATCGGTTTCCGAACCGGTGAACAATTGACTAAGAATGGCCATCGGGCCACGTGGTTTACGTCCGTATAATAGTTCAAATGGGGAGAAACCCGTGGACGCGTGCGGGAGTTCCCTATAGGCGAAAAGAATAGCGGGGAGCTGACGGTCCCAGTCTCCTGGTCTATCGGCAGATACGCGGGCTAACATTGCCTTCATGCTCGCGTTCCACCGCTCGCAACAACCGTTTGATTGCGGATGATAGGGGGACGTTAATTTCTGCCTAATGCCCGCTAACTCCAGCACCTTTTTGTATAGTTCAGAGGTGAATTGTGGACCTCTGTCGGAAAGAATCTCGCCGGGAAATCCGACTCGCGAGAAAATAGTCATAAGCGCTTCAGCGATATGGTCAGCCGTAATGTCTTTCAAGGGAATAGCCTCAGGCCAGCGCGTCGCGTAGTCGATGACCGAAAGAATAAAACGGTGGCCCCTATCTGATTTAGTAAGAGGGCCCACCAAGTCAATCGCGACCCGCTGAAATGGGATTGAGACTGGAGGCATTTCCTGTAGGGGCGCGCGCGATGCCTTACCTTTGGGTGTACGTTTTTGACACACATCGCAGCGCGCCACAAAACGGTTGACGTCCGCGTATACTCCAGGCCAAAAAAAATGTGCCAATATTCGTGACTTGGTTCTGGCTGAACCTTGGTGGCCTGAAAAGGAAGTGTCGTGCGCGAGACGCAAAATATCACGACGGAACGACTTAGGAACTACCAGCTGTTCGACGGCGTCGCGTTTATTTCTGAAATTTCTATAAAGTAATTTATTCTTAATAAGGAATGGAGAGGCATTTCCATTCTGAGGTTGAACCCTCGCAAACAGCGGTTGAAGTGAAGAGTCGTTTTGTTGTTCTCTGTAAAAAATGGAAGGCGTGACATTGAAATCAAAAACGGGGGTCGCTAAATTACTATCCGGTGGACGCTTTGACTGTTGTCGGGTGATTACACACGCAACTTCTTCTGTCCAGATGTTCAAGTCGCCGTCAGGTGTATCGTTCACCTGTGGTAAGTTACCAATTATTAAATCGGCAACCGGATTCGGTAAAACACACGCCGTTACGATACCGGTAATAAATGGCGTGGCGACGTAGACCTCCGCGAGTCGGAAACGCTCGACGGAGCCCCCAAAAGTAATACATGTTGCCTCTTGTTCAATAAGTTGGGTCGGTCGAACCAAAGACTCCCGGACACCTATGGTGGTGCATCCTGTATCCCGTAACACGGACGCGGGTATGGCATTTACATGACCTTTATATAATGTCAATGACCCGTGCTGATGAAGGGCCGACATCACCGGGACGGCGCCCGTCATGGGCGACGTGAGTTCGACGGGGCTGACATTCTGTGCAGCCGGAACTACGACAGTGCAAGCATTCGCAGCCTCGAATTTTACTTTACAATCCTTTGATATATGCCCAGGTCTATTGCACCGATAGCACCTGATAATATTCACGTTACGTTGGGGTGGCATTGGAGGCGCGTTATATGGAGTAGTAAAATATGCCCAAGGAGGTGGGCATGGTGGGCCTTGATACTGGAAGCCCTTGTAATTATCCCGACGCGGTGGACCAGAAAAATTTTGCGCTTGTGGTCCAGTGGGTGGTCCAGCACGTCGCGGAAAACCGCGCGATCGATTCGGTGGCGGTTGGGAGTATGCCCTCGGAGACGGTGTCTGGCGATTAGTAGGACGGGAATTTCTACTTCCCGCAGGTGGAGCACCACTGACTCCGGCATAAAAGGGTTCGCTTGTTTTTGGTTTCGCCAGCGAACGATTGGGATGGGCAGAAGCGTACTGCTCCGCCAACGATGTGGTTTCTATTAATGTTTTCGGTGCCCACTCTTTAAGGTGGGACACCAGATCAGGGTGACACGCGTTATAAATTTGGTCCTTTAATATTAGCTCGTACAGCCCTTGAAAGCTACTGTCAGCGATGCCGGCTAACTGAATCCAGCGGTCGAGGTAGTGCTTTAATCGATCAACGTACGTAGAGAAGTTTTCGGATGGGTCCGGTTTACACGTCCGGAATCGTTGGTGAAACCCGTCCTCTGTATGTTGAAATCTTTTGAGAAGAGCCTTTTTAAGGACATCATAGTTTTTAGAATCTTCAATATTGAGGCCATGAAATACCTCAAGCGCACGACCAGTCAATAAATTTGCAAGGCACGAAGTCCATTCCGTGCGGTCCCAACCGGCGGCTACAGCGTGGAGCTCAAAGCGATGGATGTAAGAATCGATGTGGTCGATCTTATCATTGTAGGTCGGTAGCTTCGGCTTAGTTTTAACATTATTCGCGGATGCTAGCGGAGCCGCGGTGGGCTGGATGGCCTGCAATTCTAGTTTCTTTAGAAAAATTTCATGCTCTCTTTGAGCCGCGTTCTCAGCTCTTTTTCGTTCTTCTTTTTCTCTTTCTCGTTCTTCTTTTTCTCTTTCTCGTTCTTCTTTTTCTCTTTCGTGTCGTTCTTTTTCTCTTTCTCGTTCGCGTTCCTCGGCCTTCTCGGCTCGTTCTGCGGCGCGCTCCTCTCGAGCCAGCTCTTGGTCTTCCTTTTGTTTCCTTTCGCACCAAGCGGGTAGCTGATCATCGGGGACGCCCAACAGCTTCGCCGCGTTAATATAGGCAGAGTAATCAGTCATTATGGTTAAGACTCCGAATAGGTCTCTATATGAGATCTAGTATTGATAAAGGTCAGGTATCCGGATCCTTCACGCGATAACCTGCGTACAGTGAACTATGTTAGCACTGTATTCTTTACGATTATCCGATTAAAATAACAATCTTAATTATTAACCTGAAGTTATCAATTATCCCTGAGGCCAATTGACCTCGTCGGGTGGCCGCTACTAAGAACGACGAATTACCAACACTGTTCCTTCGTTATACAACTTGCAGTGTCCTTACTGTTATCACTGCGTAACTAATGTTTATGACGTATAAATCAACGACAATTTTATTTCGTTGATTAAAATTACAGCTATCTTTATATAGCTATCGTATATTTTAAATTCCGAGGTAAATTCTATTACCTGAAGTTCTTTTTAAGAACTACTATTTCAGTACTTAGTTACTGAAGATTCAAGGCAGGTGCACAACTGCGCTTGAATGGGGAATCTCTATTCCCAACAATATATCTAACTTCCGGCCTATGAGCCTTACTCGTCACAACAACCAGAGAATATAATCAATGCGTCAACATTGACGCATGATTCACACAGGCAATATATTTAAGAAAAGGAATGTATAATTACAATGTACGTAAGGTGTAATAAAAAAAAAACAACACGAAACTCGACGCTAGACTAACAAGAAAAGACGGACAATAACAAACTCTACAGTCTGAACATATTTACAGATAGGATTAAGAAGAGGACAAGAGAGACGTCTTCCTAAAACAACGAGGAAGATAGAAACGCTACAATCTAAACAAAATGTACAGATCCCTATCAAAGTCTATTCTCACGAATGCGAATCCTCACTGTTTTAATCACCACTGGTTGTTGCGAGACCGCAGACGTTGTCGTCGAAACGGCAAAATCGGCGACCAAGCCACCACTTTGGCACAGAGGACACGCACACGTAAGAACGCCCTCGCCACCGCCCGTGGGTTCCTAAACACAGAGAAAAAGTAAAATGAGCCTGTAAAACAGAAGGAGGAACACTCAACTCCTTAACGCAGACGATATTAAGGATGGAATCACTTAACTCAAGGAACTGGTGGAGATTCCTTTAGCCTTTGCGTACACCACAGTCAGTACGTTTGTCTTTCTTCGTTTAGTTATGTTGAAGTCTCCTTGGCCTCGATCCTCGGGTCAATGGGAGAGCCGGAAATATGTGGAACAAATAATGAAAGAAAGCAGTATACAAAACTAAATACAATGAAGTAATTAAAGTAGCTCAACGTGAAGACCACGTGAGCACTGAAACTGAAAAAAAAACAAAAGTTAATCAAAGAGAAAAACGATATACTCTAATCTAAATAAACTATAAACTAAACAATGGTGTGTAGTGTCCCCTCCAGTGTCGCGAAGTGGGTTACATGGGGATATTTCGACTGACACTCTTTCGAGGTCCGCTCCCACAATCGACGAACACACAAAAATAAATACTTGCACTCTAGAAACTAAATAAATCAATTGCTTTCAATTTTAGCAGAACTGTAGAGCAGTTTAATTACAGGAATTAATGTAACAAAATATAATTATAAATATATATATCAATTCAAAGGCAACTGAATCTAACTAATGGAACTACAGCTTTTATAAAGACTAACGAATTCAATCTAACTACTTGCAGGTCATATGAGTTATATGGCAAATAGAATCCGCGCACGTGGCGACAGATTTAACAGTTTAAATTCTATTAATTCAATGAGACATGTTATGATGTGGACATTTCCTCTAGACACGCCATGGAGAATGCTTGTACAACCATGCGTTGTCTGGCGGTAGCTCTGAAACTGTCTTCAAAAGTAAGTAGAACGGTTCACTTTCATCATTACAAATTAGTATAGACTCTCACCATGCGGCCCTCACTGGGAGTGAGAGCGCTGGATGTAAAAGCTGTGGGTTTATATCAAACCAAGTAGCTTAGGCTCTGGAGCTTTAAATCAGGCCCCTCACAATGGACTGCTCAACTGCGTCTCCATGTCCCTCATCTGGCTGAGGACTATCGCCGTCCACCTCGTAAATGGATTTTCTACATGTGGCCCAGAACTAAGTTCTGTATGGCCTTAAATACTGGACTGCATCTGCAGCTTACCGTCTAACTCCTGGATTGTGATTGGTGCAACCACTTCTAGCTCAGCTGCCGAACTGAGTTATTTTAAGTAACAGCCCTACGCAACGACCTTGGGTCGACATCAAAGGTCGAATTACTTCAATACAATATAATATAAATTTTATAGCAATAAATTCTTAACATGTTCAAAACCCCGAGCTTTTACTCTGGATCACGGTTTTTCTGTACGTCAACAGACGTCTCAATAACATTTAATTCCTACTCACCCCTTCCCTCTTTACTACCCCTAGTTCAAAACACGAGATACAACAAGTGCTCAGTCATGCACACCTACGCTGTCCCTCTATCCTTCCCCACCTTCTGTCTATCTATCAGGGAAAAAACTGTTCAAAACACATTGTTTACGAGACCAGCTCAAGGCCAAGTTATGCTGGCTCGTACAATAATTACGTTTCTAAAAATTACTTACTGCTCTCGCAAAAATTTACTCTTATGAATTAAATCTGGTCTTGACACTTGTTATACCGCCAATTTTCTGTTTGCCCCTTACTTGGCGGTATAACGAGGTTTTACTGTAATAGCACACCTGCCAACTTCCGCAACACCAGATCAGGGGCAATAAGGGCAAAAATTCAGAATAGTGAGTGAAAACTCAGATTCACCATTGCTGAACATCATATACTCACCTATTGATGTCTAATGTCATGAAGTTGATTAAATGTGTAAACTTCAACAATGCACACCTAGTAGGTTGTCCAAACTGATTTTTATTTTTTATCATAACTCACCAGTTATTGTCCTGGAGCTTGCTTTTCCAAGAATTTTTATACCAAATTTATTATTCTGGCTTAAAGGCTTTGAAAGTTATGGCATTTTCAAAAATGCAAAAAACACCTCGAATTTGCTACCTTTTGCAAATTGCTTGATAGTTCAACTGTGACCACCCATAAAATAATGGTTAAATGAGTCATGGCATTGAAAATTCTCAGTTTCCACGTCAAGGGGGCATACAATACAGCACGCCCAATTTTTTTCAAGGGGTACAAGTACCATACAATCATCTCATTTTACTTTTTTAGTCAATCAAATTTCATCCGATGTCATTTTTTTGTGAACCTTTACAAGGGAGACAAAAATAATGTTTTTTTTTAACTGAAAAGGAGCTCAACCTTGTTCCGGTGTAACAGGCCAAAATATACCCCCCGTCCAGAATACCCCGGGGTTACTTTGGGCTAGGCCAGACTATACCCCCCAGTCCAGATTATACCCCCTGCTTTTTCTTTAAAAACAAGCCAAGACCACCGTTTATTTCAGCCTGTTCTTCATCACTGTCATCAGATATCATATTAATACATACATGAACACATTCTTGACACCAACAAGTCATAATGCAATTTAGAGAAAATAATAATAACAGTTTATTTCAGCCTTAGTTTACTTTGGTGTACATACATACATTCTCGACTCCTGTAAATCATGATGCATTTTAGAAGGAACAAACATGCATTAGAGTTGAGTACAAAAGAGTTGAGTATCCATTCAAACTGACATGATTAGACTTCAGCATTAATTTCACTCATGTGTGTTGATATTATTATTATTATTATTTTGATAGTTGGTTGGCCATGAGTAAAACATGCATTGTATTTTTTGTTACAATGATGTAGAGAGAAAAGGCCAGAAAAGAACACACAGAAAAAAAACAAAAAAAAACAATGATAATCCAACTGACAGGTAGTGCAATTCCATCATCCAGCAGAAATAAAACTAAATAGGCACTAAATGTTTGCGACTGCTAAACTCCACCTGTCCAGATCCACTTGAAACGTTACAGAATGCTAACCAGTAATAATGATAACAATAAGAACACGAAATCATGTTATTTACTCTTGAAAATATAGAGAAATATCAATTCAGAATCATCATCATCATCTTGGAAATTGCAAAGATATGAAAGGGAGTGTAAAAATGGCAGCGTATGCCTACAAATCATTCTAGAATTTATAAGCAGCAATGTATGTGTATCAACTATATATAAAAATGTGTTAAATCTTTTCAAATATTCAAGTAGAACTGGACAGAAAGCTTTAGTGAAATAGCCTTGACAGTTGTGTAGGCCGACAGAGTAAGTCCACAGAGACAAAAGTAGTGCATTGTAAAAGGTAATTAGATCTATAGCATGTTGAGGCAAAATTCAATGGATCATGTTACATTAACAGTATTTCTTGTTAGTGAGTATCATTCTTTGATAGGTATTTGTAGAAAGATGTATATTTCATGTACATTACGGTTTAAGACACTGGATTAGTTTGCAAGGCTTTTGAAAGATTGAACCAATGTATTGTAGTAAATAAGGGAATGTCACTCGCGAGTGAAATAATAATAATAAAAAAAAAAAGACCTTGTCCGTCTTTACCTGCCTAAGCTTAACACGTCCCTTGCCAAGGGATTTAACATCTGTGTATTTGTACACAAAAAAATATTTAAAATGACTTCATTTTTATGAGTCCGTTAATTATTTCATCCATTGGGACTAAGTGTATGTCAGTGCCAAACAAACAGTACCGTGCAAATTTTACTCAGTGGCAACCGACTACAAAAACAACTACAACATGCCAACGAATGTGAGTGAAAGTAATCCAGTGCCTTAAACCATGAGCTACATAAAATGTATACATTTCTACAAATACGCTATCAAAGAATTTACTAACAAGACATGTTCATGCAACATGATCCATTGAATTTTTGCCATAACATACTGTAATTACTTTCTGCAATGCACTGTTGTCTCAGTGGATTTAATCTGTCATTTTGCCTGACTATCAAAGCTACTTCGCTAAAGCTTTCAGTCCAGTTCTACTTGAATAGTTGAAAAGATTTAACACATTTTTCTTTACATGATGTACTTGGTATATAATACACACATTATTGCTGCTTATAGATTCTAGAATGATGTGTAGGTCATTTTTATATTCCCTCTTATCTTTATATTATTCCAAGATGATGGTGATTCTGATATTGATTATATCCTCTTTATTTTCAAGAGTAAATAAGATGATTTGGTGTTCTTATTGTTATTATTGTATATTACTGGTTAGCTTTCTGTAACGTTTCAAGTGGATCTGGACAGGTTAAATTCATTATGTGAAACAATTTTAGTACGGTATGTATTTAGTTTTGTGTGAAGTATTTAATGTCTGCTGGATGATGGAATTGCACCATCTGCCAGTTCAGTTGTTAAAATGTTGTTGTTGTTTTTTTCTCTATGTATTCTTTCCTGGCCTTTCTCTCTGCATCAGTGTAACTTTGTATGTAGATCTAATTGTTCCGACATATCAAGCACATTTCTGATTTTCAAAAATTAAAATAAAATTCAGATAAATTTACACTTAGGAGTCTTATAATTAGTTCATACCTTGCCACTAAGTATATGTTAGTGGGGCCAAACAAAAAAATCACAATGCATGTTTAACTCATGGACAACTAATTATAAAAAAACCAAAACAATAATAATACCAACGGACACAAGTAAAATTAGTGTTCAAGTATTATTATAATATAATCATATCAGTTTCAATGGATTTTCAATCCTTTTGTATATCAATGCTTTTTAAGCATGTTTATTTCCTTTTAAATATATTATTATAATTTACAAGAGTCAAAAATGTAACTATGATATCTGATGACAGTGATAATGGACAATTCAAACTAAAGTTGAAATAAACTGCGGTCTTGACTTGTTTTTAAAAAAAAGTAGGGGGTATAATCTGGACTGGGGGGCTATAGTCTGGCCTAGCCCAAAGTAAACCCCGGGGTATAAACTGGCCTAGCCCAGAATATACCCCGGGGGATATTCTGGGCTAGGCCAGTTTAACCCCGGGTATAGTCTGGCGGGGGTATAATCTGGCCTGCTACACCGGCATTGAATTAGCACTGAGCGTCAGACAAAGGTGACGAAATCAAACACTGGGCGGGTCTATAGAAAGTCGGCTGAAACATGCCCCGTGTCTGACGTTGGCATCTATTATATATTTCAGTAACTTGCAACCTCTGGCATGACTAACTGACCAAACTATACACTCTTCGGGCCTTAAATTTGGCAGGAAGGTGGCAATTGAGATAAGGAAGATGATGGCTATAATTAAAAGTTGTTTACTTCGACCATGTGTGCGCAGCTCATGGCAAAAACGGCAAGACTATACCTCGTTCATGCAATATAAACACACAGCTTCACACATTAAACAATACAAAAGATAGTATATCTTGACAGGGGAAGAACTGAGCTTTATTTTAATGTAGGATGCATGCTGCTTTACATAAAAACACACAGCAGAAGTAGGCTTGTAATGTTAGCCTAAAATTATGCCAAGAGGGGCTCTTCAGCCAGGCAGTTTGGACTACCTACATGTATATATTTAGTAGTTTTTCTCCTCAGCAGCCTTTACAAAGGATGTTTGCTCTTGCTGCAAATTTTTGTTATTGATGTTCAAGCAGGGAACATAAAATCAGTGTAGTACATATGTACCAAGAATCCAGAATGGCTAGCACTGCTTTCGGGAATTTGGGAGTAGGTCTAAAATCCAAGATAATCCCTGCTTTTTAGGGATGGTTAGTTGATCTGACATATACATACATATATACATGCTATTCTGCAGTCCATTTCCACCACAGTATAACAGGCTTATACCTAATATTAAATGGTGGTGTTACTTCGGCAGTTCATCTCTTATTAAATGAAGTACATGTACCATAAAATTATGGGTATTCTGTTAAGCATGAATGCAGTGAATGCAGCGCAACTCCACATATTGTGATAAACATGGGTAGTGCTTGATTTTCCTGGTCTAATTTTGTCTATTTTCAGTTTGCCAACGAAATGGTGCGGCTTGGATATGCCAGAGTTTGTGTCCTGCACAAAGGCATTGATGTATTCAGAACAACTGGTCTCATCACTGTTCCTCCAGCAGATATTTAACTACAGATACTGGCGTTTTTTGTTCTCTAATTGCTTGCTATTTGAAAGCAGAGGCATGTGTACTCAGTGCAAAATCATAAATAGACACACCTCACTATGAGAGGACATGATAAAAATGAACACAAATACAGTGTGTAGGTACTAGTACAAGTATCAACTTGGCAGGAAAATTACTTACTTACACTTTTGTATAAAAGTGGCTAACTGCAGTGAGGAAGGACTCATATTGAATGAAGATTGCCGTATGCCAGGTTAGCTAAGTTGTGTTAAAAAATTATCAAAGACAGCCTCATCACAAAGTACATTACTTTAATTGGTAAATACTGCCATTATGGTCTGCCTGCGCATGAAAAAATATGTAAATGATAGAAAATCGCAGTCCCTTTGCCAAGTCTCCATGCCAACACGGATTCACCCCATGCAGACAGATGTTAGGTGTTTGGTTAAGGCTCTATATTGATTATCAGTGAAGTGAAGAAAATTTACCAATAGAAAATTTGTGGAGAAAAAAAAGGTTTCAACAGGACGATGGGTACTTCAACTTGATTTGACCTCTGTGTTCACTGAACAAGTCGTCGCTATGGTGCAAGACTCCCGTAACTGACATTTTTTGCCAAAATAATTTTTTTGTTGTTTGGGTCTGAAAATTAATGGCGCACCTTGCTTGTGCCTAAAGCTCGAGACTCAATTCCTATAATATATAAATAACAATATTGCAATAATCACATGCATTGTCTTTAGAATTTGCTGGCGACAATAAGCCAAAGAAAATCAGTTTTTTTGGCTCTCCTGTAAAATTTTTGAAATATTAGTTACGGGAGTCTTGTGTATTTAATTGAGCAGCTGCATTGATCCTGTTAGTGTTACCATTTTGAATGTATTTTTGTATAGTGCACACCATGATAAGAGGAAGGCCGCGCGGAACGTGGAGAAGAGCCAGAGAAAATGATGTGCAACGAAGCGGAAAGACTTGGAATAATGTAAAGAGACTGGCCCATGATAGAGAGGGATGGAAAGTGTTTGTTGGTGGCCTATACCCTGATCCAGGGTGAGAAAGGCAATGATGATGATGATGACACCATGATACCTAGTCTTTAGATTTATTTGTGAACGGAAGGATTTTATGAACTTTGTATTGTAAAATATGCATGGAGCACTTCTATAGTACAATAGTTAATTGTCTCATGCAAAAATTTGAAGAAAACTATATGATACTGAACCTGTGTTGTCATCAAATTGTTTCTTAATGCATGAATTGTTCATTGTCAGAATTCTTCTCAGGCTTGTTTCTGTAGGAAAAATGTCACATTTTTATGTAAGACTTAAAAAGAGCAGACATCTGACTTCACAACTCCACACCTCTACTGTTTTTATCTAGTGTCAGCTGTTTAGACTAGAAATTGTTGTTGAGTTTCAAGAAGAAACCCACTGTGGTGATAAGCTGTTTTATAGATTCCAAATTTAATGTTATGTGAATTATATGATGGTGATGCTTGCAAAGTGTTATTGTGAATGTTTCAAATTATTATTGTGCAATAATAAAGCAAATTTTCTAGGATATAAGACCTTTGACTTTGAGTTTCAGTGGGTTGAATGATGACATATCAAGGGCGCCATGTAAACTCGACTTTTTGATAAGACTGAGATACTTGGCATGCTTGTAGTCTGCAGTTTGTGGTATAAGATGGGGTAAAATTCTGAAAACTAAGGTTTTAACCCTAGACCTGCGGGAGGCCACTATATTGGCCTCCCCGCGCAACACGGGAGGCCGTTATTTTGTCCGACACGCTTAACCGCGGGTCCTGCGGGAGGCCACATTTTTGTATAGCAACGGTGCGCCTCGCGCTTTGGTTATTCGGTTGCCAAGGCTGTCGTCGTCGTCGTCGTTTTTTTCACGTTTTTTTTCCACACTATTTTCGTGTGTTTATCTATCCTGTCACCCCTACTATATCTAAAAAATGGTATCGTCCGATTACGTTTGTTACGATGCAACTATTCGCAACTATTCGTCATACTCGTGTAATAGTACTCACGGTCTGAAGTTTGAAATGGGGAAAATCTTGGGGAAACTTTTACTTTGATGCTGGTTGTCGTCTACATGTGAAATGAGAAGAAAGGGGCCATGTGCGTATTTGAGACGCCGTTCTACGTCTGTAATTGTGAATTCCGATGTAATGTTAGGTTAGGGCATGCTGCATAAAGGCGTCTGTCAGTAGGTTTTTCATCAGGGAAAACTGGGAGAAAATGACCGACTTTGTTGTTGGTCGTTGTCTTTATTTGATGTGGTAATTAGAGAGCTACACTGTGTTCCTTTGATTAAACCGCTTTTCAGTATATGTATGTGCTCTAAGACCTGGAACTGGAAATCAAATCTCTCGCTAAAACTAACATTATAGTAAGTGAACGCTTTACATAGTAGAGGAGGGAGAAGGCAATGTCACGATACATGTGGTTAGTAAATTAAGCGAATGGCTTAAAAAATAATTTGTTCACCTGAATGGCCTGACATAGGGACAGAAAAAGCGCAGAGGTCTTGGGAACATGACAAAACGTGCTAAACGGCATGTAAATGCAGAAAATTCTTGATTTGGGGCCTTCCATTTCACAATAAAACCTACTGCATATCATCACAAGTACTTTATCCAAATATCATAGGGGTCCCTTACGATTTATCCACCACTATTGTTGTTATTGCGTCCTGAAGTATACGCGATACAGGTGTTCACACGGACCCGATTGACCCGACCGCCGAGGTTATCGGCAACACGCGAACGATCGGCTGACTGACCGCTGGCTATCCCCGCACGGGGCGTTACGTGGACGAGTTCACTCAACGCAGGACGAGGGTTAATAACATTTTACAATGATCATAAGTATTAACGCTCACCCTGCACGCAACGGCTTAAAGCCCGCTGTCCGGTCAGTGACCTTACTTGCGGAAATTCCTATCTGGGTCGCACTGACCCTTGCCGAAGTATGATGACCACACTACCGCTGTCCACCTGGTACGGTTTGTATTTGATCGGTATGAAAACATTCACTGCTATGCCTCATCACGCTTGATAATGAATTAACCAATGATCTGACTTATGATGCCAAACTGCTGACAGCTGTAGTCTTCGTGTCGTGAGAATGAAGCACAATAACTAGCCACCCCCCCCCCCCCCAACAACAACAAATGGTTTCATCCTCATTGACACATACTAATACACCAATGTGGGCATTCGGGGCAAAGGTCATCTCAGGGCTTGTTTCTGATTGGTTCTTAGATACAGACAACTCCAGATGGTGGTCAGCTTGCAAGAAAATGAGATGATAATAATATTGCAAAATTGTTGAGCAACAGTTCGCATGTCGATGTTACATCTTTTGGTAGTGTGGGGAGAGCCTTTGAAAGCTTAATCTTTGTGATTCCGACCAGTGGTTCACTGCTTAACATGTCTTTGTCATAATGCTTTTGATTTAGAAGAGATACAGTGAGCAATAAGACAGCAGACTTAACGTCTCAAAGAGGTCAGTAACCCGACATGTGAAAATATGGCTTGCGCAGTCAGCTTAACCATGCCATATTGGTATGCCCGTGCAGAGTGAATGCATGGAAAGTTGATGCCGTATTGGTACGCCCATCACAGGGTGAGGGTTAAGTCTAATAAAGAAAGTTAATTTTTTGCTTCTGAAAAATTTGTAAAAACTGAGTTATGATAGTTCACCATGTTGCCCTGGATATACATACTGACAATATACATAATTGTGTCAGCATTATAAGAATGGGAAGTAATTTGATGTGAAACAGTGACCCTTTTGACTCACTTCTGTCTTAGCTTTGGATTTTATTACAGAATGTAGGACTACATTGTGTCTAGAAAACAGTATAAAAGTAGATATTATGAATGAAGTCTTTCTTCTAAAAATATAGAAGTAAAAAAGTTTCTGGACAAGAAACACAATCATTTAAAATGAAGAAATCGCTCCTTCTTGAAGAGAGGATTATGTGCAAAAACAATTAAAACCTTTGTTTTGGGGAATTTTAACAACAAAGAGATGAATAATCTAAGGACTCGTGAAAACAATGAGAATGTTTTAATTTATACAGAAATGACACAGAGTACATTTCATTCATAACTTCACAACTGGACTAGACACAATATTCATAGACTTGCAGCTCATCCCATTTAACAAAATTTCACACAAACTCTGTGTCATTCACTCAGCATCTTTCATCCCTCAAGAGATTCTAAAAAACAGACTCGTGGTTTTGTCATACGTTCAGTCAATTCAAACCTCATGTAATATATGAACCCATAGAACTCAAATCACCATTCACATATTTCTTGCTGTATAATTCATATGCTTTCAAGGGTGAAATATGATTTAGGATATGAGATTTCCTTAAAATCCATGTGTGTCATGGAATGCATCTGATAATATCCACTCTCCTTCCTCAAGCATGCTTAATACAGTGATGCATTCTTACAGTGAGCTACTATTGGACATACAGTTACCCCTCATACATGCATAGTTAGAAACTACACACAGTTTCACTTTCTTCCTTTCAATCATTCCCACCCCTCCCCTCCCCTTTTTTACATAATGGTACATGTCAAGTCATTTCGTCCACAATTTTGCACATCATCGTGTCTAAACCGTCACAGGCATCCATATCCATGGGTTCTGTACTGACATCAGCTACCTGACCTAATGCTTCACTCTCTGCCAGTAATTTGGAGTCCATAGTGACATCCTCAGGAATGGCATTCAATGCTGACTGAATCAGATCTTGTACCTGTGTTAAGCACAAACGTGTAAACATAATGCAACTGAATCTGCTATTATAACCTGTCTTTTGCCCATGATACAAATCAAAACTAATGTCCCTGTCAATGATATACTTCATCCGCCCGTGCAGATGCGGGGCCCTCTTGCAGAAGAGGGACAGCAAAGAATACATCTGACGTGATACTACGTGTCATAAGAGGCGACTAAAGGTGCAAAGGTTCTGGTCTCCCGAGAAGAGCCAGTTGGCGGTGGGCCAACTACCCACCCTGTAAAAATAACCCAGTTACAGAAACACAAGCAAATACTTTAAATCAGTCTTTTGTCTTGGGAGAAGGGGGAGCATCTGCACCTGTAGATTCAATGAAGGACAATGGACAAAGCCGAAAGGACTCCACTGGCCTGACTGCTCCTTCATCAAACAAGTCACTCCGGATTGCGTCGTGGAATGTCCGCTCCATACATGAAGCAGGAAAGAGTGCCCAGGTTACAATGGAGATGAGGCGATACAGACTGCACATACTTGGAGTTAGCGAGACCCGCTGGATACAGTCCGGACTGAAACAACTTAATTCTGGGGAAAAGATTTTGTATTCTGGAAGGGAGGACAAAAAGCATACAGAAGGAGTAGCGATCATCTTGAGCAAGCACGCCCAGAGGTCACTGAGGGGATGGGAACCCTACGGAAGGAGAATTATATTGGCATCATTTACTACAAAGAACTAGAACATCAACATGAACATTGTGCAGATATACGCCCCAACAAATGAAGCAACCGATGAGGACAAGGACGATTTCTACAACCAGCTTCAGGAAATAGTTGACACATTCCCAAGAAAAGATGTGAACATTATAATGGGAGACGCCAATGCCAAGATAGGACAGGACAATACAGGGTATGAGGACATTATGGGGTGCAATGCTTTGGGACAAATGAATGAGAATGGAGAGCGGTTTGCAAGTTTCTGCGCATTTAACAGCTATGTGATTGGAGGTTCAGTATTCCCACACAAGAGGATCCATAAGGCCACTTGGATTTCACCGGATGGAGTAACTGAAAACCAGATTGACCACTTTTGCATCACCCGACGATTCAGACGCTCACTGGAGGATGTCATAGTACAGAGAGGAGCTGATGTTGGATCTGACCATCACATGCTGCTGGCAAGACTCAAACTCCGCCTCAAGAAACAAGGTACCGGAGCAGGAACAAAGAGGAGAAAGTTTCAAGTGAGCCTTCTGGATGGAGACAAGAAGGAAGAGTTCCAGCTGACACTGAGGAATAGATTCAAACCCCTTGTTGACCTCGAAGAGACAGCAGATTTGGAGACTCACTGGGCTAAGGTAAAAGGAGTATTTACATCGACATGTCAGGATGTTCTTGGGGAAAAGAAAGTGGAACACAAGGAATGGATCAGTCAAAAATCACTGGACTTGATAAGGATAAGAAGAGACCTAAAAGAACAGGTAAATGCAAGTCGTACAAGAAGCTCAAGAGTTGGTAAACAGGAAGAATACCGAGTAACCGAGCATCAGCTAAAGAGGTAAAAAAATCAATTAAAAAAGACAAAGAGGAGTTCATAGGAATGTTAGCAGAGAAAGCAGAGAAGGCAGCAACAGGAGGACACATGAGGATCCTCTACCAGACTACAAAGACTCTTGCTGGAAAATATGGAAAACCTGAAGTTCCTGTCAAGGATTACAACAGGAAGGCTATTTTTGGAAAGGAAGCTCAGGCAAAAAGATGGATAGAACATTTTAACAGCCTCTTGAACAGACCTCCACCAAGCAACCCACCCGGCATTCTACCCGCAAGAAATGATTTACCGATCAGTTGCGACCCTCCGACTAAAGCAGAGATTAATGATGCAATAAAGCAGTTAAATCGAGGCAAGGCAGTTGGACCAGATCAGATCCCACCAGAGGCGCTGAAGGCAGATGCTGCTGGGGCTGCACTCACTATTCTCGAGGATTTGGATCGGAGGCAAGTTTCCAAAAGACTGGAAGGAAGGACACCTCGTGAAGCTTCCAAAAAAAGGGGACCTCAGCAATTGTAGTAACTACAGAGGAATCACACTTCTCTCCATCCCAGGAAAAGGTTTTCAATCGGATTATTCTCAAGCGAATACAGAACGCAACAGACCCAAAACTTCGTGAGGAGCAAGCTGGTTTCAGGAGTAATCGATCAACCACCGACCAGATCGCCACGCTGAGAATCATAGTAGAGCAGTCGCTAGAGTGGAACTCCCAACTGATAGTGAACTTCCTTGACTACGAGAAGGCCTTTGATGGCATCGATAGAGAAACACTGTGGAGAATATTGAGACATTATGGAATCCCAGAGAAGATGGTGAACCTTATCAAGAGCATGTACGAGGGGACAAGTTGCAGAGTCGTACACAATGGCGAGCTTACTGACAGCTTTGATATCAAGACTGGTGTTAGGCAGGGTTGTTTGCTGTCCCCATTTCTGTTTGTCCTGGTGATTGATTGGCTTATGAAAGAAACCACCAGTGGAGGAAGAAATGGCATACAATGGACCCCATGGACACAGCTGGACGATCTAGATTTTGCAGATGACTTGGCACTATTGTCGCACACACACGACCAGATGCAAGCAAAGACTACAGCTCTAAACAAAATTTCAGAATCTATTGGATTGAGGATACATCCTGCGAAGTCGAAGGTCCTAAAAATTGTTGCATCCCCAAGCGCACAAGTCAGAGTAGGAGATCAACCACTGGAAGATGTAGAGTCCTTCTGCTATCTTGGTAGTATCATTGACAATAAGGGAGGAACAGAGGCAGAAGTCAAAGCACGAATTGGAAAGGCACAGGCAGCTTTCACGTCCTTAAGCAAGATTTGGAGAACCAAGGATATATCTCTAAAAACAAAGCTGAGGATATTCAACTCGAACGTGAAGTCAGTCCTGTTGTATGGATGTGAGACTTGGAATGCGTCCCAGGCCTGCATAAAGAGAATCCAAGTTTTCATCAACAGATGTTTGAGGAAGCTACTTAAGATCAGATGGACAGACAAGGTCAGCAATGAAATTGTATGGAAAAGAACAAGACAGAGCCCAGTCAGAGAGGAAATTGGTAGGAGGCGATGGAGATGGATCGGCCACACTCTCAGGAGGCCAGGAAACAGCATCACGAAGAAGGTATTGGATTGGAATCCCCAGGGCAAGAGATCAAGAGGAAGGCCGCGCGGAACGTGGAGAAGAGGCAGAGAAAATGATGTGCAACGAAGCGGAAAGACTTGGAATAATGTAAAGAGGCTGGCCCATGATAGAGAGGGATGGAAAGTGTTTGTTGGTGGCCTATACCCTGATCCAGGGTGAGAAAGGCAATGATGATGATGATGATGAATGATATACTTGCTCAGTATGCATAACTCGATAGGAGTCTTTCAATAAGTCTTCCCAAAAACAAATATGAAATCTAACTCGGTACAAAGACTGGTGATGTGATCAGGTAACTTATTTCTTGAATTCCCATAGGAAACGGAAGAAAATCTTTCCGCTGGGAGCGATTACTATAACATTAATTTCTAGCTCACTGAATTGTTTCTATTCTATACTAGAAAACCCAGTATGAATTAAGACGATCAACTGACAGCAACCAAATGTTTTATTTGTATGATTTACTGATGTGCTTCCAAAAACAATATTAAGCACTTCCTTCGGTCACATCTAGGCCTGATTGAATGATGAAACACATGGCTTCAGATTTATCTCCATCATTTAAAATCACATTTCTTAAGAAGTGGGAATGACACTCGAATAATATTGAACATGTTTGTGAACACTTACTACCTTGTCTAAATGCTCCTGAAATTTATGTGCAATTTCTGTTCTCTTCGTCCGCTGCATCTCTAGCATGACCCTTAGTGTCTCACGTGCCTGATGTGGTCTGTGGAAAATGGATGCACTTCATCAAATAACAAAAAAATGGGCATTTATCATGTTAAACAAAAGGCTAGGTATATTTGGGCCGAATATGGCCTAAATAGCACAAAACCCTGGTTCCAGGTTATTTGGGCCGATGGTGCGAGTTTGCAGTTTGCACTGTTCTGGCGTTTTTTGTTTTGTTTTTTGGTAACAGAATTTGTGTCCGTACAATATTGCCTAAAGGTAGCGTCAATTACCACCGCATTTTTCCGGTAGCGTCAATTACCACCGCATTTTGCCGTGGCCATTGACGGTACGTCGATCGCCAATGGCTACCCTAGCCCCTTTTCGCCCGGTTAGTCAGTCTGACTACCGCCCGTTGATACAAACTGACTAGACCCTCACGCCCTCAGGTCCATCTGACCATTCTAATGCACACTTCTTGAATCGACAATGGACACCGTATTCCGCGGTGGCAATTGACACTTCATTGCCTAAAATACCTTCGGCCCAAATAGCACTGCACCGGGTTGCATAGGCCGTATTCGGCCTAAATATACACTTCCTAAACAAAAATCTCTTCAGCTTTAAATTAAATTTAATACGTCCAAAAAAGCATAAGGTATGGGCTGAAACAAGATTTATCAAGTTTACTGGTTTTTTTTATTAATTGCAAGAATAATTTATGGGCCAGATTTGCCAAAACGTGGGTCCTGCATGATTAAACAGTCAAGACGTATGACAAATAGAGAAAAAGCCACAGTACTATGAGGCCATGGTGCTCCAGACAGCTAAGAACAGCATTACTCTCAGCTACTGAATTACATAATAATGAATATCTTGTATTATTACATGCTTACAATTCAATATTTTGGACTAACAAATCTGACCAATTGCTTGCATCTCCTTGAATCTGGGTGGTGTCATCCCAATAAAAATCGATTTCAATATTCCTAATCAGGCCATAATGTACACAATTTTAAAGGGGGTACTCAGCGACATCAACCATCTGATCCGTTTGAAATCCAGTGACCTCGGGGTATTATGAAACGAAAACCGAGTTCATGGGCAAAAGCACTGGTTTGCTCACTGCAGAAAGCGAGGGGTTTAATCCCACAAGCATTTCACCCAGCTTCTGATTCTGGTTACCTGCTTACAAAATCATGTAGACAGGCAAGCAGTGGGGGACTGCAAAGGCAGAGACGGGGGAAATTTACTGTTTTGTTCAAGCTTATATATACTTTTGCTCCCATGCACTTGTACAATCCTCTCGGGTGAAATGACAGTTCCAAAACAGCTGCATCCCTGCATGATCTTGTAATCATTTTAGCATTTTGTAGTGAAGCACTACAAGACAATGGACCAGTTCAATTATTTTCAATATATCAGATACAAAAACTCTAAATTACAAAATTCTGGCCTTACCCACCTGAATTCATTGATGAGGTGATGCATGTTGATAAATAAAAGGTTTATGTCTTCTAACTTTTCTCCACGCTTTAGTGACTCAGGCGCACGTATCAAAACATCCAGGAGATCTAGGAAATTAACCTGATCAGAAACATGAAACTAAACTATTAGATATGAAGATTTAGCAAAGCATATGTACAGACGGAGTTGGGTCATTTCTGTCATAAATAAGGGAAATGCAGGGTAATCTTTTTTTAGTCTTTGCGACTTTTTATATGAACTGCTACAAACTGATGCAAATTTTTAAAAATCCTGTTCTTCTGTTGAATATCAAAACATTGCAGACAATACAGGTGTCCTGGAAGCTTTAGAGACAATTAGTAAAATGTTTTTTCCCTAACACTGCATGTGTCACTGACTTGACGAAAAAGAGGAGACAAAGAAATGATTTTGTTCACTTTTATTCAAAATGCGCCATAAAATGTCTTTATGCCCACAAGCCAATTAAAATAAAATCCCCCCAAATTGAACTTTTCATAGAAATATCAATCAACCCCAAATGTTTAGAAAATATTTACTTAGTCATATTTGATTGATGTGAAATGGTGGTAATTTACCAATATTGAGTGATTCAACTTTTTCAATTCCCGTTTGTGGTCATAATTGTGTGGGTAGAGCCTGCGACATCCTGATGCTTCCAGAGGTCTAATAATTGCATCATCAGCAGGGAAATGTGCTCCAAACATGGAATAAGAATCCTGAAAAAAGGTGAGAGAATGAATTCTAAGGTAAGTGACAAGATGTGTCCAAACAGAACTAAACAGATGTGGACTCAACTGCAAAAATATTGTTTTTCATTGGTGAGAACTATGCCACTTAAGGCTATGTTCAAACATTGTAAGGAGTGAAACAGACCAAGGCTGGGTAGACACCAGACTGGTGGCTCGCCACCCATTAAATTTTGCTTCACACTTACATAATAGGCGCTGCCCATACCACAACACAGCAGGATGCAGTGGTCAGTGCCTGGTGTGCTAATGTGAAGCAATGTTTATGGGTAGCGAGCCGCCTGTCTGGTGCCTACACCAGCTTTGGTCTGTTTCACCCCTAGGGCAAGTGCCTGCACCATCACAAATTTGCCAGGTCTCTGACTACCTTTGAAAAACACTGCATAATGAAATATGTTCCATACATTAATGGAAGTTGATTCAGTCCCAATTTATTTTAATTAATCCTCATTCTGCCGGGGGCCAATATATTGGCCTCCCTCACACAACATGCGAGGCCAATACTGAGGCCTACATTTTGCTACCGGGTCCTTCAGGAGGCCACTTTAGTGTATAGCAATGAAGCGTCTCCTGTTTGTTTACTTGGTTGCTCCCAGTTTTTTTTGGTTAGTTTTATTGTTGTTGTTTTTTTTGCGCCATGAAATGTAGTAACTATTCGTCATACTCGTGTAATAGTGCTGAAGGTCAAAGACTTAACTGGGGAAAATCTCGGGGAAACTTTTGACTTTGATGTTGATTGTCATCTACATGCGATATGATATGAAAGGGCCTATCTCTTTGTTTGAGAAGCGGTTGTATGACTGTAATCAGGAATTCTGATACTAATCGGGGGAATGCTGCATTTAAAGGATGTCTGTCTGCAGGTTTTTCATTGTGGAAAAATGGGAGAAAATGACCGACTTTGTTGTTGGTCATCGTCTTCATTTGATGTGGTAACTAGAAAGATTTTCTGTTGCTTGGTTAAACGACTTTAAAGTATGTATGCACTGCATGAGGTGGGAACGAAAATCTCTTGCCAAAGTCATTAAGAAAGTTATGATTAGGAAACAAAAACAATGAAGTCCCTGTCACGAGCAGAGTTAGGGTCTTGGGGATGTTACGACTGCACGAGAGGCAGCTAACTCACACTCGGACACAACCACACAAGGAAAGTACTAAATAACTAGAGCGTATATATGTCAGGCCGGTCAGGCCATAGTTTACATAAATATTAATAACAAAACAAAAGACAATAGAGGTATATATTCAAACCAAAAAAACTCTAATTAATAACTTAACCAATGATATTCATGTAACTATGGAGGTACTGCAATCAATAGCAAATAGGTATATTATACGAAACTAGATATCCATTTAAAGTGACAGTTGAGTCGCCACTGGCCAGTCGCCAGGCAAACTCTCCATAAATCATATGGGCTTAAATGTTAGGAGAGTCCAGTACGTTCAAAGCCTACAGAAGCACTCTTCGGCTTGTAGGTAATTTAAGCAGTTGCCAAAAGACTATATCTTATGCACAATCACTATTCAATTCATCAACAATGTGCTATATTATTCCAATCATACTATGGCAATAGATCTATCATACAGGACACTCGTGGTCGAGTGCCAGCTGGGGTTTCCTTAGTCTTCCTATGAGGCTGTAGTTCTCTCTCTATCTCCGATCTCTATTATACTTGAATAAATAAGATATATTACCATTGCTCACGCCTACTGGGAGGCGCGAACATCAAAATAGCGCAGCGTGGGCTTTCAAAGGTCAGCCCACTCAGACCTTTCTTTCTAGAGCTCAGTCAGTCCGTTAGCAAGGACTTCTTAGTCTTCAGACCACACAGTTCAGGTACTGGCCAACCGGAGATACTTCACGAAACGATGCTTCTCTCGTCTGTATTCACCAAATCTGAACGTTACACGATGTTATATACTAACTAACTACCCATCGTGCTAGTCCGCTGGCCCAATTAGTTCAGCTATCTCATAGGTCGAAACCTCCCACCATTTTAATTGTAGTAATACGTCTGCACTATTCTACCAGCCAGTTAACGTGCAAAAACTTGTCTAGTCATACTTAACAATGTCAACTGTCCCCACCTTGTTTCACCCCTACTCCATTACTTATTAATCACGAACATTAAAGCCGACAAGCGTGACTCTAGCAGTTTAACTTTACATTTATTTACTCACCAACTATAATTTGGCGAGGACCGTTCAAGGCCACCAGCCAATTTCTCATGGCCCTGGTAAACAACAACAACTCACTCTCTGCGTGAGTTTTAACAATATCCGAATCATGACATATCCCCCACCCCAGTTAAAATTTGCAATTTTAACGATATAAATGATTATCGTAAGGGGAAGGCATGAGTCGAGAAATTCCTCGAAAGGTGAACTTAACTAAGAATACTAGGTAATAACTAAGACTAGTACTAAAGTTGAAAAAAACCTACAGGACGGGTATCATTGATGGACAAAACTTCATGAAAATCTTAAGGCTCCGTCCAAAAGTATATATCTCTCTGAGGATTAAATCTTACCTCTAAATACGTAGACATTAACAATCATAACTCTAAAATTTTAGAGTACAACACTGATCCTGTGCGAATGTCATCAGGAATGCATACATACAATGAATAATACTCAAGAAAAGATAACTATAGTAGCATCGATGGCATTAGTGGATCTGGACTCCTGGTCTGCCATGACTTCTCGTCCTCGACCCTGGGCAACAACGTCTGGTGTGGCCAAAATACGGGTCGACGTCAGTAAAATAGCTGTTGGAACAAAGGAAAGCACAGAGGTAGGTGAAAAGTGTTCACAATGGGTGAACAATATGTGATACCATCCCTCGGTCTCTGAATGAGGTGCTAATCAGTATCCAACGCCAATACATATGACAGACTAAAATACAACAAGATTAAGGTAACCGTGATAATAGGTCGGCATGGACATTATCTCCACCAGGAATGGCCTTTATAATGAAGCGGTATTCCTGAAGGGCCAGACTCCATCTGGTCAAACGAGCGTTCTTGGCTCGGTTCGATTTTAAAAATAACAACGGTTTATGGTCTGTCTCGATGACGAATTCCGTCATAAGTAGGTAGCGGGAAAACGCGTCTACGGCGTATACAATCGCTAGGCATTCTCGCTCTATAATAGCGTATCTCTGCTCTCTCGGAAGTAATTTCCGGCTAGCGTACATACAAGGGCGCAATAAGCCATCTCTTTCCTGAAGCAAAACAGCTCCAATTCCTTGGTCCGACGCGTCAGTTCGGACGGTGAAGGTGCGCCTAATATTCGGTAGGATAAGCAGTGGCGAACTGGAGAACAGTTGCTGCACTGTCGCGAGCGCGGTGGCGCACTGCGTATTCCAGGTAATTTTGTTGGGTCTGTCTTTTCTTGTAAGATCGGATAACGGGGCCGTAAGGGCCGAAAAATTAGGAACGAATTTCCGATAATAGCTTAAGAAGCCTAACAGGCTACGAACCTGCTTCTTAGTATGAGGAGCCTGGAGTTTTAAAATCTATCAATTTATCAATTGCACTCTGCGGGTGCTCGTTCCTGCAGTATGAACGAAATTAACGAAATCAACAACAAACTGTACGTCTTAGTCAACCAAGTAGTGGTTGAGCTATCTCAGCGATCACTTAACTCCACTTATTTCTCCTAATCCTCAAGCAGTCAGTCTACTGCTTCCGTGATTGGTCGTTACTAACGATACCAGTGTAATATTCCCAGTGTATTTTCCGTACACTCCTAGCAGCGTTCCCTCTGCTATAAATCGGAATAAATCAATATTCACGATATGAACTTCCTTGGCTATACCAGCCTAACAACTCTAATATCCAGATTATCTCTCAACGTGCCCTAGACACGTGATTTATCCCAGGCAATAATATAGCAAGTATGAATACAAAATATAATAATGCAACACTATAATGGAAAAGAATTACATGGAGAGTAAGACGAGACTAACAGAAAGAACAAACGACAACAGACCTGACTAACCTGAAACTATCTACAAAAAGGTAAGAAAAAGAACAGGAGAGACGTCTTCCTAAAATACGAGGAAGATAGAACGCTAACAATCTATACGAATAACAGGTCCCTACAGAACTATTCAAGGCAAAGCGTATCTCCTATCCGTTTTAAACGCCATCTAGATCTGCTAGTCTGGCAAAAAGAGGTATGCTAAGTCTCGATCCCTTCCAACCTCCCGCCTATCTAATCTAACACAAAAGAAAAAAATAATGCCTGTCAAAAGTAGGGGAGCTGGAACGACGAACCCCTCAAACGAAGACAAATACAGATGGTTCACTTAACTGGGCAAAATGGACTGGCTCTTTCCTTTGGTCCACAGCGTTGGTCTTGTCTTTTCCTGATGCTAGCTGTCAGTCCCTCGTAGTGGTCCCAGGATCAATGACGAGAGGACATGCCAGACATGTGGGGGAGAAACAAAAAAAAAAATCAGCAGTATACAAAACTATAAACTACAAAAATTACATAAATAACAGTGGAGTCTTAGAGTGGTAGACCTGCAGCTGTTGACGGGGTCCTCTTCCGATGATAGTAGTGTTCTCTAGATGTCAGAAGGTGACGGGTCCTCTTCAGATGTCAGTGGGGTCCCCTCCAGATGTCACGAGCAGAGTTAGGGTCTTGGGGATGTTACGACTGCACGAGAGGCAGCTAACTCACACTCGGACACAACCACACAAGGAAAGTACTAAATAACTAGAGCGTATATATGTCAGGCCGGTCAGGCCATAGTTTACATAAATATTAATAACAAAACAAAAGACAATAGAGGTATATATTCAAACCAAAAAAACTCTAATTAATAACTTAACCAATGATATTCATGTAACTATGGAGGTACTGCAATCAATAGCAAATAGGTATATTATACGAAACTAGATATCCATTTAAAGTGACAGTTGAGTCGCCACTGGCCAGTCGCCAGGCAAACTCTCCATAAATCATATGGGCTTAAATGTTAGGAGAGCCCAGTACGTTCAAAGCCTACAGAAGCACTCTTCGGCTTGTAGGTAATTTAAGCAGTTGCCAAAAGACTATATCTTATGCACAATCACTATTCAATTCATCAACAATGTGCTATATTATTCCAATCATACTATGGCAATAGATCTATCATACAGGACACTCGTGGTCGAGTGCCAGCTGGGGTTTCCTTAGTCTTCCTATGAGGCTGTAGTTCTCTCTCTATCTCCGATCTCTATTATACTTGAATAAATAAGATATATTACCATTGCTCACGCCTACTGGGAGGCGCGAACATCAAAATAGCGCAGCGTGGGCTTTCAAAGGTCAGCCCACTCAGACCTTTCTTTCTAGAGCTCAGTCAGTCCGTTAGCAAGGACTTCTTAGTCTTCAGACCACACAGTTCAGGTACTGGCCAACCGGAGATACTTCACGAAACGATGCTTCTCTCGTCTGTATTCACCAAATCTGAACGTTACACGATGTTATATACTAACTAACTACCCATCGTGCTAGTCCGCTGGCCCAATTAGTTCAGCTATCTCATAGGTCGAAACCTCCCACCATTTTAATTGTAGTAATACGTCTGCACTATTCTACCAGCCAGTTAACGTGCAAAAACTTGTCTAGTCATACTTAACAATGTCAACTGTCCCCACCTTGTTTCACCCCTACTCCATTACTTATTAATCACGAACATTAAAGCCGACAAGCGTGACTCTAGCAGTTTAACTTTACATTTATTTACTCACCAACTATAATTTGGCGAGGACCGTTCAAGGCCACCAGCCAATTTCTCATGGCCCTGGTAAACAACAACAACTCACTCTCTGCGTGAGTTTTAACAATATCCGAATCATGACAGTCCCCTTAAAATAGTGGTGAAGAGGGGAGGCACTGGTATGATAAATGTAGTCAGTTTTAAGCCTGGCTTCAAAAATAATTGCTTCACCCATACAATATATGGCCCAAATTAGGGACAAAAAAAGCACAGCCTCTGTTATAAACATAATGTAAATGCTGGACATGAGTCCATGACAGTCTTCTGAAGGTGTCGGAGAACTTCACCTATCTTGGCAGTACACTGTCTTCCGCGGCTCGTGTTGATACTGAAATTCTCTCAAGAATCAGCAAAGCCAGCTCTGCATTTGGCAGGCTTCGAAAGAGAGTGTGGGATGTTGCCGGCATTCGCACAGACACTAAGCTGAAAGTGTACAATGCTGTGGTCCTTCCCACCCTACTCTATGGGGCTGAAACCTGGACAGTGTACCAATCGCATGCCAGAAAGCTAAATCACTTTCATCTGGCCTGCCTTAGAAAGATCCTAAGGGTCAAATGGCAGGATAAAATTCCAGACACTGAGGTCCTCAATCGTGCCAAGGAATTGAGCATCTTCTGCCACCTGAAAAAAATTCAGCTACGTTGGGCAGGACATGTCAGAATGCCCGACTCCAGACTCCCTAAGCAAATCTTCTTCTCTGAGCTCTCCAATGGAACGAGGAATGTTGGGGCCCCAAAGAGACGTTACAAAGACACTCTCAAGCAATCACTGAAGGCCTTTGCCATTGATGTGAGTGAGTGGGAAAAGCTCTCGCTTGATCGTGCAAATTGGAGGGCGGCCCTTACCAGAGGCAGCAAAGCATGGGAAGCTGACAGAGTCCAGCAGGCTATCAAAAAAAGAGAACGGCGCAAGAAAAGGCCCAGTGGTACTGAACCAACGGAGCACTCTTGTCATTTATGCGGAAGGGTCTGCAGGGCAAAAATAGGACTTATCAGTCACATGAGAAGCCATAAGTCATGAAAGAACAGTCTTTCCATTCTGTCCTCTGTGTCCTTTAGTTCTCTTTATTGTCCATGTGTTGAAATTCTCAACAATTTCTGTTCTTTATTCCTCTGGTGTTGTTAAGGTCATCATCATACCTGATGGACGAACTATTAAATGCTGGACATTCTTTATTTTGAGCCTTCTAGTTAATATTAAAAGTTATTGTATCTCATCAAAAGTACTTTATCCAAATATCATAGGGGTCACTTATGACTTATCCAGCATGTTTGTGCATGCGAAAGAAACAATACGAAACGTGTTCAAAATGACCTGACCCGACCGCCAAAGTTAGCGGTAACTTACTAACACACAAACGATGGCTGACTAGCATGCATGCATGTAATTGTCTAGTATTTGATGATACAAAAAAATCATGGTCCCATACTTTCATCGGGTCAATACTTTTTCATGACATATTATAGCAGGGAGGGAGAAAACATCAATTTCCATCGACAAACATTAGGCCTAGATCTAGTCTTGACACATATGTATCAAAGGCCTGGCCATTAATATTTTAGTTCCTAATGCCCCTACAATTTTACACTACAATTTAACACACTGATTATAGAGATAACACAGTGTTTACGACGATCATTTCTTAAATTTCTTGCACTTTACCACCAATTAATATTATGAATACAACCACCACAGTAGTGTCTACTAGATCTACTAGTGAGTGGGTCTTGTACTTGTTTGGGCTATCTTGCGTTTCGTCACGTTTAATTCTTTTGGGTAAGTATTCGGTTCGTTTCGATTTCGATTTAGGGAGGAGTACCTTACTCGAGCGCCACTTTGTCAGATTGATAAGTAGGGCCTAACGGCGTGAGGGTCTAGTCAGTTTGTATCATCGAGGCCGTAGGCCGATGTTCGTCTGGGCAGTAGTCAGATTGACATATCAGGGAAAGCCCCCGGGGGCAGCTATGTATCATCTCTTTTAGTTAGTTTCTGGTCTTTGGCGCTCGAGTACGGAACTCCTTCCCCCAAAAGAATTAAACGTGATTTCTAACCTGTATGGGTGGTGGCGGAGGTGGAGCTTTCCCTCTTTTCACATTTTCGTCCGTGTAGTTATTGACATACTGCATTGGGGGCATGGGGAAGGCGCTCACTCCTTGTCCTTCTGACATTCTGAAATGTCCAACAGAGTAGGCCTATCAGAATTTTTTTAGATGAAAGCAACAAGACTGTCTTCTCTGTCTGATCCCTTCACTTCCCCAAATTCATCGTTGATAACAAAACGCCCAACATGAGATGCAAATAGATGGCCAGGTAAAGCAGATCTTTGCCAGTTTGTATTCGTGTGGAGGTCTATACGGTGAACCAGTTTGATTTCAACCACGAGGAAAAAAATCTGACTACGAAGGACCAAAAGCGGTTAGCCATGGGGTTATGGGTTATCCTCAAAGCCTGGAGCCAGAGGAGCGGAGAAAGGGTTTGCCCTGGTGTAAGAAAAACGTACATGAGAGCAGCAAAAGATGGGGGGGGGGGGCGAGGGGAGGTCTGAGGAGCGTCGTACGCTTTTCAAGTATGGCAGTGAATTAAAAATTTGGTTTTATTTATTAAATTTCACTCAGCAAATCAAGTTGTTGGATTCCATAAGATCATGTTTCCGATGAAGCAGTCAAATAGTCCAGGCAAAATGCCACTTAAAGCGTTAAGGCCTTATTATGAACATTTGAGATGGCCGTGCGCTCATATGGGGAGTGGTGGGTTGAGGCCAAAATCGAGCCTACATACTTTATGGATGAGCCCAATACATACAGTGTATAACTTCCCCGATCACCACAGGAAGGAAAATATTGCACCGCAGAGATACTGAGTTGTTGTGCGTCGACAAGTAGTTCAGTTTAAAGATCAAAATAACATAAGCTGCGGAACATCTCCTCCAATAAGAAATGCTGAATTGATGTCATGTGGCCTCAAACGGAATTAAAGTCGATGACTATCCAAGTACTCAAATCAGCAATCAATTTTTTTGATATTATATATGGACTGAAACAAGAGCTGGACACTCTTACGTAGAAATCTTGCTTGGAGAATTTTTGCTGTCATTTAAACGTTGATTATGGGTGAAATAGCCTTGATAAGGACAGGGCTATGTCACTTAAAACATTATGTGGCTGTAAACTCGATGCTGTGGTGCCAAGGAAGAGAATTAAATTATGGATTGTTATATTGTTGGCGGACATCTTGGATTTTGCCGCCATGTTGGATTTTTTTCCGTGGCCAACACATTATTCTTAAACACTATCATAAATAGAATGTTTGTGCGAAGTTTCATGTTTCTATCATAGGCTTTTTTGAACGATTGTTTCAGTTATCAAGCCAACTATTTCGCCGAACTGTGTATCAGCAGTAAAAACATTTATCTAGAGAAGGGGTCGGCAAGCTTTTTAGATAACTGACCCCTTCATGGAATCCTTGATCCCTCATCGATCCCTATTCTATAAAACTATAGGCCATAGATCCTTCAATCATTTTGGACCTTTTGTCTGGAACCAGATACCCTTGAACATTCGTGAATCACCGAATCTTGAAAGCTTTAAGAAAAGCGTAAACCATCACCTTTTCCTCCGAAACTTTTAAATTTTCAAAATTCTATTCTGTATTTCGATGTTACAATTGATTATATAAGCTAGTGTTATATCACTAAGAGCGTCTATGTGTGTGATACTGAAAGTTTGTATGGATGAGAGTGCGTGTTTTAGTATAATGAGATTTGGAAAGTGTATGCATGAATTATTGATGCAATGTAAGCGCATTGAGTAATAATTTTATTAGAAATGCGCTATAGAAATTCTATTTATTATTATTATTATTATTATTCTGTAAAATAAGTTAATAAATTCCTTCGCCTTTTACTTCATTACTTCTTCTCAATAAGAAATATTTAAAGAAAATACCGACCTTACTTAAAGAAATTGATAAAGAACATAAAAAGATTTGATAACATGTTATCGACCCCCTCCCCTTTAGACATTTATCGACCCCTTGGATAGTCATATCGACCGTTGATCTAGAAGATTAACTCGCCCCCGGGTAGGGGGCTCTGAATGTTTATATCGTTTTTTTTTTTTTATATTTGTCATCGATTATGCCAACGCCCGTCAGAATGAAGAATTCTCACTGTGTGAGGCTTCTCCTTTCCAGCGTGTTTCTTTTATTCAGTAACTGATTTTTTTGTTGTTGTTGTTTTAATGTTTCAAATGTCACCAGACTTGACTACAGTGAAAATTTAATAAAATGTGAGAAAGAAAGATCGAATCGAGTTCCGTACGTCCAGACTACTTTGAAATCTTATAATCCTTTACAGATTATTTTCTTTCTTTGTTGTTTTTGTTATTGTTGTTCTTGTTTGGAGGGGGTGAAAGGGTAAGGTGTAGGATCAGGAATAATAATCAGGTTTAGGGCTAGGAGTAAGGACAGGGTAGGAGGAGGTTTAGGACTAGGGGTAGGGTGGTCTTGATTGGGTGGTCAGGACATGCCGAACTCTTTCCAAAATATGAATTATGATACAGTCACGGGACGCTTAGATATAATATCTTGGGCTGCCCAACATATATCTAAGCGTCCCGTGACTGTATCATAATTCATATTTCGGAAAGAATTCGGCATGTGTACATTCTGGACAGCTTGGTGGAGCGATCATACACTTTACAGCCGGATGAAGATAAGGTTTTGAGTTATCACACCAATGCTTCGCTGTTTTGGGGGGACCATTGTGTACACGCTCTACAGCCGGATGCAGATTGGGTTGTGAGTTGTTCAATGGGAAGTGTTTACGTTCAATCATGTCCGACAAATCATTTTGAACGCTCCACTGAGATCAGTTTGTGTGTTATATCAATAGGACGCTTTTTCAGCCATTGATGTATTCACAGTCTGACCTCTGACCTCCACATAGTTATAGAGTGTTTTGTTCCATCTGCCACATTTTATTAACGTTCACATTTTCCAAATTTGATGTCATTTTGAAATGATGCACAAGAATCGAAGTATTTCATGAAGTAATGATTAAAACATGGACAGAAAGAGAATTCTTTCTTTTGACTGGCGTTGGAAAAAATGACCGAAATAAGGACGAAAAGGCCATCACCAAAAACGTGAATTCAGTATCCAAAAGCAGCTATATGGTGTTACCGGAGGTGTAACTCTCGTTAGTGACGCCCAGGGCAAGTAACACTTATAATATTGATGAAATGCGCCATTTGAAAACTCCGTTCACTAACTAAAATTCTGGGTGAATACCTCTATGTTTGGTATAGGTTACTCAAAACGGGTTACTTTTAACTCATTGTAATGCGGTAGCAAAAATGATAAACGTAAAATAGACGTTCTTTGTTAACAAAACTACTGGTATATGGGTGTAACAAGATGGGTAAAGATGAGGTGTAGATGAACCATTGATGTGGGTTTCACTGCTGTTACTGCGGCTGGTTAGGCCGCAACATTCACTCGGTTCGTGCCAGTTCGGTAAAACTGCTCACACTGTCAAAGGAGAATATAAGTCTTTTGTAGGGCACAAAAGACGTTTATTCAGTCATACACCTGCTCTCGACTGGGGGAAGAGACGCAGTGCTTGGGGCTTGACAAGCCAGGGGTTTTATACCCTTCTTTCCCATCCTCACAGTCTTGGGAGCGGTTCAGTATAACTGTCGCTCACAGTTCCGCACTGTGATTGGACTTATTACAAAATTTTAATACTGAATGCCAAAATACCACATACCACATAGGCCTAAGGTTTGGGCGGAAGGTGGGGGGGGGGGGGGCGGTTAAGGGGTTAAGAAATCTAATGTCAGGGTTCCCTCGGGTCCTTGAAAATCAAAAGTATAATGATCTTTATGGACTTTTCTGGACAATGCTAAGGGCCAACCATTAATACTCTACCTCAATAAGTTTCTGAATGTTCTGGGATCCTTTGTTAAATATAACCTGCAATAAAATAAGTATTCCGTAGACATAATTTACATTTAAGTGTATTGGTGCGCTGTCAGAGCCGTTGGTCAGTCTAGTCCAAAATCGGTACAGGCGAACCTTTAAACAGGAAAACAACAACAACAACAAAAGAAACCGCGAAACATTTTTAGTTCTTGTACCACAATGTCAAAAAAAAAAAAAAAAAGTTTTGATAATCTGGTATTTTAAGGACTTTTGGGCAGAGTTTGAAATTAAGGATTTTTTGTTTGTTTGTTTGTTTGGAAGAAAATTTAAGAACTTAAAAAGAGCTTTTCAGGACCTCTCTTGAAGTCACCTTACTAAGCATCGATGGTTTTGAGTACCTGTCAGTTTCAGTAGATGAGGAAGTCTCATTATTTGGTACATCAGTCAGACAAGAAAATTATTTTGTCCGCTGTTTCAAAGTACACCTTTCCTTGTCATCTGAGTTTCTAGTTCGTCAACAATTGTGCAAAAAAATTTGTGATACAGAATTTACCACTGGCACTGGAAAAAAAGTTTATGGTGCCCCTCTTTCCCCTTGACGCCCTACTAGGCGTGGACTTGCACAATAAATTGAATGTGGTACAAACATGCAAGAATTTTCCCGTGGGCACACAGAAAAACTTGGTAACCGCAGGCCTGTGTGACCTACATTCTGTAATAATCAAAGTGCATATCCGTACAACATGTTGTATATTATATTTGTCACAGTAATATTGTTCACACTAAGAAAAGGCCTGGCCACAATAGGCTCCACCACCATATGTTCGCCAAGTTTAAAATAGGAACCTCTGCCATATGTGAGTGCAGCCAATCTCCTTAGCACACGGAGCATATATTGCAGAACTGCACACTCTTCTCAGCACTGCGAGAAACGTATTGGCCCCAACCCACCGACCTGAATATCAAACTCTATGGTGCTCTGCCAGAACTGCAGAAAACCGTAGATTTTCTTAAAAGAACAAATCTGCAGATTTAGATTGGTGAACGAAAGAAGAAGAAGAAGAAGATGTCACAGTGGGAATTAGAATTCAGGGGAATTTTGAATTCCACTAGTGGAGATTAGAATTCCAATATGTCCTAGGGTAAATTAGAATTCTCATTTGCACTGAATAAATCCAAGTGGAGAATGGAATTCTAATCTCTCCTGGGGCAGATTGGAATCCAAATTCTAGTTCAGTAGTTGAGATTAGAATCGTGGTTTCAGTTCACACAGTGTGTGCTTTGGTTGTGCTTGTTTACTCAGTCAGGCAGATATTTTATTATAAAGTTGTTCTCTGTTTTGATGTGCTTGTTTGCTACTGAACTGGTGTGCTTGTTATTACTCATGCAAATGTTTTATCACAAAGCTTTTCAGTGAAACATTTAGTTTGATCCAAACCTTTAACCTGCTTTCCAATATAATGGCGCTCCAAAAGGAAAGATTCTATGGATTATTGAAGAGACATTTACAGTCAATGGGGTCAAGAAAACAGGAGTCATTTTGTATGACACAGAAAAAATACAGGAAAGTGTATGCAATTGTTGCCGTTGGAGAGGAACAATTGAATAGAAATGAAATCCGTGGCTACCAAGTTCGCACCGACTCACATGCTGTCCTTGCAGTTTGTAGAAATGGAAGACGAACTGTTAACACTGATCACAGAGAACAGAGGTTTGCTGCAAGACTAAACTATTTACATGCAACAAAAAGGCGAGCTTCTCGATACCAAAAGAAAGTTCAAGAACTCCAAGTATCATACTCTGTTGGGGTAAAAATCCATCAGGCCGATAGAACAAACACTGACGCACGTCTTCTGCCATGCAAAGTAATGGAGAAGAAGTTGAGAGACCCAGACTGCCAAATGTTTAAACTGTACAGTACAGCCGGGATTATTAAAAACTGGCTTACATGCGTGGACTTAGTTGATATGAAATCCGTGGAATTCCCTAATTAAACGACTTAGCAGTGAAGGACCTATGTAAAGTAACTCTCATTCAAGCTTCACGCCAAGCAACAAGCTGGCAAGCATCTGGTCCATCGAGAAAAACTGTGTGCAAATGCAAGAGCTCATGCAATATGAAACGATGTTGTTGCCTCAAAGCAGGAATTGCATATAGCACAAAGTGCCACCCAGGCAGTAGTTCTTGCACAAATAATTAACATTTAAAAACAAACAATAGTTTTTCTAAAGTTGGTCGTGTATTAACATTTTCTTAAAATGATAGTTTTTTCTACAGTTAGAGGTTTATTAACATTTTCAAATAAATAATTAACATTAAAGTATCACAAACAAACAATAGTTTTTCTCAAGTTGGTGGTTCATTAACATTTTAAAAATAATAGTTTATTCTAAAGTTAATGTTTCATTAACAGTTTTTATAATACACGGTTTTTCTCAATACACTAGATGCTTGTAGTAGTTTTTTCTAAAGTTAAGTGGTTTATTTTTACCATTTTTTTAAAGATTGAAGCCTATGTTCAAAACTGTTTTTCTGTGTTTCACATATATAATGATCGGTAAGGTATGATCCTATACGTTTTTCTCAACGCACCGCTTGTAGTATTTTTTTTCTAAAGTTAGTGGTTTATTAACATTTTTTAAAGATTGAAGCCCATGTTCAAAGCTGTTTTTCTGCGTTTCACAAATAATGATTGGTAAGGCATGATCCTATAAGTAAATAAAAGTAATTTTCTTCTTCTTCTCCTTCTTCTTCTTCCCATGTAGTTGACTCGTCTATATAATCTGACGATTCCTCAACTGCACTATGTGCGACTCGACGCCCATGCTCTGAGGCTAAAACAGGCTAAAACAGCATATATTAAGACCATTTAAAATATATCGTTGTGTAATTTCTTTGTATATGTATATCTCTGGTTAAAAATATCTCCTGGTACCTAGATTGTGCACAGAAATAGACCCACACTTTAAATACAATGGTAGCTGCAACGGATAATTATGTTCTTCAATTCATTGCCAAAAGCCGTTGCAGACGATATTTTTTGGACTTCTGCCGGGAGGTTGTTCCACATCCTGATGACAAAAAAAAAACAACTGGTGAATTCAAACCATGATTCTAATCTCAACTAGAATTTGGATTCCAATCTGCCCTGGGAGAGATTAGAATTCCATTCTCCACTTGGATTTATTCAGTGCAAATGAGAATTCTAATTTACGCTAGGACATATTGGAATTCTAATCTCCACTAGTGGAATTCAAAATTCCCCTGAATTCTAATTCCCACTGTGACATATATTCCATAATCGTCCGTACAACATGTTGTATGCACTAGCTCTACCTCTATGTACGATCAGAGAGTATGGTATGATGAAGAAGAGTCATTCACATTGAATTGTGTGCACGACATATGGATGCGCTTCCGTAAGGGAGTGGCTATTCTTACGGCAGTTTGTTATTCAACTTAATGCTGGGCCTACTTGGGGCGCTTTTTCGGTTGTTCCCACCCCAGTTAATTACTAACGTAGTCTATATTAGTCGATTGTCAGATTGATATGTAACGACGTGAGGGTCTAGTCAGTTTGTATCATCGAGGCCGTAGGCCGATGTTCGTCTGGGCAGTAGTCAGAGTGATATATCAGGGAAAGCCGCCGGGGTAGCTATGTATTGTTTTCACTCGGACTGGAACGCATTCGGAAGTCCTTCCGTTAACTAAAGAGGATCAGTTGGGAAACTGATGCTGTAAGGTTGGCCTTTTCTGGCACAGGATGTTCAAAATGTTACAGAGCCAATGTATTTATGCCCTACGTCATCATTTTGCGACTGCCGTAAGAATAGCCACAGCCCGTAATTTAATACACTTCTTCTTCCTGTTCATGAATGCCCTCTTAGTCATGACATCATGCTAGAATTGTCTAATCTTTAGCTCAGAAGATTTCATTCAAGGAAGTTAAAACAGAAAACAGACATCAACTGATGATGAAACTCCGAAATTATACTATTTTGTGCCTCGCGGCATTTATTTATAGTTCAGCCAGCCAGCTGCTTGAAGAAGAGACATTGTGAGTAGTCTAGATCTATTTCTACCTCAAATTCATAAAGTTGTGAACTTCAATTTACTTCAGGGAAACCACCGAAGTGTCAGCATGCGAGATCTAGATTCTAGATCTACTCACATCATCTAGACTCTAGTTTTGGCACTGATGTGTTTGACACGTTGTTTGATTTCTGAAACCATGCACTTGACATGATGAACTGACCAGTGACAGTGTGTGTGTGTGTGGGGGGGGGGGGGTGCTTTTTGATATATAAAAAGAGAAAGATGAGTTCCGTAGGTCCCGATCATAATTATGGTCAAGAAAGATCACCCCATTCCCAAACATTACCCTGTCCCTATCCCTAACCCTTATCCCTCCCTTTGCCCTTTCTAAAAATAAAGCAAAATCTTTTTTTAAAAGGCAGTATAAGAATTGTAAGACTAAGAGTGGTCAAGACATAGGGATAGGCCTACCTGTTTCCCAAAACAAAAACTATCTCCTTCGGAGGAACAGAGAGTGGGTTACCAAAACCTGTCAATGCTGATTGCGACTCAAGGACATTGTCCTGTTTTTAGTTTGGCAAACGAGAACAAACTTACATAAGAGCAACTGAATCATAACATAACATAGTTCAGCCGCTGAGAATGCTTCCCTTCCACTGACAACATTAAAAAAAAACACCAGTACCACTAGAGTCTGGTGTGCATGAGGGCAAGCAATTTCTGTCAAGAATAACAATGGCCAGAGCTTAGAAAGTTTGGTGCACCACAGCAGTTTGAATTAATGTTACGTGTGTTGATTGGATTTTCCTCAAAGCTTTTGTGCAATTTACAAGGAAGAGAGCAGTTTCACACAGCTGGATGAGAAGGGGAATGCTCAGCTGTTGCCTTCAAGGCAGAACCAGATTTGTCATAGTTTTTCATGTAGGCTAATATTATCTCTAATTATTTGGCAATAATATCTTTTTTCCAATTTCTGATTTACATTATATTATTTGAATATGTCATTAAAGTATGGTCATATTCTTTGTTGATTAAATGCTTTTTTATTTATAATTTTCATCCCTCACAGAATTTATTACAGACACCACAATGGGGAACACCTAATGTGCAAGTTTGCCACGTTGGAGTACTTGGAGAAGATATCTGATTTAAACAAGTAATTGTAATCTGTTTGTTCTATAATTTTTTACACTACCCTTCATTCTAATGCATTCTCTCATTAGTAACGTTCTTTCCTGGCTCATGTTTATACTTCACCACTAACGCTGTTCTGTTGGTCTTGCACGGGTGTTTGAGTTTTTCTTTAGAGATTGTTTAAATCTTTCCTCCCACTATTTTTCTTTGTTTACAGTCTGATGTCAGTCTAATATATGGCGAAGATGCAGTCAAAGAATAATCATGAATTGCAGATGTGTATTTTTTTTTCACATTCATGATTCAAAGAGGCTCAACAAGTTTCCATAAAATTCCATAATGTAAAGTTTCCTTAATACAAAGAGAGTTGGGCTTGAGATCTTGATAACTCTTTTGCCATGCTATATTGTCGTGAAACTGTCATAGATAATTTCATACTTACGACTTTTGCAAGGTTGACAGTGGCCTGCACTTGTTCATTTATATGAAAGGGTTTTATTAGAAAATAGAATCATTTTACCTTTTGGGGGGGGGGACTGAAAAATGCTTCATCATTTTTTTTTTTTTAAATGAAAAAAACTGTCTAAAAACATGGAAAACCATGTTCTATCTGGGCCCACCATTTGCTAACCGTGTTTGCCAGAAGTGAGCTGTTAAAAAAGACATTTGATTGGTGCTTTCGTTTTCATGTTTGTATTTTAAGTAACTTAGTCAGATGCTGAAATCCTTAAATATTGGGATTAAAGGGTATTATAAGCAAATTGTCACAGTCATTTCACAATTGCCTAAGTCATTTTTTCAGTGTTTTGAGATTAAATGCTCACCTTGATGCCCGACATCGCACGGGGGCGATTTTCTCACTGTGACAGCAGCTGCCTGACATCGCGTATGTGCGATTCTACTATCAGCAATGAATAGCTCGTAAGGGTAATGCAATAGTGCGATGACTGTGGCACGGGTGAATTCTAGAGTCATTTCTCTTTCACTGAGTACCCGGATAAGCTCTCTAGCATGAAAACTAGTGAAGTTATGATCGTTTTTGTACTGCTACCCTCCCTTCCTCAAAATCCTACGGTCGTTCCGACTTCGAGTACAAAAGTACAAAAATGTATAGATCTAGCTCTACACGGCCTTCTAATGATGCAGTAGCCTCTCAGGGTAGTAAACCAGATAGTGTAACAGCTACTATGTAGACCTAAACACCAGCCTGGACCCTCTACAGCCCAATATTTTAGTTCTTCTGACTCGGAAGATGATTCACACATTCATAACTCAAAACTATTCTGTTTGTGACATTATAAATTTTATCATAATATTTACACACATGTCAAATTGCAACACTGTAGCTTAAGTAGTTTTTTAAAAAATACCCTTGAAACGCTGGGAATAGCGAGGGTAAAAATTCCGGGCATCAGTGAGTTAATCCGACAGTCATGTTGCACCACTCAACAGTTGCCTTTTGTTTCGTTGATTTGAGAGTTTTTAAACAAAAATCAATATGCATCTAAACCACCATTTAACCCTAATAGTGGCGGGTAATTTTCTCTTTCCCATGATAGACTTTTTGGATGTTGGTGAGGAAGCGTAGCCTTATTACCAAGGCAAATAGAGAAAGTACTGAATTGTGTTCACTGCTCAGCTCTAACTTTCTATGTGTAAAATACTACACTCTTCTAACAAGATCCAAAAACTTCAAACTTGGCTGTTTTTAGGGGACCGTGGCATGTTACACAGGGTAAACTGTAGATGAACAGTGAACATTACTCAGTATTATCTGTATTACAACAGCTTTGTAATTAGTCTACGGTCTCCCAACAACAACCACTCCAATATGTGAGCGTGCATGAGAAAACCCACAATAAGTTGCAAACATGACATTCTGTACACATAATAAAAGACAAGACATTTCTGATAAATTGAAGTCAGTGACCCCCCCTAAAACAAGATTTTGAGAAAACAGCATTTAATCCTAAAAGTGGCAATAGCCAATTGACCAAGTAATATTGGAGTGATTGCTGTTAGAAGACCGTAGTCTAATAACTAAGCTGTTATAGAGATCATACTGAGTAGTGTTCACTGCTCATCTACAGTTTACCCTGTAACATGCCGCGGTCCCCTAAACAACAGCCAAGTCAGAAGTTTTGGGATCTTGTTAGGAGACCGTAGTCTAATTACAAAGCATTTATAGAGATCATAGTGAGTAGTGTTCACTGCTCGTCTACAGTTTACCCTGTAACATGCCACGGCCCCCTAATCAACAGCCAAGTTGGAAGTTTGTGTAGGACCCATATTTTCACTTCAAAGCCGTTTTTCTCAAAATCAGCTCTGTCGACATATTGTGGGTTTTCTCATGCACACTCACATATTACTTGGTCAATTAGCGGATTTAATCAGTTAATGCCACGCTTAGGTTAACCTGTTGTTAGCCAGTTCGGGACATGTAGTCTAATGACAAAGCCAAATAGAGAAAATACCGGGTTGCCTTCACTGTTCAGCTATAGCTTTCTGTGTAAAGTACTACCTTTCCTTACAACAGCTGCCACGAACGTTCGAAGTAAACAGTTCCTTTGATTTTCAAAAACACCAAAAACATGACTTAGGCAATTGTGTTATGCCCGTGACGAAGTAACCGTCACCCTGATATTTCAGGGGTTAAGTTCCAAGGGATTAACCTTGTCAGAAATGATGATATAAATTGCTTCATGAGAAATAATCTGTTGTGTCATTTTCAGCAACTATGGCTATTCTCCTGTTTGTTATAAAGCCAATAAAGACATGCGTCACATCCTGCCTGATGGCACCAAGGCATACCCAGTTTTGCTTGCAAGCAGTGAACATGGTTTCTTTCTGGGTAAGCTGTTGTTCTTTCCTGTTTCCATCTGTGCATTAAAAATCAAGGTTCGTGTGGCAAATTGTCACATGCTGATTTTTCCAAATTTTTCAGGAGAAGCAGAAAACTGAATGACTTTCTTTCTCAGACTTAGTGATTAAAAAAAAAAAAAAAAAAAGCTATTTACTTAAGTAAAATCACAACTGCACAATCACTGTCTAAAACATCAAAATACACTTGCCATTGGTGATTTTATTGTTGTGAAAGTCATGGGCAAAGTCACATCTAAGAATTTTATAGCCCAAGTGACAGAGAAGTCTTGAGTTTTTCACTGAAGTTCATTTCTTGAAACAAGGTATTAATTCAAAAACCAAATGAGGCTGACTCACACACCATTGATGTAGCTGATGTGATTGATGTATGTAGTGCCAACATCATCACTGAACAACAGGGGCCAGTACATTTTTTATTGTGATCCTCAGTAATGTCCAAATAATGCATTATTTGTTAAATTTAAAACCTGTCAAAGTTATTTTGGAGCTTGTGAATTAATTCTTTTTTGTTGCTTTTGCAGCCACTTTTTCACATCCAATTTTAAATTCCAAACTTCTGTGTTACTTGTTAGTTATATGTTAATATGTTTGCCAAATTAAATAATAGGATTCTTAGAAAAAGTTAGCGGCTTTTCTCAATTTGAGATGCCATGTTTTATCTATACAAGATGTCTACACTCTGTTGCCATGTGCTTGTTCCCAAGCCTTTGTTTTGCAAAGATCCTATAATTTCAGTTGTAATGTTTTTATTGTTATAATGCTAAATAAGCATATATATTATATGAAATAAATTAAAATTTTAACTATCACAACTGTCATGCCGTAATGGTCATTTTTTCCAAATTCAGAAGTTAACAATAGAATATTCAGCTATTTATCCAATGTGGTATTATAGTTCAGCCTCTTAATCACATCATATGTCAAGAAGACATGCAAGATCTTCCTACAGGACCTAAGAATTACAATCAAAATGAGTGTGTTCAAAAATTGTCCCTTTCACGTCATGTCATAATGGTCAAGGATTTGACCACTAAAATATTGATTCAACCCTACTTTGTTTTATTCAGCACAATGAAATATGTTTCTGGTTTCCACCAGTGGAATTTCATCATCCTACACTCAGTTAAGTAAACTTGCAAGGTTCTGAAAATAGTGCAAAAATGGCCAAACACGTCATGCCGTAAGGCTTGGAATTGCCCAGATCAGTGTGTTGCAGATGGCGGCATTGTGTTGCTTCAAAAGTTCAGGGAGTTTTCTGTCACTAGTGTCAGTAGTTCGCATCCCAGCTAGACAATGAATCATTTTGATTTTTTTTGCTTCAATCAGCTGTATATCTACTAGATTTAAATTTCTTGTGCAGGGGAATTTTGGCACATAGGCTGACCCAGGCTGCTGCAGATAAAGTTCTTGGGTATTTTTGCATATGGTATTTTGCCAACAACTTTCTAGTCTGGAGATGCTATTTTTGTTAAATTTGTAATTTTTCGCCTTTTTTGTGTTTAAAGTTATTATTTTATTTTCCCATTTATATTTTAACTGTTTGCAGAATGTGGAAACATAGAGAATGGTCAAGTGAGTCATTGCAAGAAAGAGGTATATAGAACGTGTGAGCCAAAATGTGACCATGGCTTTCAATCAAGAAATAGCACCATAAAGTGCCAGCTGTGGGGTCCTCTGTCTAATGTGTCAGCAAAATGGTCAGACTTGAATCCTTGTGTTGAAGATTTGTCAGGTACAGAAAAGTCCCTAAATGGTTCGTGAAAGTAAACAGTTGAGATTGTAGTAGTCCAATTGGACTGTCAATAATCAGAACCTCAAGGCAAAATGCCGAGTATGGCTTGTTTTGTTCCGGCGGTGTGTGCAAAAAAAAAATTGATATAGCCTACTAAAAGTCCCAGTTAATATGCGGATAAGTAACCATGCAGGTTTCCTTTGTTTGAATGGATGCTTTAAGTAGCCTTGGTTTAAAACAGTTTCAAAAAGAAAAGCTGGTGCTTCAGTGTTTCTCCTTCATTCTTTTCAAACAGAACCTGCAAGAAGGAAAGACTTTGAGTTACAGGGTGTTCACAAGTCCTTAATTTTATTATTATTGGTCCTTACAAGGTTCTCAGAAAGTCCAACCATGCATTTAACATTAGTCATGCATTATAACAACACCTGGGTTGATTACCTGAAATGCAAGATATTGTTAGCTGGGTGAAGGGGGGAGATTAGAACTCATATTATGAAGCTCCATCTGTGTAATCACCTTCATAGAATCTAAAATTATTTAGTAGGAGGAAATTGGCACTCATTTTAGGAAGTTCCATCTGTGTTATCAAGACAGAACTTATAATTATTTAGTAGGAGGAAATTGGAACTCATTTTATGCAGTTCCGTCTGTGTGATTAAGTCATAGAACTTGTAATTATTTAGTAGGAGGAAATTAGAACTCATTTTATGGAAGTTGGCCACCTGTTTGCTCAAGGCAAGAGATGGAACTTTCAGCTGTTTACTGAAGGGAGATCAGAACTCATATAATAATAATGAAGTCTATCTGATCACAGACATGTAATTTGAAATTAACGATAATGTGTGGGAGTATTTTATCATGAATTGTCTTAATATAAAATGTGATAGATCTTTTCATATTGGACAGTGGCAAAAAAACCTAATAAGTCTTGGTTTTCAGAGCTTCTCGTTCCTACCAGTTCTGGTCCAATTTGAGAAAAATCAGTTCTTACCCCTCAAAAATTGTTTCCTTCTTAGTAATGAGGCAGATCCTAATGTATTGTTAAATGGGCTGTTAATTAATTTCAGCTGTTTCATATACCTGCACATATTCACATACATACTAAAATGTGTGCAAAAATTGTTGATGAAAAAGGATGTTAATTAGGCTCTTACTTGTTTTGCTTAGTTCCTTTTGTCTTAAAATTCATAATACCAAATGTGGAATATCAGGAAGTTTTTCTTGCTTAACTGTTTTATTTTGGTCTTTTCTTAAATTTCTGTTTTTTGCAGAATGTGGAGAAATTGAGAATGGTCAGGTAGGCCACTGTCAGAGGGGCATTCATGCAACATGCGAGCCAAAATGTGACCATGGCTTTGAACCAAGAAGTACCACTATTAGGTGTCAGCTGAGTGCCAATCAGTCGACAAACTGGTCAGACCCTAATCCTTGTGTTTCCAATGCAACAAAAATCAGAGGTTTGTGGATTAGACACAGGTAGTCTGCATTTCTCAGTTCCCAGCAGTGTTATCGTGAGTTCCTGTATATTACATAAGAAAATCTACAAAGACAGCCTTCCCTACCAGAGCACTTCATATTTTGAAAACTCTCTAACTCATGAACAACTATCCTTGGAGGCTTGGACCTCGCACCAGTTCTGGTTCACTCTACTTAGGTGTGCATATGTGTGGGCCTTGAAGGCAGTGAAGGACAATAATAATAATGGATGGCATTTATATAGCGCATATTCATTTAAAATGCTCTATGCGCTTTACAGAAGCAACATGTCAACCACAGAGCAGAATTTAGTGCCTGCGAAGCGCTCAACACACTACACTGTTTCTTTCTCTCTCCCTGTCTCGCTCACTCTCTCTCTCTCTATCTCAGAGCAAATTGTAACGCAGCCTGTTAGGCTCAGTTCACAACTCACAACTCGAATAATATTTGAATATTTATTAATACTAATATATATTTTATATATTTAATAATGAATAATAAATTTTGTTGTTGCTGGTGGGGGGATGATATGGATAAATTTTAATCTATTAAATAATTTCAATTTTGCCCAGGCAGCGGCCTGTTCAGCCTGCTCTTTACGATTTCCAACTGCCAAGGTACCTTTAACGTGCACAATGGTTTCGTCGCAACCCACAACAATGGTAGATTTAGCCTAGAGCACCTCACAAGCCCATCTTTGTACCTGCATATGTAGATATTATTTATAACAGAAGTTTTCTCAGTGATGACTAGTGCACAGCGCTAATGATTTTCATCTTACTGATACACTGGTTGTGGTCACTAACTTTGCGCCAAGTAAGTAAAGCCAAAAAATACAATACCCTCTCCCATGAGACACATTGAATAATCACCAAGGGAGAGGTGAAGCTAGCAAGCAAATTATGATTAGTGTATGAATGGATACTTAGTCTAGCCTTGGTTTTAAACAGTTTGAAAAGAAAAGCTGGTGCTTCAGTGTTTGCTGTTGTTCTTTTTGAATGAAACTTGCAAGAAGGACAGACTTTAAGTTACAGGCTGTTCACAAGTCCCTAATTTCTTGCTATAGGTCCTTAACAGGTCCTTGTCGCGATGTGGGTTAGATGGGGATAATTCGACTGACACTCTTTCGAGGTCCGCTCCCACAATCGACGAACACAAAAAAAAAATACTTGCACTCTAAAAACTAAATAAATCAATTGCTTTGATTTTTAGCAGAACTGTAGGGCAGTTTAATCACAGGAATTAATGTAACAAATATAATTATAAATATAAATATCAATTCAAAGGCAACTGAATCTACTAATGAAACTACAGCTTTCTATGTTCGAGTATGTATGACACAGTGCGCCGGTTGGCAGCCTTTTTGTGCTCTGCATTTTATTACTTGTTGTACCTGATCAACATCGGCTTTCTTTTGGATTTTTATACCAGCATGTTTATTAGGTTTCAGTGAATTCATGTGTGAAAAAATATTGTGAAAATTATGAAATTGAAGACAGAAATTCTCAGATCAATTTTAAGATCTTCAAGTTGGAATAATTTCCACCATTGTGCTTGTGTTATTCTTGGCCTGTCACTACTCATGGCTAGTACAGGTAACATTGTTTTGACAAGTGAACACTTACACACTGAGACCGGTGTGCACACTGATGTGCTTGGTGAAGTGAATATGAACACCTTCAGTCAACAACTGTGTAATCCCACAATGGCCTATTCAAGAGACCAGCTGTGTGCTTTAAGACCCTTGAACACAGCAATTGTACCACCTAGTGTAATGCATAGGTTAAGAAACAACAAAATTAACTTAATACCTGCAACCAAACGCTCACGAAGGGGAGGCAAACAGAGAATTAAAGTAAACATCACCAGTAGACATGGTTGTCTCCCTGGATATAGACAAGTATGCAAAGCAAATTTAATCAAAGTGGACACTGATGATGTAGAACGTGACCAGTGCAGTAACATCAGAGTTGGTTATTTAAATGCTCAGTCATCTAGAAATAAAACTGAAGACATTGTGGACCTCATTCACGAAAAGAATCTAGATTTACTGTTTATCGTTGAAACATGGTTAGTGAAAGAGCGTGATGCTATTATTGAAGATGAACTGACACCTCCTAATTTCAAAATTAAATCTTTTCCTCGGAAAAGTCCTCTTGGAGGCGGGATCGCTGTAATTTTCAGAAAATCACTTGAACCAAAAATTGTTATTAAACCGGAAACTAGCTACCAACCTGAAACATTTGAGATTATGGAGCTATCATTAGATCTTGGCACCAAAGTCTTTCATTTTGTCTGCATTTATCGAGCGTCAGGCAGTAAAACCAATTTTCTGAGTGAACTTGAAGTTCTCCTACCACGCTTAACCTGCGAGAAAGGATACCCTGTTCTTTTGGGTGATCTTAATTTTCATTTTGATTCTGAAACATCATCTGAAGTAAAACGACTTAAAGAACTTATCGACCAATGCAACATGTCTCAGATAATCAAATGTCCAACTCATCGGGCTGGTCACATCTTAGATTTAGTGATCATCAAACAAACCTTGAGCACCTTCACCAACACCGCCGTCATAGAAAAACTCATTTCGGATCATAAAACCATCGTACTCGATATTGATTTCGCAAAGCCAAATATCATCAAAAAAGTTGTGTCGTCCAGAGACATAAAAGGTATCGACATCAATGCCTTCAAGACGGAAATGGCCAATGCTCTCGAGAACTGTGAAGGCGACATCACATCTTATAATAACATCCAGCAAGATCTACTACAGCGACATGCACCTATCAAGACCAGGTCAATCTCCAACAGACCGTTCGCTCCATGGTACACCCTAGATGTCAAAGCAGCCAAAGCAGAATGTCGCAAAGCAGAAAGGAAATGGTTAAAGACAGGTCTTACAGTCCACAAGGACATTTTCAAACACCAGAAGAACAAATGGAAATGTGTTATTAAACTTGCAAAAAAAGACTTCTATGTCACTAAACTTCAAAATTCTACATCTTGTAAGGAACTTTTTAGTATTTGTGATGAACTCACAGGGAAAAGAAAGGAAACACCTCTACCCACAATTTACGAGAACAATTTGTTGCCCAATGTTTTTGCTGATTATTTTGATAAAAAAGTTACAACTATCCGAGAAAATCTTGACAGTTTTGATGCCATTGATCATTTTGATGAGTTTCAGGGAAATCCTATAGACACTTTTGGTGTTGTGTCGAATGAATCTGTAAAATCTATCATCATGGCATCGCCATCAAAATGTTGTGACCTCGATCCTATTCCTACATTTTTGGTTAGATCTTGTATTGATGAACTGGTTCCAACTATTACAAAAATAATAAACAACTCTATTTTAAGTGGGTCTGTCCCTGATTATTTTAAAACAGCCTGGGTAACACCACTTTTGAAAAAAACGACTCTTGATCAAAACATGTTGAAAAATTATAGACCCGTCTCAAACCTTCCTTTTCTTTCAAAAATCCTTGAAAAGGTGATATTACAACAACTAATGTGTCATTTGAGAAATAATGACCTGTTGGAACCATTTCAATCTGCTTACAGAAGTAACCACAGTACTGAAACTGCACTATTAAGAATCATGAATGACATATTAGTAAAGGCAGATTCTGGAAATATTACTCTGCTAAATTTGTTGGATCTATCAGCAGCGTTCGACACCATCGATCACGAAATCCTGCTCAGAAGGCTAGAAACATCGTTTGGAATCAGAGGGGTCGCCCTTAAATGGGTCGAATCTTACCTGTCAAATCGCCACCAATTTGTTGTAACCAACAAAATAAGATCTTTTTCTTATGCGCTTCAGTATGGCGTACCACAAGGCTCAGTGCTTGGTCCTATTTTGTTTACTATCTATACTATTCCACTTGTACATGAAATAAAGAAATTTAATTTACAATATCATTTCTATGCTGATGATACCCAGCTCTACAGTTCTGCCTTGCCATGCGATGTTGACAGCCTTCTGCAGCAGGCTGGAAACTGTATAACAGAAATTAAAAGCTGGATGAACCAAAACAAACTGGCACTAAATGAGGATAAAACTGAGGTTATTTTATTAGGCCGTGAGCGGGTTCTGCAAGAAGTGGACAGAACTGAGATGATAATTGGCACTAATTCAATAGAAATTTCAAAAAAAGTAAAAAACCTAGGGGTTTACATTGATTCAAATCTTTCTATGTCATCTCAGGTTAGTCACCTCATTCGTATTCTATACATGGAAATCTGGAAAATTGGTAAAATCAGACATCTTATTTCAACTGAAACTGCGGCTGTTTTAGTAAATTCTTTTGTACTTTCAAAGCTTGACTATTGCAACTCCCTTTTGGCTGGAATTTCACAAAAAAATATTAGAAAACTCCAAATTGCTCAAAACAATGCAGCGAGACTTGTTTTGAAGAAAAAGAAAAGAGATTCAGCACTGCCACTTCTGCAGAGTTTGCACTGGCTGCCAGTTGAGAAAAGAATAATGTACAAATTGTCATCCATTTGTCACAAATGTGTCAATAATACTGCTCCATTGTACCTAGTTGATTTAACTGATTACTATGTTCCATCTCGTCAACTAAGATCATCATCTGACACTACAAAATTGAAAGTACCCAAAATGAATCTGTCCACTGTAGGAGAAAAGTCCTTTTCATTTCTTGGCCCTACCATCTGGAACACTCTTCCAAAGACAACCAGGGAAATTAATGACATTGGTTCTTTCAAACGCCATCTGAAGACCCATTTCTTTCAGACAAACTAGGCTAGGTGTTTTTCGGCAGCAACAATAGTAAATATTTTTGAATTTCTTTTGTGTATGCGTGTGTGTGTGTGTGTGTAAGAGTTTGTTAAAGCGCACAGAGCTTGTCATCGACGGGGTTGGGCGCTATATAAATGCAATATATTATTATATATATTATTATAAAGACTAACTTATTCACTCTAACTACTTGCAGGTCATATGAGTTATATGCCAAATAGAATCCGCGCACGTGGTGACGGATATAACAGTTTAAATTCTATTAATTCAATGAGACATGTTATGATATGGACATTTCCTCCAGACACGCCATGGAGAATGCTTGTACAACCATGCGTTGTCTGGCGGTAGCTCTGAAACTGTCTTCAAAAGTAAGTAGAACGGTTCACTTTCATCATTACAAATTAGTATGGACTCTCACCATGCGGCCCTCACTGGGAGTGAGAGCGCTGGATGTAAACGCTGTGGGTTTATATCAAACCAAGTAGCTTAGGCTCTGGAGCTTTAACTCATGGCGCTCCTCACAATATGGACTGCTCAACTGCGTCTCTTATGTCTCTCATCTGGCTGAGGACTATCGCCGTCCACCTCGTAAATGGATTGTCTACATGTGGCATCTATCTAAGCTCTGCACGGGTTTAAATACCAAAGCCATGTCTCGACCTTCCGTCCAGATTCATACATTTGATTGGTGCAACCACCTCTAGCTCAGCTGCCGAACCGAGTTATTTTAAGTAACAGCCCTACGCAACGACCTTGGGTCGACATCAAAGGTCGAATCACTCAAGACAATAAAATGTAATTTTATAGCAATAAATTCTTAACATGTTCAAAACCCCGAGCTTTTACTCTGGATCACGGATTTTCTGTACGTCAACAGACGTCTCAATAACATTTAATTCCTACTCACCCCTTCCCTCTCTACTAAACCTAGTTCAAAACACGAGATATAAAAAGTGCTCAGTCATGCACACCTACGCTGTCCGTCTATCCTTCCCCACACCTTCTGTCTATCTATTAGGAAAAAAACTGTTCAAAACAAATTGTTTACGAGACCAAGTTATGCTGGCTCGCACAATAATTACGTTTGTAAAAATTACTCACTGCTCTCTCACAAAAATTTACTCAGTGGAAACATTTATGAATCAAATCTGTTCTTGACAGTCCTAAAGATTAGTTTCCATAAATTTGTCTGAACCTCATTTACAGTTTTGTTGTTCTGCAGGTCAGCATTGAGTGTATGTTTTCTGTTCTGTTTGCAGATGAATTCAACACTGTCATAGTGATTTTGGTTACCCTGGTGGTATTTTCTGTGATTGTCATTATCAGTGCCGTTTTGCGTTTGTATTGGCACAGGAAGAGGATTGAAAGGGCTATGGCACCTAAGGAATTTAAGCCAATTGGTAAGGAATGATTTTTGGGTCACTGTTGGTAAGGAATGATTTTTGGGTCACTGTTGGTAAGGAATGATTTTTGGGTCGCTGTTGGTAAGGAATGATTTTTGGGTCACTGTTGGTAAGGAATGATTTTTGGGTCACTGTTGGTAAGGAATGATTTTTGGGTCACTGTTGGTAAGGAATGATTTTTGGGTCACTGTTGGTAAGGAATGATTTTTGGGTCACTGTTGGTAAGGAATGATTTTTGGGTCACTGTTGGTAAGGAATGATTTTTGGGTCACTGTTGGTAAGGAATGATTTTTGGGTCACTGTTGGTAAGGAATGATTTTTGGGTCACTGTTGGTAAGGAATGATTTTTGGGTCACTGTTGGTAAGGAATGATTTTTGGGTTATGATGGTTGGTGGCTGCTTCTGGTAGGGTCTCTGTCTATCCTATCAGTCTGTTATCTTCTGATTATTGTCTTCCCTTTTCCTGTCTCCAGACTCAAATTGAGTCACTGTTGGTAAGGAACAATTTTTGGGTCACTGTTGGTAAGGAATGATTTTTGGGTTATGGTGGTTGGTGGCTGCTTCTGGTAGGGTCTCTGTCTATCCTATCATTCTGTTATCTTCTGACTGTTGTCTTCCTTTTTCCTAGCATACCTGGTAATGTGAGCATTATCTTTCTCCAAACTCAAACTCGGACTTGAGCCACTGTTGGTAAGGAATGATTTTGGTCACTGTTAGTAAGGAATGATTTTTTGGGGTCACTATATAGTATTATGTTAGAGGAGAGAGGGATCGTCTTTCTCTACTGAAATTAGCAACTGTAAGCCTGTAAACCCTCTCTCCATTGCTTATAGTTATAACTTCAATTTTGGAGTTTTTACAGGAGACACAGAAAAGTGATTAAATATTGGCTCGCAAATGTTATGGACAAAGTGATTGAAAATGTGAAACTGAAATGTCTAACATTGTTTGAAATGTAGTATGGCAGTGGTGATGTACATGTACTATCTATTTATTGGCCTAGTTGGATAGAAACATTTAGCAGGTATATGATTGTCAGTGCTGTAGACAAGAGAGAAATAAGGACTGGAAAAGCGTAATTGTTATTTGGCCTACTGTAAGGTATGATAGTAATGGCATTTAGAAAATAGGTGTTTTTTCCTGGGATGTTTGTGTTGTTAGATGTCAGAAGGTGGGAGAGGGCTTTCTGTGAAAGAAATGGTGGAGGGTGGAATAGTGTCCAGTCCTGTAAGTAATATCCCTGATTTGTGGTCATTTTATGGCCAATAAATGATCAGTCGTCTTGTCACTGTTCCAGCCTTTTTTTCCTCTCCCTTCACTTTTTTTTTTCTCTGCACTGTATATTTCCCCGTCAGTCATTTTCTTTTCCTTTTTTTATTTCTTTTTCCATTTTTCTTTTTTTTTTGTTTTCCCATAATTCTGTTTCTTTCTCTCTCTCTATGTGTTGTCGTTCCCCCCCCCCCCCTTTTTTTTTCCCCCCAGTCTTTTGTTAATCACTCCTTTTATCGCTTTCATGTCTTCTACACAAGTTCAGTTCTTGTTTTTACTTTCCAAGTATTCTGTTGTGTTGTTTTTTTTTCTCAATTGTTTTTCTAAGGTTGGCACTCTTCTTGAGTTTACTTGTTTTTCTTCTACAATGTTTTTCTCATCTCGCAAGGTCTGGTTTTGTGAAAACTCAGATTCGGCCGGAGTTGAAATTGTAATTGTCCCCACCAAGCATTGGTGAAATTTTTTGGAATGTATTTCGTCATTTTTGTCCAGTTCATAGGTATGAATTACATCTTTCATTAAACGGAGGAAAGGCTGTAAGTGGGTTGAACATTTGTCCTAAGGCATGATCAAATGAACAATTACCTTGCAGGTGTTGGGGGTGGGTCCCAGTCCTCGACAGGCACCTTATCTACAGAGCAGGACATGCCAGGTGGTCCAGAGGAAGGTGAGAAGAGAAAAATGCATTGCAAATGTTGTTGGGATACAACTGAATGAGTGCCTGCCTGTGCTGTGTATTTATTTTGATCCGTATTTCTGTGACTGATACACATTTTTATTTATGCACTGAAGTTACAAAGCCATAACAAACCTTCATTTATTTTTCTTATTCCTTGCCTTTTTTATCTTCTTTTTTAGGTGGGGCTTAGATAATGTAGATTTTTCTTTTCTTGTCATAGTACAATATCCGTTGTTTTGGATTGAGGACTGCGCTAGTTTTGCCAAATGCCTCTTCCTGCATTAGGCATGGGAAGCATCCAAAAATTTCCTGATTTCTGGACTCAGTGCTAATTCCAGCACTTAGCCATCGCTTGGCACAGGTTACTCATAAATTTCAAAATCTTTATACAGGATACAATTGATACTCTGATCATAATGCAACCATTGATAATTACTGATACCAAGGCATCTATCTTGTACAAAATATTGTTTTTTCAATTCATTTTATCTTCGCCTGGTGTCTTCTTTTGGCTTTCATGGCTTTCACATGACTGCCTTTCAAGGCTTTCAGTTCTCTGCGCTTGTCTGTTACAGGAACAAAGTGCATAGCACACTACTGGCACGGGAGACAGTATTTGAGAGAGAGAGAGAGAGAGAATGATAGAGGCAGAGTGGAGGAGGGGTAAGAAGAGATTGAGAGGGGTACATGAGAGGGTGGAGGGTGGAAGCAGGTTTGTAAATTCCAGCCAGCACCATTGAGATTCAGCTAGTTTTAAAATATTTTTTTTCCTCAGTAAGCACTGTTTGTGTCGCCCAGTAGGTGTATGGGAATATGCTATATTTATGTGTTGTGATTGACGGCAACGTGTTGCATCAAAAGCTCTGGGAGTTTTCTTAAAGTAGTTCCCATCGTTGCTGCATTAATTTAGTGACATTATTTTATTGTTTTTTTGTTGTTTTATTTCCTCAGCACCATTGGTTCCTTGCCGTAAGTAGCAGTTTTCTTTTTTGCCAAATCAATTCTCTATTCTTTACAACAGTTTCAACACTAAGGTCAAAATTTGGCCTTGAGCCAGCCATACACATTCAAATTTGTCATCGAACTTGTTGTCAGTCGATGCTTGCATACAGCAATTTGAGCTTCTGGGGGTGTGCTTGTGTTATTCAACTGCTTGTGTGACCACTTGCAGGAAGTTAGAACAGCCTGACTTTTTTTTACTCAAGCATCAGCTTGAACAAGTCAGTTTTGACGGTGTGGGCAACCAGCACACAAGCATCAGCTCTTCTACCTTTCCCTGTACATATTAAAAAATTGTTCAGCAAACTTCCACAGCTGAAATTCTGTATGTTATATGCTATGCCTATATAGATAGAGTGGCTGTCTCAGTAATTCCAGAGAGAGATGAGAAATACTGTGTTTTTTTTGTTTTGTTCCCAGTGGATAAGAAATTCCTGTCAGGGTTGAGGATAAAGGCTAGTCCAGTAAAGAGCAAGACATTAATGGTAGTATGCACTTCATACAAATATGCATTGAGTACATTATGTGGCCTGTGGAACATATTACGGCTCCTTTATATTTATGTTGTACTTTCCAGGGAAGTCACAAGTAGTTGATAGCTGCAATTTGCTTTTATAGGGTACAGGTGTATGTTTCTCTTGAGGTGTCCCTTATTGAAGTGTTCATTCAGTTAGTAGGTCTGGTTCGGCCGGAGTTGAAATTGTAATTGTCCCCACCAAGCATTGGTGAAATTTTTTGGAATGTATTTCGTCATTTTTGTCCAGTTCATAGGTATGAATTACATCTTTCATTAAACGGAGGAAAGGCTGTAAGTGGGTTGAACATTTGTCCTAAGGCATGATCAAATGAACAATTACCTTGCAGGTGTTGGGGGTGGGTCCCAGTCCTCGACAGGCACCTTATCTACAGAGCAGGACATGCCAGGTGGTCCAGAGGAAGGTGAGAAGAGAAAAATGCATTGCAAATGTTGTTGGGATACAACTGAATGAGTGCCTGCCTGTGCTGTGTATTTATTTTGATCCGTATTTCTGTGACTGATACACATTTTTATTTATGCACTGAAGTTACAAAGCCATAACAAACCTTCATTTATTTTTAAAATGGGTAAACCATGCCAGGATGTTCTATAACTCAATTAAAAATCAAATTTTGGTGGATATATGTGGCCAGCATTGATCATGTAAGTGCCATATGGCAATATGTTGATTTTATTAAGACTGAGACATGTTCATGTCCACATCACACACCATGCAGGCCAGTCAAACAAACTTCACAGAAGACCTTGAGCAGTAAGGAATTAATAGATAATTGTCATCTGCATCCATCGATCGCAGGATGTCATTGCCAAGGAGGTTGTAGGCTATCAGCTTTTGCTGCTGTGACTGTGTAGGGCAGTACAGGAAAGGCACTCACTGTTGCCGACAATGCATAAGCCCACCTTGCATATTTTGCATCATTTCTGTATATTTCATGCATTTGACTTTGCAGTCTTCATTGCTCATTTTGTTTGGGAAAGCTCAGAAATGACAGTAATATTTGTGTTCAGGCCATGGATGAATGAATTTTTTTTACCTTTCACAGCTGATCCGCGGAAGCCAATCTTGCCTGGAGAGCTGAAGCCAGGTCCGAATCCAGATGACTGTGGGACAGGTGAGATTGGAAAGATACATTGTGTAATTAACTCACTTGAGCCGGTTCCTGTGTATTTGCGGGATGAGCCGACAGCTGTTAAAGCCGGATTCCGAACATACATGGGATCAACATTATCAATCGATATCTCCTCCCGTGCTTTTCCCGTGCGAGTTGCGGGACTCGGTGAGATGCCTGCTGAACCTGTTTTTTTGTTTAGTTTAAAGTTTGCTCGAGTTTTTAGAAAAACTTTTGGAGATACTTCTGACTAAGGGAACTCATTACAGAAACTCGTGGCAAAGGAAAAGCTGGTAGAACCGGGCCAAAACTAGTAATACTAGTAGTACTAATGGTACTAGTAGATCTAAATCATTCATACACACAAAAACAACACAAATAAATACAAAGAACTCTTTTGTTGTTGTTTCTTTCGCACACATTTACTGATAAAAATTTTTGTGTGACCCTGAATGTTGTTCATTTTCAAATATTCATAAAATGAAAACTATGAAATCAATTGAAGTTCTGTTTGTTTTATCTAATATGACATTTATTTGTTTGTTTTGTGACTTAATTTCAATGTGATTGCTTGATTAGGTTTATTTTGGTGAATTTGTTACTAAACCCTAAAAACGCCAGGCTTCAGTGATTGTTGGGCCAAAAATTGCTCAGGCTCAAGTGAGTTAAGCCCTTGACTGCACTGTGGACATACACTGTACATCCCAGAATTGTTAATGTGAGTATGCTATTGACATACACAGTATGTCCCATCCTGAATCGATGGTAGAATTGTGCTGTAGGGGTATACAGTATGTCCTTGAAAACGTGCCAGAGTCTAGTTTGAAAACAGACTTGTCTTTTGTTTTAATGAGTATAGCCTACCATGCTATATACCAGTGCCTCAACAGTCTGCCAGACACAAAATACTATACATGTGTGGTGTGGCAAACTACTGTTAATTGCAGTAATAATGCCTTGATTTATCATGGTTTCAGGTAATGCTGACATCCATCCCATAAATTTATTTGTGATCAAAATTTTTTATCACTCTACCTATTAGGTCACACTCACAGAGCTGTATAAAGTGCTGTATTTAAGGCAGATAAATACAATTTGTCCAGGGGTTTCTGTTGTCCTTTGTCTAATCGTCCTTATAAAAATGTGTTTTAATCCATAAAGAGCTAAAGTGGATGTGTTTAATTTAAAATGGTATGTACCACACTGATTTTCCCGCCACCTGCATGCTCAGTGCAGGTAAATTATTGGTCTTCACCTAAGGTCATGAACTCGTGAACGGCAATGTCATTTGAATATAAACATTTAACTCCTACTGGAATGTTAAACGATCGAAGGTGATGTTTACCAGCTATTCTACTAACTATTTGAACGAGGAGTAAAACGAGAGATGGTTCCTGCGCATGCGCCGTCATCTTCAAATATTTGAGAATGAACATCAACCCAATGGGTTGGGAGGGAGGACATTTTACTCCTCGTTCAAATAGTTAGTAGAATAGCTGTTAAACATCACCTTCGATCGTTTAACATTCCATTCCACCGCACTATTTGAACGAATACAGAGCAAAACGAGAGCTTTAAAGCCTGTTCATTCTCAAATTTCAATAAAAGGAGAGAGAGAGAAATGAAGGAAATGTTTTAGATCCTACCTTCATCAGATCTGTTCTCCCAACACCACTTCCCCCAAAGAGCAACTCTGCTCTATCGGTTTGTAGTAGAACTTTGCCATTGTCTCCGCCTTCCTGCAGCCAATACTCTTCATAATTGTAGCAAGAGAAAGATCCTACTCTATTGCTTTGCTTGTGGTGGCCACTCGCATAGAATTTGGCTTAAACTGTCTAATGTCGATCTTTGCATCCTGCATAATCTGTTTTGTCCAACGGCCCAGAGTGTCCCTTGATATTGGCTTGAATGGCTTCTTAAAGCTAATAAACAACGCTTTGGAAATTCTCACCTGTTCCGTACGTTTAAGATAGGCTTTGACATAATTTACTGGACAAAGAGCCGAATCTGGAAACTTTTTAAGCTCGATGTCTGGCATCTGATGAGTAGCTGAAGAAGTTTTTGCTAATTCCGAAATCTTAATTTTCATTGAATCTTCTTCAAAAAACAAGTCATCCACTTTAATACTGACGACAGATCCGCCATGACGACCTGATAAGATAAGCACCAACACTGCTGTCTTTAAAGACAATTGGCGAAGACTGATTCTTTCCGGAGGATGCCAGCTCTTCAGAAGCTCAAGAACTTTGTTCACATCCCATGTTGTCGCGTGGGGTTTTGCAACATACAATCTTTTCTTTTTGCCCAATTTTGACTTTGTCATATATCTAGGAAGGCATGGCCTTTTATTGTAGAGACCTTTCATAAATCTCTTAATTTTAGGATTTTCACCAGATTTTTCCATGCGTGCCAAAATAGCACTTTTGGCTGAATTTATGGGATTATAACCAAGCCCACTAGTAAATAAGGTGGTTAAAAATTCAATTATTGTCACTTCACAGAATGAACTTGGATCACTCCGTCTTTCACCACAAAACTGAAGCCACTTTTTAACATAACATTCATAATGTTTAATGGTGTTTGGTCTCCATGCTGATAACAGTATCTCGGCATCTGTTGTTGATAAGCCTTGTTTCTGGAATCTTTCCCTGGTAATCTGCAGGCAAGTAAGATCAATTTTTTGTTTACTGGATGCTCTTCTGGAGAACTTAGAGGATTAATCAACATCATCTTACATGATGGGAGGATAACCGGGTCTGCTACCAGCAATTCCATAAGTCTAGGGAACTACATTTGTGTAGGCCATAATGGAACAATAATCACAACTTCTGCCAAATCTTCTTCAACTTTTTGCAGGACGGAATGAGTGAAAACGGGGAAAAGCAGTAACATAACTTGAAATTCCACACAACATGCCAAGCATTGATATAAGCAGCAAAAGGATCAGGTTTCCATGAAATGTACTTATTTACCTTATGGTTCAATCTTGAGGCAAAAAGATCTATTTCAAATTCTCCAAATCTTTGAACAACTAATTCAAACAACTTATGGTTAAGAGACCATTCAAGATTAGGATTGAATACTCTGGATGCTCTATCCGCTTCCACATTCTTTTTCCCTTCTATGTATGAGACGGTAATAAATATGTCTTTTTGTTTGCACCATAGCCACAAATCTCTGACTATCTCATTAATTTTCAGTTTGGTGCTACCCATTTTGTTGACGCTAGCGACTGTTGTTGTGTTATCGGTTTAGACTTGAACATGTCCTGAAGAGATTTCCTTACAAAATGATTGTAAACAAATTTTAATTGCCATGATCTCCAGACAATTAATATGAAGCCCTCTTTCCTTCCGTGACCATAGTCCACCTGAACTTTCTCCAGAATCAACATCATAAATTCCCCATCCAGTTTCAGAAGCATCACATTTAAATTTCTTAGAGATTTTAGTTAGACAGATGGGTTTTGAAAACTTGTTCATGTTATGCCTCCACCAGTCTATATCCTGCAATAAATCCTCTGACAATCTTATGTGAGCAGAATAATCTCCTTTGTATTGCTTCAACATTTTATTTCAGAAAATTTCCAACCTTTTATAATACAATGTTGCATAGACATTTGCTGAATCTGAAGCAACCAGGGTCCCTATCAATTCTGACAACTGTCTGATAGTTGGTTCTTTTATTTGAATAAATTCTTCACACTTTTTTGTAACTGTCTCTATTTTGTGTGCACTTAGTTTCATGTGGAAGGCTTCACTGTCAATCACAAATCTAAGGAACTCTATTTGTTTTGTACCCTTTAACACAGATTTCTTTGGATGAATCGTAAATCCTGCTGCATCGAACAAACAAGCTGTTTGTGTCACATTATTACTTATGCCTACTTGATCGTCACTCATTAACAAAATATCATCAATATAGATACTGTTAATAAAGCCCTTGGTTCTTAAATTTGACATGAGGGGTTTAGTTAGTTTAGTGAACAGTCTAGATGCATCTGTATACCCTTGGGGCATACACTGGAATTCATAGATTGTACATTCAAAGATGAACCTAAAGTATCTTTTATCAGAATCATTGGTTGGAACAGAGTGAAAAGCATCTTTGAGGTCTATTTTGGCAAAATAACAGTCTCTCCGTATTAACTTTAAAGTGGACTTAAAGGTTTCCATTTTAAAATGAATCTTTTTTACATAATTATTGAGGTGTTTTAAATTTAAAATGGTTCTGAATGTGCCATCCGGCTTACTACGAAGAAAAACGTTTGTGACAAACTGCACATTTCCTGTATTTTCATCATCTCTTACTGCTTTGATGATACTTCTTGAAAGAAATGATTTTATTTCCATTCTTATGTGACCTCTTTCTTCTTCTTTGAATTGGAATTCAGTTTTAATTATGGATCTTTCCAAATGTTCTTCAAAGTTTACTTTCAGGCCTTAAATTTCTTTGTCTTGTGTTATTGCTTCCCAAAATATCAGGCTGGATTTAATTTTGCCACCCTTAAAATTTTCAGTATGGTTTTCCAACATTTTATCAGCACCGGTCCTGACCTCTGTAATTGTTGTTCCTGGCTTCAATTTTGTTGTGTATACTTCCGTTGCACCATCCGACCTCTGTAAGGCTGGCGTCCCATATTTTTCTTTCCACGGGAATACTGGTTTTGCCCTTGAACTCGTACTTGTTCCCGCTGTTGAACGTCCGAGGGGCTTTGAAGTTTTTTTACTTCTTAAACTTCGTTGACAACTTCTCTTCTTCAGAGACTTCTTCGAATTTTTTAGTTAAATCTTTTCCTAGAAGGTATTCTGCACTTTGATCTTTATCTGAATTTCCCCAAAACGGTTTCTTGGTGAGAGCTTTGAACTTTTCCGGCAGACCAAATTGAAGATTTTCTTATCTTCTTTGGTTCATCTAAACTAGTTTCTTCCTCCCTTCCTTCAGAATCTGAAAGCTCACCAAACATGCCACAATCTATCCTTGCGTTTTCCTGTCTATCCAATTCTTCATCTTCCTCTGAGATTTCTCCTGATTCTTTTGTAACTTTGTGAGCTTTCTTCCTCCTTTTCTTGGTAGGTTCATCTTCACTGCTACTATCTGAAGATCTATTTCTGTTTATAGATCTTTTGAAACCTTGACTTTGTCTGTAGGAAGGGGATGCCCCTATCTTTTTTTCTAGGTCCTGAATCTTCCCACTAATCTGTTCCATGAATTTCAAAATATCACTCATGTCCACCGTAGAACTTTTAGTTGCAGATCTACTGCCTTTCGAACTGTTAATGTTACAATTAGATTGTGAGGGGGTGTGAAGGCTATCCTCAATGGAAACCTGGACAAGTTTCTTTGGCCCTTCTCCAGGCCCCGTGGGTTCAGGAGAAGACATGATAATGTCAGCAGATCTCGATTCCCTGTATCTCTAGATCTAGATCGTTCAAGCCACAATCAGTGACCTGCTGAAATCTGGGAAGAAACTGAAAATCCATAAATTTGATTTGAGTTGTGAACTCAAGATCATGCCTTGATTATTTCTATACTAGGACCATAGTAGGCATGATCAGATGACCTTCTCTAAAATCAGGCTTGACCATAACATTCTCTGCCTGTCATAGCCACTGGCATCGACATGACTTGAAAATTAGATCTAGATTCTAGATCTACATCTGGATCTAGATTATTTAACAACTAGAAATAGATGTAGTCTAGATAAATCCAACCTGATTCTGATCCTTCAAACCTGTCAAGCAAGAGAGGATCTAAAGCAATCTCTTGAAAATATTAAAGAGATTTAATTCTCCTCAAAGCTAAGACAATCGTAAAGTCAAAATTGGGCAAAAAGAAAAGGTTGTATGTTGCGAAACCTGCGTGAGAAATAAAACCCAAACAATACAAAGCAAACTAAAGAGAAGACAGAAAATACACAAAATTTTCGGCTTTCGCCTTGTAATGGCCTTGTTCGTTCCTTAGCACATAACCAATGGTTTGCACATGTGGAACATCAGTCTAGCTCTACCTAGCCTCAACTTACTAAACTAGATCTAACGTTGGTCCCAAACGTTTCACTTTACCAGGTATTTATGATACAATCCTGCCAAATTCACATACAAACCTATTAACTTCGATGATAATAGATATATTTTGCTCCTTGCTCTCTCTCTCTCAAATAGATGGCGTACGCATGAAACAAAAAGGCGGAATCTCGGCGCATGCGCAGGAACCATCTCTCATTTTGCTCCGTATTCGTTCAAATAGTGTGGTGGAATGTGTATTACATTATAATATTTCGTGTTCCCCTCTTTGTCTTTCCTGGACCAGAGTTCTCCAATTCTATCAATCTATTGTTTTAGCCTTCCCAGAATTGATACCTGAGCTTCGTTCGAGTTCTACGGATGTCAGTAAACACGAAAATAACCAGATGGACCAGAATAAAGGTAACCACAAATCACTAACCCTGAACTTTAGTGTGAGGTATGGAAATGAGATTTTCAGAGGGCGTTATTTGCTTCCCATTAGCGAATAATTACATAGGCATTTGTCAAGCTTTATTAAGTGATGTGTGAAAAATTTTCTCAAGTTGAACTCTTCTCCAATTATCAGCGTAATCAAAATATCCAAAGTTCTCTTCAATGTGCTTCCTTAAAGAAAGTAATTTGAGATGATGTGCAGAAAAGTCACAAAGGGAATGTCTTTTTTGCTACTGTCCACATATGATGTAGAGGGAATCAAGTTAATGCACAGGAAATGCTGATTTTTCTGAAGGTATTCTGATTAACTTACTTACCTAAACAAGTGATTTCACCAGAATAGTTCCTGTTTGCATTAGCCGGATTGAAAAAATGGTACACTCACAGTATAAGAACCAGCTCAGGTGGGAGCTAGTTTTATTTACTTGAAATTCTCGGTAAATGTAACCTCAGCAATACGTGTCTATCTGATCATTGAGCTGCTGTTCAATTTTAGGGGTAAAAAACAGCCAGTTACGATAGGAGCCCAAGACATAAGGACACAGATTTCATTTACTGAGAACAGAATTTGAACCAAAGAATGGAAGTGATTGTTTTTTCTTATTTATAACCCATAGGTCATGAACCAATAAAGGAAGTGCTAAATACTAGAGATGAACAGCTATGGAAGTATGGAAATGATTTTGATCAACCTCTTAAGTCTTCTGATCCTGGTAAGTGTAATGCCTTATGTTTAAACAGGAAAACACCTTAATTCTAGATTTTTTAGGTCAGGCAATTCAGTTCTTTAGTCATAATCGGGCTTCATTGCTTTTTCATGTTTGCAAAATGACCCACTGTAATAACGAGGTCATCTCCTACCTGTGTTGATAGCCATGGAATGCATGGCATTTGGCTGAAACAATGGGGAGTTTGTATTTCTGCAGCACTAACTTTGGCATATTGTGACTGTGTTAGTAAAATTGCAATACATTTAACAGTCAAACATGTGCAAGTTACTGGGATCATCCTGAAAACCAGCCCAAAACTAGGAATAATCTTAGGGTTTGGAACCATTGAAAATTCATGGGAGGAGTACCTCATTGTTCTGGGTGGTTTTGAAATCGTTGGCCATGTCAGGTAGACTTCAGTTTGTATGTTATATTTCTCTCCCGTTTGCATCTTCGGTCGCAGTACTAATCTTCCTTTCCTTTCCCCAGAGACACTGAATATAAAGCGGAGAGAAGTTAGTGGCAGGCCAATGGATTCCTATGCATACGCAGGTATGGCAGTCTGTTCTTATTTCTGTGCACATTTTCGTCAACTTTCTGTTTATTTTGGGACTTGCTGATGCTTGACAGCAATGACTGGCTAAACCGCACACAGTATTAGCTTCAAAAGTTTTGTAAAGGTTACAGTTGATCCTGAGATAACACAGCCACTGACAATTACCAATACTAAGACGTCTATCATATACAAAAATGGAAGTATTGGATCATTTCATCGCCACATGGTGTCCTCTTTTGGCCTCTATGGTTTGATTTGACTGCTTCTTAAGAGTGTTCTGTTCGATGCACAATTAACTAATAGGAACAGTAAGCATTGCGCAGTAAACGTGCATAGGAGACTCTATTTGAGGAGAGGGAGAGAAAGAGAAGGGCTCCATGGAGAGGGATGGCTCGCAGAAGAAGGTTTATGCCCTTTATACATGTTACAATTGATACTCAGATCATAACACTACCATTGATAATTACCAATACAAAGGGGCCAGCATTGTCTCTGAGAAGAGAGTCTGCACAACAAAAAGCATATACAGGCAACTACGCTTGATTTGATGTCGTCGGGGGATAAAAAAAAAGATCAACACATCCATTGTTCAACTCATCTGACGCCGACCCGATGTCAAGGGATGTAACCAATATTAACTTTGTATTAAAAGGGGGGGGGGGGGGCGCGTCGGTGAAACGCATTCAAACTGAATGCAATGGTCGATCAGTTCACTACAGTTTCTAATCTTGGTTTGCCGCTCATAAAATCATAAACTAGATGGCAGGGTGCAATACGTGAATTTGGGATACCCTCTAACGTCTGTGCTTATTAAAACCTCCAGCCGACGCTACTGGTCAAGCCCGCGGACCGGACCAGTGACCTCACTCACGGGGGGAATCTTATCTGGGTCGCATTGACCCTTGCCGACTAACAGTAACACGCTACCGCTGTGCACATGGTTTTTATGTGGTCAGTAAAACATTCGCTGCTGTGCCTTATTACAGTTAATAATGAATTAACCAACGAATTGTCTGTAAGTCTGTAACCAATGATCTGACTTATGACACTGACACTAACAGCTGTAATTTTCCTCAGAACGAAGCATGATACCCTCGACCGCTAAACTACATGTATTGTATTATGTTTATCCTGATTAGCACTATTAATGAGCCAACGTGGGCATTTGGGGCAAAGGTTATTCAGAGCTTGTTTCTGATTGGCTCTCAGACACAGACAACTCTAGATGATAGTCAGCTCAGGAGAAAATGAGATAATAATGCAACTGTGTTAACAATTCGCATGCTGATGCTAGGCCTTTTGATAGTGTGGGGAGAGCCCTTGAAACTGAAAGCTTAGTCTTTGTGATTCCCACCAGTGGTTCACTGGCGTGGGCTGCCAGCCAAAACACCCTCACGCCGCTGGCTTGTCCACAGGCCTCTAGACCTGCTCTGGCCTTGGGACTGGCCTATCAGCGTTCCCTTGCTTTTGGTGTTGGATGGTGGTATTTTTGAAGTATGCGTGGGAGAAGGGCTGAGAGGGAGGGGCATTGTCCATGACACCATACATGTGTAGTCGTATGCACCCACGTGGACTCACTACCTGCGTGACTGTGCGTGAAAACAAAGAGAGACCTAGTTTACACTTAAAGCGTATCAGCGTGCTGTAGTGTACACATTGCGTCGCCAACGGGGGAGTGTCGGTGACGGATAGTTGAGGTGTCAACTCAATTTCATTGGTCGGATAATCGAGATCAGCTCATCCGTTTGGGGTTCAACAATTGGAATAAGAGATGGGACAGGAAATCAAAGCCAACGCAGGCGTCGCGACGTTTGAGTTGAAGTCAACACAACGGTTTTATTATAATATAAAATATGATGCAACAGTGCCGGTTCCACCAAAAAACATCAACTCAAGAGAAGTTCAACTCATGCGAGTTCAACTCAAGTGAAGTCCACTGTATGTCTATTGTGCATAATTATGTCCTTGTTCACCAGCATCTCCTTCACTTCCCTCCACAGCCCCAGAAGGTGCCACAGGTCTAGACTTGCGCACGTATAATGCACATCCTTTCTCAGGGGAGAGAGATTCAGGTGAGATGGAGAGATATTTTTGTGTTGCCAGAACAAAACTGGGCATGCCATGGCTTCATGTATGTTTTGAAAATTTAAAGAAAAATTTTTTTTGTAGGTTTCTTAGTTTTGCCTGTAGAGCGTCATTGCCACATTTCATCAGAATTTGTTTCTTTAAATTTACTGATCCATATTAAACTTTAAGAATTTACAGTTTTCTTAATCATTTTGGGACCATTTATTGAGAGATATTTTGTTTTAATGTGTTTGAACTCATTTTTTCTTCTGGAATGAAATCAGCTATTAGTACTGACTAGAATTTGCTGCAATCCTTTTTCATCCCCCATCCACGCCTTTCCACAAAAGTAGAAAATCTATTATTAGACATATGTCTTTTTTATCTCCATTGTATTGCACCCCGTAACACATATGTTAATCCTCACCCTGCAGCAAGCGCTCATGCCGCACGGGCGGCAAAAGTCAGCAAGGTCAAGCTGACCGTGCCACGCCCAAGTTGTATTTTCACGCGTCGGGTCACTGACCTTTTTGAGACGTAACCACCGTCTTATTGTTCACTGTATCTCTTCTAAATCAAAAGCATTGTGACATGGACATGTTAGCCAGTGAACCATTGGTCGGAATCACAAAATCTAAGCTTTCAAGGGCTCTCCCCACACTTTCAAAAGATGTAACATCGACATGCGCACTGTTGCTCAACAAATTTGCAATATTATCTCATTTTCTTACAAGCTGACCACCATCTGGAGTTGTCTGTATCTAAGAACCAATCAGAAACAAGCTCTGAAATAATCTTTGCCCCAAATGCCCACATTGGTTTATTAATATGTGTCAATAGGATGAAACCATTTGTGTAGGGCTTGGGAGGGCGTGGCTAGTTATCATGCTTCATTCTCTAACGAAAACTACAGCTGTCAGTTTGGAATCATAAGTCAGATCATTGGTTAGAGACTGACAGACTAAGGTTTTGCTGGTTAATTCATTATCAAGCATGATAAGGCATAACAGCGAATGTTTTCATACCGATCAATAAAAACAGAACCACGTGGACATCGTGTGTGGTCATTGCATAGCGGCAAGGGTCAGTGACCCCAGATAAGATTCTCCGTGAGTAAGGTCACTGACCGGGCAGGGGGCTTTACGGGTAGCGCGCGGGGTGAGAGTTAACATTTATTTAGAGGGTTCCCACTCAAACATGTTATTCCAGGGATCCCTGAAGAAGTCATGGAATATATAAATTTGAGAGAAAGCTCTGGAAATAGTGATTTAGCCCTGGAATAGCCAAGGAATTCTCTTGAAGTTTGAAAATAATTTGTAAAAATTTAGGAAAAATCTGGAAAAATAAAAAAAAAAGCCTAACGATGTCACCACTATCATTTAACTCACACCCTGCTTAAAGCCCGCTGTCCGGTCAGTGACCTCACTCACGGGGAATCTTATTTGGCTCGCACTGACTTTTGCCAGTGTACGCTGACCACACTACCGCTGTCCACTTGGTTTGGTCTGTGTTTGATGGGTATGAAAACATTCACTGCTATGCCATACCACACTTGATAATTAGTTAACCAGCGAAACCTTTGTCTGTAAGTCTCTAGCCAATGATCTGACTTATGATACCAAACTGACAGCTGTAATTTCATGAGAACGAAGCATCATAGCTAGCCACGCCCCCCAAGCCCTAAACAAATGGTTTCATCCTGATTGACATATACTAATGAACCAATGTGGGCATTTGGAGCAAAGGCCATTTCAGAGCTTGTTTCTGATTGGCTCTTAGATACAGACAACTCTAGATGGTGGTCAGCTTGTGAGAAAATGAGATAATATTGCAAAATTGTTGAGCAACAGTTCGCATGTTGATGTTACACATTTTTGATAGTGTGGGGAGAGCCTTTGAAAGCTTTGTCTTTGTGATTGTGACCAGTGGTTCACTGGTTAACATGTCCTTGTCACAATGCCTTTGATTTAGAAGAGATACAGTGAGCAATAAGACGGTTGTCACGTCTCAAAGAGGACAGTGACCTGACGCGTGAAAATACACCTTGTGCGCTGCGCGGTCAGCTTGACCTTGCCATATTGGTATGCCCCTGCAGAGTGAATGCCTGGAAAGACGATGCGGTATTTCAACATCTTTTTCAGCGTGAGGGTTAATAGCCTAGAAGTAGCTCTGGGATTTAACATTTTAGCCTGGAAAAGCATTTTCGGGGAGCTGGAGGAGCCTTGTGTGTAATTTCGGACATGGAACAAGAGGTTAAACAGATAGAAGAAACATCACTGAGACAACAGTTGTTCTCAACCTTGTAATTTTTCTTCACAGCCCTTCCTAGACACTCTGATGATGATGACGGTCCTTCTACTCTGGTCAAAGAATCATTTATGGCGGAAGCAACAGGTGGACATGGTAATCCTTTTGTTTTTTTTTGTGTTCTCTGCACTGTAATTTTGATTTTTTTTTCCCTTTTTCCTTAAAATTTTTTTTTATTTGTTCTGCATTTGTGTATGACATTTTCTTGTCAAGCTGCAGAAGACTTGTTTTTCACCTATGAAAGAAACTTGCAAACAGTATTAGCTTGAACATTTTTATGCAGGTTACAGTTGATCCTCAGATCATAACACAACCATTGATAATTATCAATACTAAGGCATCTGTTTCTCCAAATAATATAAGTTTGGAATCTCACTGAGGGACCGCTGGGTTCCAAGTCTCATTAGTGGGAAAGATTTTGGGAAGTAGCTTGTCTCTTAGTGAGATTCTGATGCTGAAAATATTTGGTTTTCTGACCCACTAAGCTGCAAATAGTATAGGTTTGACTAAAATGCCTGTTCTGAACCAACTATACTTCATGTGATAAGATAATTCACATCGTCTTTATGAGTTCTTAATTTCAAACTTTTTAGATCGTGATATTAATAGCAAAAATAATAATAGAGTATATTTGTATAGCACCTGTCTCTACAAAGTGGACCCAAAGCTTTACCATGGAATACCATGGTATTTGTTATGTAGTTACAGATATATTTACATGCCGTACAAAACATACAAGGCTAAAAGGAGACATCATCAGTCAGTCTGTAGATATTTCTGATACAGGACTGATTTCTAGGTTTGCACTGAATTCCCCAAATGAACTAGCATCTCTGTCTTTCAGGGAGAGCACTGGAAACATTTGGGCCAGAATAAGAAAAGAAGTGGTCCTCATATTTTTTTAATGAATGTCACAATTACAAAATCAGATTGGAAGGTGTGGACTACAGATTGTAAAATTGTGAGCAGTTGTTGTTAAAGTGCACCAAATACTGGAGTACTAAAAGGGGATGATGGCTTTAGTAAATTGGAAAGAAATATCACTCAAATGGACTGACGTGGAGTGACATAAAAAGATGTGTTTCATATGATGGAATTGGACATCTTTCTGATATTTGGCTATAGATTTTTACAGTTCAGGCTGAAAGGCGTAAGCTCAAGATGGTCAGAAAAGAAAAGTCAAGGACCTTGTAGTGGTTTTTCCTGCTCATTTTTCTGGCTGGTGCCGGGCTCAATTAGTGGTTTCCAGAGCCCTGACAAAATGAAGGGTGTTCATCATATCATACAATGATATCATAGTTATTCTGAAGTGAAACGACACAACAAACTGTGAAAGATGTGTGCAGCTGAGAGTTTTCAAGTGCACCGACTTTTTGCACATCACACTCGGTGAAATTATTTATATCCTACACATGGCCACGTTGGAAAAAAAGCATGTGGGTTGTTGTTAGGCATTTGTGTGCTAATAAAAGTTGGCACAGTTTGGCCAAACCAGAACAAAGCAGAATCCCATCTGGCATTCGTATGCGGTTGTACCGTGAGAAAGTGGAATGGACTACATGTACATGTATTTCCATTTTGAATCTTGGTGCACAAGGATGAATTTGCTCATGTCAAAAGCACGTACACATATGTTATTTAATGCCAGTTTTAATTTCAGGTTGATTGGGGAAATAACATTTTGTTAAAAAGCTATGAAAAGAGAAACACATGCAATCCATCTGGCTAAAATGACACCCTGTTCCTGGATGTAAACAACAGCTGTGGCAGTGCATCACACTTTTTTATAGTAAGGTCGAAAAAATTTGGCATTCTTTGAAGGCGCTGGCCAAACAAAAAAATATGAAGTAATTCTCCATATGTCTAACTTTTAGCAATAAGTAATGCATTGTTTTTGAGATATTTCTTGACAAAATGCCCTATTGAAATATAAGAGGGATTTTGAAAAGTGAACAAATTGGTACAGATGTAAATAATGCATTTTCATGAATTTCTTTTATAAGAATATTTCAAGGGGTATTTGCCATATTGTTGTAGGCGACATTTTGCTGATTTTGAGGTTTTGTCATGAAAATGGTTCTCTCACTCCTAGTTTTATTATGTATAACTGTCATATGGGTGTATTTTCGTGGGCATTTTTTTGGGTTCAAGTTTCAGTTTTGAAGTCAAGGGAACAAAACCCTGAAATTACACAACTCTTCAAACTTTCAATCCTCATTTTCTCGAAAAGGCAAAAATGCACGTACAATTGTATGGAAAATACCTGATGATTTGTAGAAATAACTCAAGATTTTTTATCTTGTTTATCTAATTGCTATTACTCACTCTCAGAGCCTACCATTGGCTGTTGCACAAGCGTGAAGATGCTGAACGAGCTGAATACGAAACAAAGACATGACTTGAGGCCCGTTCTAGAAATGTACCGTGACAGTCCAATGGAAAACTCGTTAGCTGGCTTCATGAAAGACAGATGCCACCTGAAATTTGAAGACATCAAGTATTATGAGTGAGTAACAGTTATATTGAGCAGTAAATATTTGATTTGATTAGTTATTTTCATGATTATTTTCATTAAAAGATTAAACAGTAAAATTTATGATGTGGAGTTTTCCTATTATGAAAAAATTGCAGTAACTATTTGCTGCTGAGTCATTGTGTATGACATAGTGGTGATGAGCCAGAACTTGCGAGCAAAAAAGCTTTTTCATAAACAGAAAAGAGAGCGGAAGACCACTGGGGAAAAATCAACCATAAAAGTATCCCCCCTCTCGTGTTGAAGTTTGGTTCATCAACCTTATCACCGTGAAACCAGAACTTGAAAAAAGTGCTGAATTCATAAAATATTAGATATCATCTTTCAAGTTGCAAGAAGGAAGTTGTTCATTTCAGTTGTAAAAATTTGATTTGTCAGTTTCACATTTTTGTGGCTACATTTGTTTCACACTGTGGTTTTCATTTGAAATGAAGATTCTTTGCAGCAGGAAATGTTGACATTGTTTTGTTGTTGTTGTTTTTAAAGAAAACTTTTTGTGTTATTTTGTATCCATGTTTTATATTGTTTGGTTTTTTTTTAGATTGGGTAGAAAAGTTCATTATGTTTGGTTTCTTTAACTGATTTGCGTTATGCAAAGTGGTGCACTTTGGGGCATTTTTTGTAAACAATATGAAAGTGATATTGCGAGAACAGGAAGAAAAATTCATTCATTCAGTCTGAGAAAAAGAAATGTATATTCTATCAAGCAATGATTTTTTTGTTCTTTTTTGGGTCTGTTTCATAAATATGAAGATATTTGTATTTACTGCATGATATACTTGTTTTTTGGGTTTTTTTTTATATCAGTATATCTGTACAGATTTTTCTTTTCATTCACATCTTACTTGCAGGAAGAAGTTTGAAAACAATGTAAATGAGGGTGCCAGTGATTATTACATCTGCATATTAAAGCACAAAGGAGTGACTATTGGACATGTCCTCAAGTACTTTGCTGAGGGAAAAGTATGGCGCACAGTCCAAAAGCTGCTGCAAGTCCACAAGGGCTGCCCATATTGTGAACAGTTTAGAGGTTCTCTTCCTCCAGATTGATTATTTGGATTGTCAAAAGTAACGCTGTTTCATAGTCATCTGTGAGGCAGCTTATTTAGTAATGGGGAAAAAAAAAGACACTAAACACAAAAATCCGAAGTCAGAAACAATTCAGTGGAAATATTTCTTTGACATGTGCTGTAAATATGCATGTACAATGTAATTGCCAGTATAATGCAACTTTCCAGTTTCAGTACTGAAGGTGTGGGTACAAATTTTACCGTTACATACGATGCGATGGACATTGTAAGATCTCCTGGGGTCATTCTTTTTTCTGTTTGTGACAGAATTTCACACCTGATTCCATAACCAGTCCAGTAAGCCTAACCAGTCTCATTATAGTATTGAGGGATAATCTGAAGGTTGCAGAATCAGGTGCTTGAGTATTTGCTAGTCTACCACCAAAATATCAGAAACCAAGTTTTTTCAAATCCACGCCAGTGACTCTAGTGGATGCAAAGCACAACTAGGTAGACAACCTCGGACATTTTTGCATCAGGTAGTGTCGAATTATAGTGTGGTGTTGCACCTGTAATCAGTGCCCAGCTGTAGTGTTTGATGCTCTCATTAACTTACTGGCGTGGATGGGCAGCACCAATCAGTCTAAGATCCACAGAAAAATGCTTGGAATTCATAAAGAATACAGTGTTGGTCACCTCCCAGAAAGATTATGTTTTCTTTGTCCCTACCATAGCCCAACATTTATTTTCTCTTCTTGACCTTAGCTATAATATCAGTGTGATGCATAGGAGATAGCTACGAAGCAGGAAGCGTCATAATTTTAAAAAAACAAAAAAAAATGTGTGCTGTCAACCCTGAACACGCTGTTAATGTTTTTTTATCAGTTTGCATATGGGTAATACATGGTGATGAGCAAGTCTTAGGCCTGGAGTCATCAATGCTGGCCAAATAAAATTTGCAAAATATTTAGTTCATGTACGATGTGATTTTCCAAACTGAACTTGCAATTGAGGTATGAAATTTTTCTCATTGTACATACATATTTTATGGTAATGTTTGTGTGGAAAGATTTTAAAATCCCAATAATGAAAAAAAAAAGGTCAGTTCTCGAGATGTTGTGCCAAAACTGAAATCATGTATGTGATTGTAGTATTGTCTGTCTGTTTACATTCATACTAAAATTTGTTTTGAGAAAAGGCATGGCAATGATATCTTCACATTTATGAAGGTTTATGCTGTACTGGTCTATCTCTGGCAGGATACATGAAAATTTTTTTCATAGGAATATATTGTCAAGGAATATCAGATCTTCATAGGGGGAAACAGTTCTTTGTAGGGCTGATCGCGCCCTCATCAGGATTTTCGCCTGTCTCTTTCTTGCCTTTGTATATTCATATCTCATCATGTATTCATAAAACTATGACGTGATGCAAGTTTACAGTTAGGTTCAGACTTGTCGAGTGATTTCAGTCCATTTCCAGCCCTTTGAAGATTTTCCAGTTCCCATGTATGAATATTGGACCATAAGAGAACAAATAACATCACGAAATGATCCAGTGCGAAATATTGTATGGGATAATATTTATTAGGAAAAGTGATTCTGAATGAACAAGGAATTTGTTGATGATAAAAATTGTAAGGTTGATAGTTTATGTGTGAGTCCTTGGTGGTTTCATGGGTTTCGTGCATGCCAATGAAAATATGGCGTGGGGCTGTGAATCACCCATAAAAACACCCATATGTAATATGCATTTGATTTTGCACACATTCATAGTGAAATATTTGTTTTTTATCATAAATTTGGTCTGATCTGATAACTTCTTGACTACTGAGGCAGCTATTCCACCGAATCTGTGTATAGATCCACTTTGCATTTAACCATCTGACATAAATCCAGCTTATATAATTGACAAAATATCATGCAAGATATGGGAATGGCACATTATATATATGAAGCCAATATTTCCTAGGACTATCTGAGTCGGTAAATTTCATCATCAATACCACACCATGAGGCACATGCCAGATTTCTAAGAATAGTGAAATTTCTTCATTAAATTGGCTATGAATCAAAGCAGATTTTGAAACAAATGTTGTTTCCGTTTTATGATATGTGTCATAGAATAACTTCAAGCTGGAGCCAAAACAATTCCCAGTAATTGGAAGACCTCACATCCAGCTGTTTATGCAGCGCTTAAATTGACAATTTAGTCAAAGCTGTTGAATGCTGCTCATCCTAGGGTTTTAATACTTGTGTATTTCTAGGAATAATTCGTGTACAAGCAAAAATGTCCTGTTTATGGCTCAGAGAAATTTAAGTGAAACAACAGCTAATTTCTGACAGGGTTAATAGCAGACCTTGAAAACCTGGAAAAACCTTCAAAAACGAAAATTGTTTTTCAAGGTCTTGAAAACCCTGGAAAACAGAGCACGACCTTGAATAACCTTGAAAAAACAAAAAATGCAATCGATTTGAAAAAACAAAAAAAATTGGGCCTAGGCGCTAGGCCTAACGGAAACGGAGACGGCGGTGTAGTGCCACAGGTTTTTACGGGCATAAGCAATTCACAGACATGCGTAGTTTTTGTCGCGGTGTTTTGTGGCCTTGAAAATGAAAAAGTTGACCTTGAAAAACCTTGAAAAAACCTTGAATATTCTCATCAAAGTCTGCTATGAACCCTGTTCTGATATCTTGGACATTATGATTTGTATAGCCTGCTGGAATTATCTTTGCTGAACACCATGTTTCAGTACAGTGAAGATGGTAGTAGTGAATGAGAGGTTTCTTGGAGAAGTACTTACAGACCGAAGGGTATCTAACTACATTTGTGACTTCACATCACTTGCCTTTAGCAGGTAATATATAACATCAGGACTTACGTTTGGTTGTGAATGTTAGTAATAGCAAGAAAAGGGAGATACTTACCTTTCAAACAGTATAGGGCCTTTCTACCACAACCAGCCAAAATCATGTATCTAAGGGCCAAACGGATGAGGCATTCTACATAATTTGCTATTTTGAGCAAAGAAAGGAGAAGAATCACACCATAAAATGCCACGAGCAGTTGAGAAAATTGCTTTTCACAAAATCATTTACCAGGGAATTTTCTTCTTTCTTTGTTTTGTTTTTTTAAATTGCAAATTTTGCACATCTTGAAAATCAAAATACAACAATTTGATTCAAAATCCCTGATTATTTTGGCCACCATTTGCCTTAAAGTCAGAATTAGAGGCCTTAAATGTCTTAAGATATGTGTTGAAGGCAACTTGATATGTCTTTCTTTGTATATTTTAATGTTTCTTGAAGTAAATACAGTGCAATCCTAATATCTCGACATCAGTGGGACTGTCTGACTTGTATCGAGTAAAGAGAAAGTCGAAATAGCAGATTAGTGGTGGAAGAGAAAAAAGGGGGGATCAAATATCACCATAATGGGAAGTGTCCAATAAATAACGCAATTATGTCCCTTTTTCTTTTAATTATCGGCATATTGTCACCCGTTCCTCCAATACATGTATCACTGTTGTGCGGAGCAGTTGTGTGGCAAAGATTTACCGATATCGAAGAAATGCTATCAAATGCGCAGTGCTTTACTTTTTTTTTTTAACCTTGACCTGACTGTTTCTTTAGAAGAAATGATACCGATACCCACACAGTGCGGCAGTTAACCAAGAGATCTAGGTCAAGGCCTAGTATCAACGGCACACGAACCAAATTGACAGTTGATCGGCCAATTTATCAACAACACACAGAAATTGTGAAAGAACTTTTAGTTTGTGGGAAAAAAAAGTATTTAAATGAAAAGATTGTCACAAGTACAAATTCTAAAGCTTTGTTTAAAGTTGTAAATGAAATGAAAGGTAACTCAAAATCTCCTACTCTACCAACTGCAATTCCTGTTTCAGAATTGCCAGACAAATTTGGATATTTCTTTGTCAACAAAGTGTCTCAAATAAGAGAATGTCTAGACAACATGAATGGAAACACAAAACAGTGGCCTGATAATGATATTCATAATCCAGAGTCTTTTAATGGCACCACCTTTAGTGAATTTAAAACTGTTTCAGCAGAAGAAATAAGAAAGATCATTTTATCATCCCCACCAAAGTCTTGTTCCCTTGACCCCATCCCTACTACGCTTTTAGTTCAATGTATTGATCCCCTTCTCAACACAATCACAACAATTATCAACTCCTCATTAATGTCAGGAGAGGTACCATCACACTTTAAGAAAGCTGTTGTGTGTCCACTGTTAAAAAAGCAAAGTCTAGATCCAGAGGAAATGAAAAATTATCGCCCTGTGTCAAACTTACCTTTCATCTCAAAAATTTTGGAGAAGGTTGTGTTAGCACAACTTAAAGAACACCTAAATAAGAATGAGCTAATTGAGCCTTTTCAGTCAGCATACAGGGAGAATCATAGCACCGAAACAGCACTTTTAAGAATTACAAATGATGTACTTAGGTCAATAGATGATGGTAATGTTTCTATTTTAACATTTTTGCAGCGCTGCATTTGACACTATTGACCATTCCATCCTTCTCAAAAGATTAGCCAAAAACTTTGGATTAACTGGAAATGTTTTACTGTGGTTTAAATCGTATCTCACTGAAAGATTACAATCAGTGATTGTTCAAGGAAAGTGTTCCAGCCAATTTCACTTGAAATTCGGCGTACCCCAAGGGTCTGTTTTAGGCCCTATTCTATACACGTTGTACACTTTACCTTTAGCAGCTGTTTTTAGGCAACATGATATTCATTATCACTTTTATGCTGATGATTCTCAGCTATATCAATCTACTCGTTTATCTGCCTTTTCATCCCTTGTCTCTAATTTGGAAAACTGTTATGAATCTGTACAATCATGGATGTATACCAACAAACTCAAATTAAATAATGACAAAACTGAGGTATTGCTGTGCTCCACTGATTCCAGACTGAATAAAGTCGAAATAGAAAACATCAATATTGCAGGTGCAGTTGTCAACTTTGTAGATAGAGCCAAAAATTTGGGTGTTATTCTTGACTGCACCTTGTCCATGGAACATCAAATAAACTCTATGATCAGGTCAATGTTCTATGAAATTCGAAAGATCTCTCAAATGAAGTCTGTTTTAAACAAAGAATCAATAAAGACACTGGTAATTTCTTGGTTTTGTCTCGTTTAGACTATTGCAACTCACTGCTAGCGGGCACGTCTGATGAAAATATTCAAAAACTTCAAAAAGTACAAAATTACGCTGCTCGTCTGGTTCTCGGCAAGTCTAAATCAGAAAGTGCAACAGAAATGCTACAAACTCTCCACTGGCTACCTGTTAAAGCCAGGATTGAATACAAAATTGCGGTTTTATGTTTTAATGCACTTCAAACCTCAGAACCTTTTTATTTAAAAGAACTACTCTGTCCCTATGCACCTACGAGAGATCTTAGGTCACAAAATTCAAAATTTTTAGAGGTACCAAGATCCAAACTTAAGAGATATGGTGACAGAGCTTTTAGTATTGTCGGACCATCTGTTTGGAATTCATTGCCATTTTCATTGAGGTCTGCATGCAGTGTTGCAATATTCAAAAAACACCTCAAGACTTACCTTTTTAAGAAATATTTTTCAAACTAACTTCTATAGCATTAGGAATCTGTGCATGTGCTTGAGTGAGATTGTGTGCATATTATGTACAATTAGAATGTGGGAGTGAATGCGTTTGTAAAGCGCTTTGAGGTCTAGGCATAAATCGCTATATAAATGTACTTATTATTATCATTATTATTACCCTGTACCTTTACGGCCCTACGCTTATGCAAGGCATTCCACACTCGTGTTACTGAAGCCAAGAGTCATCCTCTGTCCACACACCCCCTCTCCTATCCCTCACCGCCAGCACAGTAAAAAGAAATAAAGAGGTCTTATATGCTGGGAGTTGCGTGAGCATTTTTGGTAGCACAGATCAAGTGCACTTGTTTTGCCGCGGTCGGGGAGAAATGTGTCGATGTACGAGGAAAGAATGGAATAACATGTCGAGTTACGGGGAAATATTTAGTAGAACTAAAGAAGGAGCAGGTTGGGACTTAAAAATTGTGTCGAGTTATTGAGAAAAGCCATGTCGAGATAAGTGGATTGGACTGTATTTAAATATTCTGACTTTTGTCAAAAGTTTAGATTTCTCAAAATATCCCAAGTGTAACCTTAAAATGTTTCAGGCTGCCTTGAATGTTGCTGTGGCTTGGTTTTGTAGAACAGTTCAAGTCCCAGCTTAAAGCAGTCAAGCAAGATACCAGCATTGCTAAACCTAATTTTCTGCCCAAAGTAAACTAGTATATTTATTGTAGGATGTTGTTAGCATTTTGTTAGGTTTATAAATGGGAAATTTTCTCACAATTTAAATATGGTCATGTTTCTCTGTGTGTATTTGATTGACACGTTATTTTATGGAAATAATATTCTTTCATGTCACAGAGTATTGGAGTTTCAACATACAGGATGTGGTACATTGCATCCCCCTTTTATTTTTAGCCGCTTTGAACCATGAACTTTGTGCAGAGAAACTCCCCAAAAGCTGAGCAAAGAAATAGAAATTTGAGAGCTTGATGCTTTACTATATATTAATATCCCAGATTCTGGGGATTCACTTGTCTCATTTTATGGCTGTTAACTGTTTCCAATGACATGCATACTGTATTTCCAGTGATTTTTATTTTTTTCATCGATGATTGCTGTTTAAATTAATGACCTTTATATCAGCACAAATTATAATGTACTGTTCAAAGCTATATCATTGCAAAGTTGCCATACATTATATTGCACATGCTGATGTATAGTGCGCTTCAGAATTTAATATATATTCATGTTCTGCTTGAGCTGCTGTGGATATGTGAATGTATTGCTTGAGTATATGTATAATTATATCCCAACAACAAATCTAAATGCTTTGTTTGAAAATATATATTAATGTAATATCTTCTTTTCGTATGGATAGTGAAATTCTTCAGCACATCTTCCACCGGTCTCATTTCGTTAGTTTTTCAATTTTGTTTTTGGATAAACCACAAGGAAAAAGGATTTTTTAAAACAATGCTTCTTTTTTTTTTTTCTTTCTTTTTTTCATTTTATATGATCTGTTAATTTGAAAATATTGTAGCGTACAGGTCTGGAACCAAAGAGAGTCATTTATATGCAAAGTATCAGACTACTCATGCATTATTCTGGTGAATTGAAGAAGTTTTAGAACAAATCAGCTATTTGCCTTTGTAATTTTGGATGTTACTGAGTTTCACACATACAAAACGTTTTGTTATTCTGAGATTGCCTGAATGGAATGGCTTTTTACAGTAAATTTGATATTCAAATGCACAGCTAAATTTATAGTTCGTAACAGAACAAGAATCCAAATTCCTTTTTGCCACACTGAATTTATAATGTTTTGAACATTTGGTGGTTTTTGAGAGTGAGAAATTTTATCATGTATTCCATATATGAATTTCTGTGCATCTGATTGATTTATATTGTTTCATGAAGTTTAAGCAACTGTTATCTGTGAGAATGGTTTTCTTCCCATATGTGGGTTTTATTTTTAACGTCAGTTGTTGGTGGGATCATCAGACTTATTTTTAGCTGGACTGACCAGCTGGTTCATTTGATCACCGGTGATTATATTTTTTCAGGAATAAATTCAAGAAGAACACCTGAAAACTGTCCATTACAAACAGCTGAAAATGTTGTATGGCTTTTCATTGGCTTGCCCTGACTGACAACTGGCTTGTTAATTGCCTTTTGATTAGCTTGTCCAATTTGTGAACGAATAATAATAGGATACTGACAGTGTTTTTTCCATGATACAAGGTAGCTGTGACCGTTTAAATCAGAGGCAGCAATTCTCTAAAATTTTATTTGAGGTGTACACTTTTTCTTGCCTGTTGATGCCTTCCTAATACCAAAGATACTAGTTACAATAAGATGAGACAGCTAGTGCATACAGTGTGCACAGATTTCGCACTGCCACCTAGTGGTGAATGCGCGGAAGTCATGAACAAAGCCAGTATAGGGAAAAAGCTGAATTTTGTTCATTCTTGGGCTATTGCTGTAGGCCTTGATTAAAGCCAAGTTTGTAATAACTTCAGTTGCTTGGGGAAATTATGGTTTTTGTTGTTTGTTTTTTTTTGTGGTCAAAATAGCACGGTAACAAATTTATTAGCATCATTAGTTTATCATTATATCCAGCACTCTTTCCATGCAGTGCACCATGGGCCCCGCCCCGGATCAGCGAGAAAACTGTGTGCACTATTTTTTTTAGAGACACGAAGAAGGGAGTGTTTCCTCGTATTGTATCTAGTATCTTTGCTCTTACCACAACAAGTTTCTTCAAGGAGCAGTACAGTTTGTCATTGTAAAGTAACACCTTTTCATGAGAGAAGTCATTCAACACGGTGTCACTAACTAGTGGTTTTAACTTATTGAACCCAGAATTTCACTACTTCATGTGCATTTAAACTCTTTTAACTGGTGGGTATCTGAGCTTGAGCTCTTTGGCCTGTGCATTTACACTCCAGATCCACACAATAGCAATATTTCTATCATCTCCCATTAGTTCTGCTCACTTACTTCAGCTTTACTTCAGCTCTGTTACCCAAGGAACTCTAGATACTCAAGAGATTAGTATTGATACTTGCAATGCTCTACTGGCAGCAATTATGTGTGCCATAACAATATCATTCTGAATGCAGTCTAGCCAAGTGGAGCTCACATTCATCAGTAACATAACCCTTTGTAGTTCTATTTGAGAAAATGCTAAATTTTATACTTGTATAGACCATTTTAATTTACCGTCCTCCATATCACATGATTTGCAAACAAAATGGCGGCGTGTAGGGCGGAAGCGGCGGACAACGGTCGAACGATGCCATCCTCTTGTTGGGCCTCCAACTGTACAAACCCGTTACGTGCTGGTTCTGGCATAAAAATGCATCTTTGCTTTGAATGTGCACATATTCAGATGCCATCATCAAGGCAAGTTGAGGTTTTTGCCCTACACGGTGCTTTTCGAAGCCGTGCAGCTCCCCGCAAACAACCGTAACGCGGAAGTTGAAAAGGTCTATACTAAGGTTGGCAAATGAGCAGCTTAATTGTTATCCTATGGTGCTTTAACTTTTCTATATGTCACAGTTCATGAAAATCTGATCTTTCACCCTTGTTTAGCTTAGGTTAAAGAATAACTTAAATCATGTTGTGCCATCTTGTGTAGGTGCTCATATGGAATTTGTTTGTTGAGAGGTTTCATCTTAGTGATCTCAGTCTTGGAGGTGGGGCTGTGGAGTAGGTGGCATGATGTCAGGAGAGGTTCACAGAGTTTGCAGTGACAGTATTATTATTATTATTATTATTTTATATAGCGCATATCCATTTTTAAAATGCTCTATGCGCTTTACAGAAGAAACCTGTCAACCACAGAGTAGAATGGAGCGCCGGCAAAGCGCTCAACACACTACACTGCTTCTTTCTCTCTCCCTGTCTCACTCACTCTCTCTCTCAGTATCTCATAATTCTGCTGTGCACAGGCAGAGCGACCGTAACTGACAGCATGGCCTTTTTCTAGTTTATTGTCTCACACATAATTCTTTTATGTCAAAGGCAGATAGGCATACAGTCGAGCACGGAAAACTCGAATTCTTTGGGGTCGCTTCATTTAGTTCGATTTTGCCGAATTTCGAGGAATACGTGAAGAATTAATAATGAGGCATTATTGTGTATATTCAAGGAAAATAATACAACTGACACCGTGTGCCACGAATTACTTGTACTTCCCCTAATTTCCCCCCTCCCGTGGCCAGTTGAAAGAGAAGCAAGTACATGTAACATATTAAACTGGCGTGCCCGGCGACAGCGGCACGCGACCTTGTGCCCGAACGTTTTGTTCTTGTTTTTTCTCCTCTGCAAGTGCTTCGGTTAGGGCAAGGCAAGCCCAACGGTGATAAAATAAACTAAAAGGTGAACACAACTCACCATTTTTCTCTGTTCGGTACTCCAGTTCGTACGGCAACGCTTCCTTTCTTTTTACATGTATTTTATTTTTCTATTGCGGTATGACTATGACTAGTATGAACGCAGGGCCATAGACCATACATGATCATGTAGTACAATGTCATGTACATCTATGCGCAGGACAAACCAAAAAAAAAAAAAAGGTTATTTCCTGTACTGCCCGAATCGGTGGTCTCAGGTATTTTAGTCCCCGTATTTATCGGTGGAAGGGGGAAGAGGGCGACTATACGCACTGTCCTGCCACCACCAGGTTATGCTACGGCTAACCGAATGAAGTTTCTGGCGTTGGCGTTCGTTTTTTCTTTTTTCTTTTCTACTTCTAGGCTACTGGGATGCTTGGATCACACTCGCAGCAGGAAAACTGGTTCGACGAATCCGTGTCACGGTTCGAGGTTCGCGTGAAATAACTACTAAGAATATTGAGAAATAAATTCGGGACCTAAATCTCTGTTCGTGGGATCCATGATTTCGACCTAAGTGTGTTCGAGTTTCACGTGCTCGACTGTATCTGACATCGAAATAGAAGTTTCTACTCTAGTGTGGCAAACTCACAAATAAAGGCATTTATACATGTGGACTGGCTATGCCACGCAAGTTTCATATATGAAATGAGCACATAGCCTTTGCGTGGCAAAATTATGGGGAGGGGTCCTGCTCTTCATCATGAGGAATGAGGGGCATGATGTTTGAAGGTATACACCTGCTATGTGTCTTTTCCATGACAGTATCACATTGAATGACCCATCCTGACATTATTTCATTCTAAGCTTTTTAATAGTTGTTGGCCATTGTGCCACTTCCTTCATAGCTGCCCTTGTCCTGCTTGAGTAAGTTGACCTGTTCTCACCTATGCAAGTCCAAGACAAATAATCAGTATCAAATTTGTTTATGAGTATTAATTTTCCAGTAAAATGCAAAACAGTGGTAACGTTATGCCCATGACACTGAGTTCATTATGTTACAGTGATGACGGTATGCATATTATACTGAAAGTATATATTAAATTCACTGGACGGAAGTGGTCATTTTTAACATGTTAATCACAAAATCATATCTTCAAAATGATGATAGATATTTTTTGTTGGGACATGTGATACATGTTGTAGATTCATTTTGGAACAAGAAAGATTGGTCCACAAAAAGTGAAATTAGACGGTTAGAGAATTACCCGGATGATATGCATTTTCTGTATATTACATAGATTTGCATGTTTTTTTTTTTGTTTTTTTTTCATCATAATTCAAGAGCAATGGTCATTTATTAACCATGACTGCATGTGAGTATTCTCTTCTATTTCAAGACAGCACTCAGTGAGTGTAAGCATGTTTATGCATATTTTTTTTCTACTACCTGCTTGTGGAAAAGCCACCCATTATTAAATATCAATTTCATTATGCACCCACAGGTAGATTACACTATTTGTATCACATGGTGCCTATTGCATCTTATTTCAATATCGTTTCTCTGTGTTTTTTACCTCCATAACTCTAATTTTGAAACTTTTGAAGGAGGCACAAAAAAGTAATTTAACATTGGGTCTGAAATGTTAAAATTCTGGGAAATAGATTAAGTGGTTGAAAAAACAACACTTTAAATGTCTAATACTGTTTGGAATGCAGCATGCCTTGATGATATACTGTCCATTTATAGGCTAGATGGTGTTTCCCCCAAGTAGGACACACATGGATAGAAACATGAACGTAAGATATGTTAGTGTCCATGGGTTAGTCTCGCTTGATGTCACACTCACAGAATGTGTAGGGGTGAAGATCTTTCCTGCTGGAGGCCATTGACCTGAGGTTCTATTTTCTTACCAATAGCCCACTGATCTTGATTTGTTCCGACTTGTTTCTGTTGTCCCATTTGTACTTGCTATCAATCCATCCAAAGTGTTTGTGCCACAGATGGATTAAACACATAGGAAGAGGAAGCGAAGGTTTTTATTGGTTTTTATTCTACAAAAAAGCTGGGGTCATTTCCATTTTGTCAAAAAATTTTATTTACATTTCGTGTTGCAGTCACAAAACTTCCATGCACCTCGCTGAATGTTTAAATTACTGGCAGCCAGAATAGTGGCAGAGCGCTGCATGACAATGTAGACACATCACACTTGTGGTGATGTGAATAAAACATACAGTATCAGGAAGCAGGTAAGCTTCACTTTTGGCAACACAAAATTTACATTTTTCTGAATTTTACATTACTTTTACTCAGAATAACATGGATCATTAGATGGTTTAAACATTAATTTTGATGATGTAAATGAAACATATCAGTAAATGACAAGGCCTTTAATGTTATTTATTGGTATTTGTATTTGTATTTGTATAACTCTTTAATCCCATTTGGGAAATTTTGCCTTTGTGCCATTGCAGCCCAGTTATAACTGGAGCAGGCACGTCGTCGCCACAGTGCAGTGGTAGAGATGAATTAAATTTAATTTTGCCCGGGCAGCGGCCTGTTCGGCCTGCTCTTTACGATTTCCAACTGCCAAGGTATCTTTAACGTGCGCAACGTGCACACGGGCCCTCCGAATTTTACTGTAAACCTGTAAACCCTGTCTTCTAACTGGCTTTAACCTTACTTATACATTCTGGGGACTGACAGACAGTATACTGTTAAAGAGGTTATCCTAATAAATTGTTCTTTGGGAGTGTGGTGTCAATTAGGTGCATCATTTTGGGGGACATATGGCGAAGGTTAAATCTCCACTTCTCCTTGTGCTCTGCTTACCTGGATCTCAGCTTCTATTTTATGTTGAGCTTAGACCCTTTGTTTAGTGTGTGAAGAAGAAATCCGGCACTTGTGTTCATGGATTATTGGAGAGATTAAAGTCTTACAGTTAGTAATACAATAATAGTTAGTAATAGTTATATTAATGTAATCTTATATTTACTTGTATTTACTGTATATAAGCCACATCATCCCCAAGCTGGCCTTGCGATCTTGTAATTTTTTGCCTCATTTCAGTAGTCTGTCATTCATCACTCTGTAGCCAATCTCATTATTTCAGCATATTTTTTTGTAACAGGCATCTTTAATAGTTGGGTCATGTCTGTAAAGTACACAACTTCTTTAATGTTCAGCAAGTAGACATCAGTAAAAATCCATTCACAACCCAGTATAACCATTATCATTGTGATTTGCTGACATAACCAAACTTATATAGCTTGAAAGACATTCTGTTGTTCATAGATTTGTCTTGCCTTTTCCTTTGCATTTTATTGTGTCATGTCTGCATTATTTCTCAGCCGAGGCTTTGCTACGTACAGTTTGTCTTTTTGCCAAAATTTGACTCTGTTGTTCGTATTTTGCTTTCATTGATTGTCTTCAAATCTAGCATGGTTAATTTGTTGATTATATTGTGCAATTACATGCAGATAAAAGCAGTTCATATACTAGTGAGGATTAGTATTACTAGTATTAAAAATTATACAATGCTTTGTCCAGTACAGAAATCACGAAATGCACAAAGTACACTCGTATGCCCATAGGGAATAGCACACCTTGGTTGTTGAATCCTCAGCACTGTTGTTTGTTTGTATGTTGAAGGCAATTTGGTTAGTATGGGGGTGGGATTTTGATGTATGAAGTATGTCTGCCTCTTACGACTAAGCCTAATGTATTTTTATGTTTCTGTGATTTCAGGATCATTCCTTCCTGTGCCTTCCAATTGAAAATTTTCCTGATAGAAATGTGTACTTGAACAAACTGGGGTCCTTTTCCATTTTTTTTTTTTTTTTGCAGTTTTATGTTTTAATGTCCATTGTCCAACTGAATTATTTTTTTAAAAAATCCTTTTCTAATGTGTTTCATTGTATCGTTTCTGTATTATTTCTTATGCAAAGTTTTACAACATACAACTTGCTCATTTTGCCACATTTTAACCTGGCTTTACTTATCATATGTATCAGTGCCATATCATAGAAATCCATTTATATTGTTTTGTAAAAAGCAGCTTGATTGATGTTGTTTGCAATGATGGAAATAAAGTTACTGACATCCTGAGAAGAGGGAAACTACATCTACTCATCCATGCAACATCACTAAGGACAGTACATTCAGAGGTGCTGAAAGCTATCAGGAAGAACAATGCATTATATTTTAATCTCCCCTATTCTGCATTGTCCTGTAAAAGGATGGATTGTTATATATCCTCAATGTTGTCTCAGCATCCAGATTTTCACATTGTTCTTCGTGTTGTCAGTATGACAGTGGGTTTTTGTCTCATCTTTCATTCCATACAGTCATTATTCCCTTTTCTGTGATTGGGCAGATTCACCGATGATTTGTACCATGAAATTTACATCTGTGATGCTTTTTTCCTATGATTTTCACTATGAAATTCCCATTTGCCACACTTTTATTTTTCACTTTTTAAAATTGCTGAACAAGATGTATTGTGTCTTACATTCATTTTCATATACTGTTTTGGAAAATGTGCCCACATGTCCAAAACACACTGATTTGTTAATGTAGTAACCATTAATTGTCAGTAATGCAGTTAAATTTATACTACATTCTGTGCCATGAATTTGTATTATTCAAATTTTTTGTTTGTGTATCAAGTTTTACTGATTTGTCTCCGTTCATTTCAACCATGAAAACCATGCCTGTGGTCTCTCTTATTAATTCACAGGATACTTATGTCCATATAAGGTTTGATAATGTATGAATACATGAACTGTTATTTGATAAGCATTTTATGGTAGTGCTGAATATCCAGGCAAAACAGCAATGAAATGTTTCAAAATCATCGATTTAGTTTTGCACGGTCTTCTTTCAGAAATACAAAGTGTGTATGCACAGGTACATATGCATAACCTTGCCCATCTCACGTACTGACGTATCAGCAGTTTCCCCACATATGTGTGACAGTATGAAATAATTATAATAAAAAATATGAATTGCTTTTTGATAAATATTTGTGGCACTGCTGAATATCCAGATACTACAACAGTGAAATCATTCAAACCACTGATTTATTATTTCTCAAAATCTTATTGGAAATAAACAGTGTAATAAGTGTACAGGTACTATATTTGTACTTAATATTGCCAGTTTTAAAGTCTTTTTGCATGAGTGAATGCGATCAAGCTCACTGCTCTTAATCTGTTCATTAAATAGAATTCTAGTGTGTGTCAGAATTCATCTCATGTGCGTCTTGCAGAATATTATGCTGTGAGTTGTGTAGGCAGGAAAATTCAAGCATATCACTTGTGTGCTTTCATGACAAATACCCTCTGGCAAAATCTTAAGCTTTTCATGTGTTTCGTAAGTCCATCATCCATATCTCCATTAGACATTTGACTGCTAGAGAGAAGAATAGAAATTAAGGTTTAACAAGAATTATGTGTATGCTTATTGAATGACAATACATGTATTAACCCTCTTCCTGCCCAAGGGTCAATATATCAGCCTGTCATATGTTGCAGGAGACTGCTGCATGGCCGATATATCAGCCCTATCGCTTCATGCTAAAACTCCCGCGACGCCGATATATTGGACAACATTGTTCCGACATGTTTTACACTCCTAATTTTTCTACTTCTGTTGTCATACTATAGGATAATCCATTATTCTAGTAATCAAAAGGAAGGAAGGGCATTGGGGCTTGGCAGCAAAAAGGTTAAGGGCATGTGCCGCCAAATAAACCAATTTCGCAATTTCTTCATGTGTTATATAATTTACCTCATAGATTTGTCCTTTGGGTTGCCAGGACATGATAAATGGAAAGAATTTTTTTTTCCATTTATTATGCAAAAACAACAGTGGTGGCCATCTTCGAATTTTATCACACATTCTATTTTCCCAAAGGCTTCTATATTCTCTTATCAATTGTTCTGAAACTTGGCATGTGGTAACTTAGGGCATACGTAAGTCTTTGTGTAGGAGGGTTTGAAATCCATTCATTCTGTCTCTCTTAATTCACTTCTGATGCTTCATGATTCATTTTTTAAATTAATTTTCCTTCATTGAAATAATAATAAAACAAAACTGGATACAGATGTTGCAATTTTGTTCAATACAAATGTGTGTTATACATTGACAAAACATTTGTGCAAATTTCAGCTTATTTGGACAGAAAATAAATAAGCTATAGAAGGGATTTTTCTGCTGAAAATATTGATTTTGAGAAAATCGCTAAAGAGTTCACAAAATTCCAAGTAGAACAGTACAAAAAATGCACAAAGTTCATGACTTTTGCACATTGTGCCAGGTGGGCCCTACAAAAATGATTAGAAGGCCAAAATCAAAGGTCCTCCAATTTTACCAAAAATTAAGAATTTTGTTAGATCTATTATTTAGCTGCACATGCCGTCAAAGCCCCAACTTGATTTCATCAAGAGGAGAAATTCAAAACGGTGTATTAAACACTGTATTATTTCTTTCTTGGATTGTCATGTCCAACACACCTAGGATAATTCCATGAAACATGCAAGTTATTTATTTTTATTTTTCTCTTGATCATTTTTTTATGTAATAGTCTTGAAAAAAAAAATCCTGAAAAACATAGCGAGAGATATAAAATTCTCTACTTGTTTGCTTAATGAACTAGTATAGTAAAGTCAAGTATTAAAGTATTGTGGGTCCATATGAAATTGGTTGAACTTGGAATGTGAGCATTAATGGATGCTGATGTAGCAAACACAGCTGGTGAACATTGGTTAAAATTTGTAAATGATCAGATAAGATAAGATAAGATAAGATAAATTTTATTCGTCCTTGTACAAGGAAATTTGTTTTGATCATTGAATACATAACAATACAGTTACAGAAGCAGAAAGTATGATACATAGCGCGCACACACACATATATACACACACACTGATAAATTAACTAAATTAACAAAATTAACAGTGCACACAATATGCTTCTCTAACTAAAACACACTGACCTGACACGCAGGACATAATTCAACAGATTACGATCAAGATGACGACATTATTGTAACATCCTAGTTGATGATGGAATAAACGATTTAAAGTAGCGCTCAGTTTTAGTTTTCTTTGACAACAGCCTTAAACTTCTTACAGATCTTATATATTCCTTGTTCAGGGGATGTTGGGGGTCATTTATAATAATATTAGCTTTTTTAATACAAGCACCAGTGTACAGCTCATCAAAATATGGCAGATCACAGATACAAATTTTGGATGCTTTTTTAATTAAATTATTGATCTTATTTTTATCTTTTTGTAAGATGTTTCCTCCCCAACAGACAACTCCATACACCAAAACGCTCTGAATAGCCATGGTGTAAAATATTTTCAGAATGCTTTTGCTAACTTTTAAAAAGCGGAGCTTTCTGAGGAAATACATGCGCTGGTTGGCTTTCTTGTATACATATGTTACATGCGCATGCCAGTTAAGCAATGAATCAATAGTAATGCCAAGATATTTGGCCTCTGTGACAATTTCAACCTCTTCATTGTTGATAGTAAGAGGGCAAACAGGATCGTTGTTATTTTTCCTAAAGTCAAAAACAAGCTCTTTTGTTTTCTTAACATTCAGTAGAAGATAGTTGTTATTACACCAACAATGAAAGGATTGTACAATGTTAGAATATTCATGGCCAGAGTTAGGTAAAAGGCCTAAAATAGCATTGAAGTTGCCAGTAATGTCAAGCAAGGGAAAGAGATTTGAACGCTGCTTTATTGAGAGCAAAAATATGTCTGTAGTCTTGGGCACCAGCTGCTGAAGCCAAGATAGGCCAGCGTAGCCCAGGCACACATATGCGACTTTGTTGTTTTGTTGCCACGTGGCATTATTTGAAATCTAGAGTGAATGAATGTAGATGCCCACACTTGCAATATTTGGACTCAGAACAGAGTTAATGGAGACATGAAACTAAAACACAAATCGATGATGTTGTACTCGAACCGTATAACTGGTTTTGGGATTGTTTTCCAGGAGACGAAAAAAACAACTTTTTTGAGTTTTTTTATACAGGACTATATCTTTTTGTTCGTATTAATTAAACAAAACGTGTCTTTCTGTCGTGATAAATATTTTTTTTTTAAATGCAGGTCTTTAAGCCGGTTAATCCTGTTACGCAGTTATCATACCAAGTATTGTAGGGCACTTACGCAGTTAGAGATACACGCGACTAGAGCACGACAAAATTCTGCCACAGAAATCAGTTACACGATTAGAACAGCCACATACAGGGTTAGAATTGTAATTATTGAAGGCTTCGAGGCCTTTTTTGCTACATGTGTATTTATTGTGCGTGTAGACTTCCAATTTGAATAGGGAACCCCCGGAAAGGTGTGGTGACTATTTTTACTTATAGCTAAAAAAATGAGTTGGTCAGTTTTTTCCATTTACACGGTTAGAGCACAACACCATCGAAATGTAAGTCGCCTCTGTGCCCCTAGCCTTACTGTGCAGGAAAGAGAAAATTGATTAAAATGTGGAAAGGGAAAACTGAGGTACCGGAAGGCAGTTCTATCAACTTTTAGGGAGGGGCTATAATTTCTATTGTAATCCGTGGTAAAGATGTTGAAAAAATGTAGGAAATTGGCAGTTTGTGTCCAACAGGACCAATGCATTTCAAAGTGTTCGTTTTGCTATGATGATTTTTACCTTTGCTCTTTCAAATCAACAGGACTTTCATCTGATAGGTTTTTCCATTGTGTGGGGATATTTCATGGCATGATATCACCCCTGCTATCAGTATCACTAATATATTTTTTCAGTGTTCATTGTACATGTAGAACACTTGATTCCATGCAGTGGCTTGTTCCATAAGGTTGCCAAAAACACTGATGTTGTTATTCTGTATTATTGACTTGCAAGTTGCATGTTGTCAAAAATACTTTCAATTCATCAAGAATGCTTTTCATTGCTATACCTCGCGGTCACCATTTCCTAACCAACAAGTTTTACGTTGTACAGTGTGAGTTTGAGAAGAGATTATTCTGATGGACTGGAATCCACAGGGAAACATTACTACATCGTCACCGTTCCCTAAAACTGAAGTAACTGGTTCTGAGCAATTTTTAGGAGAAGCAAAAAACTTTTATTTTTTCCATCACTGGTCTATCGACTTTTTGAAAATTTGCTGTTCGGTTATTTTTAGGCTTAATAATGAAGAACCGTGTTCATTCAATACGGCTTTGAATGAAGTTGAATACATGTATAAATAAATATTGATTTTAAAAATTTTTGAGTTACTACATTCTTAGTTAGAGAACGGTGACGACAGGTAGGCCTACATCATTTATTATTTCTGTTAATGACATTTTGAAATCTAATATATTGGGAGATCATGATATATCTCCTGTTTTGTAATAAATTGTAATTCTTCAGGATGAACAAAAGTTATGGTTTTTGTGGCTTAAAGATAATTTAAGATGGTTAATTTTTATTGATGAATGTACATGATCTGATGAGTTTGTAAGTACATGTACATACATTTATACCAACAAATAAAAATCAAAGAAAAAATGTGAAGCGAAATAAATGCTTTTTCTTTTTCAGCTTTTGTTGTTCAGATTTATGTAAAAATGCGAATTGTTTCCATCCACTGCAAAAGGTAATGTGTATGTTCAGATAGTGCAAAGAGTATAAAATAATTTGATGAGGTATCCAGTGTTCCCTGGGATAAAGCTGCATCTCTCTCCCTTCTTTCTCAAGCTGCCCCTTTCTCTCTCCCTCTCACCCCTTGCTTTCTCTTTATTCTTCTCCCTGCCCAGTCCTTCTCTCCTCACTGTCTTTCGTTATGAGCTCTTACAATAACATTTTCAAGAGAAATGAAAGGTTTTCTACCTCCTTCATGGACAAATTGGATCAATAATCACAAGAGCATTGTAAGCGCGTTGCCTTAGTACTGCCTGAGATACATCTCATGTAAAGTTTTGTAGTCAAACTTTACAGTGTTAGAACAACTTCAACACTTTAAAATTTACTCCCAGACATGAGATATCTTGACGATTTTCTTACGCATGATAGAATACATTTTGTTATGCCACATTATGTTTTTACCTCCAGTTTTGTAAAAAAAGTGGAGATAGGATAAATCAGTACCACTATCAGGGTGACGAATGATTGCTTGACTGAATTGTTTCTTTTAATGAAAAGTGCTGTAATAAATAAATGCCACAACTTTTAAACAAATTATAAGCATGACGAAGTTTTGTTTGGTTTTATTATTCAGTGCTCCTACATACATACCATTGTATATAAAGACACAAGAAGGAACTCATTTGAACATCAATATTTAATGCACAATTTGAAATGGAAATGATAAAGTAATCCAAAGATAAGAGAAACCAACCTGATGAATGGGAACAGTGGTGACAGAGATAGATCATTTGCGTGAATGACACGTAATTCAATGAAATGGGACAAGTTTGATGTTCACTCTAAATCTGAGATGAACTCATTCATGAGATACACTCATCACACTACCGTAGACTAAACATAAACAGCTTCAGTGGTGAGTAACTTCCTCAGCCTTTTGTAACTACCAGATTGAATTTCAGATCAATTCATAGTACATGTATGTTGTTATCTGTCCAATAAATAGTTTCAGTTACATGAATACTACAAGTATTGTATACATGTAATTAAACTGTATCAATGGTCTCTCTCAGGCATTAACCGCCCAACTCAACTTCATAATTTTCATTTCTTGCAGTTTATGTCCACAGCCACTGTTATCTCCACTCTGCATATTATATAATATGCAATGTGACTTCTGTGTAGTCTCAGATTCATCACTGATCCTTTCATTGGGCCAGCAAAGAAAAATTCTCCATGTCAATCATCTTGGAAAGGTTTTTCATGACAACTTCAAATAAAACTGGCTATATCGTAGTGTATGACTTATCTCTGATTACATAAGTGCGATTTCAGTAGCTGAATATATGATTTCTGTACCCCTATCTCAACAGGGTAGGAATATTTTTCTGGATTTTGTTATCGGCATCACCATATGATATACATGTACATGTATAGTAATTTCAAAGAGTTCTTCAAGTCAGTTACAGGAATCTCAAGAGACCAAACACCGATAAAAACTTATTGCTTGGTAATGGATTAAATTTGAAAGATCATCCAAACAAGTACGAAAAAAAATACACATGTATTAAAAAAGCAGATGTTTTCAAACATCAAAACCAATATAAAATTAAAACAGCTGGTTAAGAATCAAAGATGAAGCACTGAAATCATTCACACCTCTCTCTCCATTGTTGCTTAGACTTTCCAACTCATGTAGAATCCTGCATACCTGGTAACATTAACAAATAGAATGTATTTGTACAGAGTAAAAGACAGTGCGTTTTCCCTAGACTGGCGATCTAAATTTGCTAAAATGCTTAATTTCCCTTATAATGGTAAAATAATCTCTGCCATTCATTTACTTCAAAATGCACTGATATTAAAAAAAAAAACACATGGAAAGATGATCTTTTCAGTCCTGAGAATTTTTGCCACATTAAAAGTAAATTCCAATCACAATTATTTTGAATATCTTTTCCCTGGGACTAATAGAACTTACACTGCAGAATTAGGCAACACATGATTGTATTAAACATTATCTGTGAACCCTCAATTCATACTCAAATGTTTACCAACAAAATAAATCCCACTACATGTACTACATTATGCTGAGACACGTGCCTCTACAAAAGCCTGTATTCATGAAGCATTGTAATTTGTCATATCCACAGATTTGCATTCAAAAAGGTTTGGAAAATGACCAGAGTCTTGAAATACTATTCATTACTACTCAAATTTTCTCAGGCTTCTCAGATTGTTCCAATTTCTCACTTTTCAGCTGAATGAAATCATTCAAATGCGGTCACCCAATCCTATGATCAGCTACCCAACTACACTTCATGTAGTAGTCTAGTACTACAGGTAATCTGTTCATTGTGAAAAGTGACCAAACAAACAAACAAACATTCACATGGATTTTTGAACAAATCTGCAAAGTAGATCTGCTTTATTAGTATTACCAATCACCATTCTCTACTTTAGGCATTTATTCCAACATTTTCCTTTCCAAAATGCAATGAGCTGACCCAAACCCTAACAGGACACTTTAGCTAGCAGGGATGTAAGTGGCCTTTCAGTAAAAAGTAGAAAAATTCCAAATAGAAACTATAATTGCTTGACATAGCTGTAGTGAAGTACACCTTGGAACACAGATCCTTGGAATACTCAGTATAAAATGATGCTTCAAAAGCATCAACTCTTTTTTTTCTCATATTTCAGGCCAGACAAACTGGAAAATGGGAAAATCAGCAAACTTACATCCCTGAGCTAAACATCTTACAAAGAAAGGGTGGAAATGAAAACATGAAAAAGCAAAAGTAACTGCATACCATGAGCAGACAGAATTGTGTCTTGAAGGGACACCAATCTCTAAATAAATAAAACACTGCTAAAATAATTCAGTGTTTCTACTTCTCTAGACCAGCAATTCAATCCAGTGGTTCCAATACCAAACACAATTTAAAAATACTGAAAATGAGAAGGTATAAAAGTTGATCTGGAGTACACACACATAACAGGAAAATGAAATAACTAATCACTTCTGACTTGCTGAGTCTTCAATTTGCATATTTTGCCCTAAAATCTCATCCACTTTTGGGTTTTTGGTTGACAGTAACACCAAGAAAGTACAAGTCTCAGGGGACAGATGAACAAACAAGACAGCAAAAGTTGACATTTTAGTGATCATGCCAAATGATTCAATTCTTACATTTACTTTGCTGTATACATCCAGATGAGCTATAGCAAAAACAGAACAAGCGTGCAGATTTGTCAAGTTCCACAGTTACCAATGGTTCCCATGTTATTACATGTACACAAAAACTCATGGAAATGCAATAAGTCAGTGCAGCTGGTGAAAGTATTTTAAATTCTCAGACAACAGGCGCATTTTCACAAACCCTACAAACACTCTCACTCTGTAACCATGCTTAGACCTGGCAGACAGTTTGGTAACTCAACTCTTTAACACCAATGATTCAGTATATGTTTCCTCACATGCCTGATGAAGGGTGACTTGATACAAAAGCTCCGATGCAATAACATGTGCTCCCACTTTTGTGGTCCATGACAACCAAATTGACAAATGACCTTACAATCAAAATAAAAAAATGAAAACCCTTAAATTTCAGATGTTTGCAAATTCTTATCAACATAAAAGCCATGAAAGAACAGCTTCATACATAGCGAATAAAGGTTGCAAAGAAAACAATTTTGTTTGTGAGAGAGCGGCATCAACTACAAATTTCTCACATGCAACCAAAGAAATTTTAAGCAATGCAAAAAAGGGGGAGGAGTTCCTTTTGACACACACAAGGACATTTCAAGCAAGTGATTTTAGGAATGCCTGTATCAGTGTATGCAAATGATGGGGATCACATCTTCTGGGTGGATGTTTTTGTATTTAACACACAGCTCAACAATTGATACTCAGAACATGAAATAGGTATCACTAAAGTTACTCCTTCCCAATTAAGAAAATAAAAAAGACAGCAACAAAGGTCAATGATGTGGACCCAGCTTAAGTTGAGCATTATGCGGGTGAGTGAGAAATAATTGAGTCAATAAACTTCATTATTCTGTTGTCCTGACTCCCACTTTCCACCTTTACATGGCGGTTGATCTTCAAGTTCCACAAAAACCAGGACAATAACTGCCTTCTGAATCCATGACACGGTCTTCAAACCAGCATCAATTCTTTGCGCAGATGGTACTTTGTATTTTGTTTTCTTTTTCTTTTTTGCACAAACAAGCATCACTTCCTATGGACTACACAAAAAAACATCTAACATTTCTACTTTCTAAAAACAACTTGTTCAGAATTCTAGTTCAGTATTGGACCAAATGTAAAATGCCGAAGTGCTCATACTTACTTAAAGCTGAATGACTTGACACGGTTAAGATTTCCTTGCATTTCAAAGTCCGCAGTTGCAAGTCAGGTTTGCAGTTTTTACAAGTCGTTATAAGCGCTCCCTGGTTCTATTCTTTTAATGAAGTCTGAGCTCACTTGCAAGACTTTCTCCCAGAATCAACACTGAAATGCATGCTTGTAGCTGTATTATCACATAAAATTTACCAGTAATCCACGCTTAGATCACACAAAAAGATGGGCTAAGTCTGGGCTCAAAACCTCCCAGTTGGGCCTTGCATGTTTTCAACTCCCTGAAGACTGACAACATTGATATGTGCTGCACTCTAGCTGGACACATCAGATATGACATCTTGTCATTTGTTTTTTTATCTATAACAGAATGGTGGTATAGTTCACTTTCTCAACAACTGTACAAGTGCAAGCAATCGGTTCCAATTCTTTACCTTTTCTTGCTACATAAGGTTTAGAAACAAAGAAATAACATTGACAGTGCTGTTGTTTATGTTGGATTAAAAGATATCCCTTCATTGTCTCTGCTGATTCTTTAACATAACCTTTATGTCTGTGACAATAAAAAATGATTCGCATATTAAATAGATTTACCATGAAGGAATAACCAAGATGAGTGCTACACTGCTTCCTGTGCTCATTATTACATGTGCTTTGTTTTGCGCTGCTTAAACACAGGAAACCCATGATAAATCTTAGCTGAAATGTTCACCCTATTGAGTATCAGTAACCAAAATCTCATCTCAGCTGAAATCCTCTTAAAAGCTAACAGATGAATCTATCCACACTTTCAGTGTATGAAACTGCCCAGTCAGACAATCCTGAGAATGGTTCTGAGTGAACACAAGAAGTTTGTCTGCATCACCAAGTCTGATGAACCCAGCTCCAAGAAATACTGCTCACCATTTCAAGGCACTAGCTGTTAAACACAACTCCATTGTGAAAGAAAAATGAAATACATCATGTACATGTACAAAGTTTACATCCAGACAGTGCAAGGGGGGGATAAATGGACAAATATACATAAAGGACATGTAATGCTTAAGGACACAAAAACACCCACCACTAAAATAAAGGAAGATCTTCCGCCCGTCCGCGCCAATCAAGAAAACACAACTACCCCAGCCCCTTTTCGCCTGAATAGTCAATCTGACTACCGCCCATTGATACAAACTGACTAGACCCTCACGACCCCAGGTCCATCTGACCATTCCATGTGTTATGAGTTTAAATTGATAACAGTGACAATGCGTAACCGTAAGCTTTACTTAATAGCGGTAAAAATTATGGCGCGGTCGGGCGGAAGACCTCCCAAAATAAATAGGCTCACTGATTTCATAGGGTGTAAACAGCAAATGCATGAGATTATGCCAGGTGGTGAAGAAAAACAAAATCTATTCAAACCACAATGAACTAGATTGCTAGTGATACATGTACTTGACATGATAAATGATAGGGTGCAAATGTGTGCAGACTGTTTGAACATAGTCATGTCCTTTTGTTCTGAGTGGAAGAGAAGACGGAGGAAATTTTTGTCTTCAGAAGTTCGCTGACGCTCACATTAATACATTTCAATACGTGTGGGTTTTTTTGTTGTTTTTTTTTTCGTCTCTATTGAAAATGAGACCAAATCATGTTTGTGTGTTCACCTCTGGCATAAGAGTATGAATATCCCTCCTTTACATGCCATTGGTCTATCCTATGCAATATCATGACCTTTACGTGATAAACTTTTGAGATAGATGAAATTTTAATGCCTATTTGCACCTGATGCGTCCATGTGTGTTCTGTCCTGCACAAACCACATGAGACCATGCACAAAGCATTGCTGACCAACAATTAGCTTGTAGGTTGTACAGGCTTATCCAGTGACATCTCATGCGAGGAATGAGCTTGGCTACATTCCAATGCCAAACCCCTGGTTAACCACTAGTCTGCTGACATGGAACTGAGTACAATCCATCTATCTCCCAATTACGTTAACTTGTTATGCCACCCACACATCAGACATTAAGCTACCCAATAAGAAGTGTAAACTTCCTCACATGCAGTGTTGAAAACAGCCTTCCGATGTCAATCAGTTTGTGATACAACAGCTTTTTCCCACTATAAAATAGTTTCCGGGAGATGGGCAGCCTTGGCACAACACCGACGAGACCTCACAGTGCAAAATGAAGTAGGGATGAACACATGGATTTCATGAACATGATGGGAATGCTATAATTATACGAATTTACGTGTAAAAGTGCTGGACAGTGTAATGTTCTTATGACTTTTAAGTAATATTATAAGTATTACTGTACATTCAAGGTAAGTTCAACCATAGCAGATACTCACCATGCAAACAGCCACATTGACACATACCCTACTCGCCCTAAGTTATCCAGTCTGTATCTTTTCATCTTAATAATATAGACATTTTTTTTAATCTGGTTTCATGAGTAGTTCTTCTTTCAAAGAAGTTTAGAAAAAAAAAACAAACAAAATTTTTTGAAACATGAGTATGTTGAACAGACAGAAATACAGAACTGACATAATTCATAATTATACACTCTGCTAAGACAAACAGGCGTTTCTTTTGATACACTCAGTCAATAAACATAAACCACCAAACAAAACAGAGACACGCAAGACAGATATTCTCTGGTTAAATTACGTCTACTCCATACAGACATCAATCTATCTCATCTACACATTGACATAAGGCCAAATACGACATAATTAAATACAACATGAGCAAACAACTCCACTCATGCCATCCAAAGTGGCATAACATATACATACATTATGAAAACAAAAAAACACTCCTCTGTATACGTCAATCTTTCACTTATCAAGTTCACTGACAAAATCTGTACTGTCTACAGCCAACGTTATACTGATAATGATAAATGCTGGCACCTAGGCTTTCTCTGGTGGTCCATGTCCCTAACGGGTGATGAAATAAAAGACAGACATGAGGTTAAGTGATCTACATCACTCTAGGTTAAAATGTATTTTTCCCTCTTAATGTATGAATTCATATGTAACTGTCTAAAACTGACTCTGTGGAGAATTATAATCTCACAGAGCTATTAATACCCTATAATAATTAACAATAATACCCTACAAGAATTAATACTCTCTCTGAGTATTATCTCAACTCGCATGAGGAAACAAATTAATGGGGAAGAGAGAGCACTGATGAAAGTAAAATTACTCTTCGCATATCCATAATAAACAAATTATGAAAATAGGAACCAGGTTTTTGAAGAATAAGTTCCAAAGACACACATTATTCACAAAACATAAAAGTGAATATAAACCATTCAAACTGACATGCATACCACTGAAGACCCAATATAGTGACACTATGAGCGATTAGTTAAATCCATGACAGGAAGAAAGAAAGAAGAATTAAAAAATAAATACGTACCGGTATAAAAAGGAGAAAGAAACACAAAGCAATTTTGTTTTGTTATCACAGCATCGCTGATGAGGCCCAGACTGGACACCCCGGGTGGTTAGGCGTGTCCTCCGCAAGGCAACCACAACAGTTGGGACACAACATACACTCCACACAGTCCATGCACATCCATACAACTTCAGCTTCACAACTTCACAGATCTGCATCATCTCTTACTAGTCCCAGGTTCATGAATGCACTAAATAGGACACACTGACAGGCAATTTGGACTCAGATTGATGAAAGCAATTTGGCATATCAATGAACAAGAGAACAGCTGGAACATGCAGCGAGACTCCTGGCAACATCCTCCTACTGCTAAAGGTTAGAGAATTCTTAACGTCTTATGCTTCCACCTTGTGACTTAATATCACACTGAGTCTAACTTTATACCAACATGGGTCACATTCAGCCAATGGAAATAACATTTAAAAAATCCTAACTATTTCAATATTCCAATACTGAACTAATGACACAAACACTCATGTGCCAAAATGTAGATATTAGAGTGTCACCCTGCATGACACAGCTTTAGTTTTGACTCATTATTGGTGATTTCCACAACATCATCAATTGCTTCACATTGTTACATTTGAATCTCGGGTTTTCAAAATCTACAAGAAAATATCTGTAATTGTGATGTATTTAATCAATTATAAAGAGTTTTTGTTCAGCGCCTGAAATGGAATGGTTCCACACGAGACATAGAGTAAAAGACACAATTTTGATGCCCTAATAGTTCTTTCAGGATGAAATAGGCTTTGGCTGGAGTCCTCAGGAAATAAAGACATCGAAACACTTAACGATTTTTTGTTCTTACGCTTTGGCTTGACTCACAGAAGTGTGATTGCAGCGCTCCAAGACTACCACATTGTAACCATAATGTGGTGAACACTTTCAAACAGATCTGAGAAAGTCATGAACTTTCAGTTATGTGGACAATCAACACACAACACTCACTTTCACAACAGCTAAACAGATGGAGGGGTACAAGACAGAGAGAGAGATAAGGGTTAATGACCAACACTATGTGTGTGAAGGTTTTTGGGCTACCAGGCTAAGGAATTACAAACCTACCAAGCTTGGGTATGTTATACATTATAATGGTCTGATTAAATGGTAAGAAAGAAGAAAAAAAAAGTATACCCACAACAATGGTTAGGAACTCTATATGGGTCTTCACATACACACAATATGATAAAAACAAAACACTACAACATTCATGATTCAAAAAAAAAGAAAAAAAAAACTCCAAAAACTGCTAACACACCAACACAATACATGTATTCACAACTTCTAACACAGAAGATTCACCAGTTTTACACAATCATGGTACAAAAGTGGTGCATAAATATTCAATAAATTATTTTCTTTTTCAATATAACACAATCCCCACACCAGAAAAGAAAAAAGAAAAAAACTCAAAAAATAAAAAAAATGCATAAAGTGAAAAGAGGGTCAAATCCTATTGTTTTTGGTTTTTTCAAACTGATGTTTTGCTGTGTGACAATGCTCTGACATTTATCCATACACAACCACCCACCGTCATTGAATATCTAAACCTTCAGCTTATATGGCTTCTCCTGTAATAAGCCTGAGTCAAATTGCACTAATGACTTGTCTTTCTTTTTCATTTGCCTGGGATCAGCTCAAAATTGTGAGACAAATTTTTTACATGCCTTTTCACTTTCAAGGAACATCAACCTAATGCAACATTTCCCCAAACTGCATAGTCGGCCATCAATCATTAAAGCACAAATGGTGAAGTGTTTGACAAATCCTACTCTTACAAAAATGGTTTTTTTTTTTTTTTTTTCTTTTTTCCCCCCACATAAAATCAAAAACAACAAAAAAAATTGTACAGGAAGAGAAGTTTATACTCCCCATTGACATCTAGTACATTTGTGCTCAGTCTACCAAACATAATGTATAAGACAACTAAAGACATTTTGTGGCTGGTGCAAACTGCATATATGTGTTTTTCTTCATCCAATACAGAAATGTTTGCCAAATCTGACACTTTCAAATGAATACTCATACATTCCACCTAAAAGATATAACGTACACATAGACAGAATTCAGATCTCCCACATCGGTATATCTCCATCCACTGATTTCCCACACTGGTATATTTCCATCTACTGATTTCCCACACTGGTATATTTCCATCCACCATTGTAAATTCATCCAGATCAAGACCAGTTATAACATCAGTGAAACAGTACAATAATGATAGACAATATTCCTGACTGTGCCCGCAATTTCAGTCTGCAAGGACAAACTACAAGTTAAGGCCCTTCCAGTTGCACACGGAGAAGAACACTGACTGGTTTTACAACATTCCTGTTAGCTTGAGCCATGGAGTTGCTCAGAATCTCTGCCACACTCACCCATGCGACGGGTGGTAAGAAATCATTCTTATGTCCTTATGTAAACAATTGTCAAATGCACCAAGAATGTTGATTTCTTCAACATTTTCTCAAATATTCATGCCACCTGTCATGTGACCAGTGGGAGAATCTAAGCAACCCCATTCTCTCTACACGGGATTCCCTCAATCTGTCTAGCAGATACAAAAATTTCCATACAAAAACCCACTGCCTGCTTACAACATGGTCTGAATTTTTTAAGTTTTGAGTTTGTAGAAAGCACATCTGCACGATAATGACCATACTGTACTAGGAAGAAACAGGATGAAGGACAGAATCCAGCAGAATGATAGGTCAGAAAGAAACCCTAGCTGAAGTGCCCACCAACCATCTGCCCCTACAACTAAGAACCAAAACGATTTATACGTCATAAAAAAAAATAAAAAAATCTCATCCTGATCCACAGACCTTAAAAGGATTTTTTTTAAAATTCAACTGGAACTGTTTATGCCATTACAAGAACTTTCTGCTGTAAGCAGGCAGTGCTGTTTTGTCTAGCAAGAAATATTTCAACGCTGTCACAGGAATGTTCATTCTGAAGGCTGCAAATCAAGTAAATCAAATTCAACGATTGCAGCTGTTGTTGTTCTTCCTCCTTTTCCACAAATCTCTAAGACCATAATGGAATATTACAAACACAACACACATTTTACACACACACACCTTTCCAGTTTCTCTTGTTAACTGCGGCATGGTGCTCTTGTACAACACACAATGTTTTTCTGAAAATCACTTAATTTCTGACTGGACAGTAAGAACAAATTCTGAACTTACATATATGGCATCCAATGTCTTAAATGAATAATGAAAAGTAAATTCAACGATAATGAAACGTAGAATCTGGTAGTCATGTTGACTTCCTGGACTTTGTGTTGTTAGTGACGGATGCCAGATGATGACATCACACTGATGATAAGATGATGGAAAAGATGATTACAGGGATGGAGATACTCTTTAACCTGACTGACACCAAAACACAAGACACTCTCTCATCATTCTTTCCTTGTCTTCCTTTTTCTGGGACTGCCAGATTTCCTGAAATTTGATACAAAGTCAGAATTAGCTCTAACATTCAAAACATCAAAAAGTTTTGAACACGTTTGTTCCACACAATGCAAGTTTGGCAAAAACAAAAGTTGCTCTCTCTAAACTATTTTGTACATGGTTTTTGTTCTTTCAACATCTGACTTTATCAATAACTAATTATATTTATAAAGCATGGACAAGAGTAAACTTTCTTAAGTGTCCAAAGGCTGATTAAACTGGCCATAGCCATTCTGTAACTGCATGGACCAACCTAATCAGCCCATGTTTAAGTCTTTCTGTCCCCATCAATGCATGGTGTGATGATTGCCGATTGCCAAGATGCCCAACCAACGCACCATGCGTCAATGGTCATGAATGTTTCACTTCTTTTCTTTCCAACCATCTGTTTCCTGAGGCCAAACATGGCAGCAGACACACTAAATGACACTGAACTGTATATAACATAAAACTTCCGCTTTTTCCCATCAGTATGGTATATAACAACATGAACTTTATGTATGTTTTACTATTGTTTTTGCTATTTGAAAATGTACACCTTAGTCGAGTTAAGCTCTGTCTTGTGTCCCTTGGGCATCTGGTGCTAAATGGCCTGGGACAGAATGAGTTAACAGATTCGTAACCTGACCATGTTGCAAAATCATGGTTTAACTGATAGTAGCTTCTAGGCTTCCATTTTAAATGGAAAACTATTGCTGTTTTCAATGTCACTGAAGCTTGACAAGTGTAGATCATTTTGTCACTGAAACAAACGCCTTGACACTACAGTGGTTTACATTGATGCTTTTACAATTTTAGGTTAAAGCCGGGAAATAAATGGCCTTAGGATGGAGATAACATTGGACTGTGAAGATATGTAATTATGTTTAAGCAGAACTCCCATTTTGCATGACAGTTATACTGTAAATATTAACACTTTCTTTCAAACCGTCTACTTACTTTGGAGATCCTTCACCTTCACCATCACCTTCACCTTCATCATCTCCATCATCTCCCTGGCAAGAAAAAAAGAAATTCATGATACACTTTCATAACACTTTACAAAATCAAACATAGATCATTTTAAAATTTTGCACACATATGAAAGGAAGACCAAAGTTGGAAACATGTCCAATTTTTCTGCTGACCATTTGTTTGAAATAAGATATTGACTGTTATTTTTCTGCCACAGGTAATATAAATAACAATGATTAATTCAGCATCACTATCTCTTTCTGTCTCAATTACCAGTACTAGCCAACCCGGCAGAAGGTCAGAAGGGGTAACAATAGATCAGTTCCGCATACCACTCGACAATGTAAGATGAAACGAAGAACGGCCTTTCCGCTTGCACTCTTTTATTGCACTCGATGAACTTGCCTCATGATCCAGACCAAATTTTATATGCTTAGCCTATAGGCATGTCCAGGAAAATATCAGAACACTTTCAGTTGAGACTCAATATCATGAAAACATTAAAAATATAGCCAACGTCAAGACTTTTTAAAATATGCTCATGTACACCTTTACGTCTTTCTATGCGTAATAAGACAATTGATGTTTTGTAGAATTCAAAGTTCAGTGATTAAAAAGCCTTTCATGAAGCATTGGAGGCCTTGCTTCCTTTATAACAATGATATATTCCTTGTAGTTGATTTATCTACGAATCTGCTAGAAAAAACATTCAAACAGCATAAAGTCTGTGACATGAAAGATTAATAAATTCTGAAACTCCTTTGGGAAATAATTTGCTGCGTTCATCAGCCCCATATAACTTGGCACTGGTAATACTGATGCCGACAGATAATGACATGTGTATATCATAATATGGGCAAGTCCTTGGTTTGATATTCAGCACACTAGATTATTGTCCTAATCACAATAAGGCAACAGCTGGAAGACGGCACATTCTGGATTCATCACCTCAATGCCAATTCCCATGACTTTGATGTTTTACTCCTCAGCATCACTTTGTTAGTGTGGTTTGAAACTAACATGCATGAATAAAATTTCCCCTCATCACAATTGAACAACCACCAATAACATGGGTTTAAAAAAGAAGGAAAAAAAAGGGAGGAGAGAGGGGGGGGGGGTATCAATTTGAGAACTACAGAAAAGAACAAGAGGACAGGATGATGTGAAGTATCATGACCAAAATTCCCACTTGTCACAACTGAACAGCCACCAAGGACTTGGGTTTGAAAAACAAAATGAAACAAAATGGGTCAGTTTGAGAACTATCATCAAATCTAAGGAAAAGAACAAGAATACTGAATGGTATGAAATACCCCAAGACACAGAAAGTACTAACAGATCCAACAATTGACTCTTTTATACCACCATATTTTTACTCACTCTGCCCACATTCATTTTCACTCTTACAAAACAATATTCATGTTATCTGATAAAACCTTTTACATTTTGTACACAGATATGAGTAACGATTAAAGAAAACCAGAACCACCATGCCACCAAGCGAAAATAGAAAGGTCTACTTGATCAAACACACAGTCCTGTTTGAGCATTCAGAAATTGTGTAATTGGTGCACAGTGTACTGTTCAGGCCTTCAAAAATTTAAGGATAGGAACTCCTGGCAGAAAAATTTCCTGAACTTTTGACCTAACAGGTCACTGCAAACTGCAACACATGCACAGGCCCATACCTATACTGAGCAACATGCAAAATTTAAATAGTGTTTACTGAGAAAAAACAAATTTTAAACAACCCAGAATTGAGACTGTGACAGGAGGTCATTGCTACAAAATTTTGTCAAGCATAACATTCGTTGCCCTTAAGGGTGTGATTCAAAATGGAAATTTTCCTAAGATAATATCATCAAGTTATCTTCCCACCATAGTTTCTAAACATACTTTGAATGATTTATTTCCTGTTTTCTTTCACACAAGCCAGACAAGGAAAGGCTTTGTCCAAAATCACATTCGCCACCATCACCTTCTGTCAAAATGTCAGATTTTTACAGAATTTCCATCCCCGGGGGGTTAATAAAACATAGGAAGTTGTTTCTCACCCTCACCTGGTCGACCTCTGAGTTCCCATCTCCAGCGGCGCCACCTGTCACTGTTTCCTTCTCTTCTGCTACTGCCTCTCCTTCTCCTGCTCCTTCCTCCTGTTTCTCTCCTTCCTCCTTCTCAGCATCTTCATCCTCTTCCTCAATAGTGTCAGGTGAAGGATCATCAAACTTCTTCTTGTGTGCAACAATATCCTCCGGCTGTTGAGATCAGAAAATGAACAGTAAGGACTGTCTTGATTTTTAGGGCATCCGATGCAAGAAACATTACATGAAACCCCACATTCTCTTTATCTGTTATCAATGTTTTCACTCTCAGACAGAGAAGTAGTTTTCTATGTAATTATGTCATTATCCTTTCCACCAACATAAGAAAATTAAACTGTTTCAATAACAATCGAGTACCTTTCTAGTAATCTCCCTTATTACTGCTAAAAATACCGAATTCAGAACTGTTGATAGTATATAAAACTTCCTTAAAATGTGAAAAAAATCAATTCTCAGCTCAGTTTTCAGAATGCAGAAATAGTCAACTAAAATGTTTTCACTATTTTTTAACATCTCTGTTTACATAAAACAATGGTACTGTCTCCAATACTGTTTCTAGGACAAATGAGTACCATTTCCAGCAGTAGTGGTTATGCTACACACTTATGTGAATGCTCTTGCTTCTAACTTAAGTGACAGACAGAAAGAAAAAAAAAATCCTGTACTTTAGAAAATGTTCAAGAACTGCAAATGTGAACAAAACATTTGAAAAAAAAAAAAAAAAAAGGCCAAATCTCAAAAATCTTTTTTGAAACTCAAATATCAAGAATTGCTCTTTTTCAGAAATAATTATATTATATCAAAATGGGTTATCTATATTTTATATAAATTCCTTTCAAACTCAACAGGTACATAGTATGCTGATTTAAGAAACTGATAAATCAACATACAGCTATCAAAGTGCACACTACACAGCATGCAACAGTGAAGCCGTAATTCTTTCAGTCTATTCTATGACACTGGACTTAGGTAAAACCAAAGGTTTCTGAGTTCATATGATTGTTTAACTCATTCCATCAATGCTCTCATGCTGAGCTGCTCATTCTGGAGCTCAATAGAGAATGATTTTGCCAATGGCAATAACAGAAACTTGAAAATGGCACAACAAACTTTGTCAAGCTGAAGCTTGCCCACCAGTGCACCAGAGTAGCCTGGAAGAATTTGACCCTTATGGACATGAAGTGACCAGTGCAATACACTAAAAATAAACTCCCTATTACAGAAAACTTTGACACACAAAAGAGAAAAAAGGAATTTAAACATCTGAACAAGTTTGAGTTTGGAGAAAGCACATCGACACAATAATGGTCACGCTGTACTGGGAGAAAGCAAAACGAGAGACAGAATGTAACAGATCGATAGGACAGGAGATATACTGGGAGCATCCACCAACCACCCGCAAATAACTAAAAACAAAATAGAAAACCTAAAATGTTCTAACACACCTTCACATGTACAACAGGTACTCAATGTTCACTATATTCTTTATCTATTGCAATCTTCTTTCGTCACTTTCACACAAAAAAAAAGGCCAGCAGTAATTACGTTCCACTGGGGGGGGCCGGTAGTTGTCTAGATTTTTATGTGACCTATATGAAAACTAGCAATTTTTATGCTATATCAGTTCACATAAAAACATACAAATCAATGGCCAAATTGTAACTTATGTTCCTTGCTCTTAATATCAAAGACCTTCCAAAATAAAATAAAAAATCAGCGTTTGATATAACTAATTTTCTGTTCCTGGTCCATAATATCTAAGACTTGAAATGCAAAAAAATTTTAAAATACCCAAATTTCTGCTAATTTACAGGTCAATTTTCCTTTCACTCTGTTTGTAAGGAACTTCTTGCATCTCAGGTCAGTTTTTCACCGATGGCCAATTTCATCTTTCAAATCCAGACAGACAACAGACAATCAAAGATATAAACATACATTATATGTATTATAAGTATCACAAAGCTAAGGAGATATTGGAGGCAAGAGGCACCTTGATAGGCCCAGATTTGGGACACAGGCAAATGGACAATAGCACTATGGGGATGAGCAGAACCATCACATAAACAGCCCACAACCACGGCCGTTCATCTGCCGAGCTCTTGATAGCTTGCCACCACCCCTGGTGTCCATACATCCACACAGACAGCGGATAGCAGTCGACATCCACATAATTCACAGGGGACAAAATGTTGAATGGACGACAGTCATATGGGTGTGGGGTGAAAATAAAAATAAAAGGAGAACAAAAAAGAAATTAACATGAAAAAAATCAACATTTCAAAGAAAATAAATGCAACAACCAATTAAATCATGCAATAACAAAGCTCTTTCCCTTTCTCGTTCTTTTTTTTTTTTTTTTTAATATGTCATTAATCCCAGCATGTGCTACATTTAAATAAAAGTAGCAGATCCTTCCAGTTTTGTGAAACAAGTTTTAAAGACATTTTGCATTTTAGCTGAAGAAAAGAGCCTTGCTGTCCATCAAACTAAAGCAGGGACTTCCACAAAAACTGAAACAAAAGGACTGGTGAAGTCAGAATGCTCTGCTACTGAAACACATAAAACTGAAATAAAAGCCAAGGGGATATGATAACCAGCCTTTACAGTCTCCATGCTAAAACAGTAAAAAGGGACCACAGATGTGTGCAGTGTTCCTCAGCTATAATAGTTCACAAATTCACTCTTCCACTGAGCCATAAAACTGGATTAAAGTCTATCAGTTGTGAGTATGAGAATTTGAGAGAGGATCATTTACATTGACCATGAAACATTAGCCAAAATGGACAAAATACAAATGATACAGAAAATTATCACAGAGGTATTTGAAAAAAACAATTAGGGACAATAATAGCTACAACTTCTATTTCACCTCTTGGGCCTAACAAATTGTGGTATATTATGAAAATCTGTAGGTCTTAACAGTACATTCTGGTTGCATAAACTGTAAAGGCTGGCCTGCATGCAATGAAAACCACAACATAAAGCTGTTCTAGACTATATCAGAACACAGTGCAGGGAATAGGCACTGAAGTTGCCCTCTGCCCCCAAAACCACACTGTTGCTGGTCTGCTGTACCTTGCTGTTGGGGCTAGTGCAGCAATAGGTAATGATTAGAACTATGGGCAGGACAACTACCAGGATGAACACTGCCCACAGCCAAGGTCTTTCATTGGTGGCATCTTTCAATGCTTGGATTATGCTTTGCTGAAAGGTTTAGGATATGTCTACAAAAGAACATTCCATTCTACATTGTGTTTTAACCCTTTTGCTGCCACATCATATGTTGCAGAAGACTGCTGCACAACCGATGTATCAGCCCTCCCGTTTCATGCTAAAACTGCCGCACGGCCGATATATCAGCCCTCCCGTTTCAGGCTAAAACTGCTGCACAAGTACTATATCAGTATTATCAGCCCTCTTGTTTCATGCTAAAACTACTGCACACCAGATAAATCAACCCTCCCCTTTCATGCAAAAACTTCCGCACAGCCAATATATCAGCCTTACTGTTTCATGCTAAACTGCTGCGACACAGACATTGTTCTGGCATGTTCTGCACTCCTAATTTACTACTTCCTGCTGTCTTTCTAATCAATAATCCATTGTTCTGGTAGTCTAAAGGAAGGAAGGGCATTTGAGCTTGGCAGCAAAATGGTTAAAGAAAATCGGTCCATTAAAGTAACTATTTACTCAACATCAGCATCAACATATAAGTAGTGGTCAGACACAAACAAAATCAGTGGTCACACCTGTTCAAAGGACTACATCTGAGAAACAGCATTATCATTGATGATTATAATCAATCAATTATTACCATTAATTAATTTATATCAGTGTTCGCTATGTGCTTAAATCCTGACAAGCTCACTGACATCATTACCACAAATGTGCATGAACATAAAGAAAATTAAATACTGTTCCCAGTGTACACAGAATCGTGAATTCCTCATAAACTGGCAATTGCCTGGTATTTCAACCTATATTTTGTCACCATTCTCTAAAACTGTAGTGATCAATTTTGGTCACTTTTCAGGAGAAGCAAAAAACTCTTTCATTTTAGCACACCTGGTCTAGTTATGATGAATTTTTTAAAGTTTGCTATTTGATTATTTTTTTGGCTTAGGAGCTATTATCCCATGCGGCTTTGAATGTAATTGAATATGTGTTAAAATAGTTGTTTCAAATTTTCGAGTTGCTACAGTCTTAGGGGATGGTGACAATATAAAGTTTCAAAATGCTGAAACATCCTTTGATATTGAAGGTAAACAATTGAATGGACAAAAGTGGATGAATTGATGAATGATGGCTTGTGAAAACTGATAAATCATTTCCTTGAAACTGAAACAAATGAAATGACTGAATCAGTTGCCGTTGCAAGAGTCTAGGATAATGATGTGTTGTTAAAAAGGCTTCATATGAAACAACACTTTCCATGGTCATGTCTAAACTGGACTCCGTGATATTTCCAAATCAATCACCTGTATATTTTTGATACTGATATGTAAAACAATGGTCATCAATTTCTCCTGTAAAAATGTCCAGAGGACACTTATAGCCACAGTAACAGCCCAACTTTTGCCATTCCTAAGTGGATTTATAGGCACAACTGATTTAGGTGTATAATTGATTATGAGTTGTTGAAACTCAGTTTCACAGCATTTTAAACACATTCACTAATTGAGGCAATATTCTTCTCTAAATATACTTGATTAAGTTTCTATCTAAAGTGGCTGCTTGTTTGACGGTCTTACCCCTGTTGAAGATGCTACTCTCTCCTGTATATTCTTCACCTCCCAGGTAATGGCAGTGAACTCTTCAATAACAGTGGCATTGTCACCAATGATGAAGTTGTCAAACATAATGTCATCTGTCATGGACCACAGTTCCAGGCCTATGGCCTCCTGATTTACACAAACGCAGAGAGAGAAATTCAAACTTTAGATTTACAAAGTGTGAGTGCAGGTTTGTGAGTTCAAAAACATAACCCGTCCAGAAACTTTTGCAAAGTGACATGAAATGGGGGGGGGGGGGGGGGGGGGGGGGGGAGAAGTTACTACAGTGATAAAAAGCAGAATGTGTCCAAGTATAGTGCGTTTTTTCTTATGAGTTATCATTTCATGTCAAGCACTCTGGCCTAAACTTAAGAAGACATGAAAGTCATTATTGCAATCATTGCTGCTTTACTACTGCTAAAATAATGTGCACATTCATCTGAGATAAACTTGTACCATAAAGGCAGCCATGGATTTCCACTTGCACTATTTTTTTAGTTTATTCTGTAAACAGCGATCATCTCTTTCTTCCATGAGATGAATGTCCTGAGGCAACCAATAGTCCAGATTTAGCATGAATTATAATGTCATTCCTGACTTGTGGTTTCATAACCAACACTGTAGCATCTGCGGGCTACCCCTTGCCCTCCCCCGGTTTTGTTGTTGTGCTGGTGGCTGAGCATGTGTCCACTACTTTTTTCATTTTATTGTTGACAACCGCCAGAGTGTACTGTACTCCGTGACCTGACCTTCTTTTCTAGTGAGTAGTTTTTTTCCTCGCTCGCTTGTTGTCAGGTGTTTTGACTCGTTCAGTAAATATTAGTATGTTCCCGAATATTCGATAACGTTGTGGATAAGAATGTTTACGCCAGATTTGGCCTTGGGTGATGTGACCTGATGACGTATTGATGCGTGATTGGTTAGTTTGTGCGAGGGCAAAGGTAACGTTTATTTCGGGAACTTTCTGTAGGAATGTTTATATATATAGACCTGTGTGAGTGGTTGGTCGGTGAGTAAGTGAGTTTCCTTTTGTGTGGCGTAGATATTTAGTTTCGCTGGTGTCTTCCTAGTAATTTATTGTTCACTATACAGTTATTAAACTTTAGTATTATTTAATCTATCGTCGGATCTCGTGTTTATTTATTTTACAGCTGTAATAGTTTCGTTTTCTAAAGGGTTGTAGTTAGATCAACTAACTCCCCCCTACTATAACGTGCTAGAACAACCTCAGCTGTTACATATTGGGGGCTCGTCCGGGATCCGACCATATTCGAGCGGACCAGATCAAAATTACTAGATTTATTTACATAGTTTATTGCAGGAATATCATCGACAAGCTATCTACAACATGTCGGAGGTTATTGGAAGGCTTAGCCAGGAAGCGGACGCCATGGAGCTCACTTACTCACTGGGCAGGAGAGACGGGATCCGACCATATTCGAGCGGACCAGATCAAAATTACTAGATTTATTTACATAGTTTATTGCAGGAATATCATCGACAAGCTATCTACAACATGTCGGAGGTTATTGGAAGGCTTAGCCAGGAAGCGGACGCCATGGAGCTCACTGGGCAGGAGAGACGGGACTAGACCACCAGACCTTGCAACCCATGTGAGGGAGAGGAAACCAAAGACGCTACAGGACATCGCAGATTCAGCGGAGGCGTACCTGGTAGCGAGGAACCGGACGCTCAGCGGGAGCGCCAGACTGCAGAGCCGGCCAGTGCGACAGAGGCCCAACGGAGACAGAAGCCCACAGGTCTGCCATAGGTGCCAGAGGCCGGGACACAAGGCGACGGAGTGTCGTGCAAAGTTAAACGACAAAGGTGAGTTGAAATGTTACCTTTGTGGAAAGCCAGGCCACGTTCGGAGGATGTGTCCAGCCCAGAAGGATATGGGACGAGGCAAGCCGAACAAGGCGGCGGCGGCCGTAGTGATAGCGGCGGACGAGTCGTCGAGACAGGATGCGACGACGGCTGACACCAGCATCAACGTTCAAGCGGTAATGAAGGACGGGAAGCTACAGTTGGCGGTGCCTGTTACGATCGGTGAGTAAGTGAGTTTCCTTTTGTGTGGCGTAGATATTTAGTTTCGCTGGTGTCTTCCTAGTAATTTATTGTTCACTATACAGTTATTAAACTTTAGTATTATTTAATCTATCGTCGGATCTCGTGTTTATTTATTTTACAGCTGTAATAGTTTCGTTTTCTAAAGGGTTGTAGTTAGATCAACTAACTCCCCCCTACTATAACGTGCTAGAACAACCTCAGCTGTTACATATTGGGGGCTCGTCCGGGATCCGACCATATTCGAGCGGACCAGATCAAAATTACTAGATTTATTTACATAGTTTATTGCAGGAATATCATCGACAAGCTATCTACAACATGTCGGAGGTTATTGGAAGGCTTAGCCAGGAAGCGGACGCCATGGAGCTCACTGGGCAGGAGAGACGGGACTACATCCGTGAAGGCCTGGAAAGAGAAAGACAGCTGGAGGCTCAACGACAGGAGAAGGAGGCTGAACGACAGGCTCATGAGAAGGAGGCTGAACGACAGCTGGAAAGGGAAAGATGAACCACGAGTTGGAGATAGAGAGGATGCGCCAGCAACGTGGAGGCAACGACTCAGCGCAGAAGACCGACGACCACGCCAGTTCTAAGAGACCCAAGCTACCTGCATTTCAGGACAAGAAGGACGATCTGGATAGCTGGTTGCTGCGGTTTGAGAGGTTTGCCGAGACAGCTGAATGGCCCAGATCCACCTGGATGACATCAGTGTCTGCCCTGCTGACCGGGAGAGCTTTGGAGTGCTTCTGCAGACTACCGATCGACGAAGCCAAGGACTACGACAAGGTCAAGGAAGCGTTGCAGAAGAGGTACAACCTGTCAGAGGACGGATACAGACTCATGTTCAGACAAGGTAAGCCTGAAGATGGAGAAGATGTTGGAATGTTTTTGACCAGGATCAAGACCTATCTAGAGAGGTGGATAAAGCTGTCGAAGACGGAGGAGACCTACGAAGGAGTGAGAGATCTGTTCGTCAGAGAACAATTCATGGATGCCTGCCCACCAGACCTTGCAACCCATGTGAGGGAGAGGAAACCAAAGACGCTACAGGACATCGCAGATTCAGCGGAGGCGTACCTGGTAGCGAGGAACCGGACGCTCAGCGGGAGCGCCAGACTGCAGAGCCGGCCAGTGCGACAGAGGCCCAACGGAGACAGAAGCCCACAGGTCTGCCATAGGTGCCAGAGGCCGGGACACAAGGCGACGGAGTGTCGTGCAAAGTTAAACGACAAAGGTGAGTTGAAATGTTACCTTTGTGGAAAGCCAGGCCACGTTCGGAGGATGTGTCCAGCCCAGAAGGATATGGGACGAGGCAAGCCGAACAAGGCGGCGGCGGCCGTAGTGATAGCGGCGGACGAGTCGTCGAGACAGGATGCGACGACGGCTGACACCAGCATCAACGTTCAAGCGGTAATGAAGGACGGGAAGCTACAGTTGGCGGTGCCTGTTACGTGCGGAGGATGCATTGACGGAAGGACCGTGGAGAAACTGAAGTTACCAGTGATGAAGGGCTTGATTGGAAATCGAGCGGTAGATGTCCTAAGAGATACCGGCTGTGAAGGTGTAGTGGTGCGGCGAGCACTGGTGGACGACGGACAGCTCACCGGTGGGAAGAAACTTATCGCGAGGATCGATAACTCCTTGCTAGCGGCGGAGGAAGCCGTTATCGACGTGAAGACGCCTTACCTGACGGGCAAAGTGACGGCGCTGTGTCTCCCGGAGACCATCTGCGACCTAGTAGTCGGGAACGTGGACGGAGCGAAGGATCCGTACGACCCTGATACTGAGGTGATGGTAGGAGCGGTGACCACGAGGGCCCAGGAGAAGAGGAAGGACCGGTCTACGTCGCTGAAGGTGCCGAGGGCAGAACGGCACGCGGGAGTGGATAGAGAGGAACTTATCCGACTCCAAGAAGAAGACGAAGTCATTAGGAAGTTAGAGCAGAAGAAGATCCCAACTAATAGAGGCAATAAATCTGTTCATTTTGAGAAACATGGAGGAGTACTGTACCGGATCTACAAGGACCTGAGACAGGCGACGGTTATAAGGCAAGTGGTACTACCCGAGAAACTGAGAGAGTATGTACTGAGTGTAGCCCACGACTCGATCGTCGGAGGACATCTCGGCGTGAAGAAAACCAAAGACAGAGTTATGAGCAATTTTTATTGGCCTGGAATTGAAGGTGACGTCGCGAGATACTGCCGCTCATGCGACATATGCCAGAGGAAGGTGAACAAAGGAGCGACCCCAAAGGTGCACCTGCAGAGTATGCCAGTAGTGGACGTACCATTTAGGCGAGTGGCCGTGGACTTAGTAGGACCTATCGACCCCCCAAGTGAAGGTGGACATCGGTGTATCCTGGTGTACATAGACTACGCTACTCGTTACCCCGAAGCCACACCCTTGAAGAAGATCGACGCAGAAACGGTAGCAGAAGCCTTAGTGAACATCTACAGCCGTTTGGGTGTGCCCGAAGAGATCTTGTCGGACCAAGGGACCCAGTTTATGTCAGATGTCATGAAGGAAACGAATAGACTACTGGGAATACGACAGTCGACCACTACAGTCTACCACCCTATGTGCAACGGGTTGGTGGAGCGATTTAACGGCACACTGAAGAAGACCTTAAGGCGACTGTGCGCAGAGCAACCCAAGCAGTGGCACAGATACATCAACCCGCTGCTCTTCGCATATCGTGGAGTTCCCCAAGAGTCGACCAAGTTTGCCCCATTCGAGTTGCTGTATGGGAGAACTGTGAGAGGACCAATGCACATCTTACGACAACTATGGACCAAGGACGTAGAGGAGCCGGAAACGAAGACCAGTTACCAGTACGTCATGGAACTACGTGAGAGGCTGGAGGACACATGGAAGTTAGCGACGGAAGAACTCTCCAAGGCTCAAGGTAGACAGAAGACCTACTACGACCGGAAGGCGCGAGAGAGGAAGTTCCGCCCCGGAGATGAAGTGTTGGTGCTACTGCCGACGAACACTAACAAGCTCCTAGTCCAATGGAAGGGACCATATAAGGTAGTCTCAGTTGTCGGTGTTAACGACTATAGAGTCAAGATGGGTGCAAAAGAAAAGACCTTGCACGCCAACCTCCTCAAGAGATACATTCCAAGGACGTCAAAAGCAGCAGCAGTGGCAATGGAACCGAGACCTATTGTGACCGAGATGTGTGGGATGGACAACAGTAGGAGAGATACCACGCCTGAACATGTCAACGCCATAAAGGACGGCGGCGGTGATAGTGCTGAGACTGTACTGGCAGAGGACGACATGATGGACAAGAGTCAACCCGTGGAGTCAGCTGGCATGACAATCATCGAGGACTGCGACCTGGAAGGCGACAACGGTGGAACGACGGAGGACCTTGCCGACCTAGGAAGCTGGGACCAGAATGAAGGCTACAGAGATGTCCAGTACGGAACGCAACTGACGTCGGAACAACGGCAAGAACTCTGCGATGTGGTGAAGGATTACCAACACGTCTTCACCAATCTCCCTGGATGCTGTCAGTTGGGTGAACATCGCATCGACCTAACGACAGAAGTACCAGTTCGTCAACGACCATACCCGGTGCCCTACGCTATGCGCGACTCATTGAAGGAGGAGCTTAGCACCATGGAACGGCTGGGCATCATTCGAAGGAGCTCATCAGCTTATGCTTCACCTATTGTTGTCGTCAAGAAGAAGGACGGATCCAACCGAGTCTGCATCGACTACAGGAGGTTAAACAAGATCACAGTATTCGACCCTCATCCGACAGCAGCGCCATCAGAAGTGTTTCAGAGTCTCTCGAGAGGAAAATTATTCTCTCGGATTGACCTGAGCAAGGGATACTGGCAAGTGAAAGTTCGAGAGCAAGACATTCCCAAGACGGCGTTCGTCACCATGGGCGAACACTATGAATTCATTCGGATGCCTTTTGGGATGATGAACTCAGGAGCCACGCTGAACAGGATCGTAAAGCCATTGATCCGTGGAATGAACAATGTGACAGCATATGTGGACGACCTGCTGATTCATACAGAGACATTCGACGAGCATGTGAAGACTCTCAAGGACTTACTGCAGAGGATGGACCAAGCTGGATTAACTGCAAGACCATCGAAGTGTCTGATTGGAACGTCTGAAGTAGACTTTGTTGGACACTTAGTGGGAGAAGGTATGATTGGCCTGTTAGAAGAGAATGTATGTAAGGTACGAGACGCACCCAGACCCACCACTAAGAAGGAAGTGAAAGCATTCTTATGATTAGTGGGATATTACCATGAATTTATTCCTAACTTTTCAGCGATTGCATCACCATTGTCTGATTTACTTAGAAAGGGTCACCCCAATATAGTTCAGTGGGATGAAACGCAGGAGAAAGCGTACACCTCTTTGAAGAATGTCATTATCTCCAAACCCGTGTTATGTTTGCCAGATTTTTCCGAAGAGTTTGTCTTAGCAACTGATGCATCAGATCGCGGATTAGGCGCTAGTCTTATGCAGGAACACGAGGGAAAGTTGTACCCTGTGGCATATGCTAGTCGTAAGCTATTGCCTCGTGAGACAAAATATTCGGTCTCAGAGCGCGAATGTTTAGCTATTGTTTGGGCTGTAAAAAAGTTTACTTTGTATTTGTATGGAAAGGAGTTTGTGCTCAAAACTGACCATCGGTCATTAGAGTTTTTGAACTCTGCCAAGTTTGACAGTCCAAAGTTATTACGATGGAGTTTATTTTTACAGTCTTATCGATTCAGGATTCACTACGTAAAAGGCAGAGAAAATGTCTGTGCCGATTTCCTGAGCAGGGTATTTTAAAGTAGTACACTATCAGTGAAATGCATTGTAACCCATACTTTTGCCTACTAGATGAATTTCTAGGACGGCAGTATTGTACTGTAATTGGGGACATAGTTCATCTGTGACTGAATATTGAATTGATGGCTGATAGAGAGTCATGATGTGTTAGTCACATTTTGATTTTATGCTATGTCATATTAGTTACCAATGGAACTTGGTGTAATTTTTGGAAAATGTAACCCAAATGGGGACTGTGAGCAAGCAGTGTTTGTGTTATATTGCATTGTTGTAACTTGTTTTGACCTAATATGATGAAGAAAGACCCTGATCAGTGGTCGGTATGTATTGGTATTTTTGCCATTGTACGTATGAGTTATACATTTTGGAGATAACCATGTTATGTACAACAAGTCATATGCTATGATTCGTGCACGAAGCATTATGTAAACGATGGGCCATCGTTTCACCTTGTATGATTTGTAATAATATCATTGACCATTGTTTCACCACAGTGGTGGCGTTGTGTTATTTTGACTAGTAGGCCTACTGTTTACTATTGGGAAGCAATGACGGTATTGTATTAGTTATGGTATTAGTGATGCAAAGTACACTGCATTGTATTGTATTTGTGATGACATTCGGGAAGACACTGAAATTGTTATTAATTGTAATAGAATTAGCAACTACCTTTGTGAGATTGGGAGTGCTATAAGATTATTTCACGATAGTGCAGACGCTGTATAATGTTTTTGGAGTTGAAAGATATTCAACTTAAATTGGGGAGTTGTGTAGCATCTGCGGGCTACCCCTTGCCCTCCCCCGGTTTTGTTGTTGTGCTGGTGGCTGAGCATGTGTCCACTACTTTTTTCATTTTATTGTTGACAACCGCCAGAGTGTACTGTACTCCGTGACCTGACCTTCTTTTCTAGTGAGTAGTTTTTTTCCTCGCTCGCTTGTTGTCAGGTGTTTTGACTCGTTCAGTAAATATTAGTATGTTCCCGAATATTCGATAACGTTGTGGATAAGAATGTTTACGCCAGATTTGGCCTTGGGTGATGTGACCTGATGACGTATTGATGCGTGATTGGTTAGTTTGTACGAGGGCAAAGGTAACGTTTATTTCGGGAACTTTCTGTAGGAATGTTTATATATATAGACCTGTGTGAGTGGTTGGTCGGTGAGTAAGTGAGTTTCCTTTTGTGTGGCGTAGATATTTAGTTTCGCTGGTGTCTTCCTAGTAATTTATTGTTCACTATACAGTTATTAAACTTTAGTATTATTTAATCTATCGTCGGATCTCGTGTTTATTTATTTTACAGCTGTAATAGTTTCGTTTTCTAAAGGGTTGTAGTTAGATCAACTAACTCCCCCCTACTATAACGTGCTAGAACAACCTCAGCTGTTACAAACACCTTATATATTTTGGGCTCAGATCGCAATGTGATTTGGAATGGATTCATTCTGTGCATGACTCAGTTAAAAAAAAAAATTTTTTTAAAGCCATTGGGTTTGTTCATAATCAATAACTTATTGTGGAGCAAATTTTGATCAGACTTACAATTGGTGTCATCTTGTACGGGTGTTTGTCTTCAAAGTAGTCAGGGTTGGGGATCTTTCTGGGCTTCCATTCTCCCTTGTAGTTAGGGTTCTCAATCAATGGTGCCTTCCAGGTACCCTTGTACTTGGGGTTGGGAACGGTTGGCCTCTCCCATTTACCACAGCCTGGCACATCCTTGCATTTAGGGTTGTCTGATGAAGGATAAATTGTGAATAAGTTGCATAACAGATTTCTGTCTCATAAAGGTGTAAAGCAGTGGGATTTCACTTATCATTTTCCCCCAAATGCATGAAATAAAATTAAGAATTATGTAAAGATTATTCCCACCTGTCTGAAATCTCAAGAGGGTGTCTATGGCAGGTATGTTAGCATAGTTCAAAGTATTAAATCATTGCAAATGCTTTCTCTTATCACCGTGATAAAAGGATTTAGAGTCTTGAAATTTCTAGCGATGACTTACCAATTCTTGGAGCTTCCCATTCACCATCCATTTCATCATCCCTGAAAGACAACAGGCAAGAAGCAAGTCAGTATTCTATCATACTGAACAAAATAGCTGACCATTACATTCATAGGCATGAATGATCAAATAACAAATGCTGAGTTAAAACACTTAAATATACCCATTCTCTCAATCACAGTTGTCAATGCCTGAAGAAATTTTCATTAAAGAAATGGAAAAATCTCTTTCCAGGAGTTAGTAAATAGTTGTTTTCAAATCTGATAGTACTGTGCAATATTCAGCTATTTACACAGGTAACAAACACAGGGACTTGAGGTCAAGCAAAGTGCTCTCGGTGTCTGTCATCAGACTTATGACATGCCAGTCTATAAACAGTCACTGCTGCATACCAGTCTTCAGGTTTAGTGGCTGAGGGATCTGGAATGTAAACTTCTTCATCTTCCAGCCAGCCATCTGGCATGACAGCATCCTCATCCACAATGGTAGCTGGTTCTGTTTCATCCCTGGAAAAGAAAATGAGCAGGGATGAATTTTCAATGCACGATGTCCACAATTTCATTACACTTTATATATGCACAAAATGACTGCTATTGTAACAATCATATCATAGCAAAAGCAACAGGTGATACAGGTTATGAATATAAAAACCCATCCTTTAGCATCTCTATCCTCAACTTGGCCATTTTTAACTTTATTTTTATCTGACCTTTTATTCACATATAGAAATATGGTGAAAATGTTTCAATATTTTGTTGCCCCTGACACATGAGAACATCTACTTATGGTCACATAATCACATTCACCTGAACTGAGATACGAATGGCAAGAGCAGATGATGTCAGGTCAGTATTTACTTTACCAGATATCTTATCAAATGTTAGATGGAAAATAGAAGTTCAGAGAAAGTGCAATATTTTCTGTCATTTTCCTGTTCAATGTGTGCAACGTTCATTTTAGTTTCAATAGTTGTCTGGCATTCACACTGCTAAATGACTTACCAGTCTTCTGGCTTCTTTGCTTCTGGGTCTGGAATCCTGGAAAAAAAGGTGGGGGGATTTAAAATTTGTAGGTATATATATGGCCACATCAATATCAAGCACTAACATGAAATACTTACATACAAATCCTTTCTACGCCTACAATGAACTGAACTGTCAAGTTCTATTTCCACATTCCTCATAAAATATACTGGCTTTTCTGGGTAGCTTTGCACCCTTCACTCTACAACAGTGTTTGTCAACCTTTTTTGTCCCACACATCACTTCGACCCCCCCCCCCCCCCCTCAAGCTCCATACTACGATCAAACCAAGTTAGTATACAGCATACACAAAAAGATTTTTAAAAATATTTATATATTCAGTATGCATACACTGACAAGAAGTTTCAATTAAAACTTTATTTCAGATTCATTTCGATACTGTAATTCAAGCTAAATAAGGAAACCATCAACACAACATGTACCAACAACAGTTTATCTGTACAGTCAAGTTAAAACACACAAGTTAAAATACACAATGACATTAAGCTTTCTATGAAAAATCCCTACATCCCATTCTGAAGTTGAGAAACACTGCTCCACAATTATAATACAACTGATGTTTATGTATATCATCAGAACTACAGACATTTGGAATCCCACACAAGAATACAGCAATGTTCCAATGTTAAATATTCTCGTTTAGGTTATGCTGGCTATTTCTTTTAAGTGTTTTCTAGTGGGGCTTCTGGCTGCACATACTTTGCACAACTCCAAATTTATTACCCCAGCCTATCAAAACTAAGTGCTTGATCTCAAACCCCAAAAACTTCAAACCCTTTACCATCTCTGCCATGAGGTGCAAGCCTCATATCTACTGATTGCACTGCCTTTATAAATTTGTAGAATTCTGAATGGCTCTAACACATAATTTATAAAAACAAATAAATCATACTTACTTTTCTCTGTCATCCCAGTCAGCAGGCTTCTTGTCCTTGGGATCTTCAATTTCTTTGGGTGGATTTACAGGTGGGCTGAAAGTAAAGGAAACATTATTTTAACACTGGAATCAATTCTGAATCACCTGTCACATTGCAAAGTTCATTTGTTCACACTTTCAGTACAGATTTTTTTCATGCATCCATCTCCATTGCTCTACACAAGATATTATCTCCATCAGACATGAATAGTGGGCAACAGTTACACCAAAATTGGCTTGGAAGGAAAACAGAGATCCCAGATGTTTTTCCTCTTAATCTTTGTTAACAAACTAGGCCTAACTGGAAATAACTTTATTGTTGATGGATTCAGTGGCCAATCCACTATGATCTAAGTCAAGTTAGTGGATCCCTCACCCCACCCGCTAGCAGAGCATCCTTCATTCTGCTCGGTAGAACAGGCCTAAATAAGAGTGGCAGCACTACTAGCAGAGAGGGATGTAGGCCTATAACCTCACTGGTCTGAAATCTGACTGCGGCAGACAAGACGTTAGGCACATTGAGGGTGACCTATATAGTCAGATATATGACAACAGAAAGACAGTACAGTAGTCTCCGTCTAAGAACTTGCCGCCTTAGAACCCGCTGTTGCCGCGAAATCGAATTTTTTCACTGTAATTTACATGCGTAATAACCCGCTCTGAAACGAAAAATCCGCCTAAGAACCCGGCATTTGACCGGGAGACGAGCACACTTTTACCTAAAATGTCCATAAACGCAAAATTCTCTTTCAAGTAGACGGAATAGAACAAAGCCACACAGTACAGTGAAAGAGAGCGGGTGGAGGGAAGGTAGGGGGAGGCGAACCGTACAAAGGATGGAGCCCAGTTACGTCTTTCGTGTGCAAGCAGGCCACTCCTAGACTAAATTAGCAGTCATTACCCATCTATTGTTGTCTGACTCGAGGGGCAGAATTTACACGTAATTGACCACCTGCTTGGTTTGCACGGCACATGTACTTAGGGCAGATTGTGGTTACTACACAAGGTATCACTGGGCCTCGTGTTCTCTAAAATCGGCATCTGTGATTCACAACTTGATTTTTCAGTCTGAATCATTACATTCGTTACACAATCATCATTATAAGAAAAGAGCATTCTGCTAGCCATAAGTCGTAACTTTGACTGTTCGCAAAAAAAAAAATAAATAGAATGAATGTTCAACGCTTAATTTTCATGATGAGGTCACGACCCAGGTCCGAGCAATCAAGGGGGATAAGCCATGGACACAGGTAGTCAAATATGGGTGGCATCCTTTGGTATCCGCCTAAGAACCTGCTTTTTCTGTCTCCCGTTGACCGGGTTCTTAGGCGGAGACTACTGTACTAGCAATCGAGGACGGCATAGTTTATGGCATCGTGCCAGTGTACAGTAACGAGATAAGCAAGAAAGGGAATCTGTATTGTCCATCCACACTCATGTCTCCAAACTCTGAGAATTTAGTCCAGATTCACCAGCATATCCATGCTGCTTGTGTCCCTAGGTCTAAGCAATCACCTGTCCTCACTTCTCAGCCAAAAACACAGAGCAAGCGAGGATTGCATTTACTGTCTTTTGCCTATGCCCTTACACCTGTCTTCTTTCTTTGTGATTTGGGCTCCTCCCTTGAAAATGACATTTTTTAAGCCAAGGTCCTGCTGACTTCAATTTAACTGTTGTTTACTGTATTTATGATTTTGAAAGTCATCAACAGTATTAACATCATTGTGCAAGTTAAAAAAATTATAGGGAAAAGTTTGCTGCTTTCAATTGGAAACTTTCAGCACAGGTAATGAACAAATCCAAAGGCTTAAATACAAGCAAATAAAGAACCCCTTAAAACCACACTGACAGCATCAAACTTGCCTTATCAGATCGCTTCATGATTATAAACCCGTTGAATGCTGACTAAAACAATTGGGGTATTAGAACTGTTGCATTAAAATGAAAATCTCACAATACAATAGAAAATGGTAAACACTACGTCTGTGCTGTATAGCATTTGACAGCTGTAAAAATTGGAAATTTAGAATATTCTAAAACACAGCCAGTCTGAGCCACAATGGTGGCTCTACGCACTGCCACCATCACGGCTCTAAGCACTCAAAATGTCAAATGGAATCACTTATTCTATAATTAAAGACAATACCTGAAATTGGTCAGCAAATCTCCAGTAGCCACAATGCCATTGTCCACCTTGACCTCATAGGTATTGTCTGGATTGACAACTATAGAATAAAAAATACACAGCTTTGACTAAGAGAAACATTGATAGACTAATCACAAATACATCAATAAAAAATCCACACAATGTTCAAGGCACCTAGGACCAAAAACACCTCTTCCTTGACCTTATAGAAAAGACAATAATAACAAATGTTTTGAGCAAATTCAAATTATAGCTAGGCATTAGAATTGCTTTCTAGTGTAGCCAGTTACTTTTGTTTGTGTTCATACTGAATGTCTCAGGATGAAACACTGTTAATTCCACTTTACTCAGCCTGGGAAAACAGGGCAATACTTGTCAATTATCTATGATCTATTGTTCCAGGGATAGCTTGCCCAGCCAAATGTACACACATATGTATTGAACACTTTAACCAGGACAACAAAAGCATCTCCTGTCACTCATAATGAATTTTATCTGAACAGAGTAGATGTGCAACTTAAGGGCATATTTCATTAAGTACTTGACAAATCCCAACATCTGTGAATTACTTACTCAGTGTGTACAAATGTGTTTTTCTGTCTGTGAAAAAGGTCTCCAGTTTAGCTGTTGGCTTTTCTGCATGCTTTTCCTGAAAAATAACAAGAGAAGCAACATATTTTGTACAACATGTTAATACAAACTTTGTAAAATATTCAGGTATCAACAGCAGTTTGTGAGATTGTCAAATGGACGCCACAATCATACAGCAAAAAGTTGTGAACGTTCATGGGCATTTGTGAAACACAATATTTAAATAATGCTTAATGTTCTTTCACCTATTGACATGTAAGGCAAAAGATAACTTGAGTCTGCACAACAACTTGTCTTAAATCAAAGATATTAACAAGCTTTTTCATCATCATTTTTCTTTTGCTGGTAATGTTATGAAAATCACCAAATATATTTTTTTTTTTAAACTGAAGAGAAAAATAAAAGACGTTTACAGAATAAAGTATGGAGCAGGAAGACCAGAACATAAATTTATTAGAAAACACGTTTCCTCTTCAGGCAGCAAACCCTATATCAACGTGGAGACAAGTAAACTTTCACCTACAACATACTCACCTCATATTCTCCTGTCTTTGGATTTTTGTGGCGGAAAATGAAGTGCAACTGGAAGTAAACCATTTCAAATGTTAGATCAAACAGTAAAAGTTGCAAGTGCATCAAACAAAAGTGAAAAAAAGCACAGGATTCTCAGCAAAATAGTCCTTTCTATTTAAAAGCTAAATAGGAGTCATCAACAATAACTATGTAGTAATTGAGAGATGGGACTTGGAATTCTTCAAAAGGCTCAAAATAGACCAAAACCACTCAACCCTAGCTGTAAACTTGCATTTTTTTAAATAAATACATGATGAAATATCACTACACATAGGCTAAGGCTGAGGTCAGCCATTGGGAAGATAATTCCCAGCCCTGAAGAGGACAATTCCCACTGATGAAACTAATTAAGAGTTTCTCCCTTTAAAAGTCAAAACAACAGCAGTTTTGGGGGGATTTTTTCAAGAATAATTATTCTTTTCAATATGAACAGTTGAAATCACTACTGCAAGAGAACACAAGAGCTAAATTGACCAGCATCAGCAGAGTACAAATTAACTGTCTATTGTTGCTTTTGAGTGAGTGGAGCGTTATTTCTGACCAGTGAGCTGGTAGCTAACGAACTCCCCCAGCCACTCACTACATATGTGGCGAAGAAACCACAACAGGGTTGTGTGACACCCAGCGATTCTACATCCTGATTCATGTTTCTGTGATGCCACCAGTATCCTAAATGCCAAGTACAGCAGAATTCTTAAACAAGTCACTACAGTGAATGGCACATACCTTATGGTCATTTCCACACTTGTCTGGCCCAAACATGATTGTGTATGGTGTCTTGTCTGTGAAACTTTTCTGAAACAGAAAGTTTCCTTCAATCATTAAATTTATCGATATCAATGCTGATAAAGAGGGATTTTCACACATTCAACAGTGCAACAGAGTTAAATGTCCAAATGTGTAGTAACACACATATCATTCACGTCCTTCCATGTCTTTCCTGTGACTATTAATTAATTATTGACAGGAAACAGTGGAAGGGAATTAAATTGTAATGAGGCACCTAATGCCCTGTTTCTAATCAAATTCCACAAAGTTTTTGGCCTTTTTTTAAATGATGCTGATTTAATAATTCTCCCTTTCTGCCATGCAGTTCTCTGTGACAGTAATGAACAGTTATCCTATCAAAGCCCTGTTTCTAATCAAATTCCACAAAGTTTTTGGCCTTTTTTTAAATGATGCTGATTTAATAATTCTCCCTTTCTGCCATGCAGTTCTCTGTGACAGTAATGAACAGTTATCCTATCAAAGCAAGTATTTCCGAGTAAAATCAAAATTTCAGTGCAGGAAAAGTTGTATGTAGCAAAGCTCGCCTAGGAAATATTACAGAAACGATACAATGCTAAGGAAAAGATTGCATCGTTTCCGTATTATTTCTTATGCGAGGCATTGATATAACTTTTTCTTTTTGCCATATTTTGACTTTGCTGTGACTGTAACAGGGTGACAGACTGGCAAGGTATAACTAGCGTGGGAAGATAGTTGACGGCGGGGAGACTGAGTTATTGTAGGCCGGAGGGGGAAAGTATGGGATGCAACTGAAGCGCTTTGACACCCGAAAAGGGTAGTGTTTACTTGACCGCCGTACTTGACGATCAGATCACCTGGGAATTGCTTGGGGGGTAGAGATGCTTCAATAGTATTTGACGTGGAGTCGACGGGGGTGGCTATTAGGATAACTAATGTACACTCGGTGAGCGTCTTGGGACGCTACCTGACTGGGTATAAATCCCCGAACGCTCCTTCCAACTTCAGACCGCTGAGAGCACTCACCAGCTTCGTGCCGAAGAGGAGACCACAACTGCAACTATAACTTTGTACTAGTCTTGTGAGTGGGGAAGGTCAGGGAACCCGCAAACATCCTTTGTCAGAGCGTGGTATCTTTGGTATCTTGTCGGCATTTGAGCTGTTGCTGAGTGGTAAGTTAATTGTACGATGTATGTGTATTTTACTTATTGTTCATGATTGTAGAACCTAAATCTAGTGGGTTTACTTTGGTATAACTACTGCCTCTGAGAGAGTCACGGAAACGCCGTTACATATGTGTTACGAAACCTTATAGGATGGGGTCTGTTAGAGAGAGCGTTTTTCCTCGTGGGGAACATGTAAATATCATTAAAACTGTATTGATCGTTTATTCTATTGCCTATATGGGAGCCTATGGAGTATGGGAGCTGCAGCCTGACGTATAACAGTGTCAGCGGTTAAAGGTATTAATGATGAATATCCGTCATGGAGTAGGTATGGAAGTCATGCCTTCCAGCAGTAGATTAGGAAGTTGCGATTGTTTTTCTACAGAGGAGGAAGAACAACACCTTCTTGGCTTCTCAACTTCTTGTCCTTTGATTAACGACATCGTGGCTTCTTGGCTTCCCGACCTATTGGTACCTGCCGATACCTGTTGACCTAACTGCGCAGCCAAGCCAGAGTAGAGAGGAAGAACCAGCGCCCAGATAGCGCCATGCACCCCTAAAGGAGAGGTTTCCTTAAGCTGAATGTACCCGTGTGTTTTATAAAATGTGCTAGGAATTGAATATTACGAAGCCTTTTAATTATCATGTACTGATTTGCATCAACTTCATTCCATCGAAATTCACATGAAATTGTATGACCTATGTTCCTATTATTATTGAATGAATTAATAATTATTGTATATATATAAGCAATACAGATATCGTTTGTTATAACTTATAGAAGAGAGATAGTCGATTATTTAGTGTGTTTGTGCCGTGCCCATCACGGCTGGTGTCAGAAGAAAGTTAGTGAGAGAAAGTGGAAACATCACAGTGACTTTGCCACAGAATTTCTGTGTTTTCTAAATATTTTGTCAGTTGCATGTAAATGAGAAAGCTCATTTTCTGTTAGAGGCAGACACTGTGCGCTGGTGGCAATGCAATTAAATACACAGTCATGTGTCAGGAGCTATAAGGCAGAATATACAGAAATGAATTTTCATTCAACATACTGCAATAAGATATTCTGAATGCAGAATGCATGGACAAATCAAGGCAAATGTCGGTCAAGGTCACAAGAGTTTTAAAACTGCATTCTGACTACTCATAGCCTGTCGTGTTCCTGAGCCAGTCAAAATATTATCGAGGGCTATATCTAACTTCTGTAATGAAAGTCTATTCCCACCAATTCATACCCTTCACAAGGTCTGGGCTCTACCATCAGCCCTGCATGTCTATATCTGTCAGCTGACAACACTTACCAAATTCAATTTTTCATCTTTTGACAAGAGTTTCATGTAGGCACCTCCACAATCCATCCCATTTTGAAACTTAACTTCATATCTGCAAATAGAAATGTAAAAAAAAAAAGTTTAAAAATTAAAAGAAAAAAATGCATTTTACATATTATATCCCCCCCCCCCCCTCGCCATAACCTGTTAAGGGGATTGACCCCTTCTGTCTGGTTCACATACACTGTAGATAAACAAAAATCCACATGACTTTTGAATATGAAAGATTAATAAAATGAATCTTCATCCATTGTTGTTTAAAATATCACAAGACAAAATTCAGAAACCAGTCACTCAAAAGCAAAAACAAAACTGCCTAACAAACCAAAGAAGGGTGGGGGGTGGTGAGTTAATAGGGGATTGAAATCTGATGAAGAAATGGTGGGATGTGGAATGTGGGATGAGGGGATAGGGAAAAAGCTGCTAGTTACAGTGCTTGTAAAAATTATTTAAGAAGCCAACAGAATAATCAATTTATGTTATTGTTGATCCAATGCAATGAACACGTTAAGTAAAAACAACAGTCTGTGGTAATAAAACTTTGATGATGAGGCCAAGTGCTGAAACTTGAAAGCTAACCTAACATTATTACTATTATTCTGAAGCCACACTCATTACCCATCCTACAAAGCTAATTCAAACACAAATAGAGAATAAATCAAGATGGCTACATATGCCAAAGCTTTGTAAAGTGCAACAGCTGTTAGCTTTATGAACAAAGCCAACATAGAAAGAACAAAAACATGTTGACATTTATTTGAACTATCACACTCCACTGGTGAAAAATATGACCTGTGCACAAGGAGTAGGCTAACGTAACAGTCTTCAAGTCCAGGACTCGCATGTCACCACTGTGCAAAATTGAGGGCTTGAGACATATATTTAGGCCAAAACTGCATCGAGTCTTACACTTTTTTTGAGCTCAAGCCTAACACTGGCCAACCTGTACCACCAATAATAACTTAAACAATGAGAAGAAAAATACTTTGATTTGATAAACAGTTTCGTTGGCTTTTCTTAAACCTACGAAACATGAGTCAGGCAACTAAGTAGCATCAGCCTCATTACAATTTATACAGACATCAGTTTGAAAAAATAAAAAACTTGAATAAAACATCATTCAAAGGTGTCCATGAGGACTAGCTCCCATTATTCTTCTTTAAACTAAGTGTCCATGTACTTACTGAGCAATGAAAGGTTTCCCAGTGAACTCAAACGGCCTGTCCAACTTGGCTGCTATGGCATGATGCTTAGCTTTGGACTGGACAAACAAAAAATTACATCCTCAGTTTTCGTGTACTAAATTCACAACGAACTGAGTATGAAAAAGAAAATGTCATAAACATCCTGATGTACTGGAGAATTGCCGAATTGGAGAATTTCAGAATGTCTTACTTGTCAATCAATACAATAATAATATCTTGTTAAACATCAAGTCTACTGCCAGAATTTTGATTTCCACTCAAATGTTACTAAACAGATCAATACAAAAAGCAAAAATAAATTCACAGACAGCCAAATGTAATACCACAGAGTTTAACTCAGAAATGAGGACTTTTTCTTGTGAAGTCAAGGATTAGTTGCATGTATAAACATATCTATCCCCTTAAATAAACCAGAGATCACAGATCTTTCAATCTTAGCAAACTCCCCAGGTAATAAGTGAATTACTTGCTTCACGGCAGATTTATTTCTCTAGCCAAGGGTCACTTACTAAAGGCACCAAAACTACCCTTACCTTCAAGATCAAACCCAAATCTTGTGCAACTGGATTATCCTTGGGTTCCTCAACAACCCATTTACCTGAAAGAATAAATGGAGACAAGTTCATGTAAAATGCCCAGACCGTTGGCAATAATAGTTGAATCTGGATTTTTCTCTTTCACAGAATACTTATAAGACATTCAGACAGAAAAAACTTCACTTGGAAATAACATGACTACACAACATTACATCTACTCATTTTCATGAAGCAGATCTACTTTTGCATACATTAAATTAAGTTTTCCAATAAATATGTATTTATCTACTCTTCCACATTTAATAAATACTTTGTAAACATATGGAACTTGCAAGTTCAAAAAGTTTTTTTCTTCCATAGTTCTGGAATTCATTTTCAATTATTGCACTACTGACAAGAGTAAATTCTCATGCGCAGTTTCAAATTTAACAACCCGATGTTTTACTGGGATCACATAGTGCAGAGTTTCACATTTTATGAGAATCGGGACAATCATATTTCAATGTTCTGTTCTGGCTTGATGAGCTGCCTTCTCGAACCTGTGCTCTTGCTTACCATCATACTTGGCAAGGTGTTCCTCTGCGCCATCTTTTTTGGCTTGAGACTGAACCCATCTGTAAGGACAAATATATATTTAATATGTTTATATATATATATCAAGGACTACTGTATATAGTAGTATTCATATAGTAGTCCTTGATATATATATATATATCACATGTAAGATCTGCAACATCAAACAGGCAACAATTAACTTGTGAATGTACACAGTGCAGCAGGGCGTGCTGTAGAATTCGATCCAGACACATTAGTGAACAAATATTTCTCCAGTAATTAATATGAATGTCCACACTAAGTGGTATAAATATATTATATATTATATATAAATTACACAGAGCGTGTAAAATGTAATACTGTTTCTTTGCAAGAAACTGACTGCAATAAAACTTTCAACATATATGATTAATGTTAGAGCCAGTGTCAAGTGATACACATGTATCAGGCAGGAGTACTAAGACATACAGGACACCACCTATCACCACCTGCTTTTGTCAAATTTTGGCCAAAAGTCTTTGGTTAGGTTTAATGCCACTGGAAAAGATCCTGTGCACTTGTAAATGCAGAACAGAAAAACTCAGTTTTCTTAATTCTTTAAATACAGGGTCGTGAAACTGCATCTCATAAATACATTTTATTTTACAAAGAATTTTCCTTTTATCAAATAGTAAATGGAGTCGGGGACATCATGGAATTTTCTCCCCATAAATTCAAAAACAATATATTGTACCAATGCCTTTTTGAGGCATGACAAAATTTACCTCTTCAAAAACTCTGCCCTTGTGTCAAATGGCTCCTGGAAATGAGTTGGCCCACTTAGTACAGGTCGCTGGTAAACAGGCTGCAGGAGAGAAAAGATTTAACAGAATGCATAAAATTACTAATTATCATCAGTGTACCTCTTCCATTTTAGCTCTTCAACTCTTTCCCTACGGGCCAGCATTCCATATTTCGATGGAGCACCTTCTGGGTTACACGCCCTACCGTACCGTTTGTCAACAAAGATTGCCTTACTACAAAACAGCTGTCCAAACTAACCACTTATCACACACGTGGTATCACTGGACACGCTAGGATAAAGGAAGCTTTACCAAGAATTCTGTTTTTAGGGTTGAACGTCACGGGGTGTTAATTTCGAATACAGTGGTCAAGGAATATCTTTACAACATCACAACGCAGGTGTGTTGTATCGGTTGCCGTTAGGAAAGTGTGCGACATAGTGTGCGTTGTACCGTAAGGAAGAGTTAGTGAAATCAGCTGACAGTATCTAAATCATACAAAAAATTGGTCTTTGTTTACCGAGCAAAAATCCCTTGACAGACACAGCAATATGTTATAGCAGGGCTGGAAATGCTAAGTGTCTGACACAACAACAGATGTGTTCTCTGTCACATTGGGGGTACAGAAGTAATAATTATAATTACCCGCTCTCTCACGATGGCAGGTTCATCCTCCTCGTCTTCCACAACGCCATCTTCATCATCTTCATCCTCTTCAAAATCATCTGCAGCATTCACAGAAAAGGCTGCAACCAAAAGAAGGCCCAAAACAATCCAAATGTTCAGCTTCATTCTGGAAAAGACAATTATATAGAAAAATTAATGTTTTGTTGTTTTTTTGCTGGATGAACCTGGAAAACTCAAGTGACATTTGAGAAGAAAAAAAAAAGGCAAAAAAACCTGATAAGTAAGATTGATCCAAGAATTTTACCCTTCAGGCACCTTAAATATTTTCAGTTCCTGCTCTATGCTATAAAAGGGTGAACATTTTTTAAAACAAACTGTTGTTTCGGTATATCAAATGCACAAAAAGTCATAAGATATAAACATAATTACGCCACCTGTAACTTAAATAGATACTAATTAATGCTACATTAACTACCCTTTCATTATGATGCAATTATTACATTATTAATTATCCATGGCATTTAAACTCTCTTCCACCTCCATAATCACATTGAACTGGATTGGGGCCCTTCAAATCTCGGACCTCGGAGGACTTTCTCTAGGTTTTCATTACTAAAATACTATGGTGCAAAACTGGGTGCTTTTGATTTTTACGTTTTAGCTTATCCTTGAATGCTTTTACCACCAAGTCCTTTCTCCAATATTGCCTCCAATATTTACTGCTATGTTAGATGGACTGTTCCAAAAATATAATAAAATAATATTTTAATAACAAAACCCAACAAACATCAGTAAACAAACTGAATGATTCTCAAGGAATTTTTAATTTTCAGTTTATCACTTTTGTATCCTTTCATTACATGGTAGTTCACATTTCAGTTTTCTTTTCAAGTGAATGTGCGGAGCACCTGAAAATTGCAATTTTACAACACTTCTTTTGCTTCCCATTACCAAGAAACCTGTGCTCCACATGATACATCTTTAAACATAGTTCATGAAACTGGTCATCGTCCAGTGTTCCCACCCTTCTCTCTTCCTCTCCCTGATCAGTGATCTAGACAATTTCCCATAACAATCCATAGTCTTGCTTCAGAACTCAAGCGCAGCACGACACTATGCACCAACTGAACGCTTGTCAAACAGTCACCCCGATTGGTATGCTTATAAAAGGGGGCACAAAAGAGATCCATTCTATTTTAAGTTTTACAACTATTTAAAGATATTGCCTGAAACTTGAATAAACATAATTACGTCGATACAAAAGTGGCTGGGTTAGAAAAATTGACACATCAAGAGAAAATTATGTTCATAAATTTAAAACTGTCATTTAAGCTAGCATTTCAGAGCAAAAGAATGCCCAGAACTAATTTGACTCACAATGAATCGCTATTTTTTTAGGCCGCGCTTATTCGCAGACGTCTGCGAATAAGATCAGAATCTTATTCGCAGACGGATTTTCTGTTTGTGATTTTTATTTAGGAACTCCTTATGCGTCACCTGACAACCTCCTCGGCGTAAAATAGCGTTCAATTGAGTTATCGATGAAACTTTCACCAAAACATTTTTGATGGTGAGAGCAGTCTATGGGATACAAAATCGCCCAAGTACCATAACAAGCAGGCGAGAACCAAAGCCCTCTGAATTTTAGCGAGTGATAAAAGTCTAGAGAGATCAGATTAACTTCACATACATACATTGAAAAGCTGAAACGAACAATTCCTTCGCTCGACGAGTGAGAGGCCAGCGGCGGCCACCCAAGCGTCCATCTCAATCACATGACCAAAAACAAACGATGCGCATCATTTCTCATTCAGAAACAGACCAGAGTAAACAAACAGCGTGTCGAGGGGGAAGTCGGAAAGCCAGAAGAGTTCGTCCTCTGCCCCACATTCCTTTTTTTCTATTCCAAAACTTATCAGAACTAAACTCACCTGCCGAGTTGGGGGGGTGGGGGCTCCGCAAGATCCGACGTTTTTTTGGGGTGATTTTTTTAATGCCCCCCTTCCCCTCCCCCCATCGTTGCTTTGCTTCAGAGTATAAAACTGGCTAGGATTTTTTAAAAATATTTTTTACAATTTTTTTTAGATGAATTATTATTATTAGCCTAGCCAATTTTGTTAGGTGTGAAACACAGAGAAAGTCAGACAGAACAAATAAAAATGAATTAAACTTCCATGCAAACAAAAAATGTAATAAAATAAAACATGACAAATAGATCCAGGTTACCGTGGAGAGAGATGAGCTGTTCAATTCGCACCAACTAAAAAAAAATCATTTACATGTTTAAAGTTTGATTTTACATTTTTATTTCTGTCTCGTTCGGTGAACAGGAATCAATAAAATGAACAGGAATAAAGTAATCTGGAACACACTAGATCTAGTAAGACTAATGTTGATCAATTTCCCCACGATATCAATTTTGCAAAATCCTTTTTAAAAAAAAAATTGCTTTTCTTAAAAATGAGCAATCCTAGGTTAAAAAAAAAAAATATGCTCCGCCGTGGGTTTGAACCCAGGACCGGACCATAGTTTCTGACTGATAACCGCAGATGCTAGCCATTGCAGACTGCAGAATACAGGAGAACTTTCCCATAGTAGACATCACAAAATCAAGAAACCCCCCCATCTGCGATTAAAATTGGGATCTTATTCGCAGACGTCTGCGGTTAAGATGGGGACCTTATTCGCAGATGTCTGCGAATAAGCACTTTGATTTTTTTATTTATATAACATTTGAAACAACACATTCATTCCATTTGTTTTTAATCCATGGCTCTCACTTTCTCAGGCTCTGTTTAAAAAAACGCTGTGGCTATTCTTACGGCAGCCTACCAACTGTTAGTCCATTGTCAGATTGATATGTAACGACGTGAGGGTCTAGTCAGTTTGTATCATCGAGGACTTCCGAATGCATTCTATAGTCCGAGTGAAAACAATACATAGCTACCCCGGCGGCTCACCCTGATATGTCAGTCTGACTACTGCCCAGAAGAACATCGGCCTACGGCCTCGATGATACAAACTGACTAGACCCTCACGTCGTTACATATCAATCTGACAATGGACTAATATAGCCTAGGTAAGTTGGTAGGCTGCCGTAAGAATAGCCACAGCATTAAAAAAAAAGTGTTACCTTTAAAACAGGCCTACACAATAATGGTGGACACTGGAAAAATACATTTTGTTAGTAACAAATTTACTAGACTAGTCGAGTTATGTGTAACAGCTGATAGTGAGACAATTAGCACTGATGGAAATTATTAGAGTTTGGACAGAACAGCAGGCCTAAATAAAAATTATAAATCCTGCCTTACTGATCTGATGCTGACAACAAAAAAAAACCAATAAAGTTTGACAAACAGAAAAAGTTGTAGGTTATGTAGCAACGCCTGGCATAAGAAATAAGTTCAAATGCCCAATTCAGTCCCCGCATGGGCAGCGACTTCCTCTCTCTAACTGCTAGAGATGTTTGATATTTTGCAGGTGTGAAAAAGGCTGCAGACTCAGGGCTCAGGGCTCAGGGCTTACTGTGCACTTCATAGGTCAGCAGAGCGTTTTGCAGTGAAAAGGTTGGTTACTCTAGATTCTACCCTAAATCTCCTAGTAAGGCTTTGGCTGAGAAACGCTTTACAACTCTAGATGTAGGTCCACCATTAACGAGACTGTCAAAAGCACGAAATCTGATTCTGTCCATGCTTTCTGCCTCCTTCATCCCTTGCGTATCAGACGCGATGAAAACAGGGGTGGGGTAAGCAGGCGGGTGCAAAAGCATGAAACAATAACGGCATATTACCTTCAGTCACAGTGCAGAGAAGTATCTAGGGCCGAATTTATGAACAAAATGCTCGACCTGGTGCGTAAAATCTACTTCGTGCAGTCTGCACTGCTGTTCGCCGGTATCAGAAGCTTCTTGAACAATGCAATATCAAGCGAGAGATAATTCGGTACCGTTAGTAAGTAACGTGGTGAAATCTCATTTGTTGGAGGAAGCGTTGTTCTACACCGGAAGTCAGAACCGAGCGAAAATAATCTCCGTTGTGTGCGAAAACTGCAACGTTGTATTTTATAACATTTCATGTTGGCTTTATGTTCAACATACTGAACTCAACTCAGTAACATAGACTACGTGGGAAATAATTATACAGTTGTGCTGGTAACCTATGGGCAGTTATAGTGATCCCAATGATGGTAAAACCTAAAGCTGATGGTATGATGAAAGTGGAGATAATAAAATAAATGGTGTAAAATAAAAATAATGCGGCTTGCGTTTCTATCATATCAACCTCTGCCAACTACTGATCTTTTGATTGTTTTTTATACGGTACATATATACATAAATAATCATCTGCTTAATCTGTTATCAGGACTCCAGCAACTCTAAAAATGTGAGCTGGTGAAATTAGCTGTGTGAGGATTCTGAACTGTGTCGATATAATTATTTTAAAATTATGCATGGCATAATAACCCTATTTTTGTGTGGGAGGGAGGGGGGATACTTTTGTATTTTGTATGCTTCTTTAATCCCATCTGGGAAATTTGCCTTAGCATCATTGCCACAGTGCAGCGCCAGTCTGCGGGTTGTTGTTGTTGTTGTTTTTTTAGGGGGAGGGGAGGGGGGAGGAGCGGTAGGGATAAATTTTATTTAATTTTGCCCGGGCAGTAGCCTTTCCGACCTGCTTTTCTCGATTTCCAACTGCCAAGGTATCTTTAATATGCGCAACTTGCACATGGGCTCTCCAAGTTTCTCGTCCTTATCCAAGAAGACTAGGTGCTCGATCCTACCTGCCATAGAATCAGGGACAGAAAATATGAGAAAAATCCCAAATTTCCAACAATACCTGCACTGACCGGTATTCGAACCCGATACCTTCGGCATAAGAGCTAGGGGAGCATTTTGCCGCTAGACCACAGTGTCCCCTAGGCTATACATTTTTTTGTGTTTGGGTTTGGACTTGCTGCGAGAGAGTGAAATCCTTGTAAGGTGAAAGTGCACACTGTTTCCACTCTCCAAACGGGGAGATCTTTGTCATGCTTGTTTGAACTATGTGAGACCTGCAGCATAAAAAGAATGCCATGTAGGCTATAGTTACAAAGTATATTTGATACGGAGATCAGTGAAAGCACTAATCCATCTTGGAATTTCTATCTTGACGAGCTGATTCTTTGTGGACATACATACATGTATACATTTTCCTTAACATAACATTTGAGAGAGAAGTGAGAGAATGGTGAAATAACAAACAAAAATGTATACAGTCGTGTACCTTGAAGTCTAAGTAAGTCAAGGTTTCCAGACTTTCAGATTCAGTGGCAGCCAATTTTCTGCAAAAACATGATCAGTAAATCAGTATTCATTCATTCCTTTGACATCGTATATTTGAATAAGGGGTGATAGCCCTTTTGATATCTTTATAATGCTTTGTTTGCATAGTGAATGACAATGTGACGTTTTTCTTACCTTTGAAGGAAACTTTTGCACTGCACAGATAAAGACTTGAAATTTAACCAGCTTCACATACAAATTACCGGGAGAGTGGTGGGTGGGTTGGGAGGGGGGGGGGGTCTTGGTGCATTTCAGATCACAAGGCATAAGAGCATACGAAATAACTGTTAAACTAAGAAAGTGCAAGTACAAGTATGCTTGCTTGCGCAATGATATTGAGTCTGCACTCTGACGTTTTCACTTACAACTTTAAACGATGAGTTTCTCTCTCTCTCTCTCTCTCTCTCTCTATCTCTCTCTCTCTCTCTCTCTCTCTCTCTCTCTCTCTCTCTCTCTCTCTCTCTTTCTCTCCCTCTCTCTCTCTCTCTCTTTTTTTTAATTAAATGTTTTTTTATTGCCTTTAAATTTGACTCTATTCGGTCAAGATATGGAAGAAAAATACGTGACATACGGACAACACGTATTAAATATTTACTGCTGTTACATAGACATATTGTGACAGGAAAAAAATGGTCAAAGATAGAAATTTCCACCATTAAAAATTTTCATTTCCTTAGAGAACAAATTCTTTCCATGCCAAAAAGGTTAGAAGTAAAAAATTATTTTCTGTCAAATCTTATGTGTGGTCTCCAGTAACTAATTACTTCCCCTAAAAAAGCATTTCCCCACGTCATTTTGTTTGTTTGTTTGTTCTCTGCGAGAAAAAGTATCCACTTTTCTCGGGAGGATCACTTTAAAAAAATTCAAATTTTTGTTCTCTTTCTGTGGTCATGGACCCAAATCTCTTTCATCTATTTATTTATTTATTCATTTGAGTTTGTGTATGGGGGGGGGGGGTGAAAGCATGGTCAGTAGCCATAGGCTAGAGTGTGGCAGAATAATTTACATATCACGATCATACTCCACTCTTTCGAACCTAGACTCCATCAAATGCTTTAAAAAAACCAACAACAACAACGAAAAAACGCTATATCGCAGACAGATATGAATTCTCCACGTCTCATTCAACAAGGATATAGCCTACAAATATATCCTGTACGGTTATATAAGGTATGTGAATCTGGGAGCGAGACTTGACACCCAGCTTTGCAGTGACCTACACTTCATCTAGAATACCACCGTAAACTTACAGTTCAAAGCAGATGAAAGAGTGCATACTGTCGAGCGCATTTAGTGGAATTAGTGGCACGTAACGACCTAAAATTAGCATTTACGTTGGTGGTATAAATAGGTGAAGGGAAGAACCGATTTTAATTGTCAACCAAGTGTTCTTATCTGTTTCTAAGTGCCCTAGTGTTTCGAATGGGGATTTCACGAATGTACAGCTGGTCAGCATATCGTGAACTAATTTTAGATCTATTTGTTTATTTGTATTCATTTAAAGTAGAAAAGCACTAGTCTGAGATTGCGTCACTTGAGCACGGGCCAAAAAGGTTACATAAAAAGATTGTGCTCAGTTTTCATATACGATGACATATGGATAAAAGAACTGCATTGTACAGTAAACTGTAGGCTGGTTAATGACACCTTTTTTTCTTTTTTTTTAAACCACCTCCCCAATAGAACCTTCTTATGCCTGAAGATTACGGGCTTGGGGGCTTACACTGATCCAAGTAACACTTCCATGGATTTTTGTTTCCTCTCACACGTAACAATCTTACAGATAGAGGAAATCAAAGACGCTCACGGGGTGGGTACAAGATGCCTAACTTGTACCTGTACATAAATGATAATTATTTGCCATATTGTTGTATGCGACAGTTTGCCGATTTTTGTCATGCAAGTGATTCTCTCACTCCTAATTTCACTATGTTCAAGTGTTATCCAGTCGGTTCAAAACTTTTCGAGATTATGTGTTTGTAATGTAATGTTTTATGCGTTTTAGCCCTTTTACCGATTAAACTTCAATCCTGGTGTTCTCGAAAAAGCATAAGTGTACATATAGCAATGTGGCAAGCACCCAACGGTAGGCCTATATTCGCAGACATTACATAATAAAGATCGGCATAAAGATAGTCAGCTAGAAAGTGTGCGAGTCTGTGTTTCAATAAACATTTCATTTTGAGATGTGTGGGCCATGATTTGGGAAGCCAGGAACAAACATAGGAAAGGTGCATAGGTCAAAATGATGGAAAGACACTGCGGTCTGTCTGGAGGTTACTTTGAATCTATGAAGATAACTTTCTTTGAAGAAAAAAAAAAAAAGACCCACTCGTGTAAAATCATCATAGTGCATCTTCGCTCAGAATTGACACTGGGCCACAGTGTGGGCTCTAGAATACTATAAGTATAACCATGGTAACTCAATTTGCGATAGACAAATTAATGTTATTTTTGTCCACCAATCGGTAACGTAAATCAAATGTGTTAGTGATAGAGTTACAATCCGTGACAAATAACCAGGTGCTTAAAAGGAATCTTTTTATAATGCAAATATAGAATGGTATGACTTGTATAAATCCTATTAAATTCCTAGCAATTAGTGCTTTCTGCAATTCTTTCTGGAACCTGACTTCCCGAACTGAAATGGTGTACGACCATGTCCTTTGAGAAGTGGATATGCAGCTTTAATCAGTGTCTATTCGAGTCTCCTCTTCATCTCTGCTGTGATCCCTCCGCTCTGGTAGCTTCTCAAAGTCCAGCATCAGCTAATGCTAAAGTACCCAGTCTCTCCCCGATATCAGTGTGAAGGTCACAATGAGAATTAATGAGATCCTTATGGGTTTGCTGAAATGTTCATGACAGTCATCATTCTAGAGGTTGCACATGTAAGACTTTGTGACTATGTGACTAGAAACTTGAAACTTTATGTACTACCTCAATGTTTGACGATAAATGACATCGGCACATCCATTTCTGACTAAATTCGGTATGTAAATACATGTATTACATGTTTTTAACATTTTTTGATGGCCGAATAAAAAACGACGTATTTTCATCGAGTAGAATAAAAGAGTATGATAGGAAATTTCGTTCTTCGTTTCTTTTTGTTCTTCACATCTCTTTACACAGTTTTGGTCGAAAATAATTTTATATTGCATCTGTGTGTTATCCGAGTAAATAAATCTGCTTGCACTGTAGTGTTCATATGCTATGTCACACCCGGTACCCACATGACCGAGTGTATGGTACAGTGTGTTTATGGCAAATCTAAATTACAAGTGTGATATCCACAGACGTTTATTATACATGTATAAGAATATATCTATGATACCTGCAACGTTTTACATTAAATTTTATTTAGACAATATTCATTTATTTTTTAAAAATTTTACTTGAGATCTCTCATAAATTGTAAACACCAAGCAAAACAGAAATTGAAAACACTAATTTACCAGGTTTATTTAGTTTTAACAAGGCTTTGTAAAAACCACAACGGCAACTTACACAGGTTAGTGCAAGCCCAGTCAAGGCTAGCAAAAGCAAAAGGAAAACATTGTATGCAGCAAAGCCTCGCGTATATATATAAAACTTTTTTCTTTTTGCCAGTTTCTGTCTTTGCTTTAAGTGACGCTGCGACCTCACAGTTTTTCTGTTTTTTTTTAAATAATGTTTTACAAACCCAGTCAGCAACACTATAAGAATCTGACGCATAGGACTCACGTCAAGCTGGCACCTATACGTATGACACCCTTCCTCTAAGTAAGGTTACGACATAGTGCCATCGTCAGTTTGATGTAGGAAATTCGCCCCTACAATACAATAATCCTATCAAACCTACAGAAATCCTATACTATATAAATTTACGTCGGATAAACGTAGGGATACTGGCTGGGAAGTGTGTTTGCAGTTGAAGATTGTCACGAAATAAGAAAACACATGTACCTTCTTTCTAAAAATTCTATTCACTGTTTTGTACCGAATATTCACAAAGGAGGAGAGGGTTGTCCAATACAACTGACTTTAAAGGAAGACAGTCTCAGAGTCGTAAAAAGAATCATTTTGATGAGAAAATGTGATAAAAATCATCCCTCCTCCTTTGAAAATTCAAAGAACAGTGCATATAAAATTTGAACCGATGACATTTTACACAATCATGTGAAATCATTTCTGACTTCTTCTTTTTTTTTCGTTTCACTAATGATACAAAGGTGCAGTTGGGAAACGTGGGGAATTCCGTTTTGTAGTGGCAGCTTTTGATAACATTATTTTTCAAAATTATCATAACAGAAATTGTAGTAGGGGGTAAATTTCCATAATCAGAAACATTCAACGTTGCCAGTTTCGCCCATTTGATCAATAACGATAGGTGTAAAAATGTTAATTGTATAGTAGAATTTCTTACAAAACAATTAAGCACAATCTCCCCGATACACCTAGTTCTTTCTTTCCTTTTTTTTTAGTTTCTTTATTTCTATTCTTTCTTTCTTTCTCTCTCTTCCTGACTCTCTATTTCTTTCTTTCATTCTTTCCAGTTCAAAAGATGAAATTGTAATGTCTGACAGTTTGTGGTCTTATTGCTTTCTTCGTGGGCACAAAATAACTATTACTATTACCACCACAAAGTATGTGTCTCCCAAATGTGACTGAACTGGAACTGTGGGATTACATGTATCTGATGAAATGACGGTGACCCTAGATTGTTGAACAGGGAACTAACATTATTAAACAATAAGGTCCGTACAAAACTCGTAAACCTCTCTTTTTCGATTTTCTATTTTCAGACCAATGAAACGCTCAATCATCATCTTCGTTTAATGTCACCTCTCTCTTATCACGTCTTGTTATCTGAGAAAATAAGCAATGACAATAGAAACTGATAGCTAAAATTTATATAAAAGTCTGTCCTGATATCAAATCTGCTTTATCATCAGTAGGCAAGGCCGAGGCTAGAAAGTTCTTTCTTACTGTAGTCTATTAATAGCGCCGAGCTATCTCGCAGTTAAAACTTTGCCATCGCATTGGCTAAGCCTAGGTAGCGCGAGAGAGCGCATGTCTCCACAACACTGAATTTATCAATAGCGCATGACGTAAAGCCTGTCCTATAAAATAGGCCGCTCGGCGCTGCTCATGCAGATAGAATACATACCAACGCAGAGTGATACGAGTCGTCGTGATACAGAACCTTCAGTTCCCGTTATATTATTCATTATACAGATCCCAGCAGGTAAGGATATGTTTTAGTGATTCTAGTAGAAAATTCAAGCACAAGTTAGGCTGAGACGACTGAATTATGGATGTTGGTAAAGCGCTAACCTTCGAGATTGGTATCCAGACATGACGCAGCAGCTGATTCTGACGACGCCATCTTGACTACCATACCAATCGCGGGCGCCATCGTTCTGTGCATTCTCTTTGATAAAGAAAGGCGGGGTTCCCTCATACTGACCGCAGTGAGGACGATATATTTCAGTGTCAGGCTTTTATCAATTTGTTAGGCAGAAGTTGTTGTTAATGGACAGGAGATTTTCAAAAATAATATGGTCTTAGAAAATGGAAAGCCAGCCAAGCCCAAGGCCGAGTCATTGTCAGCTGATTTGGCCAAGCCCTCTCGACTGACGGGGGGACAGCCTACTTGTTGGCCCGGGAAGAACAGTGTTTATGAAATATTAGACAGCATAAAGCACAGTTGCCTAAATACGTATGAATTATAAAGAAAGACAAATTCGAACGTTCCAGTAAATGTGTTCGAGAGTTACTGAATGGAAATGGGTCAGATTTTGATAATTGACCCAAATTTAACCAGTGCAATTAGGTGGGCCTTTGTTCTGACCCAGCCCCGAAGTTCAGTCAAAACTACTGGAAAGATGAAGGGCAGTTTCATATTTGTGTGAATCAACGTATGTGGTAGCCTGGTTTTTTGATAGTGAATGCTGGGCATGACACTGTTCATCCAACTTATGTTGGATAAAGAAAGAGATTGGTAACTTATTACAAATTGTTAGTATTATTTATAGTAATATGAATTTGCTTTATTTTATCTGCTTCCAATAGCATCATGCAGATCTTTGTGAAGACCCTTACTGGAAAAACTATTACCCTTGAGGTTGAGCCATCTGACACCATTGAAAATGTCAAAGCCAAGATTCAGGACAAAGAGGGAATCCCGCCTGATCAGCAGAGATTGATCTTTGCTGGAAAGCAGCTCGAAGATGGCCGCACCTTGTCAGACTACAACATCCAGAAAGAGTCAACACTTCACCTGGTTCTCAGACTCAGAGGAGGTAGGCATTTCACTTTCTTAGAGGTCTTGAATTAGTAAAGACTGTAATTTGACATTAGCTAGGGAAAGAGTTGTGTATGTCTCAACCTTACAATCAAGACCAACCTGTCGCAAACCTTAACCAAATTTTGTTCCTAATTTTTACTCATTCAGCCAGAAAACCAAAGAAACAATTGGATCTATAAAGAATTTGAAGAGGTTCCTAACTTGTTTTAATGTTATATGACACAATTATATTGAGATTTTAAATTTTTTTTTACACATACCCAAAGTAGGCCTACTGCACCTATGCCTATGTAAAATGCTAAGGTTGAGACTCGATGGAAAATGCAGCCTCTTCTCTCTACAGTTAGTAAAACAAGTGCATCATTGTTAGTACGTAATATGAATTTCATTTAGTTTTAAAGCTGCAACAGGTAAGCTAAGGAGGCCTATAGACCCTTTTCACTTCCGCGTTACGGTCGTTTGCGGGGAGCCGCACGGCTTCGAAAAGCATGGTGTAGGGCAAAAACCTCCATTTGCCTTAGTGATGGCATCTGAATATGTGCACAGTCTAAGCAAAGCTGCATTTTTATGCCAGAACCAGCACGTAACGGATTTGTACAGTTGGGTACCCAACATGAGGATGGCATCTTTCGACCGTTGTCCACCGCTTCCGCCCTACAAGTGGGGCACGCCGCCATTTTGTTTGCAAATCACGTGATATGGAGGACGGTAAATGAAAAGGGTCCATAGGGAAAGTCTGTTTTTGTTAGCAAAGAATATATCTTTTCAGCTCAGTTTTGGATATCAATAACTTAAAAGTCATGTGCATCTTTGACAGGCATGCAAATCTTTGTGAAGACCCTCACAGGCAAGACCATCACCCTAGAAGTTGAACCCTCTGACACCATTGAAAATGTGAAAGCCAAAATTCAGGACAAAGAGGGAATCCCACCAGATCAGCAGAGGTTGATCTTTGCTGGCAAACAACTTGAGGATGGCCGCACCTTGTCAGACTACAACATTCAAAAAGAATCCACACTTCATTTGGTGCTCAGGCTCAGAGGAGGTAAGCTGGAAATAAATAGTTGTGAGAGGCTCTAATTCTGTTGGGTGCTTGAGGGGAGGGGAAAACCAAATCTGCCAGCCATCATGACATAGCTACTTTAGACCTGTTTAACCCATACAAATTTGCCAGCCATCATGACATAGCTACTTTAGACCTGTTTAACCCATACAAATTTGCCAGCCATCATGACATAGCTATTTTAGACCTGTTTAACCCATACAAATTTGCCAGCCATCATGACATAGCTACTTTAGACCTGTTTAACCCATGAATTGAGAAGGGATAAAATCTTAAGTTCTTCACATGTTGAGCATGAAAAGAAGAAAAAAATCATTCTGATGTTATTGGGAGATCGTTCAGGTTGAAGAGAGCTACATTTATTTGTTGGGTAACAAAGTGATTATTGAAAGATATATCACCAAGATTTCCTGCCACTTGGACATCAGTCATTTTTTTTTTGCTAAAGTTGAGGTCAGACTGGTACATAGGTTGTTCAAGTATCTTTCAGGGTTTGGTTTTGGGTTATGGTAACACGGCAGTAGAAACTTTGATGCTGATAAATTTTTGGGATAAGGCATCTCAAGTGTGCAATTTGTGTATCTTTCAAGAATATGCAGTGGGTACTAGGGTGACCTTCATGTCTGAATAAATGCATTCCAGTTTTTAACAGCTACTATGATGACCATTTGGATAAGTATATGCCATTTCCTTATTTTTTCTTTCAGATTTAAGGTACAGGGTTCAAATAGACGTAATTTATATTTTCAGGCATGCAAATCTTCGTCAAGACTCTGACAGGCAAAACAATCACCTTGGAAGTGGAACCATCTGATACCATTGAAAATGTCAAGGCCAAAATCCAAGACAAAGAGGGAATCCCACCAGATCAGCAGCGTCTCATCTTTGCTGGCAAACAACTTGAAGATGGCCGCACCTTGTCTGACTACAATATCCAGAAAGAGTCAACTCTCCATTTGGTGCTGAGATTGAGAGGAGGCATGCAAATCTTCGTCAAGACTCTGACAGGCAAAACAATCACCTTGGAAGTGGAACCATCTGATACCATTGAAAATGTCAAGGCCAAAATCCAAGACAAAGAGGGAATCCCACCAGATCAGCAGCGTCTCATCTTTGCTGGCAAACAACTTGAAGATGGCCGCACCTTGTCTGACTACAATATCCAGAAAGAGTCAACTCTCCATTTGGTGCTGAGATTGAGAGGAGGCATGCAAATCTTCGTCAAGACTCTGACAGGCAAAACAATCACCTTGGAAGTGGAACCATCTGATACCATTGAAAATGTCAAGGCCAAAATCCAAGACAAAGAGGGAATCCCACCAGATCAGCAGCGTCTCATCTTTGCTGGCAAACAACTTGAAGATGGCCGCACCTTGTCTGACTACAATATCCAGAAAGAGTCAACTCTCCATTTGGTGCTGAGATTGAGAGGAGGCATGCAAATCTTCGTCAAGACTCTGACAGGCAAAACAATCACCTTGGAAGTGGAACCATCTGATACCATTGAAAATGTCAAGGCCAAAATCCAAGACAAAGAGGGAATCCCACCAGATCAGCAGCGTCTCATCTTCGCTGGCAAACAACTTGAAGATGGCCGCACTTTGTCTGACTACAATATCCAGAAAGAGTCAACTCTCCATTTGGTGCTGAGATTGAGAGGAGGCATGCAAATCTTCGTCAAGACTCTGACAGGCAAAACAATCACCTTGGAAGTGGAACCATCTGATACCATTGAAAATGTCAAGGCCAAAATCCAAGACAAAGAGGGAATCCCACCAGATCAGCAGCGTCTCATCTTCGCTGGCAAACAACTTGAAGATGGCCGCACTTTGTCTGACTACAATATCCAGAAAGAGTCAACTCTCCATTTGGTGCTGAGATTGAGAGGAGGCATGCAAATCTTCGTCAAGACTCTGACAGGCAAAACAATCACCTTGGAAGTGGAACCATCTGATACCATTGAAAATGTCAAGGCCAAAATCCAAGACAAAGAGGGAATCCCACCAGATCAGCAGCGTCTCATCTTTGCTGGCAAACAACTTGAAGATGGCCGCACCTTGTCTGACTACAATATCCAGAAAGAGTCAACTCTCCATTTGGTGCTGAGATTGAGAGGAGGCATGCAAATCTTCGTCAAGACTCTGACAGGCAAAACAATCACCTTGGAAGTGGAACCATCTGATACCATTGAAAATGTCAAGGCCAAAATCCAAGACAAAGAGGGAATCCCACCAGATCAGCAGCGTCTCATCTTCGCTGGCAAACAACTTGAAGATGGCCGCACTTTGTCTGACTACAATATCCAGAAAGAGTCAACTCTCCATTTGGTGCTGAGATTGAGAGGAGGCATGCAAATCTTCGTCAAGACTCTGACAGGCAAAACAATCACCTTGGAAGTGGAACCATCTGATACCATTGAAAATGTCAAGGCCAAAATCCAAGACAAAGAGGGAATCCCACCAGATCAGCAGCGTCTCATCTTCGCTGGCAAACAACTTGAAGATGGCCGCACTTTGTCTGACTACAATATCCAGAAAGAGTCAACTCTCCATTTGGTGCTGAGATTGAGAGGAGGCATGCAAATCTTCGTCAAGACTCTGACAGGCAAAACAATCACCTTGGAAGTGGAACCATCTGATACCATTGAAAATGTCAAGGCCAAAATCCAAGACAAAGAGGGAATCCCACCAGATCAGCAGCGTCTCATCTTCGCTGGCAAACAACTTGAAGATGGCCGCACTTTGTCTGACTACAATATCCAGAAAGAGTCTACACTGCATCTTGTATTGCGTCTGCGTGGTGGAAACTGAACGGACAAAAGGAACTTTGAACCATTTGTTTATTTCTTTTAATTTTTTTTATTTTTTTTTATAATTTAATCTCTGATAAGTTGTCAGTCTTTAGGCTTTGGAATTTTGTCTTCAGTATGCTGAATTTACAAACAAATGTCCAGAAACTGTTGAAGTCTGAAGAAGGGAAAATCCATTGTTTAACCAAGTTTACATCCATGCTCAGTAGTGTATAATTTTAAACTTTTTGCACGTACACCATTGCATAAAATTCTAGGTAACTAAAATGCACCAGGCACTGCTTTTTTAAATTTTATTAAAACTGTCAGTTGATTTTGTGTAGCAACACTGGGACTTATCATGAGGTAATAAAGCTTTTGTTTTCAATGACTGCAGTTGGTCGTGTTCTTCAATCCTTTGTCCAGATGGATTTTCATAGTTTTGGTTCTCATTGAAAGTGGCGATTGCATACGTTTCAAATGTTTGACAAACACATTCATCATCGAAAGGGAAACTGTTAGTGTTACAATTGAATTTTTAATACTTAATACTTCAAATTATGAGTTTTTTCAAGAAACCACTCTGTAAACTCATATTTTATTGAATATTCTGCATCATTTCCATTTCAAATTCATAGTCTAGTGAGAATTACCATGAACATAACATTTTATTTTATTACTGCATACTATGTAGGCCTACATGTAGTACATAACATTGATGCTGATACCCTCAAGTACAGCACATGCATGCCCCATACAACCTGCAAAATTTACTTGAAATATCTCAAAGAAAAATATGGTCGTACAACAGACAAGAAGTACTTTGCCTACAGAGATACAAACACCTACCATACATTGAAAAAGTGAAAAAAGCAAAATGAGACTTCCAATTTCCAAACAAATATTCAACCAGAGTACCGTATACTATTTTGTCATACATTATGCGTTGAATTAACGAGAATTGAGTCAGCTGATTGATACTTGAGATAAATCTTCATGGAAGTACAGAAACAGCTTCTTATAAGTACAACACTTCCAATTAAACTTAACTGACCAATACGCATTGAAAGACATTAAATTATTGAAGTACTAGTACTACTGGTAGTGTAGTAGTACGGTACTAACTACACAGGTGTATACGTAAATTGGTTGAACAAGAAAACCGTCATTGAACTCTGCAAGGCATGCATTATTTATTTTCAGTTGAGCTCAGGTGGTATCTGGTGGCCGTGTGAACCATTACTTTACACACAATGAAAATGGCAAAATACAAATTTTACACTGGTTTTTATCAAAGTCAAAATTGGGCAAAAAGAAAGAGTATGTTGCTAAAAATCCCAAATTACTTTAACGTTAAACAACATGGACAATTTCAAGGATGAGCCTTTTGTTTTTATCACAGTATTCGCAGTGAAGTATGAAGAAACTGAAAACCTCAGTCTTGCATGTTAAAGCAGTTGATAAATAAATTTAAATTTATGGACATCATTTAAACTGAAATTGTCAGTGTCACACTTCACATAATTACTGTTTTACAGTGAAGGAAAAATATATGTGTCCTTGAACTTATTTTTTTTTTCTGTGATTAGTGTGAATAAAGATCAATAAGATAAGACTAGTGCTGCATTATTAATAATAATACTGCCACCTTGATTGCTAGTACTGCTACACAAGGCAGCAATAACTGTTACAATTTAAGACCTGCAGTGCATGTAATGTCTTTCAGTTGGATACATGTACATCTGATCTAGCCTACATGTAACACTAACAACAGGGCGAAGTACTTGACTGTGCTTGGAGAGAAAAAATATGAATTTAAATTAAACATTAAAAGACAGTAGGCCTATGCCTGGAATTGCGCCACACCTGTGACATGTTAGTGCAACGTTGCAAAATTATAATATATAGGCCAACACGTAGTAGTGTAGTACACATGGTGTACATTACAGTGTAAAGGTTAAAAAACTACATGTACAGTATCTGAACAAAATCACATCTGTGCCATGACGTTACTTGTGTTACATGTGCCCAGACAAGTGCAATACAGAATACATTGTGTAGGTCAGCTCGAACTGGAGGTTGTTCATTGTTTATCGGGGTATACAATGTACATCATAATATTCATAACCTGCGTTGTAATGCATGGAAACGTTTGCACTTAAATTAATTGCCCGAACAGGCAATTTCAGACCTGCAGAACGTTTTTTTTTTGTAAGGCTACACTGAAAAGTCTCCAAGCAAATTCAAATGGTATAGCCTACATGTGCATGGGCCATTGTGACTCAGGGTTCATACAAAGTCTTGAAAACTAATCTTAAGGACTTCCTAAAGCCCCCCACACACGTTCAAGCTCGGCTTACGGCCTCGCCCAGATTCTGTAAAACTTACAAAAAACTGAACGTGTGTGGGCGATTTCATACAGCCGGGCTCCGAGCCAGGACTTAAGCCAAAATATCAGGAGGCGCCTGAAAAATTATCTAAAGCCAATGGTTTGACGCGGTAAAGTCAAAATTAAAACATACATGAAAATCTTTCTTTGGTCATTTTGATGACAAAACTGGGAAAAGTAGTAAATTTACCATCGATTTGGTACCAAATGCCATTCTCGTTCGATGGATAGAACGATTTTTTTTTATAAATTACGGACTTTTCATCAATTCTCGCACCTCATCCCGTTCCTCTCTCTCTCTTTCTCTCTGTATCTCCCCCTCTCTCTCTCTCGTTCTACGTGTGCTTGTTTGGTGGGGATAAAAAGAGAGATAGAAAGATAGAGAGAGATTTTTTCCCTCTTAACCTGTGCGTCCCCGCGAAAACGACCGTGAGACCGTGCCGATAAACAAAGTAAACTCATTGTATTGTTGTTACCTTTGCATTCTACTCACATCTAATCTTTGTCACATACATGTGACATGTATCGATAATTTTTTATGTTTTAATAAGTCAGTGACTTTAAGTGAATGATTCAATCCGATCAATAAAGTGTGATTTTAAAAATCTTGCCTTGTGTCATTAAACAAAAACAAAAAAACAATAGAAAGTCTATTAAAGACACCAATGAAGTATAGCTGATAGATACAATGTACTCAACCGGCTAGATCAGGTGTCCCCAACTCCCTGTCCGTGCATCATTTGGTACCAGAGTGAAAAGCAAAAAAAATTGTGATTCAAACTATGGTTATTTTACTTTCATTAGTGTCTACCCAGTCCGCAGAAAAATGTCATGTATGAAACCGGTCCCTGGTACAAAAAAGGTTGGGGACTGCTGGGCTAGATGATTCAACTGTTAGAACCGCCATACGGGAACCGGGAGGTTGGGGGTTCGAACCCCGGTCGCGTCACGCCTAAAATTGGTAATCCAGTGGCTTGTCTTGCTTCATCGCCAAAGTGCAGGGATTGGTCGGGTCGGTGTCAGTATACTGTGATTGGGAGGTATATGTGAGTTGTGCTACACTTCGTATCCCTGTGTGGCGGCACATGCTCGTAAAATGTCCAAATAGCAACGTTACTTAAATAACCAACTTGTGGTGGAAGTGACGTTAAACCCAAGCCCAATGTACTCATCCTCAGGTAGTCCTCTGCAAGGCAAGTATAAATTGCCCTGCATGTCTCTAGTATCAGTCCACCTAAAGCTTGAGGTGAGATGCAGGTTGAAAATTTCAGGTCTTCAGATTGTGACCAGCCTGTGACTGGTGTGACCAAAAACCTCAAGGTTGTTAATGTTATCAGCCGTTCATGGGGGGACACTACTGTCCTCATCACTGTATTTTCCCTCTCGATCAACGATGTGATAAGTCTCAAGAGTTTTAAATACGTGTCCTCGTCCATTCACAAATAAGATAATTACGAAAAGCATCTGGATAAAATCTCAACTCATTCAATAAATTGATGGGAGCGTGGGTCACTCGATCCAACAGCCACTGTTTGACTCAGTATCGTTTTTTGATGCTCACTTTCCGATTGGGAATGGCTGAATACGATTCCACATAGGGCCTGTTGTGAGACATTGTGAACGGGCTATGGTCCGAAATGAAGTGATAAAACTACGTACATCAAGAGTCGAGGGCACTGTTTTCAAGTGTTTTGTGTATCAATGAAACTTTCGTTTTCGTACCTCTGTGCCTTTTTAGTTTTAGAGTACCGTACAAGAATACATGCAGTATGTAGGCCTACCGGTAAATACATAATAATAATACATGTACATGTAATAAACATGTATATTATGCAGGCCTGTGTAAGTTATCTTACTACACGTAGTTTTTCTTGTGTATAAATCTGTGCAGAGCTTTGCAACAAAACGTAAACATGTAAAGTGTCGACCTTTTGTGTTTCCTTTTCTCTCCAGAGTATTTCAATTCGACCAAAGCAACTCGAGCATTACTTCCCGGTGCATGAAATGATCCACGAATGTGAGCTTTTGGTTATGCCTGGGGAAATGTGATCGAAGTTCCAAGACTCATTACATGTATTGATCCGTTCTTTGCACTTCAGACTGCTCGGTCCTTCCAATGGCAACACTGTACACATAGGCCCTACATGTACAATGTATAACAAAACCAGTAAAGCAGGAACCTTGAACTGTTCGAGACCTTTTGAAAAGATTAAGCCTGGCCGTAACGTGTGTGTGCAAAATTGGAATTAAAATCTATTCCTAAAGCCCGGATTTGGGCGAGGCTGTGAGCTGGGCTTGATCGTGTGTGGGGGGCTTAAGGACTCAGAGTCAACAAATTAAGGACCTGTGTGTCTGTGACCAAGAAATATTACATGTAACAACAATGCAAGTGGTGTGCAGCACTCATCCAAACGGAATGTCTCTGTATCCAGAGTTCTAACATAGTAAATTCACTCTGAAAAGTTCAGTTATTTCAAGTACGAATTATCCAGTGTGCAATTGGAAGATTTGAATCTCAAATGTTTCAACTGAAACTAGTGAAACAAAAATTTTAAGGACTTTGGCATCATTTTCAGAATTTATTTAAGGACTTTTTGAGTACTTATTTTTTCTTTTATGAAAATTAAGGACTTTTAAGGACCTGTGTGAACCATGTGTGTGGATTTTAAAGGCGCCGTTCATGGCTTAATCTTTTCAAAAGGTCTCGAACAGTTCAAGGTTCCTGCTTTACTGGTTTTGTTATACATTGTACATGTAGGGCCTATGTGTACAGTGTTGCCATTGGAAGGACCGAGCAGTCTGAAGTGCAAAGAACGGATCAATACATGTAATGAGTCTTGGAACTTCGATCACAGTTCCCCAGGCATAACCAAAAGCTCACATTCGTGGATCATTTCATGCACCGGGAAGTAATGTTCGAGTTGCTTTGGTCGAATTGAAATACTCTGGAGAGAAAAGGAAACACAAAAGGTCGACATTTTACATGTTTACGTTTTGTTGCAAAGCTCTGCACAGATTTATACACAAGAAAAACTACGTGTAGTAAGATAACTTACACAGGCCTGCATAATATACATGTTTATTACATGTACATGTATTATTATTATGTATGTACCGGTAGGCCTACATACTGCATGTATTCTTGTACGGTACTCTAAAACTAAAAAGGAAACTACATGATTGTACTAAATAGGCTAACCTTTCAGTCACTAGGATCTTCGTCAGACGTATAGTAATACTAAAACTAAAAAGGAAACTACATGATTGCAATAAATAGGCTAACCTTTCAGTCACTAGGATCTTCGTCAGACGTATAGTAATACACTGTAAGTGTAAAATTAAAACGTTAACAATAACTTGAATTGAAAAGGAATGAACATTCACAAACCTTGTGTACCACCACCAGGCTCAACTGAATTACATGTATTTTGTTGTTGTTGTTGTTTTGTTTGTAATTACATGTAGGCATTTATAATGTATACATACACACAATCATGTATAGCCTACTTCACTTAACGTATACAGGTTTTTTCCCGCCATTTTTGCGTAAGTGCCTGCGTTCCCAATCCTGTTACATGCATATGACACACCAGGATGGAATCTGTGGCGATGATAGAGGTGGGCACATTTTAATTACATACATAATTTACATGTATGTCGTATCACGCCCGATTGACGTCATTACCTGCTGGTCTACATTCATGACCACGTGAGGGTCACGGTAGACATAAATTTACGGTGGACAGGATAAAGGTAGGCCTTGTAACTTTTTGAGAATACCCGATTGTACGTACGTAGAGTGAAATTTATTGACGTCAGATTTAAACAAAGAAACTGTCCTTCTCTTATCATCGTGATTTGGCTTAAATGAACAGGAAAACATTATTTACTCCATTCAGTTCGAAGTATTATCACGTGATAAGAAATGATTAATGCTTTGGGCCAAAGTAACACCGACAATTAGCTAAAATTATGACATACGATAGATTGTCACGAGTGGAGTGAGCGATAGTTAATAATTACGGGGGGAAAGGAGGAGAGTAAAATTAACGCACGTAGACAAGTAAGTTAAGCGTGCATGTTGTGAGTGGTGGGGGGTCTGAATGAGGCGAAAGCGCTGTATTACTATCACTGCAAGTTAGAAGGTCCTACTGAACGGACGCAAGAGAAAGCCCAGCGGGCGAACATAAGGGGAGCAGTCGGAAGACGGATGAGAGTGGTTTTTCCAGTGATGACTGGTAGGTAGAACGTTGATTGATAATTATGATTGATGTATTATATTATATTCGTCTATTACCATGATGTAAATAAGTATATGTGAGGAATGTGGAAGTCCTTGATATTGGATATAGCAATGTGCGCCATGAGCGATAGATGAAAGTTGAGTTCATGGATTTGTAGCACGAGTGAGTATTGTGTACTCCGATGGAGGTGTGTTACCGTAAGATGTGTGGTGAGTGAAAGGTGAACTAGTGTGTGTACGCTTCATGGGTTGTAAGGAGAGGTGGAGTGAATAGAAATGGTATGGCATTATACCAATGTAATGTTATTCTTGTAGGTGCCGAGGTCGGGCCAAAGAGCGCCGCCTACGGTGATAGGCCAGCATAGGGCCGGGGGCCACACATAGGCCAAGAGTGAGGCTGTCGGTGCAGGACAGTGGAGGCACATAAAGTCGTGGCAGTCAGGCCACGGACAGGGACGTAGATATGAGCGTGAATGTGATAATGTACTATTGCCATGTTGATGGGCTAGTGAACTGATAATGTACTATTGCCATGTTGATGGGCTATTGAAATGATAATGGGTTATTGCCCTGCGGAGGTGCTAGTGGAATGCTAAGGTGTATGACAATAGGAAGGTGATATTGAGAGACTGCGGTGCCAGTGAATTATTAATGTGCTATTAAGACCCTGAGGGGAGAGGCTGAGGCCGAAGTGCCTTTAGGAGTAACTACCGGGTTGTGGATCCGAGGAAGAGTGCATGTGAGAATAAGGCCGTTATACGGCAGTTAATTTCAATAATATAATGTATGTAATTGCGCTATTATCTGTATAATTATGTTTAATAAATGTGTGAGTCTGATGGGTTGTTCTGTTAAGTGTTAAACTTGTTTGTTCGTGATTGTTGTCCTGTCATAAATTATTACATCTCCCAGTCTGGGATTTGTGACATAGATTATTACAATACATGTGCATCATTATAATGTTCTCAGTCGCGGTCCACGGTCATTTTGGGGATTTCTTCATGATTTCTGATTTGGTAATAATACAAATTCATTAAGGTCTGACAAACAATACATGTACATGTAGTACGGTATCACAAAGACAGGGTGACTGAAAGTAGAGGAAATAACAAGAAAAACTATATAACTAGTTGTAATGACTCATCCTTTATTCAGGTTGAAAATGAAATTCCAACAATTGCCAGTGTCCTCACCCATCCACCTCTGCCACCCTTTCACTGTTACAGTTCTTTGCTTGAACTACATGCGCCTCAGACTAATCCACGCACTTACCCCCACACAAAACAAGTGCACGCAATACATCGTAATAATTATCAGACCATAGATCCTGGAGGTTATGTCAACACGCACCGCTGACGTATTACACTGTAACGACAGTCTATGCGACAGGCCTAATATTCACAATGAAAACCTTTGCTCCTCGCTTGCCCACATTATCCATGACCTTGTTTTCGACACTGTACTAACAAAATGGCGTATCTCATTTTTCATAGTGTTGAGAAAATCGAATGAATCTGTTTTATTAAGGTGAAATACATACGTGTACATGTAATGTGTTTATCTTTTGGGATCGGTCGGCTGTATTAATACACTACCTCGATGGCCACTGGCACATATTTCATGTCTTTCGTTCACATGACAAAGTTTGACTTTGAATCAAAAACAAGAACACTAAAGGTTCAATGTCATTTTGGCTTACGCCCGATATACGCCATTATGTTTATTACATTAGTAAGATTAGCTCTGTGACGAATGTCAGTGTGACGTCTCAAACAGAAATAGATCTACATGTATTTTAAAATCTGTATGGTCAACCTTGGAATTCCTCGCATGACACTACACGTACTGTATACGTATATATATGAGTCAGACTTAATGAAGACTGTAACACATACAGACTTTATTATAATACAAAATATACATGTAGGCCTACATGATGTAATTTCTTTCATAAAACCACTGTGAATACGCCACGAAAAGGGTGATAACGAATTCTGGAAGCCAGTGAAACATCAGCCTCAGCTAGTATTGATCCTCCACAAAGTATGCCTACCCTCGGAGAGGGGAGTTTGCTCCCAGCGTTCATGGAGGTGGTGTGAGGGGTCTGGGCAGCTACCTACGCTTTCAATTATGGTAATGAATTGAAAGATTTGGTTTTATTTACCTTTTCACCAAAATAAGTTGTCAGATTATACACTGTAGAAAATTCATTATCCATTGAAACAGTCAAATTAAAAGTCGACGCAACATGGAAATCTAAAGTTTTAGAACCGCAAGGTCTTATCAATTGAATATCAATCCATCGTGGACAGTCACCATTCTAACGGCCGTACGCTCATACTGAAAAAGTGGAAGGGTTGAAGCCAAGCATATGAAAGCTTACTAAGGGTAAAAAATATTGCGAAAATCTAACATACGCACGTTATGGATAGCCCCTTTCGAAAATACAATGTATGTAGTGGGCTACTTTTCTTGACATAGCCTACATGTAGGCTACAATGTAGACATTGCACATGCATGTGTACTGTTATAATCACCCTGCATTCTCGGACTTAGTCACACCCATATCGCAAATGTACTGACTCATAAAAAGTATAAAAAAAAATAAAAATAAAATGTCAACACGCTAGGAGTGAACCATTTCCTTCACTTACCGGTATCTTGCAAAGGCATAGTACTGCCACATGCACATGTAGGCTACCACTTTAGCCACTCACAATCATTTATTTGTCTCCGGCACCCAATCTTCAATGTTAAACTTTAGTGGAAATCAGTCAAAGCTAGACTTACAGTTACACTACAGTGACATCTTCAGACGCTTTCTTCCATTTCCAGCCAGATCAACACAACTCTACAAACATCGACATGATGAGCTGTGTAGTGCAGTTTAGACCTCAGGTTCTCTTTCAACTAACCTACCTGATTTTTCATGACCAGATAAACTTGTTTACTTTTTGAATTTTAAACATTCAGTGCAAACAAGGTCCCGGCCCTAGCCACTCTTAATGTTATTGGTCTCGCCCCTATTTTCAATCTTACACTTAGGAGGAAATCGTTCCGACTTGTATAGTAAAAAAAAGTGTGTACAGTGGCATCACCTAGGGATTTGTTACAACCAGTGACCAAAACAAATATATGTGTACACATTCGTGCAGTGGTATTGTAGTTTATAGTACGGTAGTGTATAGACCTCAGGATGTCTTTCAACCAAACAGATTTCTCTGGACCTAGTTAACCTTTTACTCATTTAGATCTAGTTTTATGTAGGTTTAGTGCAAACAAGGTGTAGAGTGCCACCTACTGAGAAAATAAATTACATATTACATTTAATTGTTTTGTTACCTATGTGATCGTGTACATTATGTAGATGACTCGACCAGCATCGCATTCTCAGCTCAGTCCACTACTGCAACAACATTATTGCTAAGAAAAACTTCGGTCTTCTTGACTAATGTACAGCTTATGATTTTTTTTTTTTTTTTTAATCACCAACATACAAGTACATGTCGTTTCGTTTTAATGGGCAGAATTATTGTAGTCACACTAAACTATTTTCTCTCCATAACTTTGTGTTCAAAACTGGAGCCTTTGTGCAAATCCTTTGATGACATACTCTGGAACTAGTGGAGTGAAAATAATGAGGCATGATACATACATGTATTATATATGTACAGTACATTATATATATATTTTCACAGCAAAGTGGGATGTGGGCTTAAACTGCCCTATAGTACTATTAGTACGTCTGTAGAATATTCATATGTGGTGTAATTTGCTTACTATGTCAAAGCATCGTGGTCTATCCTAGCATGCTGTCATATTTGTCTCAACGAAGCTAAACCCTTAATTCTAATTTTGAAAAGGTATGCCATGTATTAATGATGAAGGTTGGGGTTTGTGATAAAGTTGGATTTTTCGATTTTGATACCAGAGCTTCATAACGTATGTTGATTCACTTCAAAGCACTGCATATTTTCAGTGTCTTCAATTTGTGGGTTTAGGACAGTCATTTAGCCTGAATATTCCGCCCCCCCCCCCCTCTACTGTATTCATGTATTGTAAACCAGAGGATGCATACATGTCCATGTATTTTGTTCTTGAGATACAGTTAACATTAAATTAAACACTTCTTGCTGTCTTACTATAATTGAGCTAGAGGGCAAACTTGTAAGCAGCTAAAACTTCGGACTACCCCATACTGCCTCAATTTTTGAAACACATTCATTTAGAACAAAAATCAGTCTTTATTACTATAAAATACATTAAATTTTTTGTGAACTGCAAAAACAGACAGATTTTCATTGAATAGAATCAAAAAGCGTGATTAGAGATTCGTCTTTGACCTCTCTTACGCACTGGTGGTCGAAAATCAGCGTTATCACATCTGTGTATTTCTTTGTAAAATTGTGGTGTAACAGTAAGTTCTCTTAGTCATTGCATGGCATCCAAATACTGTTTTAATGTAGCTCAGATCAAGATACATGTATACGGTTGGGCTTGGTACATGGAAAATTTGCAAAATTTATCTTGCGCAGGTTGGCTAGTTAAATTAATTATGGTAATGTATAAAACATTACAAATAGGTGTACAAAGCTTGATGGCAGTTATATTTAATGATCAAATTTATTTTCATGAAATATACATGATGTATTCAAATATCAGTATCACCCTGATGATGATGTAAGCCGCAAAAAATGAAATGCAAAATTACTCATTAAGTAAAAAATGATGAACTTGACCAAAAAAACAAAGCAGAAGCTTTCAAGATTTTCCACTGATCTTTAACAAATATTGAAACTAAAGTGAAAAAATGCCAAAAGAAAAACAACAAACCCAGGACATACGCCTCCTAAATGAAAGAAATGTGAGTGTGCATGGGAAAACCTGGCATAAGTCGGGAACATGACATTATGAGTTCTGTACATATATTATAATAAAAGACAAGACATTTCTGATAAATTGCAGTAACCCCCCTAAAACAAAATTTTGAGAAAACGGCATTTAACCCTAAAAGTAAAAGTGGCAATAGCTAATTGACCAAGTAATATTGGAGTGATTGTTGTTAGGAGACCGTAGTCTAATTAAAAGGTGGTATAGAGATCATAGTGGGTAGTGTTCACTGCTCATCTACAGTTTACCCTGTAACATGCCACAGGCCCCTAAACAACAGCCAAGTTGGAAGTTTGTGTCGGACCCATATTTTCACTCCTAAGCCGTCTTTCTCAAAATCAGCTCTGCCGACTTATGCCGGGTTTTCCCATGCACACTCACAAATGTCAACAAATATCAAATATAAATAGACATGTGAACTGATCACATTAATCCTTACATGATATAACATGGAAAAACTGAGTTGCAAATCTAGTTCTATTAGTTAGCGTCACAAGTCTAATATTAAAAATGATAATGTATCAATACATGTAGTACTTAGAGTTGAGTGACAAAAGCCACATGGATCTCACTGTTGAGTCCTCCCACCTTCTAAGATGTTGATAATATCATGTAGGCTACGACCAATGTAAGGTAACTATTCAATATAATAATAATAATATTCCTTAAAATGTCCAGACAGTCACAATGTCAGATTGAAAGATTTTCCTTATTACATTTCAGCATCTCTATGAAGGTACCGGTAAAAGAATCTCTTCTTTGTAAACAACTCTGTGCCCCACTGCTCTCATAAACAAATTAGACTACAACTGCCACTCAGAGAAATGTGATCGTTTGACTATGCATTCTTAATCTTAAAGTAAAGCACAGAGACCTATAATCCCCTTGATTAGCACTGTTAATGAACACTGAACTACAAGTACTGGCAAGTGCTTGGTCACCGTTTCACTGCAATGGCCGCATGCATCATAGTCACACAGACGACTACCGCTGTGGCCGAGGCATTGTGAAATTCTGTCCCAAAAATTAAAATTGGTGCAAAACAACTTTTAACCCAACACTGTCTAAACCAGTTGTGTCCCAACCTTTTTTGTCCCCCACCCCACTTCAGTTTCAAAAAAAAATAATGCGCGCCTCACCATGATTAGGCAAAGTTAGTATACTGTATTATATCCTTATGCTCCAGTAAAATATTATCACCCCCAGCCCCTTTTTCTGCCCAAGCAAAGGAGCGATACTGTACTTTTGATTTACTTTTAAAAAAACAAATACTTAGACTTAGAACTTAAATTTTTGCGTCTTGCTTTTCACTTCTGCAGCATTGTCACCATTTTCATGTTGATATAGCATTTAACATTAGAACAAAGGTTTAAAGGCAATACTAAAAGACAAAATCAGAAGAACTGTTCAATAAAATAGTCATGTTTAATAACTTCCACCAATTCTTCATTTACACAGACATATCAGTAACAGCCAAACTCATTCTTTGGAGAAACTCACAAACTCTGGCAAACAGTTACATTTAAATGCAGATTATGTACAGATATCTCTTCAAATCTTACAAACCCAATCAAGTTAAATACTCTTCAAACCTAAGACTTAACAGGTCAGGGCACTGCAAATGTTACAACCAAACTTTCCTTGTGCTGGATTTTGATCTCTTTGGCAGCACTTGCAACTTTTTCACTCACGCTTGTTATCTGAAGAAAAAAGGAGACTTGACTGATTAAAAACAACAACAAAAATGCTTTTTTAAAATTTAATAAGACAAGATTTTCTCACCACAATATTGTCTAACCCACTCTCACAAGTCCACCCCTTTTCTGCCTAATCAAAAGGGTGCTACTCTAATTTTGAAAATATTCACTTTTTAAAAAATAAAATCAACATGCACTATGTACAAGTCCTTGCTTCACCCTCCACCTGTCTGATAAATTGTAAGAGTGCTTGAAATGCCAGGTTAACAAACACAATCTTTGAAAAATTATCAAAGGAAGTGGAAAGCAGACAGAATTTGTCTGTTTTCACAAGGAAGAAGATCAAAGTATCGTTTAAATGCAACTGTGAAGCAACTATGGCAAAATTTTTTTTAGAAAACCAACGCAGATTGGCCAATTTACATCTCTGTTCATATCACGACAGTTTCAGTCCATAACACTTACAGGAATGACAGAAAGGCTTAAGTGGAGAAAGTAAATCTCACCAATTGAACATCTGCTAAGGAGACTGGTGGAGCTGAAAGTATCATATGCGGTGATGTTATCCCATTGGGTAAGTTAGGCCTGTAAACTCGGGACTTTCCAGACCCAGACAGCACCATATTCAATCGATTGCTGAAACAGATGACAAGAGCAAAAATTACACGTAAATTACCATAACAACACATGTGCAATGCAATCTGTGGTTGTGACACATATTGACAATAAATATTTCTCATTCTGTCATGATGAACAAAACAAGTACAAAACAGGCAGTCTTTTCCTTCCTATAAAAGAAAATAAACTTAGAATTAAAAACTGGAACTTCAAGCCATTAAAGGAAACATATTTACACCATCAGATATCTAGGTTTTCAGACTCTTGACTGATAATTCAGATAACAAATATCATATATAAGTAGTAGCTACTGACTGATAAGCCATGAGAAGTGAGATTGAGACCAAACCACTTAATACTCCAGATAAGACAGTGACCTCCCAGGTAGCATAACCTTTATAAATCATCTTAATAAGTCATTCGTGCATTGAAATTAAACTGATTTGATTGACATATTCTATGGTTCATCAGTTGGGATATAATAAAAAGCTCACTGACTGATCCAAGAGCAGAGAATACATGTAATTTCTTCTAACTTCCCCAACAGCCATGATATAATAAATCTATGAAATATTAGCAGCAGATTTGTTCAACACTGTATATCATCACTGTTCCCTAAACTTGTAGTACACGTAATCGCTTTTGGCTACTTTTCAGGACAAGCAAAAAAACGTTTTATTTCAAATTCAACACAACTGGTCTAGTTCTGAGGAATTTTTGAAAGTTTGCTTTTCGTTTTTTTTTTCAGCCTAGGAGTCTATAACCAAGATGATTTGATGCAGCTTTGAATGTACTTGAATATCATATATAAATCAATTTTTACAATTTTTGAGTTACTAGTGTTAGGGAATGGTGACAATATTATCTGACAGGCCTCTGAAAATTAGCATGAACTTTCTACTGGAATCAGCAAAATCTTTAACCCAGCAGAGGTCAAATTGAATTTCTTGCATTGGAAGTAAGCAAGATAAATATAAAGTTCTGTTAAATCACAGTTGCCACCAGCTGATTAGGATAAACGTTTGAAAACTGCTCAGATTTCACCGGAATTCAGCAATTTCCACATTAATTAAAATCATGTCTCTCACTGAGCCCAACAATCATAAAGTATATGATGTACCATGTATATTACTTGCTGGTCTTACATCCTTGAATTTATGACATAAACTTATATTTATGCAGGAAAGGAATCATAAAATAGAATTCATTATGTATCAGTAGAGAAACTACTGTAAATGCAGACCTTTTATATCATGACTTTTTCAAACTCTGGACGCAGTTCACGACAGGGTAAATGTCATGATACTGACAACACTTTGCAAACTGTAATTACCAATACATGTACATGTAGTAATACCCAGTGCATAATCATTTCATGGAGACACCACAGTCATTTGTACATACTGCTTAACAAAGCAACAGCTGTCACTGTTTATACCATGGCCCTGATTCAAAGCTACTGAAACTATTTGCTGACCTCTGCACATTTCTCAAAGCAAAGCCATAATGACAAAATCAACTATGACAACTGACAAAAGGATATCATATAAAGCACTCTCTGGATTTTTAAACCCTGACTCATCTGATTCATGTCTTTTGAGTTCACTTGCACGTGAACAAGACAAACTGGTATTTGAAATACCGAGTAGATTGCTGATGACAAGAGTATTGGAAAATCTATTACCAGCATCAGGAGATGCAAAGTGGGTGAATCTGAGATAAAAGAAAAAAATGTCCAGACAAAATTTCGACGAGAGGGAATATTTACAACTCAGCCAGCATCAATCTTGCATAGCCATTTTCAATCCTACAGCAAGTAGTCACGAACAAGGAAAAGTAACAGAGATGGATCTGAGCCAAAGTGAAGAAAGATGAAATGGTATAGAACCGCATACCTATACTGTGTTGCCCTATCTTGTATCTCTCCCTGCTCCATATTCTGTGACTCTGTTGATGTGACGTCGATGACATTGCTGGGGAAAAAAATGTATTAGGTTACACATTATAAAATCCATTTGACTGAAATCCTTAACAATTTAATACTAAAACTGTCATTCACATAATTTTCATGTGGAGTTATTTTATTATATGACACAACACAAGGCAATTCTGATCTGCAAATATACATGCACTGTGCCTGGCTACTAAAACACACCACAAATAATCATCACTTATCAACTGTTGTAAATGAGAAATTTTCAATGCTATTCGTCCATTAAGTATGAAGGCTGCATAGTACTGGGATGTGCTAAACAAAACTAAAGAGTAGCTAATCTGTCTCTCCTCAAACTGAGGAGAGAAGCAGGTGAGGATATTTTTAAAAGATTCACTGGACATGAGCAGCTGAAAAAGTTATAAATCTCACATTGCAGCCTGTCGCAGAATTCTGCTGAACTCTGATTGTTCATCTCCTTTGTGATTTTGCTGTGAGAAATTTGTTCCGCCTCGGCCACTAAGAGAGAAAAGGAATAAATAATACATATAGCACATTAAATTAAAAGAACAAAGATGTTATAAATCTCAACTCCACATATATTATTATTATTGTGTACACTGTGTGTTCTAACATTGTCATCCCAATTCCAATACATGTGACATAGAATTCCAATCCATTCTCTTGAAAAAAGACTGAAGTAAGTTTCACTCACACGTTTGACAATTTACATTTTTTGCTTCACAGATATCCTGACATTATGTGACATACGACTTCTGTCCTATCACTCTCAGAATAGGTAGATATGAATTTTCATCGGATCACTTTCTCTTTATGAAACTAATGAAATAACCAACATGTACTTAATAAAAAATTAAAAAATGTATGAAGGACGGAAACTGGACAGAGTTAAGAAATGTCTCTATAAATGTGAGGATGACTATAGAGAAAAAAAGATTATAATATATAATCTATACAAATTGTTTGGTAATTCAATTCTTACCCTTGAATCTGCTGGATATGATCTGCCTGGCTTGGATCTATTAATGGCCTTCTTTCATCTATGCTGGAAGTCTGAAAATGTTTGGATTCGTCATGAAATGATCTGCACTGAATTTTGCTGCATAAACTGTTAATAGTATTATTGTATCAAAATCAAGATGTGAAGCAAACAATAAAAAAAAATGTAATAACTTATCCATCTGGAGAAAGTCTGTGAGATAAAGGGAAAGAGGTATCAATAACAAGAACAGCCATTCAAACTTGAAACCAAACACGTTAACTGTTAATACATTGATTTACAGCTGTTTTCACAGTGGGCATCTCTGCAAACAGCAAAACTAAACAAAAATCAAATGAAATTTAGAAGGACAACTTAAGACAATACTCTTGACACATGTACCGTTAGCTGCAGTTGAGAGGAGTTTGAGTCTTGAGTTGGGAGAAAGCATGACACGATTATGACCATAGAGGAAGGGGGCGGGGCAGGGGGTGTTGTGCTAGGCAGAGGCAAGATGATAGACAAAATAAGGCAGAATAATACTAAGAGGACAGAAGGAAAGCCTACCAGAAGCACCCACCAACCATCAGAGCAGCTAAAGAGTAAGAAAGCTATTTTTGTATGTGTGTGTGTGGGGGGGGGGGGTGTTGTGCTAGGCAGAGGCAAGATGATAGACAGAATAAAGCAGAATAATACTAACAGGACAGAAGGAGAGCCTACCAGGAGCACCCACCAACCATCAGGGCAGCTAAGAGTAGGAAAGAGCTATTTTTCAGGCTCGTGACTCAAATATTTGGGTGACCAAAAAAAAAAAAAAAAATCTTTACTCTCTCTAACTCTAGAAACAACTTCATATCAGGACTGAAATGCAGATATCAAGAAAACTACCATGTATCAAGAAAACTACAATATATCGATGGCTCCGTGCTGAAACCGGCTATCTGACATTTTTTGGGATTATTTTGTAGTCCTTATTGAGTTACATCTTCAGTTAAAACGGCACACTTAAAAGCGGCCCAGAAAGTGTTCAAAAAAGCAAATGAAAAATCCGGCCATATTGACCACACCCAAAATCTCCGTGCTGAATCCGGCCAATCCTTCCCTCGCCAGGTGATACGACGTGTGTCCGGTTTGATCAACTGCCCGAGGGATAATCCTCAGTGGCGAATACGGCCGTTCGCAAAGATAATTGCTATCCACCACACTTGTGTATTAATTTGATGGCTGAGGCATTAATGCCCTTTGATGACCCGCCTTTTTCTTTGATTTTTAAACTAAACACGCACGCCTAACCCATCTGACGACATCCCCCGTCTTGGCGACATCTTCAGCGTCCATCTTACTACTTCTGGCACCATTCTGCCTGACAGGATCCTCAAATCTGGCCATGAAGATGTCGACCTACCTAACAATTACGCCCCAGTTAGATCGAAGTGTGGAAGATGGGACTACACCAGAATCTCTTGTGAAAATTATAACTGATAATCCGCCAGATTGCGAAGCTGAAGAGGTGTCCGACATGATAAATGAACCCGACATTGTCTCCGCATGTGGTATCGATGATGAACTGAACCCCTCGACAGGGAAGAGAAGAAGAAAAGAGGCCAGCTGGGAGCGGAAGGTAAATAAACGTCTGCGAGTGACATGGCTGGCCTATTCAGATCGACCAGCAAAAGCAATGAAGCCATCCTGTGCATGCAAGGGAAAGATGACAGGATGCGATACCTTCACGGAGGAAGACAGACAAGAAATCTGTAGCCTCATTTGGAGCTGTCTTGGGGAGAGAAAAGATCCTTCCTGAATGGCCTTCTGGAAACCAAGGAACCACAGCGACGCAGGTCGGAGGACTCTACAAAATCAAGACAATAGCATACTCATTGGAAAGAAACGGTGAGAAAGTTTCTGTTTGCAAAACAATATTTCTCAGTACTACAGACTTGACGAAATGGTTCATCGCCGCTTCATTAGAACCTCAAAGCCAAGGACAAACTTTGGCTCAAAGAAGACCAGACAATCCAGTATACAGTAGGAGCTCTGAAGATATCATTTTTACAGACTGAGTCCCTGGACCAGCTGGAGAAAATGGCATCGCATTACTGCCACAAAGACACTAACAAACTGTACCTTGAGCCAAGGATTCGCAGTTATGAGGAATTGTATCGCCTCTATTTTGCAGCCTGCTCTGATCAGGGGTAGAAGCCTTTGCCAAAGACTGTCCTCAGTGAGGAATTTCATACACGAAACCTGTCATTGTACAAGCCTAGAAAGGACCGATGTGATACCTGCGTTGGATATGAGATAGATACAGTAGTTGCAAAGGACAAATGGACAATTCATATGGACCGAAAAGACAAGACCCAAGCAGAAAAAGAAGAACACAAGAAAATCCACAGACTCAACTGACATTTATGTCGTTACCATGGACTTACAATACGTTCTCCTTGCACCAAGTCTGCACTTTTCAGTTCTCTATTACAAGACAAAACTTGCAACGCATAATTTTAGTTTTTGATTTGGCAACCAAAGATGTTCTAAGCTACCTCTGGCATGAATCTGAAGTGGGACTCAGTGGAAACGAGTTCAGCAGCTGCACTCTGGATTTCCTGCAAAGTAAGCTGAGCTACAAAGCCGTACATCGATGGTTGCAGCTACCAAAATCCGAATGCAGTGTTGGCTGGCGCCCTGTGTGACTTTGCTGCACAATAATGGCAACACAGGTCAGAAAAATCTGCTACTGGTAACATGTAATCAACCTGTTTCATGAACTGGTACGCTAGCATGGTATCAATGGGCGTGCACCTGTCGGTGCAAACGGCCAGGGCGGAGGAGGTTTCATCTAACCCAACGGCCACATGCTAGGGCACAATGTGACCCTCAGTACTTGAGTCCTTCATATTGGCCCCCGGTAGCGGTGTGGTCATAGGCTTGTTTGCCTAAATCACAGACGAAGAATTGAGCAAACTTCCCGGACGCAGCTTCGAAGCTGGCGGCAGCAGGCCAGTGGTTGATTGATAGGGCAGATGGCAATATACCGTCACTCTGGCCTGGATATCGTGACACAGAGCATCCACCAGTATTGGTGTTCTTTGGTTTGGGTCTTTCACCCTAGTCAGTTGGGACTGCGAGGCTGTGGAGTAGCCTACAGGCAGCCGGTCAGGCAATATGACTGTCCCTCTGGCATCCTCCTGCACCTGGATACATTTCCAGTCGTCTTGACCCTGTCTTGCCACTTGGATAAGTTGTGTCCAGGCGAGAGAGTGAGTCTGATGTTTGCGCAGCTCTTTCTCACTAAAAACAAATTCTTTGCGCCAGTCTTAACACTCACCTCGTCTTCTTTCATCTTTGTCTCGTCTTCTTTCCTCTCAAAATTCCAACGGCGATGGGCGAGTGCGGTGGCAGCAGGTTTGGATAGACTGGAAGCTGTTAGCACAGACCTACACGTTGGTGGCTGTGGGCTATGGTCGCTTCATCGTCGATTGAAGTGGAGGCGTGGGGAGGCAGCACCCACAGTAGCTGAGCAGCCTTGTTTAAGGATAGCACTGTTCACCTCAACTGAGGAAGGGGCTAGAAAAGGTGCCCTAAAGAAAGCCCACTTCACATCACCCTGACTGGTATACCGCGACCAGAGGGGATCCCTTTTTGCGGTCGAAAGAAAAAGAAATTCAGCTTACTCAGGCTAGCAGCCTGGAATATACGCACACTACAGGACAACTCAAACAACCCGGAAAGACGCACTGCACTTATTGCCATTGAGCTCAGCAGGTACAACCTGGACATAGTGGCACTCAGTGAGACCAGACTCCCTGATAGTGGCCAACTCAAAGAGCCCAGTGGTGGATACACCTTCTTCTGGAAAGGCAAGGGTGCAGTCGAACCGAGACAGCATGGTGTTGGGTTTGCAATTAAAAATGACCTTGTCAGAAACTTGCAGTCCATGCCAATTGAAATAAATGACAGGCTAATGACACTCAGGATCCCAGTTGGGAAAAGCCAGTCAGCCACCCTCATTAGCGCATATGCGCCAACCATGACAAACCCAGATGAAGCCAAAGACAAGTTCTATTCTGATCTAGAATCTGTCATATGCTCTGTCCCGGCAGCTGATAAGCTGATTCTCTTGGGGGACTTCAATGCTAGGGTTGGCTCCGAAATCTCAGCGTGGCCAAATGTTTTGGGCCCTCATGGAGTTGGTTCATGCAATAACAATGGGTTGCGCTTACTTACTTTGTGTGCTGAATTTGGCCTGTTCATTACCAACACAAATTTTAGTCTCCCCGTGAGAAACAGAACGTCATGGATGCATCCCCGCTCAAAGCATTGGCATCTCATAGACTATGTCATTGTGAGGAAGACTGACAGAAAGGATGTCCTTGTAACAAAGGCGATGTGTGGTGCCGAGTGTGGAAATGACCACAGACTCATTGTTTGCAAGCTCAGACTAACATTGAGGCGCAATAGACGCCCTCAAGGGAAAGCACCACCTAAACGCCTAAATGTTTCAAAACTCTGCTCAGCTGAGAAACAGAGCGAGCTCTCATCAGAACTCCCCTCAAAATTGGATTGCGTGACTTTCGACCCTGAGAACATTGAACAGAGCTGGACTGACCTAAATACGACTGTGCACTCTTGCACCAGCAGCACAGTTGGTTTTCCTGTCCGCAAGCACCAGGACTGGTTCAATGATAATGATAATGAAATCAAAGTGCTCATCAAAGAAAAAAATAGTCTCATCCAAGCTCACTGCAGTGACCCCTCTTCCACAGCAAAAGCTGATGCACTGCGTGCATGTAAGGGTGTACTCCAGAAGAAGCTGAGGAAAATGAAAAATGACTGGCTTGAAGAGCGAGTAAGAGAAACTCAGAAATATGCCGACACAAACAACACTAGAAAGTTCTTTGAGAGCCTCCGAGCTGTGTTTGGACCATCCCGCTCTGGCACTACGCCACTTCTTGCGTCAGATGGTTCAACACGCATTGTTGAATTGAATGCCATAATTCAGCGTTGGGCAGAACATTTCGGAGGTGTGCTAAATCGGCCATCAAATATAAATACTGAGTCCATTGACCGCCTCCCTCAGACTCCTATTAATGCAGCTCTTGCCAAGCCATTCACAGCAAATGAGACCCGAACTGCCACAAATCAGATGGCCTTTAACAAATCACCAGGCGTGGATTCAATTCCTGCTGAGGTGTATGCCTTCGGTGGAGAAAAGCTTATTGAAAGGTTGACCGAGTTGTTCAATCATATGTTGAAAGCAGGGAAGCTGCCACAGGACTTCAAAGATGCTTCAATCATCCATCTGTACAAAAACAAAGGGGACAGCCAAGTCTGTGACAACCATCGGGGAATCTCTCTACTTTCAATTGCTGGCAAAATATTGGCAAGAATGCTTCTGAATCGCCTTCTTGATCACCTCTCGTCAAATGACTTGCTTCCCGAGAGCCAATGTGGCTTTCGTAAAGAGAGGGGAACGGCGGATATGATTTTTGCTGCCAGACAGATTCAGGAAGAATGCATGGAACAAAATAAAGCGCTGTATATCACATTTGTTGACCTCACAAAAGCATTTGACACAGTGTGTCGTGAAGGCCTCTGGAAAATCTTGGCGAAGTTTGGGTGTCCACCCGAATTCATCACAATAGTGCGCCAGTTTCATGATGGCATGCAAGCTGCAGTCAAAAGCAACGGCAGTGTTTCAGAGCCCTTTGCTGTCACAAATGGGGTAAAACAGGGTTGTGTCTTAGCCCCAACTCTGTTCAGCATCATGTTCTCTGCAATGCTACAAGAAGCCTTTAGCTCTCCTCCTCAAGGGGTAAGCATCAAGTACCGAACTGATGGCAGTCTATTCAACCTCAGGAGACTTCAGGCAAAAACCAAAACCAAAAGTACTCAAGTCTGTGACCTACTATTTGCTGATGATTGTGCACTTCTGGCACACGATGAGGATAGCATGCAAAACTGTGTTGATAAGTTCTCTAGTGCCTGTGACAACTTTGGCCTCACAATAAGCACAAAGAAGACGGAAGTGCTCCATCAGCCTACTCCAGACGACAAGTATCCTGTGACCCCAAATATCAAAGTCCATGACAGTCTTCTGAAGGTGTCGGAGAACTTCACCTATCTTGGCAGTACACTGTCTTCCGCGGCTCGTGTTGATACTGAAATTCTCTCAAGAATCAGCAAAGCCAGCTCTGCATTTGGCAGGCTTCGAAAGAGAGTGTGGGATGTTGCCGGCATTCGCACAGACACTAAGCTGAAAGTGTACAATGCTGTGGTCCTTCCCACCCTACTCTATGGGGCTGAAACCTGGACAGTGTACCAATCGCATGCCAGAAAGCTAAATCACTTTCATCTGGCCTGCCTTAGAAAGATCCTAAGGATCAAATGGCAGGATAAAATTCCAGACACTGAGGTCCTCAATCGTGCCAAGGAATTGAGCATCTTCTGCCACCTGAAAAAAATTCAGCTACGTTGGGCAGGACATGTTGTCAGAATGCCCGACTCCAGACTCCCTAAGCAAATCTTCTTCTCTGAGCTCTCCAATGGAACGAGGAATGTTGGGGCCCCAAAGAGACGTTACAAAGACACTCTCAAGCAATCACTGAAGGCCTTTGCCATTGATGTGAGTGAGTGGGAAAAAGCTCTCGCTTGATCGTGCAAATTGGAGGGCGGCCCTTACCAGAGGCAGCAAAGCATGGGAAGCTGACAGAGTCCAGCAGGCTATCAAAAAAAGAGAACGGCGCAAGAAAAGGCCCAGTGGTACTGAACCAACGGAGCACTCTTGTCATTTATGCGGAAGGGTCTGCAGGGCAAAAATAGGACTTATCAGTCACATGAGAAGCCATAAGTCATGAAAGAACAGTCTTTCCATTCTGTCCTCTGTGTCCTTTAGTTCTCTTTATTGTCCATGTGTTGAAATTCTCAACAATTTCTGTTCTTTATTCCTCTGGTGTTGTTAAGGTCATCATCATACCTGATGGACGAACTATTAAACTATTATTAATGGCAACACAATTGTGCAAACGTTTTTTACGAAAGGGACACACCCACATGGAGGTGGAATCCGTTCATGCTGCCATAGAACGAGCCCTTGGCCTTGCAAACATGCCATATACGTGCCTGCTGACTATCTGAGAGTCATTGAGGGTGCTCGCTTCAAACCTCGCCCATATCAGGTCAAGTATATCGACCACCAATTTTTCCATGACTTTGCCAAAGCCAGCACACTGAAGACCATCCGTCCTGGAAAGCAAGTCTGAGATCACACAATTACAGACATACAATGCTTGAAGTACACGCCAGACAGGAAAGTGGAATTTAAGCTGAATTATGGGGAATGATGGCAGGAGTTACCAATGCTGAGAGGAGACAAAGCCGTTCAAAGCCAAGGGCAAACACCTCCAAGACTGTATCACGCCAGCCTCAAGATTGCAACCTCCAAAATTTAATACAATCATCTTGAAGAACTGAAGTCGGTTATCCCTAAGACCATCATTCATTCTTTGATAACCTGCCTCACTAGATATCAAAACCATCCATTCGTTCATTTCCCCATTCCTATCGTCATCCAACGTTCTGATCAGTATTGCCCTCATTGTCATCTACATCATCATTATTACTTTCATTACTATATTATGGGATTCGTAATCCAAAATTGTTTAATGCAGTATCAGTTTCAGCAACACTACTTTGCTCTGCTTTGTCACCATCCACTCTTCTGCTTTCGCCAGTTATCTGCATCATCAACGTCACGCCATTATGTTCATTCCATTTATTTTATAAGTTGTCTAGTCTCCAGTGCTTATGCAGATTTCTAGAACATTATATTTGTGACATGGAAATAGTATAACTGTGCCTAAAAGCATCATCGCCATCATCACCATCGTTGTAAGTAGCGGTCATCATCACAGTAATCGTCATCACCATCGCGATCTATCATTATCGAACCTGTGACACTATTTGCAATGTCATTTACCAGTATTATTATGTTAGTTAATGAACAATGTCAGCCTTAACTCCTCATTAATTTCTTTCCATGCAAGCTTATTAAATTCATACTTAAACATCATCATAATACTAATAACTAATGGTTTTCATCGAATTATTCATGACTATAAAATTATCAAATAATCTTTGAATTAAAAAAATGTTTTCCTCAGTGTATGTTATCCACACCTGTATAATGTGTGTGTTAGGGCAGGGCGGGGCGGGGAGAGAAAGAAAGGGTATGGGATGGATAGGTGAGTGGACGATTAAACTAGTATGATGATATTGAACAAAACTGCAAGTGTTTAATTGTATCAGCCATCAAGCGCTAACCATCAGAATACACTTAGCCGACTTCAGCACTGAAAACTTCAGCTGTGAAACCGGCCATTCACGTTTCAGGTTGGATGTCCGGTTTCGCAGCTGACCATTTCCAGTGACCAAACCGGACATGTGCGTTCTCATTTAAAAGACTAAAATAAATGCAATAATCATTAGTAAGGCTGATAAAGGATTGAATTCAAAGGAACATTAGTGATATCTGAGCAGCAGATTCCGTTTCGCTTAACGCGAAAACAGTTTTTTGTCTCTCCTGTAAAATTTGATCTCATGCAGATAGCCGGTTTCAGCACGGAGCCATCGATATGTAAAAACGTAGCTCAAGAAGATTTGAACTTTAAGCTGTGTAACAAAGAACTTTAATTTCTTGTCATTACACTGTAACAATATAAATTATTAATAATAATTATATCAATAACAGTTAAATGGAATGATAATCTCCACTGAATAAACCTGAAACCAAACATGCGCTAAAATCGGAGCAGCGTTCTAACAGATGCGTAAGTGCAAGTTTGGATTAAAAGAAGAGACAAAGGAGAAAAAGAATCAATAACCACCAAACAACAAAAAATTTCACAAAACCCCAGCACTAATTTCAGTGAATGGTAGAAAGGAACTTCCAAAGATACGCAAGTCTTCAACTTCGAGACAACATTAGCTTTTAATTTATTACATTCTCCCCACTGTGTGTGTTATATAAGCTCCAACATAATTTGAGTAAAATCATAAGAAATGCTTCACACATTTTTGTACAATACGCTTAAAATGAACTCCAAGGGACCAGAGATATCTGTTCACTTTAACTTTTAACCATTTTCAAGGAAAGCATGTATTTTTAATAATCAAGATTGAGTTATTTAATATCATCGATTATTTCCCTCATTTATCTAGGGCATTTAGGAGCAGCTCTGTGTTTGTTTGCTTTTTTTTTTTTTTTGGCTTTTAATTTGGAATGCTTGATTTTGTGGGATCATTTCCATTAACTTTGTGATTAAGCTCACATGAAACTAACATGATGAACTACTACTGTATTCTTCTTAGAGGCCTATGATCAGTGAATGAATCATGTTAGCACAGTCTGCATGGTGTATGTCGAGGGTATGGGAATGAAGTGAAAGAAAATGTGATTGTGTGTACGCCTTATGTAGTACTGTACTCTTGGCAAATGAATGGTAGTGATATTGTGAGTGCCAGTGGTAGGCCTAGCTTGCTTTGCAATGCATCATGCCACGCGGAGACTGAGGAAAGGTTTAAATTTAAAGAAAAGAGACGTGTAATTTAGCCTATTGCATCCCGTCTGTGTGCACTCTCCCTTGACCTCGTACGTGCAGCACCTTTGACTACAGCAATGAAGGGTTCATTTTAAGCGAAATATTGATTCTGATCAGTTCATTTACCTCAGTATTTTTCACTGATAGTACAGAAGGAAGGAATCGGGTCTGAAGCATGTGTTCATTTAAAAGAAAGCCAGTTTTCTTCAAAGAAGGTTCACTTCGACTCCACGGTATGTTAATTCACAGGATAAAGAAAATTTAAATGAGTTATTTCCAGTTTGATAAACTGGTCAGGAGACTAATCCTTGACTTGCCCACAATCAGCAATGACAATTTTGTTCTGTGGTTTTCCTGACTCGTTTCCACACTCCTCCATAGCTCTTACAACCTCCATGCCTTCCACTACTTCACCAAAAACTACATGTTTCCCATCCAGCCATGAAGTTTCTTCAGTGCAGATAAAAAACTGAGAGCCATTTGTGTTTGGTCCACTATTTGCCATTGACAAAAGTCCCGCTTTGTTGTGCCTATACTTAAAATTTTCATCTTTGAATTTTTCTCCATAGATGCTATAACCACCAGTCCCATTATTCTTTGTGAAATCCCCACCCTGGCACATGAAATGAGGGATGATGCGATGGAAACGACATCCTTTGTAACCATAGCCTTTCTCTCCTGTACATAAAGCGCGGAAATTTTCAGCAGTTTTGGGCACGTCTCTATACAAACGGATAGATATGCGACCTAAAGGTTCATCATCCTTTGTGATGTCAAGGTAAACATGATCTTTTTTCACATTCACAGCAACCTAAGATGAAGTTCAAAGCAAAACCATCAGAATTAGTCCCAAGTATTTCTACTTAGTTAGGCATCAGACATGAACAAATATAAATCAGGTAACTACATTCTTTGCAATGAAATTAGATTTTTAAATTCAGGTTATAGATGAACAGGAACAAAGTAGACAAAAACCATGGTAGAGAAGATTCTGACTGTTTTGGATCTGTTTCAATACTGATAGTAGTGATAGTGATACCCAGAAAAAATGGGAGGTCCAAACACATCTATATGAAGTATATGTGGCATATTTTGAATCACTATCCCCGATCCCTTTCGTGTATGATGGGAATTTCTGTATCTTGGCCATGGAAGTAGTTCTAGGTATTTCAAGTAAAATGTCAAATGTCAGACCATATAAAAATTTACAGATCAGAATCTTATTTGCAGATGGATTTTTGGTTTTGTGATCTTTATTTAGGAGGAGCTCCTTCAGATCACAATTCCGGCTTGTTTTGTAGAATAATTAGGCTCTTCACTCAGTAAGATGGCTCGATTCGGAGTAACGCATCATGTTTCTTACGGTAATGATGCACCAGATTGTCTTTTTCTTAATTTAGCAATACTTATCGGTTACCATGTCCTTGGTAGCATTAGATTAGAGAGACCCTTCTTATTAATGCTTTTACTCAGGTTCCCCAGTGGCAAGCTAAAAAAAAATCGCCTGCCAAGTTGGTAAGGAAGGTTCGAATCTCCACAAGAGTGATTTTTATATATATATATTTTTTACTTTTTTTCTGCTTTTCCCCTCACCGATCATTGTTGCTTTGCTCCAAAGTATAAAACTATGACTAGGATTTTTATTTTTTTTGGATGAATTATGCGCCAATTTTGTTGGGTGTGAAATCACAGGGAAAGTCAGACAGAGCAAATAAAAATGAAGTAAACTTCCATGCAAAAAAAAAGTAATAAAACAAAACATGACAAATACAGTCGACTCCACATAAAATAAAGTCGCTTTTATGTGAATGTATGTTGCTATGTCTTATATTCATCAGGTGGATCGATAATGCAGTATAATAGTAAATGATCAATGCATCAGATGTCGTAAGATTCACAGGGCCACTGATTTTACTCATGTTAGGCATTGAGAGCGGAGGTTATGATAGGGAGAAAGCGCAAATGGGTTACCCACATGGAGGTACCATAACACGGCCGGCCACAAATTTTTCTTTTTTTTAAAAACTATGCAATAGAGATTCAATCGTTTTCACGGTACATGGAGCAAAGACAGTCGGTGCCAGCAAGTCCACGGAGGTGTCAAATACCATGCTCACTCGGTCACCGCAGATGGGCGATGTTTGTGTTAGTTTAGGCTCTGTGCTACATGATGCGAGTGTGACCAGCGAGAGGGTGAAGAAGGGAGTGGGACTTGTCTATTATAATAGGTGTTAGGCGTCCATTAATGCCACTTTCTGATTAAGGCACTGACATGCCAGATTGGGCTGACCAGACTCATCATCATTGCCTTTCTCACCCTGGATCAGGGTATAGGCCACCAACAAACACTTTCCATCCCTCTCTATCATGGGCCAGCCTCTTTACATTATTCCAAGTCTTTCCGCTTCGTTGCACATCATTTTCTCTGGCTCTTCTCCACGTTCCGCGCGGCCTTCCTCTTGATCTCTTGCCCTGGGGATTCCAATCCAATACCTTCTTCGCGATGCTGTTTCCTGGCCTCCTGAGAGTGTGGCCGATCCATCTCCATCGCCTCCTACCAATTTCCTCTCTGACTGGGCTCTGTCTTGTTCTTTTCCAAACAATTTCATTGCTGACCTTGTCTGTCCATCTGATCTTAAGTAGCTTCCTCAAACATCTGTTGATGAAAACTTGGATTCTCTTTATGCAGGCCTGGGACGCATTCCAAGTCTCACATCCATACAACAGGACTGACTTCACGTTCGAGTTGAATATCCTCAGCTTTGTTTTTAGAGATATATCCTTGGTTCTCCAAATCTTGCTTAAGGACGTGAAAGCTGCCTGTGCCTTTCCAATTCGTGCTTTGACTTCTGCCTCTGTTCCTCCCTTATTGTCAATGATACTACCAAGATAGCAGAAGGACTCTACATCTTCCAGTGGTTGATCTCCTACTTTGACTTGTTCGCTTGGGGGTGCAACAATTTTTAGGACCTTCGACTTCGCAGGGTGTATCCTCAATCCAATAGATTCTGAAATTTTGTTTAGAGCTGTAGTCTTTGCTTGCATCTGGTCGTGTGTGTGCGACAATAGTGCCAAGTCATCTGCAAAATCTAGATCGTCCAGCTGTGTCCATGGGGTCCATTGTATGCCATTTCTTCCTCCATTGGTGGTTTCTTTCATAAGCCAATCAATCACCAGAATAAACAGAAATGGGGACAGCAAACAACCCTGCCTAACACCAGTTTTGATATCAAAGCTGTCAGTAAGCTCACCATCGTGTACGACTCTGCAACTTGTCCCCTCATACATGCTCTTGATAAGATTCACCATCTTCTCTGGGATTCCATAATGTCTCAATATTCTCCACAGCATTTCTCTATCGATGCTATCAAAGGCCTTCTCGTAGTCAAGGAAGTTCACTATCAGTTGGGAGTTCCACTCTAGCGACTGCTCTACTATAATTCTCAGCGTGGCGATCTGGTCGGTGGTTGATCGATTACTCCTGAAACCAGCTTGCTCCTCACGAAGTTTTGGGTCTGTTGCATTCTGTATTCGCTTGAGAATAATCCGATTGAAAACCTTTCCTGGGATGGAGAGAAGTGTGATTCCTCTGTAGTTACTACAATTGCTGAGGTCCCCTTTTTTTGGAAGCTTCACGAGGTGTCCTTCCTTCCAGTCCTTTGGAAACTTGCCTCCGATCCAAATCCTCGAGAATAGTGAGTGCAGATCCTCTGCAGCCCCAGCAGCATCTGCCTTCAGCGCCTCTGGTGGGATCTGGTCTGGTCCAGCTGCCTTGCCTCGATTTAACTGCTTTATGGCATCATTAATCTCTGCTTTAGTCGGAGGGTCGCAACTGATCGGTAAATCATTTCTTGCGGGTAGAATGTCGGGTGGGTTGCTTGGTGGAGGTCTGTTCAAGAGGCTACTAAAATGTTCTATCCATCTTTTTGCCTGAGCTTCCTTTCCAAAAATAGCCTTCCTGTTGCAATCCTTGACAGGAACTTCCGGTTTTCCATATTTTCCAGCAAGAGTCTTTGTAGTCTGGTAGAGGATCCTCGTGTGTCCTCCTGTTGCTGCCTTCTCTGCTTTCTCTGCTAACATTCCTATGAACTCCTCTTTGTCTTTTTTAATTGATTTTTTGACCTCTTTAGCTGATGCTCGGTACTCTTCCTGGTTACCAACTCTTGAGCTTCTTGTACGACTTGCATTTACCTGTTCTTTTAGGTCTCTTCTTATCCTTATCAAGTCCAGTGATTTTTGACTGATCCATTCCTTGTGTCCCACTTTCTTTTCCCCAAGAACATCCTGACATGTCGATGTAAATACTCCTTTTACCTTAGCCCAGTGAGTCTCCAAATCTACTGTCTCTTCGAGGTCAACAAGGGGTTTGAATCTGTTCCTCAGTGTCAGCTGGAACTCTTCCTTCTTGTCTCCATCCAGAAGGCTCACTTGAAACTTTCTCCTCTTTGTTCCTGCTCTGGTACCTTGTTTCTTGAGGCGGAGTTTGAGTCTTGCCAGCAGCATGTGATGGTCAGATCCAACATCAGCTCCTCTCTGTACTATGACATCCTCCAGTGAGCGTCTGAATCGTCGGGTGATGCAAAAGTGGTCAATCTGGTTTTCAGTTACTCCATCCGGTGAAATCCAAGTGGCCTTATGGATCCTCTTGTGTGGGAATACTGAACCTCCAATCACATAGCTGTTAAATGCGCAGAAACTTGCAAACCGCTCTCCATTCTCATTCATTTGTCCCAAACCATTGCACCCCATAATGTCCTCATACCCTGTATTGTCCTGTCCTATCTTGGCATTGGCGTCTCCCATTATAATGTTCACATCTTTTCTTGGCAATGTGTCAACTATTTCCTGAAGCTGGTTGTAGAAATCGTCCTTGTCCTCATCGGTTGCTTCATTTGTTGGGGCGTATATCTGCACAATGTTCATGTTGATGTTCTTGTTCTTTGTAGTAAATGATGCCAATATAATTCTCCTTCCGTAGGGTTCCCATCCCCTCAGTGACCTCTGGGCGTGCTTGCTCAAGATGATCGCTACCCCTTCTGTATGCTTTTTGTCCTCCCTTCCAGAATACAAAATCTTTTCCCCAGAATTAAGTTGTTTCAGTCCGGACTGTATCCAGCGGGTCTCGCTAACTCCAAGTATGTGCAGTCTGTATCGCCTCATCTCCATTGTAACCTGGGCACTCTTTCCTGCTTCATACATGGAGCGGACATTCCACGACGCAATCCGGGGTGACTTGTTTGATGAAGGAGCAGTCGGGCCAGTGGAGTCCTTTCGGCTTTGTCCATTGTCCTTCATTGAATCTACAGGTGCAGATGCTCCCCCTTCTCCCAAGATAAAAGACTGATTTAAAGTATTTGCTTGTGTTTCTGTAACTGGTTTATTTTTACAGGGTGGGTAGTTGGCCCACCGCCAACTGGCTCTTCTCGGGAGACCAGGGCCTTTGCACCTTTAGTCGCCTCTTACAACACGCAGTATCACGTCAGATGTATTCTTTGCTGTCCCTCTTCTGCAAGAGGGCCCCGCATCTGCACGGGCGGCTGACCAGACTGCTTAAGAATTAACATCAATATCATCTTTACTTTAAGTTTGATTCAACTCTGTCGAAACTGTTTTACATACACCTACCGAGGTCTTACAATGTCGGGGACCGCATTATACATGAGATATCCTCATGTAGATGGGAGGTCTGGATCCTGCACTACATAGTGTCTCTTTGGGTTTGATGTCTTTACATTGACTTTCAATTTTCATCTTGATGGATCTAGTAAAGTATTATTGCCTGTCTTGGTTATAATGAAACCATTCTCTTTTAAAATGTTTCACAATTATACCATCACTTTGAATGAATATATTATATATAGGGGGGCCTACATTTTTTAAACAGTAACCCTTCACACCCATGTAGCCCTACACACAAAAAATCCCCTTCCCTCCTTTAAAAAAAAAAAATCACAGTCTATCTAAAAAAAACTATCTATGCGTAACATGATTTGATGGATAGTGTGATGTTATTTAAATGTCCCCCGGACATCATGTTAAGCAATGTCAACTGTGGCTGGAGCAGAAGACCCCCAAAATATATTTTCAGTAATTACAGAATAGATCCAGGTTACTGTAGCTGTTCAGTTCACGGACTAAAAGAAATCATTTACATGTTTACAATTTGATTTACATTTTTATTTCTATTTAGCAGCTGTCCCATTCAATGAGCAGTAATAAATAAAATAAACAGGAATAAATACAGGAAGTAATCTGGAGCACACTAGTAATGATCAGTTTCCCCATGACACCAATGATGCAAAATCCAAAATTCTTAGGAAAGAAAATGATTCCTAATATTAATGAGCAGTACTAGGCTTAAAAAACAAAACAAAAAAAAAAGCTCCGGCGTGAGACTGAACCCCAGACGGATTAAACTCATATATATATAGGCCTAGTCTCCGACTGATAACCTTGGATGTTAGTCACTGTGCCACCGCAGTCTCCAATAGGCTGGAGGAACTTTTCCAAAGTAGACATCACAAAACCAAGAACCCCCACATCTGCGAATGAGATCGGGATCTTATTCACAGACGTCTGCGAATAAGCACTTCTTAAAATAATAACATTAGGCCTCTGCAACACAAAATCACAAATTACAAATGTTCAGGTTTTTTATACTGAGTGTTTCCTCCAAGTTGTTACAAGACTTACTTATTTATGCTGCACGTATTTAAATTACCCTGATCTGTAATTATAATGATGGCCGCAATTTCTTCTCTCTTACTTTCTCCTCCTCCTTAAGTTTGGCTTATTGTCAGACTACTTTTAATTTAAAATCTTTATTATCCTTGTTACAGGGGAAAGAGTACATTAACGAACTTCATGATGGAATTTCCATGATGTATGAAGTTTGGTAGGCCAAGCCACAGAAAACAGATCCAGATCTAGATTCTAGATCTAATTGTTGGAAGAAGTAGTCAGAACTGAGTACAGGTAAAGTTTAGTCAGTTCCTGCAACTGGAGCAAAATGCGTGTGACAAGAGAGGACAAACAACAACTTATGTATGATATGCTACTGCTTCATAAATCAACAGACCACTAAAAGCCAGACACAGAAGTCATTGTTTTTCGACAGAAAAGGGGAAATCCACACCCATCCACAAAATGATCCACCGTGTCACTTCAAAACTTTTTAGAATTTCAGCATTGTCTTGTTCCCTATGCGTGCTTTCCTTGCTCAAGATCATCAGGAACCTGCATGAAAGACACCTCGATCTAGATCTAGATCTAATTCAAATGGATTTTTTTTAATGCTGCATCTTTCACCTAAGATGCACAACTTACACCAGTGTCTTTATCCTCTTCGGAACTAAAACAACAACCCATTTCCGTGTTCCCTGTGGACGCCTACAATAACAACATTGTCATAGCCATTTCCTCTCTCACATGATTTTAGTACAGCAGTCATTGATTGGCGTTTGGTGATTGGTTGATAAACCAATTTTTTCCCCAGATAGTTATTCCCTTCCGGTTTCAAAACAAATGAAAGTGAAAGTAGGCAAGAGATGAGTAGACTTATTTGACAAATTTGAGCATTTTATTTTTTCGTTTGGGTCTGTCATGTCGACCACCTGTGGACGCAAGTCTTGTATTACATTTATGCCCATCTTTTGATCAGGTTAGAGACACTGTCCCGGGTGCTTTTTAAATTATGAGATAAAATTTTCGTGAATGTTATACTATCATGCTATGTAGTCTGGAAACATTTTTATTGCTTGTTGGCACTGCTTGCACTACTAACATACTGGATAAGAATTTCGATAAAAGTATGATCTTTAGACGTGAAATGAAGTTCAGACCAGCGCATTGTAAATGTAGGCCCTACTGCACTTCTTCCTTTTCATTTGGGATAATTGTAGTTTCCATGTACTAAGTTAGTTTCACTTTAGGCCTAGGCCTATGTTGTTCACTTTTCATGACAGGTAAAGCCAATTGGTGTGTAGGACTTTCACAGAATGAGACATAGAATATAGGTCGATGTCTGAGGGGTTGGGATAAGACTGAAGCACAGTAGAGCTGGGGTTAGGGAAATGAGTGCTAACAAACAGACTGAGGTACGGGACCTGTTCTTAAGTTGGTGTTATTTTTAAAATGATTTATAACGACTGAAAGTTTAGTGAAGTAAATTACTCGATTAGCTATAACATTCCTATAGTTTCAGAATGTAGTTATATTATGGCTTTTCATATTCAGCTGACCTGAAAAAAAAAAATGAAAGAAGTGGTGGCCCATATTTAATTGTGGAGTACTTTCACGTTCAATATTTTTTTCCAGACATATTCCTATGACTTGAAATGGGTTTGAAAGGGGAACCAATATTTTGAAATACCTGCACTTTTTTTCAATGGGATTTGAGTTTTGTGTGTTTATCCAATGTATAGGATACTAGTTTGAAAATGAAATGCCATTTTTGTAATGATTTGTTCTGCCTTCTTTAGGGTGAGGACTAAGATTAGACAATGTTGGTAATATGAACTGCTGATGCTATTAAATCAAATCCTTATATGAAGTTGAAGTACATCTTATGTTAAAATATACATCCAAGTACAATTAACATTAACTTCATTAAGTGACTCTTGAAATGCAATTAATGCGGTATTTAACCGTCGTCTCACATTGTGTGAACTCGTCCATAATGCCTTGTACGTGGCTAATCAGCCGATCGTTCGCGTTTTGCCGCGAACCTCAGTAGTCAGGTCAGTCTGTCATTTTGAGCACGCATTTCATGAATATAAATTACCTAAATAGCAGGCAATAATAAAAATGTGCTGGATAAATTATATTATGTGATCCCTGTAACATTTGGATAGGATACTTTTGACGAGATATAACAACTTTTATTTAAATGAAGGCTCATAATTAAGAATGTTCTGCATTTACATTCTGTTTAAAACAGATGTCTGGGCTTTTTTTGTCCCTAATTTAGGCCCTGAGGTGAACATATTTTAAGCCAGGCTTAAAGTACTAATCTACATAAATTTTATCATTTACAAAACCTTCTCCATCCTCCACTGATTTAAGGCCCGACCTCCATTATTTTTGTTTTGTAATCACAATCTTGTTAATGACTGGTAAGAGATTTTATTTCCACTTCATGCAGTACATACTTTAAGACCGTTTAACCAAAGCAATAGAAAAGCTTTCTAATTACACATCAAATGAAGATGTTGACCAACAACAAAGTCTGTAATTTTCTCCCAGTTTTCACAGAGGGGGAACCTACCGACAGACACCCCTGAGTAATACATTTGAATTCATAACTACACATAGAACGGCTTCTCAAGTTAGCAGATGACAACCAGCATCAGAGTCAAAAATTTCCCCTAGATTTTCTCCAGTTTGAACTTCGACCGTCAGCACTATTACATGAATATGACGGGTAGTTACTATATTTCATTGTAATCTGTGTGATCAGATGATACCATTTTGTTAAGTATATAGGGGTGGCAGGATAGATAAACTAGCGAAATTAGCGCAAACAACAACAATAACAACAACACAAAAATGATCATTGGGAGCAACTGAGTAAACAAACAGGAGATGCTGCATTGCTATACACAAAAGTAGCGTACCACAGGACCCAGGCAGGAAAATATGGGACACAATAATGGTCTTGCATGTTATGTGAGAACGAGGGTTCAGTTCATTTGGTACAGACGCAGTTGAAAAAAAATGCTAAAGTTGTCATGGATATGTTTTTATCAAGTACGCTGGAAGAATGAAGTTTCACATGATCAGAATGTGGACCCTAAAAATTGACACCAGAAGAAACAATTTTAGAGTTTTTATCAGAGCCCTCAAATTGATTGTGATAGTTATATTTTATAGTTTTTAGCAATTTAGCCAGTACTTAACTGATTTTAAGTTGGATTGGGATATGTATCATATATGTTTTTAGAATAACTGGCACATGAAACAGTAGTAGTTGAAATGATTCTTAATGTCACAAAACAGTTCGGTGAAAGAAAGTGATTTTTTTATGCAACTTGTGGAACATTACGTTACTGGTATCTTCAAATGTGAAATCTCGCTATTATTAGGAATTATGTAATTCACCAATAAGGATTACTTGATGACAATAAAACTGTAATTAGCAGCAGAAATGCCATGGCATCCTTTGAAATTTGTCTTTCAGCCCATTGCATTTGTTAATTTCCAGATTAAACATGACAGATGAAAAAGCGGCAGGCGTAGAATCTTCAGCTATTGGTATCCTGAAAAGGGCAGTTGAGTTGGACAACAGTCGACGTTTTGATGAATCTCTAACATGTTATCAAGAAGGGGTTGCCTTACTAATGCAAGTTCTAAAAAGTAAGTTCCTTCAACTTCACACATTTTATTCAGATGATTTTCACTCAGTCTAACCCCAAAAATCTCCTTGCCACATTGATAATGTCAGCCATGAACAGTCCCTACAGAAATGCATCTTGCTTCATTAAAAGCGTGATCTCCTGTCAGCAGTGCAAATGAAAAGAATGGTAAAAAAGACAGTTTGAGATTTCTAAACTGAGATACTTATGCTGGCCAAAATTAACAATTTTAGACTTCAAATATTGAAAACAGCCAGATACTAACATCTTCGTAAACGCACCTCATAAGAATAAAATTAAGCAGATCAATTCATAAAATGAAATCTTTCTTTGAACACAGCTACTTGAAATGCAGTTAGAATGTGACAAGGAAAGAGAAAAGGTTGTATGCGGGTTGCATCAATGTCATAGGCACTTCAACTTTCATATCCTTTGGTAAAACTAAAATTTGAGGGCATAATAATTGTAAAATTACACCATTATGTTATCTTGAAAGGTGTAACGGACACAGCAAAACGACAGCGATACAGACAGAAAATTGAAGAATATTTAGCTCGTGCCGAGGAACTGAAAAGTTTTGTCCAAGATGAGAAAGAAGGTATGTATTTCTGATCTTGATGTAGGAAATTTTGTCCACACTTCATGACTTCACCAGTAAATGTGAAATGCTATCTTCCCTTTTAAGCAACTTTAAAAAAAAATTTAAAAATCTGATTTTTAAAAAAAGTCATATTAGTTAATCATGGTTAAGTTCACAAATGTCTTATTTATTCAAATCTAGCACGTATGTGAAGTCAGTGTACAGCCGTCCAAAGTTAAATACAGATGGAAACATTATTACTAGGTAAAAAATGATCACCCTTTGACTGCTGGTTTGGAGAATCTATACAGAATATGACGCAGGATATCAAAGGGCATGATATTGCACACAGTTAATGGCAAATCAGTTTGGTATTTTATCTGAATTATATATTTATTTCATAATGAGATATTAAAAAAGTGAAAATTTAACTTTGCTAATTGTGTACAGAAAGGGAATTTGTGCATGGTCTGTCAATTTTTTCATGTAAATTATACTAAATTACTGTCTGTTTTTGCAATATTTTATTCATTGCTTATCTTTACTGGCTGCGGAAAATTGAGATACCCATATTTTTCTTATCTTTTTCTTTCTTATGGTCTTCATTCCTCTCCATTTCTCTCATAAACTTCTTTAAAATGGGAGATGTTTATTTCTTTTTCAGTCTGTTTGACATCAGACTGTTAAAATAAAAGATAGTTATTTAAGAAACTTGCATTCTTCTTGCTCAGTATTTCTGGTGTTTATCTGCCATCCTGTTGTATGTTTCCACATATTAATTTTCAGCTTCAAAACAGCATGAACAGATTCATATTGAACCAAATTCCACTGGCCACTCATATGAGACTTTGTTTGGTCGTCACATTAACAAATTTGTGACTGCTGTCGAGGTGGAGGATCCGTATATCAGATCTCATCATCAGGTAAAAAACATAATAATCTCCAATGGGTTGGTTTGAACCCAGTCCTTGATGACATATCAGTACTGCTATTGTCATTTTCCATTCATATGAGATTTCTCTCTTGCCATTGATATTTGAGTTTTTTGTTCGTAGTTTCTTGCTAAAGAAGTGGCTCTGTAGCTTTTTAAGTGGGATTTGGCATGGAGATTCATAACATGATAAATTCAAAGGATTCAATTGTACTACATGTATACATTGTGTTGTGATTAGTAGATAAGATTAAGACTGTAATAACAGATTTAACTTCAGGTAATTTGATGTCAGTCCAGAGAATAGTGAATGCCTTACCTATCCGAGTTCGCAGATATCTACTCTTCCTTCAAGCAACCTATTGCTATAAGTTAGTGTGTCTCCTCCAAAGACTGTATTGTCACAGGTTCTCAGAGATCCTCACACATCATGATTTCTCCATTTCTTTATGGAAACTAAATGAGGTACATAGGATAGTGGGGGATAAACCTGAGCATCCACCCTTCTCTCTCACTCTCTGTCTTCATCTAGAAAGTTTCCCATAATATCTAGTCTTGCCAAGCATCTCATGTGGGCTTGTGCACTGTGCACCAAATTGCACCAAACTGAATGCATGTCAAACACATTGGCTGGGCTTATGAAACAAAGGGAGCAAACAAAGACATTGTTTTTATTACTGTCATAACAACAGTTTTAAAAAACATTGCCTGAGACTTGAAAACGCAGTGGGTGGCTAGAAAAGTTATTGGGTTAGATCAGTTGATGTTTGATACCATTAATTTCATATTTTTTAAATTGTTATTTACACTGTACCATTGAGCAAGAAAAGGGCAAAAAGTACTCCAAAATGAAATTATGTTCCTGCTACTAATAGTATGTTTTTTCATAAAATGGAAGAAATATTTTTTGCTCCTTCTTGAAGATAATAATATACATGTACACTGTATTTAATATTATATTGCTTGGAACACTTTACTCACCCACTAAACATTGTCAGCATATGTATAATATCAAACATTGTTTTTTTCTCATATCAGATCCAGAATTTCCTCAGGCTGTGTGAACTCATTGTGAAGAAAAAAGCACCTGTGAAGAACATAATTTTGACAACTGGACGAGATGAGGTAAGACTTAAAGTCTTTCTGGCAGTTTGTGTCGAAATGATTAATTAAGAAGAAAAGATAGCTGCCCTTTTTTTTTTGTGTCTCTTCTTTTGCCTTCAGTGGCCTACATAATTTGCAGACTAACAGATAGAGATCTGTGCAAACAAAAGTGGATGCAGTATATTAAAAGGTGATTCAGTTTTTCAATCTTGTTATTTGTGTCAACTTTGTTTGGAGCAGAAATGTCCATTATTCATAGGAGTAAACAATTTGTTCAATATAAATCAGAAAATAATTTTTGGTGCTGAATTTTGTCACAACATTTCTGTCTCATCATACAACAGCCCATCTTATGTTATCTTGCAGGATATGAACAACCAGCAACAGCAACACCAAAAATTACTCAGCATAGGCAGGTCTTTACAGACACATGGTATACAGTTGCATATTAATTACTCAGACACACTCCATGACAGAGAGATCAGGTTTGTGTGAATCTTAATAATTTTTCAAAAATCTCTTTGATAGCAAAAATTGCACATTCCTTTTATCCTGCGGTTTATGTGGGTTTGAGAAGTTTTACAATGTATTCATACTGACGGAATGTCATGGGCACTTGAATGTTCACTCGGCCAGGGCAAGTCAACGTGAAGAATTTCATACAGCACTGGTATTGTTGTTTTAAAATATCATCTACCAAAATAACCATGAAGATTGGAAAGCCCTAAATGATGAAAATGCTATCACTTCACCCTGAACGTAAAACAAAGAACAGTATTAGTATCTGATCTATATTATGTCCAAATATCTTTCAAAACGTTGGAGTATCTAATCTTCTATGAATGGAAAATGCCATTGAAGTTGTGGAATTTTCAGTAAGTTAATAATGATTGAATAAGTTTTTTAGGTACCAAATCCTGCACACTGCTTTGGTGTGGAAAGAATGCATTGAAGTAAGACATCGTATTTTATTTTGTTGCATGCAACACCACAATTGTCCTTATATTAATGCATGTGATATTTATGACATTTTCAGTTTTTGTGAAAGTTTAGCAGAAAATAACCTTTATTTAAATCAAGAGGTAGTTATAAAATATTTATATATATATGCATTTGTGGACTTAAAAATGTGAGGTTTGTTGTCTCGGCTCAAAACTGTCTGCGGAAACTGATTACTTATGTTGTATACTTTGGTCTATGCAGAAAGTTTTAGAATTATCACTTTGAAAAATTCATACATGTGGTATTTTGGAAGAGCTCAGGCATAAATAACAGCGAGGATAATACTGTATTCCAACAACTGATGATGCGAGATAGATAACTGTAATTATAATCATTACAGTGTAATGTGTTGTTAAATATGTTAGGTCATATTGTGGGTCCATAGGATCAATTTGAGCTTAAAGCAAAATTTAAAGATTTTTGCCCAGGAAAAATAATGTATAATCGGTTCTTTTCCTCCTTGAACCAATTTGGTTGCAGATCCAGTTTTGAGAATTATGTTGTAAAATTCATTTTCAACGCACACTGATCTATAACTTTCCAGTGTGTCAGATTTCTGTGAAGTGATGCATTTCACTCATTTTTCAGGTTAGACACTGGCTGGGTGATCAAAATTGGCAGAGGCCTGGACATGTACAAAAATTGTGACAAATTTGCTATTGGTTTCTGTGACCTTGAACTGCGGCCATGTCATGAGACAACTGTTGACATATTTCACAGGAAGAACATAAAAATGTCAGCCAACAAATCCAGTTGACAAGCAGTGAAAAGAATGAAGGAAAAACCATTTTTCAGGAACGTAACAGCCTCAAAAGAAATTGATTTAAACTATGATCATATAATCAAAACGTAGAAGTGATCTAAAACAGTAATTTTTACCTCGATTTACAAAAAGGTTTCTATCTTCTAGAGAATGGTTTCGGAGCTTGAGCTATAGTTTCTACCAAGTAATATTCCTTTGTTTTCAGTCACTTTCAAATTACTTAACATCAAATGATCTTTTAGTTTGCTGGGTGGGAAGTTGGACAGAGACAAAAAGTTTGTAGCTGGAGAGTGCATTTCCTAACTTTGAAGGTTAGGGAGTTGTTTCTATACTGGTTGTAGAGTTGGAGCCACAGTATTAGATATGTGTAAAAAAGATTCTGTGATCCCAGCCTTCAGCAAGTCTCTACAGTTGGTGTCAGATCAAGAGTTCAACAGTTTGGTTCAACAACATACCAGCAGTCATGTCTTATACAGGGTTTGGGGAGCATCAAAAGATCTCTTCCATTTTAAATTGTTTCTGACAATCAAATAAATATTTTATATGTCAAAGATTATCTGAATCAAACAAGAGCAGATATTGCTCTGTTGACATCAAACATTGTTCTGTTCTTGTAGTAAAAATCAAATTCCTTTCATAAAGTAGTGTCATGACAGGGCAGGCATATAATATATATGCTGTGATATATAATTTAGCATTTCTCATCTCTTGAAATAATTACAAGTATCATTATTTTTTTTTTGTATGTTGAGTTTTCCACAGGTCGACACCTTCAGTAAAAACACTTGTTGGTCTGTCTATGTACATGTATACTGAAATGAAAGATATTTCCAGGAGTTCTTTTTATCTTACATGATAATTTATCATGGTTGCGACTCTCCGAGTCAGTAGTTTTAATACATTGTTTGGGACACATAATAGTAATGACAGATTTTAGGAGCTCCCAAATGATACCTGGAAAAACAGACCATTTAGACATTTGAAGTGAGAAATTACCATTAATAAAGGTGTATGCAAGTTTCAAATTCATTGTAATATATTGCCATTTTTTTTTAATACTCTGGGTACTATGTTCCATAACTCTGAAAAGCGTAATTTACTCAAAAATGTGTGTTTATGTTGTATACAGAATTTGTGCTTTCTGCATTCATCCAGACGTGCATGTTTTAACTGCTATCTTCATTGGAGAGAATGTATTGCGTGGATTTGCAGTTGCTGCTGATGTATGTTCAAGTGTTATATATTTCATTCTGTCACAGCCTGGTGTGACATCTGAAGTATTGAAAAGTCAGAATTTTCTTGTAATTAATGTAAGATTGGAGCTCAGACCTGTGATGAGGACAGTCTTAATTTATGAAATGTCCATCCATATAAATGTAATGACCATTTCCTGTTTTTGAATTTTACATAATAAATATTTAATAAGCAAATTTTTCAAAAGACCATAATGTTACTCTTCAGTTGTTTGGAATGACAGTTGTTAAATTTATATTTTTGCTTTACTACAGCTCTTTGGTAGTAGCTCATGGTTAGACAGTATTCTGTCAGACAGTCCAATCGTATTAAGTTGGAATGGTTGCTAGGACAAGTTTAAAATATAATTGAAATCTACAAAAACTGGTGAATATCACAATGTTTCAAACAGAGGAGATTGAGAGAAATGGAGAGAGAGAGGAGGAGAGAGACACTGTGAGAAAGCCAGGGACAAGGAAATAGACAGAGAGAGGGAAAAAAAATGAAAAAGACTTTACTGACTTGAAAGATATGTTGTTTTTTGTTTTCATGGACATTTAAAAAAAATGCATATGTTATTTTCAAGTCATCAACACTAAAAACGACATTGATGGGCATTCAACAAACTTTAATCACCTGCGGTTATCTCATAAATATATCAGAAAGAAAGTACATAATCAAGTCAACAGCTGTAAACACATCAATCATCCATGCAGGTTTCAAAAGTAAAATAAAATGGATCAGAAAGACGGCACAGATTGCATCCTCAAAAGCCAGCAACTGCAAAGATCTTAAACATTGATTGTCATGTAACATGATGAAAAACATAAGTTCACAAAAAACTAAAGATGAAACTTATCCAAGAATCAGTAGTGAAATTGTCAGATAGACCTGATAAACCAAAGATCAAACTGACACCATGTAAAATACATGTAGTTCACAGTTGCTGGTGAAAGATCCATACTTGTAGCAGTGATATCAGTACATGCAATGTCTTTTTGCGAGACCAGAATATCATGGATATTTATATCACAGTTTGTTGTTTGAGAAATTTACAGTTATCACAACTTGCATGCAGACGGTTTTCTAACTTTTGTCTTTGCACACATGTGTGCAATTCTAACTTTATTGAAAGAAGCATTTACAAGAACAAAGCCACAACAGTACCATCCTTTAAATGACTGGTTAATAACTTAAAATGATAGTGTTCAAATTATTAGACATCTCAGGTCCTTTGCTTGATTCTGAAATGAGCACAATGATTAAACATTTTGGTAACGAGGAGATGGGAAATCAAGAAATCATGAATGTTTTGTAGAAAATAAATATTTCTATACATGCCCATGTAATTTGTTCATCAGCAACGGTCTATCAGTTCTTGTGAAATCAGAATGGTTGGTTGTCAGATTTTGTCACAGATGTACTTTCTAAATATCAAGATGAAAATTATGGCATTTCTTACAGCAACCAGGGCTGCTAAATTATGCTTTTTTTTGTAAACACTTAAAATTTTTTTTGCCTACGTTATGTCTGTGATCTCAAGACAGCAGCCCATGCTGATCTTTCGGTTGTCCAACTAATGATCTACACTGCATTTATCCGTAATCAGCAAAATAGCCAGGTAACTTTGAGCAATGAATTCAAAAGACAACTAGCACCAGAAGAAGTGTAGCAAACAAGTCGACTTCCTTGTCACTATAGAACAAGTTCGGTCCCTATGCCTTCAGATTTTAACACCACTCACTATATTGCTGGGGATAGAAGACCTGATATTGTTGCTACTGTGAGGAGTGATGAATGTGTTTTCATAATTCAAATGACTGGGTGCTGAGACAAGAAGTTGATGTAAATCACACTAATTTACAAAAGTGCAAAGATCTGAAGAATGCGAAGTTCAGGAACTAAAGATATAGGTAGAATGCGCATGACGTCACAGAGTTTTTGTTTTGTACTTCCGCCAAACAAGATGGCCGGTGGATCAGCTGATGAGTGTAACTTCGAGATGTGTCTAAACAGTTAAAATGCCTGCTGGTTGCATTGCAGTTGACTGTTGTGACGGGTGGAAAGGATGTATCCAAACTGGTCCGATTCCCTACCATCCGTGTAAACAAGAGAAAGGAAGTGAAAGAATTGACCGAACGTCTCCCTGTGCATATACACACGTGTCATTGTTTACAGTAGTGACCTTTTTTAAAACTCGCCGCCGATTGGTTCGCGACGCCTTAAGTGGATCCGGACAGACAAGATGGTGGATATGCGCATTCTACCTATAATTTGGTAGGAACCAAGGCATTCTGACTGTAGAGTTTCCATTGCATTTCTTAAATTGAGTGAACAGTATCTGCATAATCTGTTTTGTTCACAAGAAAATCAAGCCAACCTGCACATGCCCATGTATAAATAATAAATTATTATGTATAATAAGGCTCATGTTAAATAAACACATATAAATACACAGATGACTCAACCTGTTAGTCAAGGTGCAGTTAGATATAATGCAGGTATACATATTATCATGGTAAAACAAAATTTGCATAACTTTACTATCCCTTGAGTAAGAATGTCCAATTTTCATTGAAAAGGTGGGAAAAAGTACATCATATAATATAATAATTTTTCTGACATTTTTACACAGCCTATTGCAGGTAACTTTTGACAGAAAGGGGAATAAAACAACAAGCAAGTACAGAAGTAGGCCTAACAGTAAATAACACTGTTCAAAATAAAACAAAAATAAAATGATATGTGAGTGTGCATGAGAAAACCCACAATAAGTCGGCAGAGCTGATATTGAGAAAAACGGCTTTGAAGTGAAAATATGGGTCGGACACAAACTTCCAACTTGGCTGTTGTTTAGGGGACCCTGGCATGTTACAGGGTAAACTGTAGACGAGCAGTGAACACTACTCACTATGATCTCTAGAACGGCTTAGTTATTAGACAATGGTCTCCTAACATCAATTACTCCAATATTACTTGGTCAATTAGCTATTGCCACTTATAAGATTAAATGCCGTTTTCTCAAAATCTTGTTTTAGGGGGGTCACTGACTTCAATTTATCAGAAATGTCTTGTCTTTTATTATATGTACAAACTCAAAATCTCATGTTGTCGACCTATTGTGGGTTTTCTCATGCACACTCACATATGTCACAACTAATTCAGTTTTGAATTGTTAACTTGCATGAACAAGTCTAGTATTTTTTTCATCATTACTATACAGTGACAATAAGGTTGTTATGTTAGTGTTACTTATGTTTGTTCTCATTTCTCTTTGACTAGCGTTTGAGATTGGTGATTGCAGCACATCAGCTCATATCAGAAATATCCTGCATGGTTCACAGATGAAAAGACTTATTGTTAGAACAAGAAATGGTGTGAAATAATTTACGGTGAAGGGGGCAAGGATTGGACTTTCTACTGAAATGAAGAATGTATGCAGATCTACATAAATTTCACTGGAAGCATTTTAAAAGAGGCAATGGAAAGGCTTTGCTAGAGCGTCAAAAGGGGTAAAAATGGGCAAAATGTTAAAATCAATATTCAACTTTTATTTTATAAAACCTGATTTTACCTTACAAGTAATATCATAGATCTTAGATCTATGAAAGTCACAGCCAGAGGTCGTCTTTAAAAGGAAACTAAACTGAAATACATCCTTTATAAACCTTTTAGCTTTATGTGCAGGAAAACAAAGAAACAATCAATGTGACCAGGAGGAAAGAATAATAATAATAATAATAGTTCGTCCATCAGGTATGATGATGACCTTAACAACACCAGAGGAATCAACAACAGAAATTGTTGAGAATTTCAACACATGGACAATAATAATAATAGTTCGTCCATCAGGTATGATGATGACCTTAACAACACCAGAGGAATCAACAACAGAAATTGTTGAGAATTTCAACACATGGACAATAATAATAATAGTTCGTCCATCAGGTATGATGATGACCTTAACAACACCAGAGGAATAAAGAACAGAAATTGTTGAGAATTTCAACACATGGACAATAATAATAATAGTTCGTCCATCAGGTATGATGATGACCTTAACAACACCAGAGGAATAAAGAACAGAAATTGTTGAGAATTTCAACACATGGACAATAAAGAGAACTAAAGGACACAGAGGACAGAATGGAAAGACTGTTCTTTCATGACTTATGGCTTCTCATGTAACTGATAAGTCCTATTTTTGCCCTGCAGACCCTTCCGCATAAATGTTTTAGGGGGGTCACTGACTTCAAGGAAAGAGTATACATGAAAAAACCAGCCAAACTGACATGTTGTATAGTTCCAAAAACATCCATCCTCCATAAAACAATAACAAAACAAAAAATTTCTTTCATAGTTCACCAATGAGAATTAGTATACAAACATGAATGATACATGGTAGTTTAACCAAAAACATTTGTCACATACGGACTGACATACCAATTCCTGATTATTTATGGCAGTGAAAAATTATCCCTGATCACTTGCAATAAGGCAAATATGAAATATGAAATTCCAATCACCACGGTCGAGACAATAGAGGCAAAAATCAACAGGTTCACAAGGAAGTGGTTGGGAGTACCACCCGGCTTGACAGGCGTGGCCCTACACAGCCGGAAGACTAAGCTGAAGCTTCCACTTAAATCAGTTCTTGAAGAATACAAATGTGGCAAGGCAAGATTGCTCCTAATGCTGGAGGACTCAGAGGATCCCGCAGTAAGGACAATCCAACCAGCAGTAAAAACCGGCAGGAAATGGAAAGCCACCGACGCAGTTCATCTGGCCAAACAATGCCTTGTGACAAAAGAAGTAGTAGGCCTCACCCAAACCGATCGTAAGAGTCTTGGCTCAAACAACACAAAACTGTGGTCTAAAGCAAAGGGCAAGGAGAAAAGAGACCTAGTCATCCGCGAGATACAAGAGATCGAAGACGAAAACAGATTCCGGAAGGCAGTTCAGCAGCCACAACAAGGGCAATGGACGAACTGGGAAGACGTCTTTCAGCGATCACTCTCGTGGAACGACTTATGGCACACAGCTTCATTAAGAATAAGCTTCATCATCCGAGCAGTGTACGACTTGCTTCCGTCCAACGCAAACCTTGTCCGATGGGGCAAGAAAGATGACTCGACGTGTCTCCTCTGTCAAGGGTACCAGACCACAGAACACGTATTGAGTTCATGCAAAGTTGCTCTGTCACAGGGCCGATACACATGGCGGCACAACAGAGTGCTCCAAGAGCTCGCTAACGTTTTAAGCTCAGCAAAAGGAGAACCTGATCCTCCAACTGTCCATCCAACTATATTCACATCCGAAGGCGGGCTAAAATCATGGTGTGGAAGATCAGCATACACGGCTAAGGAAAAGTCAAGCGCATTAGACGGGTGCGAAGACTGGACCGTAGCCGCCGACTTGCCGGACTGGGGAGGCTACCCAAGTGTGATAAAAAGGACAAGAATGAGACCAGATATATAGTGTTTCACTCAGCCTCCACCAAACAAATAATCATGGTTGAACTGACAGTTCCTTATGAGAGCAGAATGGAAGCGGCCAGCACATATAAAAAGGAAAAATACCTCGATTTGTGCAAAGAGCTTGAGAAAGACGGCTACATCATTGCAAAGATGTTACCGGTTGAAATTGGGGCCAGAGGATTCGTGGGAAGCTCAGCCTACAGCCTTCTGACCAAACTCTCCATCATTGGCAAAAAGCGCACACAAGCTCTGAAAACCCTCGCCCAGACAGCTGAAAACTGTTCAAGCTGGATTTGGAGCCGGAGAAACGAGCCCGTGCTACATAAGGATCAAATTCCCCAACAATACGGGAGCGTATTTAGCGCAAGTGACAAGACGTCGGATTAGATTCCCCGAACGTTAAAAAACGCGGGTTCGAATCCGCCCGGAGACACCTTCTAGAGAAAAAGGCAGCAGAGAGGCACCTGGGAGTCATGACCTAGGTGTGGCCCGGCCCCCTTAGAGTGTAAGGAGTTCAGGGCCGAAACACTTGAACAGGGGGTTTCTTCTCTGAAGACTCTCTGTTGTCTGGCTCCCCCATGAGTTTCTAGCTAGTTTAAGCTATACTGATTTACTAATTTGGTGCGCAAGCGTATTTCTAGATCAGCTGACGAAGCTATATTAACTCATAACCACAATAAAGTATTAAAATATAAAATACGTCATAAATAAAAAATACTCGACAAAGTCAACCATGTACACAAACATGAAAGTTTGAACCCATTAAAAACTTCAACCTCCCAACAGATCTATATTTCTGCAGCTCTTCAAAAGATCAAAGACTCCGGAGTTTTACAGTGACTGCTTTAACCCTTTGACTGCTTATTGCCACTGTCATGGCAGCTCATACAGCCACCATCTTGGGTCATATTGGCCGTGTTTAGAATATATTATATTCTAAATATATCCAATTTTTACAGGCACTGACTGCCACATCACAGGTAGATTGTTGAGTGTTTGCCGTTTTCATTTTGATGCAACAATTCCAATACACCAGTTGTTTACTTTTAGTGAAAACTCAAATGGTTCAACTTATGTGATGAGTGTCACAGCTTCTTTCCGTGGAAAGGCTTGGCCATACACAATACAATGACAAGTGCTTTCTTCCCATGGAAATTGTTCAACTCATCCCTGGCCCGTGCACATACTCCTTGATGATAACTGGTCTCACTCCACATTTAAAGTGTAAATTTTCAAAGTGTGCACTGACATTTTATCAGATATACCAAATTTTGATTATGTTGTATTCTGCAGCTTCCACGGGCAGTAACTTACACTAACAAACAAAATGAACGATACTGTACACAGAAAACTTCAAGTATTATGTGACCAAACGCTTGGAAATTCCATTATTTAGACCAGGTAAAAAATGCCTACTCTCATCAATTATAACAAAGTGAGCTTGACAATTAACAATCTAAAGCCGGACAACATAAAAAGCATAATAAAGTGTAATAATATAAAACTGTGGTTATAAAATACATTTTTACCCAATAAATAGCAGCACATTTGTATTACATTTTGTCATGTTGACAATCAAATGATTGTAGAACAATTGCAAACTTCTATTTTCTAATGCATTTGTTATTTCTGTAATATAATACAACAACCAACTTTCAACAGTCCAAAAACCAAAAAAAAAGTATACATCAGAAGCTATCTTAACCTGAATATTATGTGGAGATAAAAACCAGGGTTTAAAACTGTAGTTTTGGCATCTAGTGACCACAAGCCAAAAACTAATAATTGATTATTCTTTAAATTGATAGCAGAAAACAGGTTCAGGGTAGAAATTGCCTGAAATCTCTTTTTTACTCAGTTTACTGTGAGAAGACCATTTATCAAATAGCGTCGGGTCTCTCACAATGTAAACTGCATTTGCAGTAATAATCCTCATACTTGCAATAATCTAACCTTGTTTGTTTAACTATCAAAGATACTAGATAGATAGGGTGGGACAAATGACACGACTGGCATGTTTTGCGTCCAACAGGGTTCACGCCATCAGCTAGCAATGAATGCGTGGAAGTCATAAACAATACAATGGCATAATTTACAGTACCAGGCCAGTATAGAGAAAAAAAACTGAAGTTTGGTCACTGTTCACCTATCACTCCAGGCCTTCAATGAAGTAGCTTATTTTGTATATGTAATTATAACTTCAGTCTCTGTAAGAAAACTGGCTAGTTGCAGTGCCTGTAGCACTGTACCAAAACTTCATCATTGATTTAGCATGATGCCAAGCACGATTTTCATGCAATGTATCATGAGCCCCACCTCCAATCAACTGTTTTCCAGAGGTATGATGTCCTATCTTATTGTATCTACTGTCTTTGGTTTCTATACAGGACACCATCTGTAACCAAGGGCTTGAGAGACATGTTCAGTCATTATGTCAAGCAGCCTTTTGTGCTGATCTTCATCCTGATGCCATGACATCAAGCCTACTAGATAATATTCCTGTTTCTCATTATCCTTGGCTATAACCACATCCTCATCTTCTACATCAGCAACATTGCCTGTCAGAATATTTTTTTCTTTGAACTCCAAGCACGCATACTCCAGCCCTCTTTCTTTAATCATATCTGCCAGTCTCATCACTGTCCTATAGTGGATGTTTCCATGGTACGCCAAATGCTTCAGTTGAGTGCAAGAGCTGACGAGGTGGAGAAGACCGGCATCGCAATCAGATGAGTCGCATTCACTCACAAATTTCTCCAGGGTGGCTTTGTATTTCTCTGCCAGTGAATAAATCAGTTCTATATCACATCTTCCATAACACAAAATGGTCATTGAACTTAGAGGAACTTCAGGCTTCAACATGGAAGACAGCTGATCGTAAGGTATTCGCGTTAGCACAAGGTAATCCACTTTAATGCCGGGTGATGATGTTCTCAGGGCTGTCCATGCTTGGGACGATAAATCAGGAACGTTGAAGCCACACACGAATCCGCCTTCTCTGGAATACACTATTAAAACCTGAAATTGACTGAGTTGACTCCTTTTGGTTGAACTGAGTTCCAGTAAGACTTCATTACTAAGCATTGGAGATCTGAGTGCTAAATGTGACAAGTTTCTCAAATGCTTCACCAGAGTCAGGGTTGTTTCGGGTGAGGGCAGTTTGGGATTTCTCTCTGACCACTTTTCTTTATCAATATAAAACAAACCCAACGATTCCAAGTTCTGTATCTTCTCGTTATTCACAATTGCCTTGAAGATGTCACTGTCGTCTCCCAGCTCAATGTGCAATGGCCATGATATTATAGCCAATCGCTTTAAACGTGTTGCTTTCCTTATTAATCCTGCCACAAGTGGAAGATCTCCAAACTTGGAGCGTCGAGCTGTGATCCTCCGTAGATCATCATCATTAGAGGCAAGGGCACCTAATTTTATTGAAAGACTTTCTAGACGACACTCTTCGTTCAAATCCTTTAACATCTGTCTGCAGATGTCTCCAAATGGTTGCATATAACCAATGAGATCAAGTGACAAGTGTTGAAAGAGATGAGAGAAGCGGTGGACAATTTCTGCCATTGTCTGGTGCATCATGGATTGAAGTCTCCATCGAGAATAATTCTTGCCATTAGAAGTACCCTGTGGGAGCAGAACAATGTGGGCTACTTGCCACAACTTTGGATGGCTGAACAAGCCATAAAATCTTCGACAAGTCATGCTGAGGTGATAGCGATCTTTCAATGACAGGTATTCCATAATATTTACCAAGGCAACCTCGGGGAGATAGATGATGGGAAGGAAACTCTCACCTTCCATATGCTCCACTGTTGATGGCTCTTTGCTTGAAATCCTCAGGGTGTCAATCTCTCCAGTAACATCTACACTATTAGTTGTTACAGTTTCACCAGTGCAATCACTGCCAATTGATTGACAGGCTGAACTCTGCTCTATGTGTTCCATGACAAGATTCCTTGTTCAGCACCACTACTTCCAGCCTATGGAAGAAAAAGGCATCGCAAAATTATTACATTAATCCTTTGACTACTGACGCCGTGAAAGCTAGATTTTTCCGAAGTCCAGTTTATATTAAGATTCGCGTATTTCAGTTATTTTCAATTGTAAATATGAATCTTATTCAGCCTATTGATCTGTATTTAAAGCTAGTAATGGAGGAACAAACCAGTAAATAATGCAGCAGTAAAGAGTTGGCAGCAATGTTGTTTCAGTACTGAAAGGGTTAATAGATTGTGTTTAAAAAAAAGTCTTCCTGACTGAAGTTAACGTATTAAATTAAAAACTTTTTACAAATAAGATAGCAAGAGAAGATGACCAGTTGTCACCATTTGTTTTTGTTTTTGTTTTTGCTTTTTTTTTTCCCCTTCTGATTATTCAGATGACACAAGTTCAAAGATCTTTACTGAGAATTTAGCCTTTCAACAATAGTTAAATTCTGAATGTTTAATCAGTATAAATTTATAATTATTACCGCATTTTATATCTGAAAGTTGTTGTTTTTTTTGCGCCCATCCCACTTTTGACAATAATTCATAAGATTCATTCAATTATTATTTAACCACTTTATCTGTTCAAACTGAAATGGGTGTTATCTATTAAAATTTAATGTAATTTAATTTATTAATCCAGAGTTGAGATGTAGATCTAGGTATGTATGCCATACAATTCAAATGAAAATAATATTATACCCTTTGATACCACTTTTCTGCCTCCTTCTAGAAAAACTGGAAATTTTAAAAAGTGTAAATTTCAGCAAGATGTTCATGTACTGTATGTTTGACAGATGATAGTTCAAAGGCTCTGCAGCCTGAAGCTGTCTTATAATATATATTATATATGGTTACGGGTGTTACTTAAATGAGCGGAAAATCCCTTGACACTAATGACAGTAGGCCTACTGTTTTTGCGAACGTTGAATGCTTGTCGTTCGGAAATACCCAAGTGAAACCACAATGATGACAGCACTGAAGGCGCATGGTTATCATCCATTTTTATATTTAGATCTATTCGTAATATTTTGACCTTGACATGGCATGCATCTAGATCTAGATCCTATAATAGATCTAGACTAGATCTAGATTTAGATCAAGGCTGGCTAATGCCTAATGCATACCTACCACAAACAGAAGGTCAGACTCAATTAGATTCTAGAGTCTATTTTATCTAAGAAAATATGCCCTTAACTATTCAACAAGTTTCCAAGTTTAAAGTTTAGCAAATCATCATGGGCATTCCAACACTCAATGATCACTAGCGGGTTGCCTAGAATAGAGCTGAGCAATAAAAATTCCAACCCAAGCAAAACGCAAAATCTCTCTGGGGCATTTCTTTCCGGAAGTTATTCTTGTCGATGTGCAATAATTATAATTTCGCTTTCTCTCACTTCGCATTGGAATGGCGTGGACGTAGCCTAGCTACATCTCGAACAAACTGCCCAGAGTTAGGCAAACGTAGGCCCAAACTGAACCCAGAGTTAGGCAAACGTAGTCAGCTCCCCCGAATGACAAGGGATTCTTCTAGAGGTGGTGGGTGAAAGAAGAATTCTGACAATGTCAGTGACATGCGAACAGCAAAGAAAAACAACAACAACAACAACAACAACAACAACAAACAAACCGATATTAAGCGAATAGAAAAGCCGAAGAACAGTGGAAGTGTGAACATGTAGTAGTAAGGCAAAAGAAGAAAAAGATCTATGAATGATAAGCTGACAGAGTGAAAAAAAAAAAGGGAGGAATAGATCAGTTGATCAGTGAAAAGTGGGGGTGGGGTGGGGGTCAAGGGTGGTGTCGTTGGTGGCTGATAAATGTAAAAAGTTAGGGATGAAAAAGAAAGCCAGGAAAGGATAAGAGTATATGATAACAAAAGGTATGAATGAAGAGAGGGAGAGAGAGAGAATCATTGTGACATAGCTTATAATAGTTGTAAATGACATCGGGAGAAAAACATAGGGGTTCCTATTGAGGTACACAGTGAACGATTATTTTTTATTACTTCATAGACCTAGTGCTTATGCTTATGTAATTGGCTGTTTATTGATACATGTATAAATTTTGATTTCCCGACTCTATGAACGCATTCGTGAGACTGTCGGTACTGACACAAGGGAAACAATCAGTTATGGAGAATGAAATTACTAAACGGAGTTTTGTCCCCTGCAAAGCAATTGCAGTGAATGATTGCTAATTTTCCATACCTAATACATTGTAACTATGCATTTCTCCTTGACTTACATGATTTTGCCAGAATACCATATTTGACTCTCATATTATAAATTACATCTTGTTTATGCACAGAGCAAGCGAGGGAGGAAAAGGTAAAACAGGAAAGAAAGAGAGAGAGAGAGAGAGAGAGAGAGAGAGAGAGAGAGAGAGAGAGAGAGAGAGAGAGAGAGAGAGAGTTTGGGTTTTACGGCCTATCGGCACGACAAGGGCCACTTTGCGGTATCACGATCTATCTGGGTACAGGTACCCTGTTCCTCTTTTCATATTCAGAGCTTCATTAGTTTAAATTTCGCGAGTGATAATATTAAATAGTTTCGTTTAAAATTTGCTGTGCATGTAGGCCTACTGATAAAGTCCGCAAAAAACCGTCTTGTATAGATTTGGAAAGAGTCAAAGCTGCAACCTATAAAATGAATGTATATATGTATTTGCAACATGTGTATTTGGCACATGAACTTAATTACAACTGCTGAGCAAAAACCAGCTGTAAGGGCTGATGTGCAGTTTGTCTACCAAAGCCGCAGCCGAGAGAGAGAGAGAGAGAGAGAGATAAAAAGAGAAAGAGAGAGAGAGAAAGAGAGAGAGAGAGAAAGAGAGAGAGAGAGAGAAAGAAAGAGAGAGAGAGAGAGAGAGACAACAACAAAATGACAGAATTAGAGAAAAACCGAAGAATGGTAGAATGTCAGACTGAATTGTAGGCTATCATTATTTGCAGGTCAGTTTTCATTGGCAGAGGTCTGTCACAGCGCTTGAAAGCTGATCAAAGGCGCCACCTATTGGTCATTAGTTGTGCGTAGTTTATTGGTCAGGGCTAGAGAGATATTGATTACACATTAATGCGGGGGTGATCATGGCGTGCAGCGTTCAACAGTGTCAAGCTAATTACAAGTGTTGATGTTGGCTATCATGGGGGTTTTATCGGCGTAAACATGGGTAATTTGTTAATGGTAGGATGGACACAGGGATTGGGTGATTAAAGTGGTGATAAGGTGAGATGATGAGGGAGATAGATGGATAGATAGATAGATAGATAGATAGATAGATAGATAGATAGATAGATAGATAGATAGATAGATAGGTAGGATAGATATAGATAAATAAATTGATAGATAGATAGGTATTTATGTAGGTACCTGTAGGTAGGCAGGCAGGTGGGTAGGTAGGCATATAATTATATGTGTAACTATAAAGGAAGATAGATAGATAGACAGACAAGCAGATAGATAGACAGACAAGCAGATAGATAGATAGATAGATAGATAGATAGATAGATAGATAGATAGATAGATAGATAGATAGGTAGATAGATAGATAGACAGATTGATAGATAGATAGATAGATAGTTAGATAGATAGATAGATAGAAAGATAGATAGATAGATAGATAGATAGATAGATAGATAGATAGATAGATAGATAGATAGATAGATAGATAGATAGATAGATAGATAGATAGGTAGATATGTTGGATGAACTACGAGTGGCTAATGTGGTTACTGCGTGGGTTCAATAGTAACTCCCTTTAGGATACACAGGATTAACAAACACAGGGTTCTGCTGGCAATCTTATTTATTCAAAAGCCTAACAAAGGTATCGCTACCGAAAAGCATAGGGAAAACCCTATCAAGAAAAGGAAAATGAAGCCCAGAAAAAGAAAAGAAACCCAGAAAAGAAGAAGCCCAAAAAAAGAAGCCCAACCAGCCATAAGCTGGAACAAGAGAAAAAGACAAAAATATGATTAGGATATAATGACAACATTAATCAGGCAATCAATGGTGGACATACATAGTAATAGTATTAAGTATTAAATCAAACAACAACAACATAATATAGAATTTAAGCAATAACCAACTGGATATGTATGCATGGAATAAAATAGCGCTAAGGTTAATGAATAACAACTACAAGTGGCTATATCATATACACAAGGAGTTTCCTAGTACACTGGCAACATAAACTAATGTACTAATCAAAGTATGAAGGACATAAACAAATGAAGGGGCAAGAACACAATAGTTCCGCTCCACTGAGCCGGTGTACAGCACATCCAGAGTGGCCATTCCATTTAATAACGCAGTGGCCAACATGGCCCACTGACCGTCCATAACACAGACGCTGCATCCCAATGCAGGCCATCCTCATAGGCCCACTCCCATTATTAGTACTAACCCGCCCCAGGGCTATTGTATTGGTTACTTCCCTTCCCAATCGATACTGAAGGGTCATGCCCTTTGACCTTAGCCGCGGAGCTATGCCGCCAGGCTAACATGTGTATGACACACCACTAGATACATAAAGTAATGTGTACATTCCTTAAAATGAAACTGTCCTTCACACACTTACGAAACTCATATAGAAGCATAATACATCTGGATAACTATAATACATGCACATGATATATATATATGTCGGCGAGACTCATTGCAACATGTGTAGACTCACTGAAACATTGTTCATCCACCGCCGCACATAGAACAATCCTGGGGCTCACCCATGTGAGGCCCAACTAATATTATACATCTCCAATAGGCCTACATGTAATTAATTACACATCTTAAACATTAAACACACAATCACAATCACACTGCTCTCTATAGCATAGTGGTACTGGCAAGGTACACAAATACCCGTAATACAATCAAGTGTATAGTGCCGCTCGCTGTAATAAGCCGTCCACATCAACATGTCAGGAAATCCTCACTGCCTACCACAAGGCAATGCTACACATACACTATATTATGCACACAAGCAAATCGCGATAGCTTGGTTAGCGAGCCATCATTATCATCTAGCACCGCAAACGTTAACTTTGACAATAAAGTCACAATATCAAGACACTGCGCTGCATCGCGCATCTTACACGTCTAATGACAATGGCAATTACCGTTGAGCCGGACTCATAATGGTCTCTGTAGATCAGCATTCTCTACGCGGCATCCAAGAAAGAGGGGGGGGGGGGTGCGCAAATTAAAGTCACTTCTAATATAATATTTAGTCTCCAACTTACCCAAAGTCTCTCTGCCACTGGCGCAACTGGACTAGGCCATGTTTTGGGCGAGGCGCGCCACGGCAGGCCGCCGCCGGTCTAGGTTCACTGTGCTGTCGGCTCTTGTCTCTGCGTCTTTGATGGAGTGTACTGACCACTCGAACCGGCATCCTATCTATGAGCCAGCGCGGACGTCCGAGAGAGCTATTACGTAGCCCGTGTTGCACAAGTGAAAGGCTCGGACATGGAGTCCAGCCCGACAATAAAACTGGTTAGGGTCCCAACACAATCGAATCCACAGAGCGGTTAAAAGGGTGCGCACAAAAGTCAATTAGATATCCCAGTAAACTGCAGAAATTACTCTAACGTCCCCTCCAGCAATAATTGAATAAATTTGACCCAGGTTGGAATTATCGGGGATAACATGCGTCTAACTCATAGTTTGCTTTAAATCCGAGACCCTCTTATTAATTATTTCAATAGGATATGTGCATCAAAGTACAACAAAATTGGTACCATTATAAATTGGAAACTTGCTGCTAAAATTCTAACTGACTACTTTTACCAGAAACCCGGTAATAGTTTTAATATAAATTTTCAAAGTGTCAGGACTAACAACATTGGACAAATTTGTGCGGGATACTTTCGTCCATTAATACGACGTATCTCCATTGATAACAAACGTTATCATGAGTACCTATTTTGTACCGATAGGGTATTGTCTACTCTCAACAATGAATTCGGGTTCCCGTCTTTCTGTCGGTGGATAACAACGAAGGAGCGAGTTGTAAGAAACTTAAAGCCATGATATAAGAGTTGGAAGCCCGGTGGTCAACATTTCCAACTGACCAATCAAAATGCGCGCTTTTCCTCGTGATGTGAATAACGGGTCCCGCGCTAGTATTACAAGGGAAATAATCCAATTAATGGTACTCGGCCAAGTGTCCATAAACTACTATGAGTGGCCGTCCCTCACTCACGCACCAGAGTTACCATGAAAGCACATTAAAAATAGAAAGTCGTTCATCCTCTCACATTCTCCCCTGCTAAGTCACGTAGTCCCTTACGTGACACATACATCAATTCAAAGGTTTACAAAAGACCACTGAAGGTATAATCAAACTCTAAGGGGCTATGATACCATCACTTAGAGTAGAACAATTGCAAATTACACACAGTGAACCGAAGTACAACAATGGTCCATCCTCTTTATAACTACTAACAGGTGGCGTGAACCGGCTAAGTTACTACTGGCATCCTGAAGATGTACATAACAGTCTCAGCTCTGGCTGTAGTAAGTTACATCATGTGGACAAAACAACAGGTCCCAGACCTGCAACGGTGGTCCCAGACCACTATCAGGGTTAACGTAGGATCGAACAGTACAAAAAAAATGCAATATGCTATAAGGGCACTAGGGCTATGAAAAAGGTAAGGTCAACATAGGCATTAAAAGTAATCGTAACTAAGCTGTGGAGAAAGCTAACATGGGCATACTCTATAACTTAAAATCTTGAGGCGAGCTCACTTGAATTCGGTGGTCTATCATCTGGCCTGATGGAAACTCGGGGGGTCTTGATGGGTGCGCTCCCCTGCTCTTTCTGCACTCACAGTCAATGTCTAATGTTAATCACCAATAAGAGTCAGAGGTCCAATCTCTGGGGTTGTCTGTGTGGGCGGGTAGACCGTCGCACAGGAGGTAGGGGCTGGGAAGTTCTCAACCCATGTTGAGGGTCTGGTTGGGCTGCAGGTGGCTGGCAAGGGAAGTGGGCTGGGAGTACCAGACACTGGTCGACGCAGGCTGTGGGGGCGGATGTTGCGGATACGTGTAGATTGCGGGATGAAATACCCGCAACGGGTCCCTGTTGACTGCAGTGGGATGGGTGGTGTACACAGGACTGGGATACAGGTCCTGAATCTCGAGTTGATGTTGGAGGGCGTTGGTCTTCGTGGCTCCCTGGTTCCTATGGGGTGGGGCAGGGGTTGGCTGGCCGGCTGGGCTTCAAACTAAAAATTTCCATGGCTGGTTTTTCTACACTACAAACTAACCCTTCTGTGTATCCCACTTCTTGACACCAGAAAATGTTGGATGAACTACGAGTGGGTAATGTGCTTACTGCGTGGGTTCAATAGTAACTCCCTTTAGGATACACAGGATTAACAAACACAGGGTTCTGCTGGCAATCTTATTTATTCAAAAGCCTAACAAAGGTATCGCTACCGAAAAGCATAGGGAAAACCCTATCAAGAAAAGGAAAATGAAGCCCAGAAAAAGAAAAGAAACCCAGAAAAGAAGAAGCCCAAAAAAAGAAGCCCAACCAGCCATAAGCTGGAACAAGAGAAAAAGACAAAAATATGATTAGGATATAATGACAACATTAATCAGGCAATCAATGGTGGACATACATAGTAATAGTATTAAGTATTAAATCAAACAACAACAACATAATATAGAATTTAAGCAATAACCAACTGGATATGTATGCATGGAATAAAATAGCGCTAAGGTTAATGAATAACAACTACAAGTGGCTATATCATATACACAAGGAGTTTCCTAGTACACTGGCAACATAAACTAATGTACTAATCAAAGTATGAAGGACATAAACAAATGAAGGGGCAAGAACACAATAGTTCCGCTCCACTGAGCCGGTGTACAGCACATCCAGAGTGGCCATTCCATTTAATAACGCAGTGGCCAACATGGCCCACTGACCGTCCATAACACAGACGCTGCATCCCAATGCAGGCCATCCTCATAGGCCCACTCCCATTATTAGTACTAACCCGCCCCAGGGCTATTGTATTGGTTACTTCCCTTCCCAATCGATACTGAAGGGTCATGCCCTTTGACCTTAGCCGCGGAGCTATGCCGCCAGGCTAACATGTGTATGACACACCACTAGATACATAAAGTAATGTGTACATTCCTTAAAATGAAACTGTCCTTCACACACTTACGAAACTCATAGAAGCATAATACATCTGGATAACTATAATACATGCACATGATATATATATATGTCGGCGAGACTCATTGCAACATGTGTAGACTCACTGAAACATTGTTCATCCACCGCCGCACATAGAACAATCCTGGGGCTCACCCATGTGAGGCCCAACTAATATTATACATCTCCAATAGGCCTACATGTAATTAATTACACATCTTAAACATTAAACACACAATCACAATCACACTGCTCTCTATAGCATAGTGGTACTGGCAAGGTACACAAATACCCGTAATACAATCAAGTGTATAGTGCCGCTCGCTGTAACATAAATAAGCCGTCCACATCAACATGTCAGGAAATCCTCACTGCCTACCACAAGGCAATGCTACACATACACTATATTATGCACACAAGCAAATCGCGATAGCTTGGTTAGCGAGCCATCATTATCATCTAGCACCGCAAACGTTAACTTTGACAATAAAGTCACAATATCAAGACACTGCGCTGCATCGCGCATCTTACACGTCTAATGACAATGGCAATTACCGTTGAGCCGGACTCATAATGGTCTCTGTAGATCAGCATTCTCTACGCGGCATCCAAGAAAGAGGGGGGGGGGGTGCGCAAATTAAAGTCACTTCTAATATAATATTTAGTCTCCAACTTACCCAAAGTCTCTCTGCTACTGGCGCAACTGGACTAGGCCATGTTTTGGGCGAGGCGCGCCACGGCAGGCCGCCGCCGGTCTAGGTTCACTGTGCTGTCGGCTCTTGTCTCTGCGTCTTTGATGGAGTGTACTGACCACTCGAACCGGCATCCTATCTATGAGCCAGCGCGGACGTCCGAGAGAGCTATTACGTAGCCCGTGTTGCACAAGTGAAAGGCTCGGACATGGAGTCCAGCCCGACAATAAAACTGGTTAGGGTCCCAACACAATCGAATCCACAGAGCGGTTAAAAGGGTGCGCACAAAAGTCAATTAGATATCCCAGTAAACTGCAGAAATTACTCTAACGTCCCCTCCAGCAATAATTGAATAAATTTGACCCAGGTTGGAATTATCGGGGATAACATGCGTCTAACTCATAGTTTGCTTTAAATCCGAGACCCTCTTATTAATTATTTCAATAGGATATGTGCATCAAAGTACAACAAAATTGGTACCATTATAAATTGGAAACTTGCTGCTAAAATTCTAACTGACTACTTTTACCAGAAACCCGGTAATAGTTTTAATATAAATTTTCAAAGTGTCAGGACTAACAACATTGGACAAATTTGTGCGGGATACTTTCGTCCATTAATACGACGTATCTCCATTGATAACAAACGTTATCATGAGTACCTATTTTGTACCGATAGGGTATTGTCTACTCTCAACAATGAATTCGGGTTCCCGTCTTTCTGTCGGTGGATAACAACGAAGGAGCGAGTTGTAAGAAACTTAAAGCCATGATATAAGAGTTGGAAGCCCGGTGGTCAACATTTCCAACTGACCAATCAAAATGCGCGCTTTTCCTCGTGATGTGAATAACGGGTCCCGCGCTAGTATTACAAGGGAAATAATCCAATTAATGGTACTCGGCCAAGTGTCCATAAACTACTATGAGTGGCCGTCCCTCACTCACGCACCAGAGTTACCATGAAAGCACATTAAAAATAGAAAGTCGTTCATCCTCTCACAGATAGATAGATAGATAGATAGATATGTTAGTAAGTTGGTAGGTAGTGGTTAGTGGTTAATAATTTCCATAATGTTTATCACATAATAAAAGCGCATGCAAAAGTTCATTGAAATTCAACGATCGGTTTTCGTGAAGATCGGCCATAAGTAGGCACAAAACAAGATTCGTGGACTATACCAGCTTTGCACTGGCCTGCTCTCCCCTATAAACACACAAAATCACAGGCGCTGACCACTTCGCCATCAATTTCAAGCTTTTATGTAGTCACTTGTGTATCAAAGTCCTTACATGTCGTTACAGCAAGCGAGTGTAAGCTGATTTGCCAGCAGCCAGGGATATTTTCAAAGAAACTTTGCGATCATTAATAGCGTTTTTTAATTAGCATTAGCACGGCAAACAAGAACGCTTTTGTGGGAATTATTGTCACGTGATGTGTATTTCTTGCTTAAAAATAGAACACGATCAAATTACTTATTCCTGTGTAACAAAGCAAGGTGCGTGTTAGTTTTAACATTGATGTTGAAAGTGGAGTGCCTTAGTTCTAACTGGTTACTCATTCGTTCTGTTTTTCTCGTATTTTCTTTGTCATTCTGTATTGTCCTGTTCTGGCGCTCTCCCACTTTCCCACCCATCGATGCACCCCTCTATCCACAAACTGAGATATTCGATTATCCGTTAACATCCAACCATCCAGTCTCATGATCCATCCATCCATCCATCCATCCACACATCCATCCATCCGTCCGTCCGACGGTCCATCCTTCCATCCATCCATCCGTCCGTCCGTACGTCGGTCTGTCCTCCCACCCACCCCTCAGTCCATCCATCTACCCATTCATCCAGCCATTTGTCTGTCCGTTCGTCCGTCCATCCGCCCTCTCTCCCTTCTATAAAATGTAAATTCTTTCTTATAGTTTGTCATACTTCATTCTCTCTTATCTTCTTTCTCTCTCTCTTCATCTGTCTCCATCTTCTCTCTGTCTTCCACTGTCTGTCTCTCTCTCCAGCCTTTTGTTTTCCTACTCCGATCAAACAACAATAGGCCTACACGAACGTTTCGCCTCTGTCACCGTCTGTCTTCTATTTTTCCACCTCAAAATCCACACCCCCCTCCCACAGCCTTTTCCTTCCCAAACTCTTGCCCTGTCACACATCACAGATCAACACCCCCTTCCTCCCTCCCTCCCTCCCCAACCCACTATCTCCTCTTTGGTTGGCTTGTCAATTCGGTTTCCGATAATTGAGAAAATCCTTTATGTGATTTATGTCCCCTTAACGACCCTGAGACTGGGCTGCGTTAGAAACTTCATTTTTTACGGCAAGATGGATTTTTTCTCTCTCCCCTTGTTGTACGTTGGGGGGGGGGGGGGGGCGTTGACCGCACGAGAGCTTTTCCATATTCAAGGTCCCGTACGCTACTATCAAATTGGACCAATCCAGGACGGCGTTCTGAAGACAAGCTTCCAAGTGAGACATTTTTCTTGTCAAGACGGGGGCGGTAAACAGGTGCATGACATTGCTGAGGCTTCTGGGCACAAGAAAAAAACAAAACAAAACTGCACTTGATATCTGGGAGATTGTTTAGCCTACAGGATGTGTGCATTCTTACAGACTTTTTACCTAAGGGATGAAACATTTGGGTTAAATAATTTCAAAGAAAAACAGTCTTAGATTTCGATAGATTTCGAAACGTACGGATGAAAGAAGAAAAGGTTAACGAAAGAAATGGCACGAATGAAGAAATGAGACGAATGAATAAAAGGAGTGAATGATATGAAATGAATGAATGAATGAATGAATCAGTAGAAAGTTTGTGAAGGAGAACGGAACACAGCGCAGGAAGAAATGAAGCAGAACAGAGAATGATCAATGACAAATAGATGTCCAGGGATGAGAGGGAGGATGAGAAACACGGAAGCAAAGCAAATAATAGGGGAGGGAGGGGGGAAATGACACCATAACTCTTCTTGTTTGAAGAGCAGCCCAGTTCCCTGGCCGGTAGTTCCTGTTAGTTCTCTGGACAACATCGGCCCCTTTCCACGACCGGTAAAAGGCCGAAAATAAATCACCACAAAGAATTTAGTAGGTCTAGTTGCTGAGATTATTGTGTATGGTCATCTGCAAAATTCGGAGAGTTTTGAAAATGGATGGGTTTATTTTGGTTTGTATTAGATAGATTTCTTAATCCAACACTCGGTAGCACTTTATTTCAACAATGTTGGCGACTGGCAGGAAATAATGGCGACAAGGGCACATGCGTTCGTGAAACAAAACAATAAAATCAGCGACACACAGCAAATTTAAAAAAAAAAAAAAAGAAGAAAACAACCCCTCCATCATTTTAGGTCTCCATATCTGAAACTGAACCTTCCGCAGATCGAAAGGAAAGCACCTTCAAAGAGTCAAGTAAATCCGAGCTTGTCTTTTTTTCATACGGTATAGAAGATTTGTGAACTTTGCTTCGCTCAGAGTAATCTTATTCTTATTAACCCCTTTTTTGACACTTCCATGTACATTAAACACGTCAAGTTACGAGGCAATGTACATCATGAAGACAACAGCTCATTAGGCTGAACTTGGCAATCATCTAACAGTGCAAACATATTATCTCTGACAGTAAAATGAGTGTATTTCTCTGTTCTACAGCTGTATGTATGCAGCAGTTGCGTGGACCATCGATTTTGCTCGCGGAAAGTGCAACTGAGGAGAATGGCCGCTGTGATTCCGTGCAAATCCATAAATGAAAATTTGCTCAAACTGTACGTTTTGGATAATTCCTTCATTTGTTGAAGCTGGTGCAAAGTTCTCGAAGAAAACACGTGGCATAGTCTTTAGCTCAAGATCAAATTTAGAACAGCATGCATGGAGAAATTTAAATTATTAATCAAATGTCAATAAAACAAAATCGAAAAAAAAAAAAAACGTGCACAAAGAGACCAAACAAATAATGTTTAAAAAAGTACGCGGAATTCAGTACGAGATTTTGGCAAAGTTTTCCATCATACATTTAGGCATGATTTTGTTATGCAGCTCCACAGCATAGATCTGAAACATTTGGGCAGTGATCACGTGTAAATCGACAAAATGGAAATATGCTCAAATTGTACAAACTTTTTGAGTAATTCCTTCATTTGTTGAAACTGGTGCAAACTTCTCAAGAAAACGTGTGACATTGTTTTTAGTTCAAGATCAAATTTGAACAGCCTCGAGAAATTAAAATCAATTAAGGAGATTAAAAAAAACTTGCAGGAGGAAACCAAAGAAATAATCATTAAAAAAAGTATGTGGAATTCAGTATACGATATTGGCAAAAAACATTGATTCTCGTCACCTTTTCAAGGCTCGATTTTATGATTCAGCTCCACAGTATAATAGACCTTAAACAAATGATTACTTGAAGTTGATCCAGTCTCTTCATCTGTGGACCTGTCGCAGCCAGCAACGCTGCAAAAAGCCAATGCGTAAGATTGACGTCAAGTTTTCACATTGGAATGACATCGCTCCTACGTAAATCCGCTGATTATGACATCTCGCCGACGTCGGTTTGACGTAGGGAACCCGCCCCTATAGTAATCCTACCAATCCGACGGAAATCTATGTCAGATTGGCAAAGGGTTGCTGGCTGAGTTCCTATTGGCCAGTTGCCCTGTCCTCCACAAAAGCAGTTGTTTAAAGCAAAATAACCATGTAGCTAGGAAGTGTTCGCTTGCCGAGGACGAAGAGGATTTCCTTCACGTCGTCCGAGTCCCTGAAGTATCTGCTTACAATGGCATAACCACCACGTTACACTTACACAAAATGATCAGTACAGACAGATGTTGTAGTACACAGTATAGAGTTTGGCAGGTTTAACCAAAAAAAAAAAAAAAGTCAGCTATAAACTTTGAAACAAAGTTTAAACAGTTCTGTTATTCATGCACTTTTTCACAACAACAACAACAACAACAACAACAACAACAACAACAACAACAACAACAACAACAACAACAACAACAACAACAACAACACAACACAACAACAACAACAACAACAACAACAACACAACAACAACAACAACAACAACAACAACAACAAAAGACTATACAACTATTGTCTCATCCCTTCAAACTAAAAAACCAAAATGAAACGATATTGTAATTCCGTTATTTATACAATTTAAAAACAACAACTACACTATTATTGTCTCATCACTACAAAACAACGAAACAAAACCGAAATTACTGAAAGCAGTCAACAAGTGAGATCTTCAGAATAAGAGAAACTCCTTCAAATTTTTTTTTTATATATATCATATAATATATATTGGGTAACAAACACCGAGAGACATGCACTTGGTGTGGCCGGGGTTCTAGAAGATGTCAGGAAGTTAAAGGCCGAAACATCTAATGAAGGAATCCTCTTCCTCTGAAGATCGTCATCTGCCTCGCTCCACCTGAGGAGTCCTTACCACTACTCTAGAAAAGGAAGGAGAGAATAAAAATGCTCTTCCATGTCAATCAATCCTGTTAGTTCCCCGTGAAGATATTTTAGGTAAAACCCATTGTCTCAGCTAAGTCGTGTCCCCTAAGCCTAATGGAACTGTTGATTGAGTTTCGTTGTTGGACGCCGCTGGAAAAGTCCGTCCATGAGTACTGATACCTGCACTTGGTCCTGTTAATGTCTTCTGTCGTAGCTCATTCTGTCTTGTGCCATCAGCTGAGGGCTTAGGGGTAAAAAGGTGAACGTCTATACAGAGCAAATTCAAACTTCTAGCAGTGGCGGATCAACTATGATGAAACTTATTATATATTATCCATATATAATCAAGGGAAATTATGCATACAGGTACTTACTTAGTTACTGCCCTTGGTTAGACCTATACTTAATTGCGTAGTAAGGAAAATAATTTACCTCTGATTCGTTGTGTGATTAATTAACACCACCACTTTACCTACACTACTTTTCATGTTGCATTACTCTCAGTAGGTCGGTTATACATTAGGTCACCTATTCTAAAGTATGAAAGTGTGTGAATGACTTTATCTTTACTGATATTTGGTGACACTCATTACTCTATGCATTATTATGTACGTATACTACGATGCTGTATATAACTGATGACCTGTAAATATTACCAGATGAAAAAGGACGAAAAAATTCAGAGGGCCAGTGTGCACGTTGCGCACGTTAAAGATACCTTGGCAGTTGGAAATCGTAAAGAGCAGGCCGAACAGGCCGCTGCCCGGGCAAAATTGAAATTAATAGATTAAAATTTATCCATATCACCCCCCCCCCCCCGCGCCCCCCCCCCCCCGCCAGAACAAGAAATAATAAAACAAGTAAAGTGAGGTGTAAATGCCAAGGGCAGCGAACCTCCTAACATAAAGACCTCAAATCAGTACCAGATGAAACTGACTTCTCTTTGTTATCACCGTATAACAAAACTAATGGTCCCTAATAACGGAGGGGTCTTAAAGAAACTATTTTTAACGAGTTTCGGATGTTTCCATATGGTTGCCAAAGGGCCCCATAACAGCTCAAACTTCAGAAGTTCCCAAAATGAAGGTCCGCCACTGATCTTCAGAGGAGTCAACAGTGCAGTAATTCCTGTGGAAAGGTAGGGGCTATCCTTAAAGTAGGTGTACGCTCGGCTTTGGAGATTGACCTCTTCTCTGCCCCTTCCCCTCCCCAAATGTAAGCTTTCTATATTCTTGGCTACAATTTCCCCTTCCCTCACCTCTTGCACCAGCGTGCGGACATTAGAATGGTGAATATCCTTAATAAGGCCTTGGTGTTTTAACGCTTCAAGTGGCATTTGGCATAGATGGACTACAACGTTTGACTGTTTCATTAGATACAGGGCCGATATTCAACTTTTATAAAAACCTACATTTTCGTTGCAGGAAAGTAAATAAAAACCAAATCAATAAAATTCATTGCCGTAACTGAAAAAAACGCTTGGCCGCTTCCTGGAAACTTCCACTCCTTTCATGTAAGATTTTTATGCGAGAACCCCCCTCCCCCCCCCCCGTCCCCACTCCCTCGGGCTTGCTTACACTATGGATGACTCCCCAGGCCAACATTTCCACAGAATGTTTTAATATGATAATATTACCTTTGTTGTGGCAGTATAATCTATGGAGCTCAATTGTTCCTGGACATATTTTCAAATCTATTACGATGCTAAAATTCTCCCTCTATTTAAATCTATTTGTCTGTGCCCTCAAACATGCATCCATCTCTGCAACTACACTAATCAAACTTTCTGTGCTGGTTCCTGTCGGACTGAAGCAGTTCCACAAAACAATTCATCGATGTACTCGTTTGTAAAGCCAGGTGTCATAAGTCTTGCAACAAAGTTTAAAACAGCTGTAACTGTGAACAGCTGGAGATAACTGAATAATAATTTAAAAAAGCCCTGTCATCCTTAATCCAAATTCTATTGCTCCCATAGATGAACTAACTCTAAATGAGCATTTCAGGCAAGAAAGAAACATTCAAGACACTTGTCCCGACATGCTGAAACCTCATACGAATACAGTACGGATTCCCTTTCTTTCGACTTCCTTTTAAAAAAATCATATTAAGGATGCGCATCTCCGAACTCAGTATCAATAATGTTTATGGGCTGACTGCTGCATTTATTCATACATGGAATGAGATTCCACAACAAAAGATAACAAACATTATCAGATCATTAACCACCGATGTCAAGCTTTAATTGACATTCAAGGAGACCATACTGTACTGTAATGTTTTGAAGTGCTATTTCCGAGAGACTGTTGTTATTTTTATTGTAACTATAATGGAACATGTCTTTTCAAAAGGCTGTGACGTTTCGTTTGATCATCTTAACTTAATAAATTCATATCAAAATGATACCTCCAGTCGAAAAATCTCTTTTTTTGTCTGTGCAAAGTGATCTGGAAGTGATTTTTCTTCTGTTTAAATGTTGCGTTTTACAGTTTTGAGGTTCGAGTTCTGAACCTTGATGTTGGTTGTCCAAGACAGGACATCAAGTCGTTAGAAAAATGAAAGATTTTATTTCACGGGAACAATCTTTCGTTAAAGATTATTTCATTAAAAAAAAAATTTTGAATCTACCCAATTCGTTCAAAAGTTACAGCCGTTTAAAGTTTGTTGCAAAGACTTTTGAGGCTTAGTACATTTTTTTGAACTTTGTTTGATTCACAATTTCAAAGCCTAGCTTTCATTTTTGTCATCCTCTTGTCAAGCCACTGACGAAAGAAATATTGAGTGCAGGTGCAAAACATTAAAATGTTTTCAACATAATAATTATTATGTGTACTTTAGTGCTTGGGGTACTCTATCGCCCTAAGGAAAAACGATGTAACTGACATCATGTCCTTTTTCTACTTTATTGTCTCTATGAACTTGTCTCATACATAATTCTTTTATGTCAAGGCAGATAGACAGTATCTGCTACCGAAATACAGCATTGCAGTTTCTGGTGTGGCAAATCAACGTAAATGTCTGTTCGTAATCAGAGACAAGAAAGTTCACAGATCGTTTTCCTGTTCAAGATAAACATATATTTTAGAGTTTCGTATATTTAGTACTTTAGAAATAACTTTCACATTTAATAATCCAGTCAACTTATTATCATTTCTTACAAAGCGTAAATAAGCAAACTCGATATCAGGCTACAGTCTAACAAAATAAAAAAAAATCAGTTCCATAAAATTTAGTATGAAATATGAGCCCAAACAAGATTTCAAATAAATCCATGGAGCAGTTTTCCAGAAAATTCGTGCTGGTCCCGCTCATTTTAGAAAAAGGCGCACTATAGGGTTTCGCACGTTTTGTACTGTCATTTCTCTGAACGGATCATCTAACGGGTCACAGTATTGCCAAGCTGGACACAAATGCTTGTAGACGACGGGGCTTTTAGATCTACGAGTTAGTGCTTTCAGATTGAAGTACACTAAAATGTTTGTAGACTAATCTGATATAGACTAAAGTAACGCGGAGAGAGAAGGGCTGTATCCAGTCCTAAGAGGTTTGACAGTAGTATTAAGTCAGTGGACATTGAATTTATTAAGATGCTAATCCTTGAAAGAGTTTGTTGTCTTTGTGCGTCTTGTTTGAACTTGAAGTGGAGAGGAAAGATGGGAAAGGGTGGGTTTTTCAGTCTGTATCTTTAATAATCTAGCTAAGTCCATCTATCTATCTATCTATCTATCTATCTATCTATCTATCTATCTATCTATCTATCTATCTATCTATCTATCTATCTATCTATCTATCTATCTATCTATCTATCTATCAATCTATCTATCTATCTATCTATCTATCTATCTATCTATCTATCTATCTATCTATCTATCTATCTATCTATCTATCTATCTATCTATCTATCTGTCTGATTGTCTATTTATCTATCTATCTATCTATCTATCTATCTATCTATCTATCTATCTATCTATCTATCTATCTATCTATCTATCTATCTATCTATCTGTCTATCTATCTATCTGTCTATCTGTCTATCTATCTATCTATCTATCTATCTATCTATCTATCTATCTATCTATCTATCTATCTATCTATCTATCTGTCTGTCTATCTGTCTGTCTGTCTGTCTGTCTGTCTGTCTCTCTCTCTATCTATCTATCTATTAATCTATCTATCTATCTATCTATCTATCTATCTATCTATCTATCTATCTATCTATCTATCTATCTATCTATCTATCTATCTACCTATTTATCTATCTATCTATCTATCTATCTATCTATCTATCTATCTATCTATCTATCTATCTATCTATCTATCTATCTATCTATCAATCTATCTATCTATCTATCTATCTATCTATCTATCCGTCCGTCCGTCCGTCCGTCTGTTTCTCTATCTATCTATCTATCTATCTATCTATCTATCTATCTATCTATCTATCTATCTATGTCTGTCGGCCTGCCAGTCTGTCTGTGATGTCTGTCTATTTGTGTATCTATTTGTCAGTCAATCTGTCTGTCTGCATGCCTGTCTGTCAAAACAGAAGAGTGCATCGCCAGTACACAGAAGGCAGCTTCCGTCAAAGCATAGCCGCAAGACCCTGTTTTTGAACTCAAGTGTACCCTACTTTTCTGGTGCAAGACAGTAACATATCCCTATAAAACATGGTGCAAAAATGTCCCGCTTAAATCTAAGATCCTAATCTCGCAGGGTAAACCCAAGGACAGGTCCCTAAAATATCCCCCTCCGTCCCTTTTGGCTGGTTCCGAAGGCTGTTCCATCAACAACAGGGAGAGAGAGAGAGAGAGAGAGAGAGAGAGAGAGAGAGAGAGAGAGAGAGAGAGAGAGAGAGAGAGAAACAAGTATAAAGCAGCTGGTTAAAAAAATAAAATTCGAGCCTAAACATGGTTATCTCCAGGAAAAAGAAAGCCAATGCGTGCACGACCCGTTGTCTGAAAATGTGGACAAACTTCGGCAATGAACATCTGGCCGACTTCACAATCATGGAAACAGCAATTTCTCCTCGTTCAAAAAATGGAGAATTTTTTTTTTGTTGGTTATATATTTAAAATACCGCAGAGCATAATCCTAGAACACACTTAGCATTCAAATTTAAAATAAACATAAATGGAAAACTCGATGGTAAACAGTTAACTGTTTAAAACACGATAATATTAGTGTTAATTTTTCTATACTTATAGAAAAATTAACACTAATATTATCGTGTTTTAAAATTATTTTGACTATCGATTTGTCTTGAATATTTTGGGGGAATGAACATGCTGTTTAGACATCTTTGAATAAGGCAAATGGTTGGAGGCGATGTTCCCATTATGTTTTTTAGTTGTCTATATGCGCAAAAGTCTTTTGTTGTACACATTTCTTTTTCCCGTGGCAAAGGTATGTGTATGCTGAATGTTTGTGCAAATTTTTAATGTAAACACGTAAAATTGCTTCAGATAAATTTGGCACAGCCTGTCGTTCGTGGCTATCAAAACTCTATTGGTATGTTTTAGTACGACATGACTGCATTCTACGAAGTTATGTGATGTCTTAAGATTTTAACCACAATATTAAGTTAGATACAACTATTTGTGCACACATTAACCCTTTATTTGCCAACGCCGGAGAATTACGATTTTTATATTCATTGTTACTTTTAGATATGAATACCTCAGTCTTTTCAAGCCGTGAATGTGAGTTTCAGTAGTGAAAGATATTGAGTTTCAATAAAGGATTATCACTTTTCTATAACTTTGCAAGCCACATTCTAACTGATAATTCACAAGCTTGCATTGCTGGCATTGAACGGGTTAATTTCCTTTGTGCGGCGGTTGCAAAACTTCGGCGCATGCACACATATGCACACACACACACACACAGCCTAGAGGGAACACCGACTAGAGGATTCATTTCAATGTTGAATCTAATTAGATGAGGACACACGTAGTCTTATCTTTCACTGAATATCAGAACGGAGCTAAAATTGGAACCTGCTCAGTGCTCAAAGTGAATACTGTCTGGGAGATCTATATAAGGTGATTCCAGCTGAAAGAATGAGTACACACGTGCCTTCATCTTTCACTGATAATTAGAGAGGAGCTAAAATAGAGCCTGCTGCTCACGAAGACCACAGAAACCCAAAGATAAGAGGATGATCGCTCAGCTGTGTAATTTAATCGCTTTGAGTCTTTGACTTCTCGTTGTGGCAAACGCCAACAGAGATGCTATTTCAAGGCTCACACATCGTGACCTCAGAGAGAAAATTAAGGTTCTTTGCGACATTCACATTGTCCACAAAGTGTAGATCCATAGGCATTTTCCCTAAATTTGAACTGGAATATTTCTTTTTGTTTCAGATCGAAGATGGCTTCAAAACTACAAACAGAAGATCGCACTGAACACATACTTACGTATCACAAAGTCCAAGGTCGGCAATTTGTGCAGTTACTGCAACAATACGTTTAAATGCATGTGCGTGTTTGCCAAGGGAACATTTTTGCCCGACAGAACTTTGTTTTTCTCGGGACACGACATACCGACAAGTAAACCCTATTGTAGGCCTATTTATCCCCCCCCCCCGGTCACTCCGCCTCCAAGGCCACCTGACAGTCAGTACCAACAATATCAACTGCCAGACTGATGCAAGTCATTGTCTCCAAAATTTTGCACTGACTGACACTAATAGTTAACTGGCAGCTCACAGACATTGACCTTAATCTCGTATCCAGTGACCGGCATGATTTAATATTTAGCATCACAATGGCCTATTACAGATCACTTTAGGGCCATTCCGTGAGCTTTGATATTATCAAGAGACCATTTGCACACTACAGATTACCCTAAATGATTCTAATCTCGTGGCAGCGGAATGCCTTTCGTTTCTTCAATAATTATTCTACAACGGAGCTAGGGGAACGAGTCAGCACCTAAAACTTTGTGATTTGTGATTACATGAGCAAAAATTATGAAATTTTGTTGTGTCGACATGTCCTGCCTCAACGTTTGACGATAAACTACGTAGACGCAATCCATTTCTGACAAAATCCAGTCGTTGAAATTATTTATTTACTGTATTTTGAGGCCCCCCCCCCCCCCAAGACATTTTCGTAGAGTAAATCACAAAAGTGGAATTGGGCCGGAAATGTGGGAAGGATGAATGACAATAGATGGACAAAACGCTGCACTGAATGGCCACCGCTGAGAGGATAAAGAACAAGAGGATGACGAGGAAGAAGATGGCGGAATGATATTAAAAAGAGAGGGAGGGAACAACATGGATGAGGAAGACATCAGACAGAAAAGAAAAGAAGTCGGAGGGCGACACATCCTGCAGTGGATGGACAATGCAAAGGTGAAATGAGAATGAATAAAAAACTGATTGGAAGTTTCTTCACGTCTCTTTACACACTGAGATAGCCGAATATGGACCAAAAGTCACAAGATAAGCAAACTGGCACGAGAGAGGCCCAGAGCTGCAAGTAGTTATAAAAAATGATAAAATCGTATTGAGAATACTATCTAGTACAAGAGAATGCGTGTTGTAAACCTTAGCAAATCTAAGCCCAAGCGCTCAACAATCGATTTTGATCGGCCCATAAGTTTGATGGTGTCGTCACTACTTTGACATTCAGTGAGATCCAACCAGTTGGCTGATGCCAGAGGTCTAATTGAAATTCAGTGTCCTGATGTCACTATTCATGTACTCAGCCGATCAAAATCGACCGATGTGAGCGTAGGCTAAACCTCATTTTCTTTTGCGCGGTCGGTAACAGGTTCTGTACACTTGATATGATTGGTCAAGACAGCAACGGTCCGTTTGCGAATCCCCGTGCTCCATTCTCAAATTGGCTACTTTTTCTGCACGAGCGCCAGAGGCACGGGGAAAGAAATTGGATTACGAGCGGCAAAAAGGCTGATGTATGTTTCCATTCGAGTTTCCAGAACATTCGATTACCGGTAGCCCAGCGGGTGAGGGTGGATCTGCAAATGGAGAACAAATGGAATTAAAGGTGAGTATTTAGTACCCTGGAAAACTGAGAAGTGCTCTGTACAGATATGTAAGTGCTGGAAACATGGTCAAAATGTAATAAAACGTGGGTCTGGCGATTGTGTGGCTAAAATTGGATTTTATTCTCTCAGTGGATTTTAGGGTTAGGGCTAGGATTAGGTTTGGTTAATTGGCCACAATTATATTTCAACTGGCGACATGGCCAAACTGACTTTTTTTTTTATTGGCGACATGGCCACGATAACATTTTAATCGGCGATATGGTCACAATAACACTTCAGTTGGCGATATGGTCACAATAACACTTCAGTTGGCGATATGGTCACAATAACACTTCAGTTGGCGATATGGTCACAATAACACTTCAGTTGGCGATATGGTCATAATAACACTTCAGTTGGCGATATGGTCACAATAACACTTCAGTTGGCGATATGGTCACAATAACACTTCAGTTGGCGATATGGTCACAATAACACTTCAATTGGCGATATGGTCACAATAACACTCCAATTGGCGATATGGTTACAATAACACTTCAATTGGCGATATGGTCACAATAACACTTCAATTGGCGATATGGTCACAATAACACTTCAATTGGCGATATGGTCACAATAACACTTCAATTGGGGATATGGTCACAGTAGCATTTCATTTGGCGGTATGGTCACAATAACACTTCAACTGGCGATATGGTCACAGTAGCATTTCATTTGGCGATATGGTCCCAATAACACTTCAATTGGGGATATGGTCACAGTAGCATTTCATTTGGCGATATGGTCACAATAACACTTCAATTGGCGATATGGTCACAGTAGCATTTCATTTGGCGATATGGTCACAATAACACTTCAATTGGCGATATGGTCACAATAACATTTTCATTTGCCACGTCACCACAAAAACCGTTTGCACAAATTAGCCAGAAGTTGTGAACAATGATGCGGTTGTGAGCACTTTTGGCTTCATAACCCAAGTACGCTGAACTGTACATTTATGATTTCACTGCAAGGTGACTCGAGCAGTTCAGTACTATAGGGAACGGGATTGAATGACACAGTTACTATATTTAGATTTACGTCATTGGACATTCGAGCTGTTCAAAGCAGCGGTTAAGCACAGTTATGGACTTTGTACACACTTTTCATGTGCAGTTGAGTTTTGTGCCTTGAATCGCCCTTACAAAGTCCATAACAACTGTGTTTAACCACCGCGTTGAACAGTTCGAATGTCCCATGACGTCATCGGTAAATTTAAATATAGTAACTGTGTCATTCAATCCCATTCCCTATAAGCCTAGACGAGTATCAACCGATTTCGAACTGCGCACTAGTTGGATGGTGATGTCACAACATTGTGTGTTCAATGAGACCTCGCGCACCACCCAACTTGTTTGGATGGTGACGTCATAGCATTGAGTTTCGACAGAGACTGTGTATGTACAGAGAGGTTTCACTATTGGTCGATTTGCACTGCGTGACACGGGAGGCGCCGCGAAACCACTGTTAGCATGGAGTGGAAAGTAGGTCGCTGCGGTAAACAATATCCGTTTGTGCATTTCCACGGGGCGTAGGAGCTTACAAACGGCTCTGAATAGTTTCAATCAGCCCAAACATGAACAAACCACAGTAAACAGATACGCACACCATCTTTGATGAAGGCGGTCTCTTTCAATTCTTGTTTACCGCAGCGACCTGGTTTCGATGAGTCCAGGCCCACTGGCCGACCAGTTGGATCTCATTGGAAGTCAATGTCATGACGCTACCACCCTACCCGTCGGCGGATCGAAATCGGCTAGCGCTGCAGGGCTTAACTAACATTCTGTATTAAGTTGGAAATAATGATGAAATACCAAGTTTACCAGTAAACATACCGCATCTGTAGCAGATGGGTTTAAATCCTGAATAGCAAAATGAGTTCATTACTGTTGAGGTCTGGTTTTCGGAGGCTCTCTGTCCCTGGCATTTTCACCTATCTTTTTCTAGTTTTTTTATTTTCATTTTCCTTCTTCTTGTTTTGTTGTTGTTGTATTATTTTGTATCTGTATATTTGTTTCATGCTATTTGTCGGGGGGGGGGGGGGTCCGTTTCTGTTTTTAAGTTTTGCTCGGGCCGCCAGCCTCGTTAGAACTGCTCTTCTCGACTTCCAACTGTCAAGTTATCCTTAATGTGTGCAACGTGCACACGGGTCATTCGAGTTTTTCGACCTTATCCGTGAAGACTTGGTGCTCGATCCTACCTGCCTACTTACCATAGGATCAGGGACAGGACAGTCCCACCTAAATTTCCAGCATACCTGCTCCAACCGGGTTCATTAAGCCTGTACGTACAAATTTAATCTGACATAGGCCCACACTAACAAGCCATGATCCAATCAACGTGTTCCCTGGATAAACCGAACATTCTGCAATGTCCCGGGGCTCTTTACATTAAGAGGAACGCATGTGAGTCCAACGAGTGTTTTTTTTATTCCAGAAATTTAAGTGGTTAAGAAAATGATTAATCTGAAATTTTTATTTTTTAAAGCAGTGGTTCTCAACGTTGTTCAGACAATCGCCCCCAAAGATCCAAAATTTTCTTTAATAGCCCACCCCTCCACCCTTTCCCAAAATCTGGCCCGACCCCCTCCCCTTCGACAAGTACACAGATTACATACAAATTACGATGTAAGTTTTTTTTCTTTAGCTTTATTAACGTCAATAGGCATAGGTATTGATTATTCATTATAGAGAAATGCAGAAAGTATTCTTCGCCAGAATGCACAGAATATTTGCCCCCCGAATCATTCCCATTTGCATTTTCACCTGCCTATCGCCCCCTTTCATTGCTTTCGCTCCCTTGCTGTTTTTTGTTCGTTTTCACCCCCCCCCCCCCAGCTCAAAATTGTATCCGAGTGGGGGTGGGGGAGGGGCGGTATCGCCTACCCCGAGAACCATTGTTTTGGAGCCCGTAATGTGGACTCAGAATTCTCACTGAGTTTTTTTTTTTTTTTACTTCCAGCTCGATTAAAGAGCGAAAACTGAACTCTAAACGAGAACATTTACGCTGTCAGTTGAGTTTAGTACACCGAGAGTAACCTTAAAATACTGCAGTAGGTCTTTCCAAATAGATGAGCTAGTTTGAGTTAGAGTTTGGTTTCACGGTTTCACGTTTCAGGTCAGCACGGTAACGGCCACTTTGCGCCATTCACGGTCTATTTGGGTACTTTATTTATGTTTGGTATTCAGAGCTCCTAGAGTTCAAAACCAGGATTAATTAGTTCCGTTTTAATTTGATTACACTGGTGAAATTCTCAAAAGTTGTTGTGTATGAGCTAGAGTGTGGGGGTTACACTGCGGAGTGGACACGAATTTACTGTAGGCTGACCAGTTAGTTTGTTCAGAGACTACGATTTTCTTGCGGATATTGACCTGCGTTCATATAATTACCGGCAGTTCCAGGTGTCCTGCAGTCTGCAACACCTTCAACCCTGTCGTACGATGAAAGTAAGATACCGTCATCCCTTGTTACCCAGGAGCCTGTTTTTGTTTTAGCATTTAGCCTTCTATTTTCCAGATATGAAAAGAAAAATACATTTTGTGACACGCCTGAAATACTTTTGACCGTAGATTTCAATGTCAGATATATAATATCAGATTTAATTTTTATTTGCATATATTCGTTTGCTTCGCTTGACAATCGCCCCCAAAGATCCAAAATTTTCTTTAATAGCCCACCCCTCCACCCTTTCCCTCCAGGAAATTGTGCACCTACAAACTTTTGAATTTTATTTCGTCTTTCATCGTTAACATGCACAACGTGCACAAAGGCTCTCTGAGTTTTTCGCCCTTATCCGAGAATTCTAGGTGTTCGATCCGTTCAATAGTGTATATCTATGGTTCGATCCTACCTACCATAGGATAAGGGACAGGAATCCCCCCCCCCCCCACAAAATCCAAAATGCCTGCACCGGTAGGGGATCAAACCCGGTACCTTCGGCATGAGAGGGGAGCACCTTGCCCCTAGACCACCGTGTCCCCTTCTCTTAGGGTTTCAGTTCGTCTTCTCGGAATAGAGACAATCTCTACCAGTGCTCATGCTGGGTCGATTGCCTCCCCCCCCCCCCCACCCCCGAAACCTAAGAATACCTCAGTAAATTTGTGCTAGAGCGCATGTTCAGCTGCCGTGCACCAGGGTGATCAACATGACCATTTCCGGTGACGTAAGTGAAAGAAGTCAAAAGGAAAAATCATGTTGACATGGATTGGAAAAATGTGTGGCGCTGCTATGTGTTGCCTTAAAAAACATCATTTTTGCCGGGCTTACAGCCACAAGGGGAAATTTTCGGGTAGCTGAGAAGTTCACAAAACTTTGTTTGTTTGTGTTTTGTTTTTCATTTTGTTTCAATAAAATTACAATTTAATGAAATGAATGTAGGGAAATGTCACGAGACATTCAACTCTACCGTGCATCAAGCTGCTGATGTGTTCAGAGCTAGAAGGGCAACATACAGTATCAGTTTCACTTGAAGTTGCATTGGGGAAACAAATTGAATTGCCCGGGACTCACTCGAGCGATGATACATGTATTTGAATAGAGAGCTGATTGAGAGCGGAAGCGGAAGTGGTCAGAGGGAGAGAGTTAAGAAAATCTCGGAAGGCGCGGACGGTAATTTTTGTAGTTTTGAGATGTGAGAAGTTTCCGTGGGATTGTGTTGGAGTGGCGAAGGTGGGGATGGGGGTGGGGTTGGCGGGGGGGGGGGGTTGTCCTAAATGGAATTTATTTTCTGGAATAATGCGAAAGAACGAAGTACGTGCTTGGAAGTTGGGACATACGATGAAGGTTAACTACTCCTTCCTGCTGGATCCAACAGGGGAGAAAATTTTATCAGAAAATGAAGCAAAGAAGGTCACAGAAGAAGAAGAAGAATATGAGAAATGAAAATTTATGAAGGAAAAGGGAAACAGGAAGAGACAAAAGAAGCAGGAAGACGAGTAGAAGAAGGCAAAACAGAAAATGTAAACGGAACAGAGAGAAGTGAAATTTGGAAACACGTGCCAGAAAAGCGATAAAATGTAAAAAGAAAAGAAAAAACAACAACAAACAAAACTGTTCCATGCTACAACCTTGTGTTGAAACTAACATAGTGATTATTGTTTCATATGTAGAAGACAATTTAGTTTAAAATAGATTTATAACACGAACATATTGATAACAAGGTTTTCTGTTCTGCACAATATAATCCATAACTGACAAGGAAAGAATTCTCATCTTCCACATTTTTATCTGGTCAGCAGATCAGGTCATTTAAAATTTGTAATCTCTTCATTCTGTGTTTGAAATGTATGTTCGTTGGTGTGAGTAGTTTATAAGATATAAGCTAATCAGGGTAAGGTGTCTGTCACTTTTCGCCAAATCGCGAAACTAGGTCACTGGGGTATACAAGAATTTGGAAAGGACCCCCCTGCATCATAAAGAGTGCGGGATCTACTTACTAATTACTGTGGTTTGTTCATATTTTTGGGGTTGATTGAGTCTATTCAAAAACCGCCGGTAAGATCTTCCTCCCAATGGAAAAGTACAGAGGTCTTATTGTTTACTGCACCGATCTACTTTTAGTTCTCCTTGCTAGTAGTAGTGGTTTTTCCTGAGCTCCCCCGTGTGTGTCTACCAGTGCAATCGACCAGTAATGATCCCTCTCATTACAACCCTAGCAAAAGTGCCGTTCTTTGAATGATGGTTATATCGTCACAACGAAATTTCCGATCTTACTTTCCCATTCTACTCGGACGAAATCGCGTCATTTTTAAAAAATGAAATATTATAAAAACCACAGAAAAACTGTGGGGTCGCAGCAGGGCTATAAGCAATGTCAAAATTGGGCAAAAAGAAAAAGTTGTATGTAGCAAAGCCACGCGTAAGAAATAATACCCAAACGATACTATGCAGTGTGGCTCAAAAATGATGTAAATAAATAATATTAAAGACTAAATCTTGTCAAAAACGGATGTGTCCAGGTATTAGATCGCCAAAAATTGAGGTTGTATACAACATTTAATAATATTTGGTCTTGTAGTCACAGAGTTCGAGGTGGTTGCCCGTTCATCTTCTAGCTCTGCTATAATAAGGTACTCGCTGATTGTCTCCCATTTGAGTTCTAGAAGATCTGTCCCAATTTTTTTTTCGTATTAAAGATTTTCATTTCTCTCTTTCACCAAGGCTGCCAAACTACAAGCATACTGAAAACAATGACAACAACCCCTTTGAGATTCATTGTTGGCCTTTGAGCATCAATATTTATCGTTTATCTACCCTCCCCATGTTTTGAACTTTGATCCCGAAAGCTTTCGTAGGACTTGAAGGGGGTGCAAATTAGTTCCCTTACTGCAGCCGGAATATTTTGGACGACAACACTTTGATCTCTGGTGGTAATGATATTTACCAGATGTTTCCTTTGTTCTCTTCGGCTACTTTTAGAGCTTTGAGATTAGACGTGGGGAGGGGGTGGGATGGGTGTTCTTTATGAACGGCTTTTGGTCGCCGGTAAAAATGGGTGGGGGAGAGGAGCGGGGTTGGGGTTGGGGGGGGGGAAGTTGGGGGTAGAGAAATTTGCAGTACAAGATTGTGAAATTCGGTCAAGAGCTTTGTTTTTACTGCATGAATTCATATCCGTTCGGGGACCTTTAGAAGTGGCATTTGGGCAAACACCTGTGTTTTGCTGGAATTTCATGACCCATCGTGTCCACTGCGCTGAATGGCAGAGCGGACTCTTGACAAATGGCAGGATAAAGTTCAATTCTCGGTGCGTTTTTGTTTTGGTCGTTATTTTCCTTCTCTTTGTCTGCTTTTTTTTTTTTATCTCGTCGTTTTTGTTGCCCGATCTTCATAATCGTTAGATGATAATTGTATTACCTGGTTTTGTTCAGTTTCATCCATGGACTGTCTTTTATTTATTTATTGTATGTACATTTCTATGGCCGAATGTGTTTGGCTATGTGCATCCCTGTCTTTCGTTTGTTGTTGTCAGGTAATGGCGTCCCAACTGTGTCAAGGTGTCTGATTATTACGTGTGCATGTGTGAACTTATTGCAATTTTTGTATTGTACAGATTAGACGGAAAATAAATGAATGTGTCATTATTCTTGTGAGTTGGTGGTAGTGAGATACAAGGGTGAGAGATCGACAGCAAGTGAAAACGGGAGAAAGTCGAAGGCTTGAGCAGGGCCGGATTCATAGGGGGCAAAAGGGGGTAATTGCCCCAGCCCCTCCTGTTTGGAAAGGGGGTAGGGGTGTCTATACAAAACTATAATAATGAGTTTAAAATCTGTAGTGTAAATTGTTCAGTCACTTATTACTATCAAAGGAAACTAAGAAGTACAGAGCGACATAGCTATATTCTTTGTAATGTGTCTTCGCTAAACATCTTTTTGGAGTTTTGGTGGTTTATATTTACGTACAAACATGTATTTACTTCAGATATATAACGGAGTTAACCGTTATATGTATATGTATATGTAACTTGTCAGTTCCAATTCCATGGAATAAATAGACTTCGATACGTAAATTCAGTAATTTGCTGCGTATTTTTACCTTCTGTGTAAAAGGTTCCCGTCGACCCTGAAATCCCCCCCCCCCCCAACCAAAGTTCTAAATATGGCACTGGGAAGGAAGGAGAGAAGGACTTATCATTCTTTATCCCACAGCATTGTCAGTGTGGATTCCTGAAAGCAGAGGAGTTAGACGTAGAAAAAGAGATGAGGGGAGGGGGAGAGAAGAGAGAGGAAGGGAGAGAGAGAGAAAGAGAGAGAGAGAGAAAGAGAGAGAGAGAGAGAGAGAGAGAGAGAGAGAAAGAGAGAGAGAGAGAATAGGAGAGGGAGAAGAGGAGAGAGAGAGTGAGAGAAGAAGAATAAAATAAGAGCAACAGAAGTTACGACAATCTACAACGGATGAGGGATACTCACTGCCATAAGCCGCTCTGAGCGGTTCATCCAAGAAATACGTATCTCAAATCGTAAGTTCTCTGTTAAGATACCCATTATTTAGCCCATGACAACATATTTTTTGTAAAGGTCCTATACACTGGTATCACTGATATCCACATGACTGGCCACTGTCTTTCAAAGAGGGCAACACGAGAATTCTTGTTCTCTGAAAGAAACCAGTTGGGAGTGAATCAGTTAAGAAAAAAAAAAGAGAAAAAAAGAGAGGTCGTGGAAATGAAGATATATAAACAGAAGACACAAAACATGTTAAAGGAGATGTAGACCCAGGTCATCTTCTATGCTGTAGAGTGTAAGCTGTTAACATACTCAAACACATGCGTGTATACACAACGGAGGCCTTTTTTGTTGTGTTTTTCATAATCACTCTGAAAGAAGCGTCGTACATCTTTATTATTCATTCAGCTCTCGTGGTGCGGGATTAATTAATCGAATATTGATTTTTCATAGCTTAATTAAGTTCACAAGCACAAAGCGTACAGTGTTTACATCTCTGCGTTTAAAAGAATTCAGAGCAATGGCCTTTGTTTTCTCCTCTGCTTATTCAAACACACAGAATTGTCGATCTCGCAGTGAAAAGGAAACTCTTTGAATTCTGATCAGGAAATAGAGTTCTGTATGACTCAATACACAGAGAGCATTTCGATGGCCTGCATAGTAAACTATCTTAAGTCGACGTTTTAGAACAAAAACTGAGATATTTGGATTGCTTGTAGTCTTTGACAGGCCACAGGCTGTGTTATAAGTTGGGTGTTAAATTCTGAGAACTAAGGGTTAAATGGCGGTTTTTAAACTATCAAAACCATTATGTGTGCTCAAGAAAGTTATTCGGATTTTCGATTCTCCTGAAAATTTTGTATAAACCGAGTTACGATAGTTTACCAGCCGGCTCTCGATTTGATGTATGTGTGATGAGGTTCTTTGTTTTTAAATGAAGTAATCAATGAGCGAATAATTATCTTGGGCAGGTCACTTTAGTGACAAATCTTGTTATAAAGAACGATGCGTCCCTTATACTCGTTTAATCGTATTCAAGATCCGTGGTAGTGATGAAGCTCATCTTCGGATGTGAGCTATCCAGAATAGACTCAAAACGAGTCATTTGTGCATTAAAATAAAGCAAGATGGTGGATCTCCCGCAAAATAAGGAGAAAAATACAGAATATGGAGATAAACATCGTTGGTAAAAAGTTTGTTGGCCGAATGGGATTTCTCAATGTTTTAAAACGACATGACATAAAAAAAAAAAAGTGCAGTTTGGCTTTATGTACTAGAGATTCAAACTTAGCTTTTAAAATCTGGCCCTGTTGAATTCTGCAACTCATGCAAGAGTTTCACGCAAAGTTGTCGAGAAATTATTGTTTGTTCTAGTTTTGCACGGTTATGTTTCTTAAATAATCCAAACGCGTTTCTTCATTTCTTGGACAGCGCGGTAAACTGTCCTAACTAGGTTTGTACACATTTTTCATGACACGCAAAAAAATAAAAAATAAAAAAAAGGATGACTTTTTAGTCAGACATTATGGTTATGATATAATAAGGAGACGTTATTTAATCCTTAGTTTTCAGAATTTAATTGCCAACTTGTAACACAACTTGTGGGCTGTTAGAGGCTGCAAATACCAAATATCTCGATTTCGGAAAAATGTCGAGCTCGGCCCTCGATATGTAAATCGCTTTAATTTTATGTCATTGTTGCACACGAACAAGAAAGTATAAAAAGTCATGATCAGATTTCGTTAAACTTGAAAACTTTCCCTTTTCAAATTGATTGTTGCGAACGATATATTTTTCTTTACTGAATTGACTGCACTGAATTCACAACAAGAATCTTGTCCTGTTTACGTGATATTTCTCTATTAATTTGTTTGCTGTAAAGCGGCGTGTAAAACTCCGCTCCCAGCTTGATGAAGTGTACAGCAGGAAGTGAAAGCCGCAGAAAAAGCTAAGCCAATCATTGTGTCACTTTAACTGGTATCGATCCAGTCAAAGATCGGTTCGTGTCAGATTCACATGTAAAAATTCACGGGTGTCAGCTGGAACTTGAACAATAGAATCGAATGTCTTCGTTGAACACTGTGAAGGAGATAGAATGTCTATGGTAATGTCACTGTACAAAAGGTTCGCTGATTCTTGCTCCAGCATATGTAATGAGAGTGTGGGATCGGGAACCAGTGGATCAAGTGCAAAATGTGCGTTGATCCATGTCTTATAGAGAACTAAAAATGTGAGAGAGAACGTCTATAGCATTTCAATGCGCAGAAAGTTCGTTGGCACGTATTATACTTATAATGAAAGAGTATATGGCCTTTAGCGTCTTTACAGACGGTCTTAGCAGCTAGAATATTCACTTTCACTTTGACTGACAGCTTCTCTCGTGGCTTATTCTACCAATGTTTGACCCGAGAGTGCGATGGCAGTGATTGCAGGTCAGTCTTTTGGGTTCACTTTGGCGAGTGTTTTCATTCCGCCTCTGTCGTTTTGTCAGGTATGTTTCTTTTGCCTTGAAGTCTATTGCGAGCGTGCCACTGCGCAATTTTTGTCTCCATCTGCTTCGATCATTTGCAAGGTTCTCCCATTCATTGGGGTCGATGTTGAATGCTTTCATCGTGACCTTGCAAGTGTCTTTGAATCGCAGATGTGGCCTACCTCTGGGTCGGTTGCCAGTAGCAAGTTCCCCGTAGAGAATTTGTCTGGGGATGCGATCATTTTCCATACGGTGGAGATGTCCAAGCCACCGCAGTCTTTTTTTGCCTAGGAGAGCCTGAGTTGATGGAATGTTGGCTCGGCTCAGAACTTCGATATTTGAGATCCTGTCTTGCCACTTGATCTTGAGAATTTTGCGTAGGCAGCGCAGGTGGAAGGAGTTGAGGGATCTTTCATGTTTGGAGTAGGTGGTCCATGTCTCTGAGCCATACAGCAGGGTGCTTAGGACGCAAGTTTGGTACACGAGTACCTTTGTTTTGATGGTCAGCTTGCTATTGTTCCACACCCTTTTTGAGAGTTTGCCAAAAGCTGTGGCCGCCTTTCCTATTCTGGCATTTATTTCAGTTGTTATGTCTGTGCTACCACTGATGGTTGAGCCTAGGTAGCAGAATTTTCCCACTTGCTCCAGAGGAGAGCCATTCAGCATGATTGGGTTGGGGTTTCTCAAGCCTTGTGTCAAAACTACAGTTTTTGAGACACTGATCCTTAGCATGAATTTGTCACAGGCTTTGGCAAGGCTATTGATGAGAGCCTGGAGCGTGGTTTCATCGTGGGCCACGATTGCAGCATCATCTGCGAAGAGGAGCTCTTGTAACATAATATGCTCTGTACGAGATTTTGCTTTTAGTCTGGCAACATTAAAAATGGAGCCGTCCACTCTGGTGTTAATAAGTACTCCACCTGAACATTGACCAAAGGCATTCTTGAGTAGGGCTGCAAAATATATACCAAATAAGGTAGGAGCAAGAACACATCCCTGCTTCACACCGCTGTTTACAGCAAATGAATTGGATGTGCAGCCTTCAAAGTTGACACATGCCCTCATGTCAGTGTGGAAGGATGCAATAAGTTTTAGCAATGTTGGTGGACAGCCTATGGATTTAAGGACTGCATACAGGCCAGATCGGCTTACGGTGTCGAAAGCCTTTGTTAGGTCCACAAAGCATGTTATAAGCGGCCTGTTTTGTTCTTTACATTTTTCTTGGATTTGCCGAAGTGCAAATATCATGTCAATAGTTGATCGTTTGCTTCGAAAGCCACATTGTGTTTCTGGTAAGACTTTTTCCGCCAGTTGTTGAAGGCGGCAGAGGATGACGCGAGCAAAAGCCTTTCCAGTAATGCTGAGGAGGGATATGCCTCGATAGTTGTTGCAGTCGCCTTTGTCTCCTTTGTTCTTGTAAAGTGTGACAATTTTGGCGTCTCTCATATCATGTGGTATCACGCCTTCTTTCCAACACTGCAGTAACAGATTATACAGGTGTGGTAATAGTGGGCCTTTTAGGTCTTTTAATACCTCTGCAGGAATGTTGTCACTTCCTGTGGCTTTTCCAGCAGACAGGTGGTCGATTGCATTGGAAAGCTCGACTAAGGAAGGTTCAGCGTCAAGTTCGGCCATTATTGGCAGTCTTTGGAGGTGTTCCCCAAAATCTGGTGGAATATTTTTCTCAGTTGAATACAACAGAGAGTAATGCTCTACCCACCTATTCAGTTGTTCATTTTATCTGTGATGGGTTCACCATTTACAGGCTTAAGTGGGGCGCTTTTGGTGATGATTGGCCCAAGAGCTACTTTCATCTGACTAAAGGCGGTTTTCATATCTCCCTTTTCATTTGCCTCTTGTATGCTGTTACACAAGTCTGTCCAGTATTTGTTGGCGCAACGTCTTACCTCCAGCTGAAGTTTAGCTTTTGCATTTTTCAAACAAGTTTTTGTACTCTGATTGCAATTTTTGTTATACTCATTGAAAGCAGATTTCTTTTGCTCAATGAGAGGTAGGAGAATTTCGCTGTTCTGGGCTACCCAGTCGTTGTTTGAAACTTTATGCTGTCCAAAAGACTTGATGGCACAGTCATGAATTTTTGAACTGAGAGTGTTCCATGTTTCATCTACCGAGTCACATTGGGTGACATTATCCATGCTTTCAGCAAATAACTTTTCAAATGACTTTCTATTTGATTCATCTCTGATTGCTGTTACATTGATCTTAGGGATTGAAGGGGCTTTTGATCTGTATATTTTCTTGGCCGAAATTTTGATTTTGCTGACTACCAGTGCATGGTCGGTGTCACAGTCAGCACTGTGGAGGGAACGAGTTATTTTTATACAGCCCAAAATCTTCCTCCTTGAGAGAATAAGATCTAATTGATGCCAATGGCCAGAAAGAGTATGTTTGCAAATATACGCAGAAAGTCAGCTGATTCCTGTTTGAACATGTGTGTGAGAAAGAGTATTTTTGTAGTCATGTCTAATATTTGGATGCAAAAAAGTGCCACTGATTTCTGATAACATGACGTGAATATTTTTGTAGGAATTTCTGATATGTATGGGCAAAAAAGTCCGTCCCTTGTGGGTGACAGGGTGCACAGTACTTTCAGACATTTGTGGAGGAATCCTAAATTATGCGTGAGAGTGTACGCAGTACTTTCAGACATAATATGTGGGGGATCCCACTTATGTGTGAGAGAGTAGATAGGACTGCCGGAAACTTGTGGGGGATCCTAATTAATGTATGACACGAGTATGTAGTGCTGTTAGAGATTTGTGGGGTATCCCAATTATGTGAGACGAGATTTCTTGGGTTTAGGCTGTATGCAGACTGTGAGAAAACCTGTGGGCTGACACCTGTTTTAATGCAATGTGTATAAAGGAGTTTGAGTTGGTATTAGTGGCACAGAATAATGTGCTTGAAGACATAATGTCAGATCATACATGTCAGAGAGTATGCAAGTAAAATCGTTATAGATTTAAGTAGTGCAAAGTTAGGGAATGTAGGGAATGTACTTGCGTCAGTTTCTATTTGAAGGTGTCTGAGGCGTATGACATCATTGTTTGAACTGATTGTCACTGTTTGTACACGTCTTTGCATGCGTGAGGGTGAGTACAAACGCCTGTTGCTCATTTCTGGTGTTTCTCAGCTTCCTCTCATTTCCCCCTGTTTGCGTTTCATCCCCGCCTTTTCTGTGTTTCATTTTGATGCCATTAGTTAAGAGCTCAGAAAGAAACATAATTTCACTTCCCATGATGTTAAAAGCAAACCACAAGACAGGATCATCCCCCCCCCCCCGCCCGTTCCCTTTCTACGAGCGGTTCAACATTTCGTGTGAGCAGACAAGGCAAACTGGGCGGGCGGGGTTTAAATCTTGTGGTCCCCGGCGCATTTCCAGGTTTGGTGGGTCCCTCATACACGGACATTAAAATACACGGCCAGTCACGAAACTTACGCACTAAAGTCCGTTTATAGCAATGGGTGGAAATGACAAGTTGTACATGCGAGTAAGATATCTAAAATAAATTATTGTACACAAATAGGGAGGTCTTCCCCCCATCCGCGCCACTTACCAAAAAGTTAACAAACATAATATGATTAAAACAACCTGCATTGGAATGGTCAGATGGACCTGGGGGCGTGAAGGTCTAGTCAGTTTGTCTCAATGGGCGGTAGTCAGATTGACTAATCAGGCGAAAAGGGGCTGGGGTAGTTGTGTTTTCTTGACTGGCACAGACGGGCGGAAGACCTTCCCACAAATAAGTCCATGCCAGCAAAACTCCAAGTAGATTTTTAGGTAAGACAAGTTACAAAGAACATGGCTATGATGTCATATTGCTAACTAGCAATAAAACATATTTTAACTGAATGTGTAGCCTTTATGCATATCCGAAGAAGGCACTATGCTTGCGGATCCATGAAATTATTATTTTCTATCGTGGGCCCACAGCGCGTCATGTCCTTCCTGAGAGAAGCTAAGATCTACAACTTGAATTAAAAACTTTTATACTCGTTTACAGAACTCAATATAGGTGAGCAGAAGCTCGGGGGGAGGCAGAGCACTAAGATAACAGTTCAAGAGAAAATAAGTATTAGGCGGACCAAGGTTGAAGTGCCTAGTTAGTGCTCAGGAAAACAAAGCGGGAGTGAAAGAAGGAAGAAAGAAAAATGATCAAGATGGGACTAGAACCCGCGACCTCTGCTACGGCACCCGACGCCTTGCCAAGAAGAAAACAGATCGCTTAACCCTCACCCTGCGAGGGGCGGCAATTGTCGGTATTTACTCGCAAGCTCTCACGCCGCACGGGCGGCAAAAGACGGGAAGGTCAAGCTGACCGCGCCACGCGCAAGCCGTATTTTCACGCATCAGGTCACTGACCTTTTTGAGACGTAACCACAGTGTTATTGTTCACTGTATCTCTTCTAAATCAAAGGCATTGTGACATGGACATGTTAACCAGTGAACCACTGGTCGGAATCACAAAGACTAAGCTTTCAAAGGCTCTCCCCACACTTTCAAAAGATGTAACATCGACATGCGAACTGTTGCTCAACAATTTTGCAATATTATCTCATTTTCTCACAAGCCGACCACCATCTGGAGTTGTCTGTATCTAAGAACCAATCAGAAACAAGCTCTGAAATAATCTTTGCCCCAAATGCCCACATTGGTTTATTAGTATGTGTCAATCAGGACGAAACCATTTGTGTAGGGCTTGGGAGGGCGTGGCTTGTTATCATGCTTCGTTCTCACGAAAACTACAGCTGTCAGTTTGGAATCATAAGTCAGATCATTGGTTAGAGACTGACAGACTAAGGTTTTGCTGGTTAATTCATTATCAAGCGTGATAAGGCATAGCAGCGAATGTTTTCATACCGATCAATCAAAACCGAACCACATGGACAGCGTTTGTGGTCATCGCATAGCGGCACGGGTCAGTGACCCCAGATAAGATTATCCGTGAGTAAGGTCACTGACCATGCAGCGGGCTTTACGGGTAGCGCGCGGTCCTGAGCACTAACTAGGCACTACAACCTTGGTCCGCCTAATACTTATTTTCTCGTTTACAGAACGTTTTCCAGATCTATACAAAACATCTTTTTTTTTTTTTTTTTTAGAAATTTTACCAACGTGTTAAAAATATTATATGAATGTATTCAATTCTATGTTAAACTTAACAACTGTGAATACGAAATATAAATGGCAGAAAATGCACCAAATAGACCGTGAATAGCGTACAGTGACCGTTGTCGTGCTGATGCGCTGTAAAACCCAAACTCAAACTCATACTCAGGTTCAGTTTCCACAGACAGCAATGGCGGACTCAATAATGAACACAACAACATGAAACTCATGATTTTTTTTGGGAGGGGGGGGGGAAGGGTGCAGTTGTCCCCTTTGCCCCCCCCCCCCCTATAAATCCGACCCTGAGAGCAAAGTAGTGACAGATTTGGAGACCTTTTTGGATTGTTTAAACCAGCTATTGCAGGCGGGCGAATATTAAAAATTGTTCAGCTATTCAAAACAATGCGTTTAATCATTTCGTTCCAATTGGAACAACGTGATGGAATGTTAAGGCCCTGTCTGCACCAGCCGATATCTTGATCGACCGACCAGTTTGATAGTGACGTCACAACACTGAGTTTCAGTAAGATCCAACTAGTTGGCTGGTGCACGAGTTTTCATTGATACTCAATGTCGTATTGTTACCATCCGGCTAATCGACCGATCAAAACCGGCTTGTGCGTGCCGGGACCCCTAGAAATACATAAAAAAAACAGAATACATAAGAAATGGCCAATTCTACAAATAATTTTCAAATGATCAAATAGAGGATCACATGTAAACTATCGTAACTCACTTTTTTGTACATTTTTCAGCAGAGGTAAAAAAACTGAATTAATTTCTTTGTCAGACTTAATGATTATAAATAAAAGGACAACGTTATTTAGCCCTTGGTTTTTCAGAATTTAACCCTCAACTGTTAACACTACCTTCGAGTTGTCAAGGGTTACAAGCAAAGCAAATATCTCAGGTTTTGAACCTAAAACTAATCCATGGGGACAAGGTGGTCTAGAGGCAAGGTGCTCGCCTCTCGTGCCAAGGGTACCGGGTTCAAAACCCACCCGGTGCAGGCATGTTGGAAGTTTGGAATTTTTCTCATATTTTCGTGTCCCTGATCCTATTGGGGGGGGGGGGGGGTAGGATCGAGTACCTAGTCTTCTCGGATAAAGACGAAAAAATTTGAGGGCCCGTGTGCACGTTGCGCACGTTAAAGATACCTTAGCAGTTGGAAATCGAACAGAGCAGGCCGAACAGGCAGCTCCTCGGGCAAAATCAAATAAAATTCATCCGTATCACCCCCCCCCTCCCCCCAAAAAATCCACAAAAAACCGCCGACCTGCGCAGCACTGTGGCGACGGCGTGCCTGCTCCAGTTATAACCGGGTGCAATGACACAAAGGCAAATTTCCCAAATGGGATTAAAGAAGTATATAAATACAAATTAAAAAAAAGTCCAATGACGATAGTTTGTCATGCTGACCTAGATATGAAGGAAAGGAAATGCGGTATATTATTGCGTGTTACGTATGGACGCAAAAAACAAACATACGATACATTAAAAATGGCCAGTTTTACAAATAATGTCGAAAAGATGAAATGGATGAAGGAAAATCTGACATTTATTACACGTTTCTTCTGTAAACAAAAGCAAAGAAAAGTTGTAAAGAAATGCAGCTTAGTAATGATCATTTAACATAATTATTAAACATGGTCATCATCGTCTTCATTATCTGCACCTCTCTTTAAATGAATGAAATCATTCTCCAAAAAATGAGATCAAACCGTTTAATGATATCAGAATCTAAAATTTATGAAATTCAAATGAAATGTGCAAAATTTTGAGCCCATCAATTTATCATAACGATTTTCCCTCCATAATTGCAAGGAATGTTCCGCCCATGATAATGTGGGTCATGATGAGAGGGGAGGCGGGATCGGCGTGGGTGGGTGGGGTGGGGTCAGGAGGGGTGAGGAGGGATGCCCCGGGCGGGGGGGGGGGGTTGTGAGATTCCATGTAATCCTACAATCTTTCAAACCTTAATCAATCTATACAGAGTCCCCGCATGATCGTTACAATTTCCTTCCTGCCATCAATAACTTTTTTTCTTTTTAAAAAATAGTTTTGTTTCCTTTTGAAAATTTAATTTGATATATCTTGCTGTCAAAACAAGCCATTAAAAATTATTTTATTTTATTTTTCGACCAACTTCCTGCTTGTCCAAAATCTGGGAGAGAGACGCTGGCGGCCATCGTTTTTCGTGTGTTTACATCAGCACAGTTATCTTTTCATACATCTACTTTACTGTTGCTGCTGTTTTCATACTCTCATCGTGGCATCATTATCAAAATCTGCTTCAGCATTACTGCTTTCGTCACTGACACAGGTAAGAAATGACCTTCATCGCCACCATAATTATCGTCACCATCACTGACGTCGTCATCCTTATCATTTCGACAAAAAAAAATAAAAAAAATCTCCTTCACCACCATTTTGATCACGGTCATCACCATTGCTCATTATCATCACCAACAACATCACCATCAATATTTTCGATACCAGAGTAATATTGCCATTAACAACATTATCATACCATCACGGTTTACTTTTATCATAGCTATCATCATACTTATCGTGACCTTAGTTCATGTACCTGTGTCCCAACGCCACTTTTTGCACAGCTGAGAAATTCGACGTTAAACGTTTGTGGCTTTGGAATTATGATATGGAGTTAAAATAACTCGGAACTGTGAAACAACTTGATAAGTGCCACAACGCATTTTAAACAAGTGTCAAAGTGTGCATTTGTATATATCTCTTCTACATACTAAAAGATCTCGAATTTTTCAGAAAATGGAGACAGAACAAACAAGAACTAATCTCTCGTTATGCAGGCGAACACCTATATGTATTTCATGTTCAGTCCAGAACAATGAATCTCAGAGTCCCAGGTCGCACCCCTCCCCTAGCGATCTTAGGGTTCCCCAACTCCTCCCTAATTTGAATTTGTCATCTAATGAGTGTTTTCATGATTATAGTTGAACGGCATTTTAGTCCCAGGCGAGATTCGGTCTGCTGAAGCAGTTTTGTTGTGAACTGTCAATTCGTGATCAACTTTGTTGTTGAGCATAATTATTAGTATTTCATTTGGTGGTTGGTGGGAACATGTAGTAGGATCTCCTTTTGTGCTATGGGTCGGTTATATTCTGTCTATGGTCTTGTTCTTACAGTGTGTGTGTGTGAGCAATGTTCTTACTTGTTGGTGATATTATGTGAGCAATGTGCGTATGTGCGGTATGCGTTAAAGACTTGTAGGTCTTAGATATCGTATTTGTACTGTTACTGAATGCTGTGACAACAAATTTCCTGGAAACAGGATAATAAAGTCATATCTTATCTTGTCTTATCTTATCTTATCTTTTTCCTAGTACTACGTCACCCTTGTCGTGTCCACGTGCTTCCTCTAAATTCAAACTCAGACTCAAACTCACACCTCCCCTGGGTGCCAGTGCCTCCCGTTTGAGACTCATCTGATCTAAATCACTTCTGTTTATGCTTTTAATCTCATCTGATCACTTATTAACGCTCGAGCTCCCAGGGAATTATAATATGTTCTTTTTAAAACGATCATCTCTCCGTAATGTTCCCTTATTATACAAAGGTCTAGTTTTGTGTGCCTTCTTTGAAACATACAATTTCAAATGTCGAGGGAGTCTGTATCTCTTTTTTTTTTCTTTTAAATTTTTTAAATTTTCAACTGTAGAACGTTCTAGAAAGATTAAAACTCGGAGATTGACGGAGTGAAGGAGAAGCACGCCTTTAGCTCTCGATCCTACTGTGTGTGGCTTGACTAGATCCCTGAACAAGAAAATATTTACGGGCGTATTTTATGCACCCTTAAACCAAAAATGACGTATAAGAATGGCGGTAATTTAGAAGTAAAATATTATTTAGAGCCCACTTTATCTCCTTCCTCTTGCTTAGCAGTTGCAGCCAAGATAACGCCTTGTGACTGGACAAAAGTTGACAAATCAACGACTGCTTTAGAAAACTGAAGATATCATATTTATGAAATAACTCTCTAGGTTTGGGAGGTCATGCACTTTTACTCTTTGCTGAGTCTGATTTCCGGGTCAGAATTAAACCATCCTTTAAAAATGCCTCTCGATGAAAATTAAAAATTTGGCTGGGGAGAAAAAAGAAACGGAAAACCGGCACTGAATAAAAACTGGATCAGACTGGGCTAGTGCCTGGGGGGGGGGGGGGGGGTGGCAGTTTTGACGATGCAGAATTATGCGAGTAACGTGCAAACATAACAAGTCAAGGCCTGGCAGAATTGATCATGCCCTAAAGGATGATTTTGGCTCAGCCAAATCCCGCGTAAATATGAACGAAAAGTGCGTTGTACTATTCTGACAAGAGTGCATAACAGGTTAACTCTATGCCATGTCTATGTCAGCATTTGACTCCAAAACAAACAATTTGTCCGTGTATGAAGACCAGCGAGTACACTGTCTTCTTAGGGCCGGATTAAGACCTTTTGAGGTCCTAAGTACTTAAAAGATTTTGGTGGCCGCATATACTGCACATGTAATTCGAAATACAGAGAAAACTTGCGAAGGACAATTTTTTGATATGTTTCAGAATAAAGAAAAGGTGAGCCTTCAACGCAAGCAAATACTTCAATTTCTTTCTTTCATTGTGGACCCTAATTCAGCTGCACCACTTGCAGTTTTACACCATATGGTCCATGGTAAATCCGGCAATGATGGTGCCGCCCTTCTCTTGATGCCATTACAAGCAGGTACTTATTTTGTTCAATGGTTAATCCAGCCCCGCGTCTTCTGTGCAAAGTGGATTAATCCAGGCTTGTTACCATCAGAGTGAGACACCCTGAAATAGCTGAAGTTTCTGGGGCTATTCCTTGCGTGAGAAATACATTTTGCTTAACATCTCAGTTTGATCTCTTTGTGACTTCCCAATTAGTAACTCTGAGGAAACCCGATACATACGATTGGCGTCAGGTTTTTTGCACATAGAAATGACATCGGTCTTACATAGATCCGCTGGTTACGTCATCGCGCCGATGCCAGTTTTGATGTTGTGAATCTGCCCTTACGGTAATCCTACCAGTCCTACGTACGAAATCCTATATAAATCAACGTCAGATTGACATGGGGATGCTGATTGGGTTGGGCATGATATGGAACTGAGCCCTTCAATTATTGGTGGATGACAAAATTAATAGCTCAGATATTAAGTAACTTGTTTCTGATATATTTTTTTGGCTTGTTGTTACTACAATTTTTAATTAAGGCACTTAACAAGCTAACACTCCCAAGAGTACCTTCAGAATTTGTAAACCTAATTTCCAATCAGCCCTCTTACCCTCTCTACAAGGATTACTTAAGAAGGAAGGGGGAGAGAGAGAAAGTGGGAGAGAAAAAGAGAGGGAGAGATAAGAGGGAGAGAGAGAGAGAGAGAGAGAATGAGAGAGAGACAGGAGAGAGAGAATGAGAGAGAGAGGAGAGAGAGAGAGAGAGGAGAGAGAGAGGGAGAGAGAGAGAGAGAGAGAGAGAGAGAGAGAGAGAGAGACACACACACAGAGAGAGACTGTGTGTAATTATGCCCAGCAGGCAAGAATAGCAGCATTGCTCGCACTGGGTAATTTGTTTACTGAGCACGTCGTAACGTGATAACATGATGTCCTTCAAAATTGTGATCTTGGTGCACTCATCTGTACTTTTACAAATAAACGGCTTTCTGATGCTTGGATAGAATTCAAGCGACGACGTCTTGGATACCACCATAATTAGGGCTGATGGCACACTGGATGAACATAGTTTGGTCTCGGTTTTTGTGTGAGATGTGAACAACTGAGTTCAACGAAACCTCGCTCAGAGCGAGCCCGATACGCCCATCTCATTAGTTCGGACGCGTCAAAACTTGTCATGAGTCGCCAGGCCGACAGGGAAACCTCACGCATTCAGACAAAGCAGATTTAAAACAGATTTGTCCACCAATAGGTCTTTATTTTGGGAGGTTCGCTGCCCTTGCCATTTACGTCTTACTTTTTCTTGTAGTTTTTTAAATTATTTTTTAGAATTTTGAACGGGCAGCGGTCTGTTCGATCTATTCTTTTCGATTTCCAACTGTCAAGGCATCTTTAACTTGCACAACGTACACGCGGGTCCTCCGAATTTTTCTTTCTTGTCTGAGTAGACTAGGTGCTCTATCGTACCTACCACAGGAATCGGGGACAGGAAAATATGAGAAAATCCCAATAATTCCGACTTGCCTTCACCGATCGGGATTTGAACCCCGGTACCTTCGGCCTGAGAGGCGAGCACCTTGCCTCCAGACTATCGTGTCCCCTAATAGATTTGACTCGGTGCGTTACCAGCATTATTTGTATTTTTGTATTTGTATTTGTATTTGTATTTGTATTTGTATTTGTATTTGTATTTGCATAACTCTTTAATCCCATTTGGGAAATTTGCCTTTGTGCCATTGCAGCCCAGTTATAACTGGAGCAGACACGTCGTCGCCACAGATGTATGTGAAATTTAAGAGTTATAATAATTATGTTATCAAAATGAAAGGTAAGGAGGGACATTCTGCAGTGTGAGACGTTCCTCACTGATCAATGTAAATTAGATAAATCTGCGCGTAAAGTAACAAATAAGATAAGATAAAAATCACTTTATTATCCAAAAGAGGGAAATTCACTTTCGCAGGAGTTTTAAGAGTAAATACATGGAACACACAACTTACGCATCATTACGTGAACACTGTCATAACTCAATAATAGACCTAACGTTAAGAACCGATTTAGTAAGTTCGACAACATGGTTATTAAAATTAAAACCCCGCCCTTGGTTCAGTGGCGTTTCCTGCATTTTAAAACGGTATTTCGTCCTCGTCACCATTCCCGGAGATCGCCCCTGAGATTCAAAATATCCACCCCCCTCCCCCCCCCCCACACACACACAATCAGATGAAGATTTTAATTTTCATAAAAAGCCCCGACATTAGTAAAGTTGTTTGGAGTGAAATTCAAAGTGAGTGAATCGGAAGCATTTTCCGCTTGCATGAGCAAGATTCTAATACAGTAATTGACACAAATTAGTCACGGTCAACGATTAACCAAGTGCTATCAGTCCATGTTACAAGCCCGTATGTCGTGGGCCTAATGGACCCCAGAAGCAATCAGAACCGCTGGTAATTATCTTATTTCTGAGATTTTTTTTCTCTGGAAACTTCCAGGTACTCCTCAGAAAGCCATTGCCCGCAATCCCATAGCTTTGAAATTTTAAAATATGTACGTTCGTGCTCACCAGCACATGCATTTTTACTGTCCCTACCCCTAAGTCTTGTGGGCTCACAGACATCGTACTTTTAAAGAGGATTTTTTGTCGTGGGATTTTACAATTTTATTGTCTTAGCCCCACAGACTAATAAATTAACCAGACTGGATGATCCCGTTGTGTGACGTCAGAAAACAGCGAAAGGTCATGGACCATCCGCCATATTAGGTTTAAGGTAGCGACCGACGCTTCAGCATAGCTACAATTTTGAATGACACCATTTTGACGCGCCTATTGAACGCGGAAGTTTGGTTCCACACCAAGAAATGAATACATGTACAACCAATCTTGACAAACGAAAAGAAATTTCTACTGCAGGTAGAACTAGAATCGGAATTTCCCGAGCGGCGGCCATGTTGGTTATACAGTGGTTGCTCGGGAAATTCCGTAAAAAATGACACAGCCCGAAGCTCGTGTTTCCAGTCTGGTTAATTTATTAGTCTGTGCTTAGCCCTAGACGTACGTCCGGGGGTCTCAGATACACCAAACCCCTGAAAGAGAATTTGTTGTTATATCGAGCAGGTTTCTTAACTATACTTGAAGACGGGTCAGGATTTCTGTGTTTTTTTCATCAACCTCTGCATCTGTCCAAATCTGTTTCACTATAAACTGCCATCTTCGTGTCCCGTTCGCTGAGTAACAAAAGATTCTTATTTTCCAAGGCTTTTAAACTGAGGACCGCGTGGTAAAAAGTCGTAACTTGGTTTTCAGAAAATTTTCAGGATAGGCAAAAAGCCTGAATAACTTTCGTTATCTGACTGAATTGTTACGACATTTAAGAGACAACAACAAAAACATTATTTAACCCTTAGTTTTCAGAATTTGATCTCCCCCCTCTCCAATTTATAATACAATATGCAGGTTGTCAAGGGCTACAAGCGTGACAAATATCTCAATTATATAAAAAAAAATCGAGATACGATATTTTTACCATGCAGCCCTCGAAATTCACTTGTATCAAAAAGGCCACCCTGACTTTGAGCTACATTGTCCAGCCTCGGTTTTCAAAGAGTTCAAACAGGTTTATACGCCAAAATTACCATACCAACACCCGAGGGCTTACAGATAATTCCCTGTTTTCCTCGTTAAAAAAAAAATGTCAGAAAGTTAGCATTCGCTGTCTCTTGATTACTTGAATAACTCTCAGAGACAGATAACAGATTATTCAAGTGCAGAAAATTCTGGTAAATTCTCAGCCATCTGAAAAAAAAATGGTAAAGAAATTACAGGAAACATGACTGTGGGGTCATAAAGGGGACAAAACGGACGTTGCAATGGGATAGACTTAAAGCCCCCGACGTTGCCATAGTACAGACTTAAAAGCCCCCCTTAAGACCGTAATTTTTACACGTTTTGCGTCCGTATTACGGACCGAAACTGGAGGTGTTGTTTTGTAGTTTTAAAGTATGCATCCTGCTACTTCATTGTGGGCGTTTCGATGGGACTTGTACTAACACACACACCATGAAAATGAAAAGTACGCACGATTTGTGCAAGTCGCACGCGGGGTGGTCGGTGGGCGCCTCTTGTAGAGTCTCCATCTGTCCTGACGTTCTTTTACATTCTGTCTATCGTTTTACCTTTTCCTAGCACAATCTGACCGTCATCATGTGGACATACTTTCTCCAAACTCAAACTCAAACTCAACTGCAAGACGCATGTGTGAAAGTAAATGCGCATGCAAAAACTTCACGCAAAGCGGCAATTTTTTAAATTCTATCTCCACACCGGCGCGTCAAACTTTACCAAGTAGTAGATCAACCTTTGCACACTTAAAATCTACTCTCAGAGATGGGATACCCTCATAATTTTTCTAGGAGTGATAGAATACACTTTGGTATGCCATATTATGGAGTATCTCAAGTTTTGTAAAAAGCGGAGACGGAATTATAAAGCTTCTCTGGGGACACGTGGAATTGTCATTATTTTGGCCAGATTTTAAACCCATTAGAAATAAAACTGTTCATTGCTATTAGTGTAGTAGTATTTGTTAGTTGTGGACTAAAACAACAACAACGACAACAACAACAACAACAATAACAACAACAACAACAACAATAACAACGGCAACACCAGCAACAATATCAACAACAACAAGAATATCAACATCAAAAACAGCATCACCACCAGCGCCACCAACTATAGCAACAGATCTGACAACAACAACAAAAAAGAATTTACTATACTAATTACAAATATCAAGTGTAATAAATTTATTCAAGGACACTAATGTCAGATCCAGACAAACAACTTTACGATTACGCCCTGACGAGATAATGAAATTACACCAGAGGTCACATACTCATTATGACCTGTTTACATAAATTAGCTGTGTGAGGAGCCCATTAATACTAGACGCACTAACAACCCGTTTAGTAATTTAAACATAATAATTATCAATACTCAGAGTCTGTCCTTGATCTCTGTAATTTTGAGGTTCAGTGGCGTCTCCTGAATGTGTAAACGGTAAGATGTTTCTCTCACAAACTATCGAATAATTTCCAGTTATTAAGATCATTTATGAAACTCCACATAGCTGAAGTATATAGATTTCAAAGTTGTCTCGATGTCATCTCTTAAAAAGATCACTGTCCATAAGATTTTCTTAGATGGATACGGTAACTTTGTATACTGTGAAGTCGCCATTAACTGTTCATTGGTTTTTTGGTTTGCACGAATCCGGCTCCATATTTAGGCCCCTAACTGACTGAGTCAAGCTTGTTTTGCAAGTTTTGTAAACTATGGAGTTAAACGGAATCTCGCTCCCTGGTGACACTGCAACAAACCTGTCTAGCTAGTTGATTCACAGGAAGTTCAAGCAAAGATACTAGAAATGATAAGATAAGACAGCTGGTGCTTTTAGCGTGCACCGATTTCGCACCGCCACCTAGCGGGAAACGCGCGGAAGTCTTGAAAAGTGCCGTATTTTACTAGGCCAAATAGGGAAAATATTGAATTTTGTTCACTGTCCAGCTATCTCTATAGGCCTTGATTGACGTAACTTATTGTGGAATTATAACCTCAATTGCTTTGGGAAAAATCCGGCTATTTAAAAAAATTTTTTTTTTTAAACTGTCACAATTTCGCATCATAAATTGACCATTATATCAAGCATTCTTTTCATACTATGCGCCATGGGCCCCACCCCCGATCAGCGCGCAAATTGTGTGCACGGTTTTTTTTAGTGGTGCGAAGAAGACAGTGTCTCATTTTATCGTTTCTAGTATCTTTGGTTCAAGTCCGAGTCACGAACAAACGCAAAATAGACTTGACAGTGCGTTACTAACCTTACAAGTCTTATGTCCACGAGATTACCGCAAATGGATTCTGAAAATTCGTTTGCTGTAAAGCCCCTTTTAACTGTTGATTATTAACTCTCCATTTTACTACGAATATCAGGCTCTAGATTTAGTGCTAGGCGTGTTTCCAATATTTACTTGGATGAAATGTAGGGTAGTGAAAAGCCAAAATGTGGCAAAAAGAAAAAGTTGTATGTAGCAAAGCCTTGTGTAAGAAATAATGCAGAAACGATTTGCTAAGGATAAGGTAAGACAAATCAAACTTTCAGTCTACTGACTCTCTTCAGAAAAAAATAAAATAAATGTAATAGGATAGAACATTAAACAAGTAAAAAAAATTTAAGAAAAATCGTGGAATGTTTAATAAAGTTAATGCAGGTACTTAATGTCTAATCCAAGTCTGGGACTTGCAAATTGGTTTTGTAGAAAAAATATAGATAAAACCAAACTTTTAAACCAATGACAGTAATTGAAAAGGGTATGTGCCCTCATCAGAACCTCCAGGCTTTTCAATGGGGCACACGTTGGTCTAAGGGCAAGGTGCTCGCCTCTCATGCCGAAAGTACCGGGTTCGATTCCCGGTCGGTGAAGGCATGTTGGAATTCTTTTGGGGAAACATTCCTGTCCCTGATCCTGTGGTAGGTAGGACGAGCACCTAGTCTTCTCGGACAAGGGCGAACAAATTCGGAGGGCCAGTGTGCACGTTGCGCACGTTAAAGATACCTTGGTAGTTGAAAGTCGAGAAGAGCAGGCCGAACAAGGCCAATGCCTGTCCAAAATTCTAAATAAAACTTATCCTTACCACAAAAACACACAGAAACAAGAATAGGAAAAATAATGATAAGAAAAGTGAAGTGTAAAATACCAAGAGCCGCGAACCTTCTAAAATGAAACACCTGAAACACCTGAAACACCTGAAACACCTGAAACACGTGTGCGCTTTTCATACGAGGGGAGAGCACCCACCCCCTCCTCCTCAAATCCGCACTTTCGTCCACCATAGATCTAACACCGACCTTAAGATATACTCACCTTCTAAAATCTGTACATTCTAAATCAAATCAGGTGAGATTCTAGGCGTGTCATGGAACATCATTTTGAAATTCTTAAAGCACGTTGGAAAAGATCGATTCTCTTCTTTTTTCTCTCCCCTCCTACATATTGATGATCTGCCACAACAGGGTTATTCAGATACATTTAATTGCCCGGTCTTTTCATCTTGAGAAATTAGTGGCAATTTTTATTCTAAACCGAGAATTCTCACAGTCCCAGACTACATACTCCTTCTCTTGTGATCTCAGGTTTCCCCAATTCTTCCTCCATTCTGAGTTGTCATCTAATAATTTTTCACCATTAACCTGGGTTTTCATGCGTACAGAAGCAGAAATAATAATAATAATAATAATAAATTACATTTATATAGCGCATTTCCAATAAATGCTCAATGCGCTTTACAAGTAATAAAAACTCATTCCTCTCTCTCCCACACTCCCTCTCCCCACCCCCCCTCTCTCTCTCTTCCCATCACATTCTCACTCCTTCTATCACATGCTCTTTCCCCTCAGGTAAGTCAAGAAAAATAAGCCTGCTGGAACAAAAAATGCTTTAGCTGCCTTTTGAAACTTACTAATGATTTTGTTTGTCTCAGTTCCATAGGTAACTTGTTCCACATTAAGGGGCCAATATATGTGAATGATCGTTCACCATAACATCTGTATGATTTCACAGGTGTCACTAGCATGGTGGAATCAGTGGAGGATCTTAAACTTCTCCCTGGTGTATACAGTTTTATCAAATCTTGTAAATAAGAAGGAGCCGAGTCATTCAGACATTTGAAACACAGGATGCAGATTTTAAAAATTATCCTTTGCTTCACGGGGAGCCAATGCAATTCTTTCAGGAGTGGTGTGATATGATCTCGTTTTTTGGATTTGGTTATCACCCTGGCAGCATTATTTTGGATTACCTGTAGACGATTCAAAAATTTTGTATGAATACCCGCTAAAAGTGAATTGCAGTAGTCCAGTCTAGACAAGATAAGGTGGCGGAGACGTAAAAAATCCATCAGGTAGTAAGAAGAAAGAATGTTCCAGTGTGTACTGAAACGGCGTTCTCGTACTTCACTACTTGCAGGGTTTTTGACGTTTCGTTTACCATTTCCGTTTCCGTGCATAAGAAAACCCACCTTTAAGCCGGGTTCTCATTTTACACGGAAACGGAAATGGCAAGGGAAACGTCAAAAACCTTCAAGTAAGTGAAATAGAGAGAATGTTTCCGCACATCGTTTCCGTACACATGGAAACATTCTTTCTATTTACCACATGGTGGATTTTTTGCCGTTTCCGTTGCTGTACACATGAGAACCCAGCTTCATGCTTTGACAGTGGTAATTATAGAAAAAAATTATCAAACCAAACGTCTTTATTATGTGACCGTGTCACGACTACTCAGGTGGTCCGAAAGCATGCCCGATAGTGTCGTTGTCCGAAGGCGTGCCCTGGGATGTCGGATGCTTGGATTCTATGATCTCGAATACCTGCACTGACCGAGTCGACTCGGCCGTATCAGGATGTTTTATGGGCGTGAGTGGCCCAGAGGTGGTGGAATTCCCGAACTCAATTACAATTAGCTTGGGGCAGGTTTTGGCGCTGCATGAAATGCATAGTATTATTTTCGTTTAGTCAATCTATCGCAGCGTCATTCCCAAGCTAGGCACTCGAACCAAGAGGACGGTCTTTGTTTCTTCGTACATGTTTTGCAGTTCTGACTTTTGAGAACTGGTTGTGTTCGTTTCTGGGTGAAGACAGCCGATACTGTGGGGCGGTGAGACGCCATACAGTGGCACTGGGCCAGGCCAGCCCATCCACGTAAGGATGAGGCAGTGAGCCAGGGATGCCGATAGGCGTGGCTGCACTGGGTTTTAATTCATGGGTTTTTAGTTTATGGTTTTTGGTACTTTTAACTTATGATTTTAGTTCTTTTTACTTTTAGCCATTTTCAATCACGTTCAGTACTCTTTAGTCGTTTATAGTTTTAGTTTATAGTATTAGTCTTTACAGTTGATAGTTAATATAGCTTTTCCTCTTTGTTACTTTTTGTTTATAACCTCAATCATTGCTGGGCTACATAACCAGTTTTTATTTTTCTTTGTAGTAAATGTGGTCCCTGTCATCAAAAAGATCCTGGTGTGGTGTTGCTGTATTGTAACGATTGTACGATTGTGAGCAAGCACCACGGTGTTGGGCGTTGGGTGGTTGATTGACTATAAAGTTCCATTAGAATTGTCACCACAGTTCAGATTCACTTACCATCTCATCACACCATCACAATTAATTGCAACCAAATTCAAAAGTTCTTGTTTTAATGGATCATAAAACTTCTATTTAATTGCCCAGGGTACATTGTTTCTCAGTTCCCAGTTCCACCTGTGACTGAAATCCCCCCCCCCCCCCCCAATTTCTCCCCAGGCTAAAATTCCTCCTCTCAAATTTGAAATCTCACCCCTGGGAGCTAAGTGCATCCCACTTGATAACCTACACAATTCCTCAACCTTTCTGTACTTTCTATACATAATGTATTCTCGTGGTCTATGAGTGATTTGAAATCACTCGCTATAGAAACTTCAATCTCAACGACATCATTTCCATTTTTCGCAGTTCAGTTTATAATTGGAATAAATAAGTGCAAGTACCGGCGTTGGATGCTCGCATGGCTGGTGCTATTGATTTAGCAATGTTCTGAATGCGTTGATAAATAACAACAAAAGAATTGAAAGCCCTGAAGCCCTTCAACTGATGGTGACCTGACCTTGACCCTGTCAGACTTGTTTTGGAGGAAGCAAAAAAATGTAATTGGCTTTAAAAATATGTAAAAAAGAAACCCATTTTGACATCGAATAATAATTATTAATCCTTTAGTGCCAAAACACAAACTGCCTTATCCGCTACACCTGAAATAAACACACAAAACGGATTTGAATTGTCAAAAAAAAACAACAAAAAAACAAGCGAAACAAACCATGTCGGCCAAGAAAAATTATTTCTTGATAGCTAAAGTGTTAATACAAAAAAAAATAAAAATTGACCAATTTGGTAACGAGGGTTAAAAGTTTAACTCTGCAGACAAGGCGTGAACGTGATTGGTAGGAATACCGAAGAGATATCGGACATCGGATGAAGAACAAATGCAAACAAACAAAACGAAACAAACAAATATTGACCCCCCCCCCCCCCCATGGACATAGGCATAGTGAATTATTCCAAATTTATAAAAAATGCAAAAATGCTTTAAAATAACAAGCAAAATACCCATTCTATATCTTCCCCCCTCCCTCTCTCTCTCTCTTTCTCCAAGCCCTCCACTTGAACGGGAAAACGACTGGTGAATACTCAGCAAACAAAAGTCCAGGCACTAAAGTACACCTACCGGTATGTGGAATTCTTTAATGTCCAATTCTTCCTTTAAAATGGCGGATTGTGGTAACGATGTTTTCACGATTTAAATTGGCGAATTTGTCAAAGTATCAAAATATAACGGCTCTCTGTCGTCTCATATAATTTAAATTGCGCAAGTAAACTGTCAAACTTACTTATTTCTATCTAGTAATTTTCATATTTTTTGGATGAGTTGTTTCTGGGCCCTTTTCGCTAAGTACATTTGTGGTCTTGGATCCAGTATAGTATTAGTAAAAATATTAAACATGTGCATGGGTATAAATATCATAACAAAAAAGTCATATGTTTGCCCCATTACCCAAAAAGTACATAATGTCATCCTAAAGCAAACGAAGACAGCAGTTTTCATGTCAGTCATGGACGTACTTTTAGCCACCCAGAAACCTCTGTTTACTTAAAAAATAATAGATGTTATGTACATGACATGAGCCGATAGCTAATACAGAAATAACACTTCCTAAATTAAAATCCTAGAAATAAACATAGATCTATATTATGGTTTTTCTGACTTGAGCTATTGTTCACATGAAATGTCAAACCCGAGTGAGGAATGTAGGGAAGAGATAGGAGGGGGAATTAGGGGCAGCACGCGTCAAACCTGAAAAACTATAAAAACGAAACAAAAACGTCTTAAATGACCGGCGGTGAGGGTGGGTGGGAAATGGAGGAGATCGCCCACGTAGTGACATCAAACATTTTGTAGACTTAGTGATGAACGTGCGCCATCATTATTGACCCTCGCCATCCACTCGTCCGTTTGGTTTATTAGAGCATGTCAAGGCAAACAGTGCCCTGAGAGGGTTAAAAATGTATTTTACAGTACACACATGATCACCAGTGCTAGAGAGTCATGCTCGTGAGTGGGGAATGTACCATAGCAACATGCCTTGTTTAACAGAACATGGAATTGTTTTTAAAGGTTTCTGTGAAAGAGGGTGATCCGTGAATAACGTAGGCTCAGAGAGGGAAGGGGGTCTGACCCTAATGTATGAAAAGCGGCGCACGCTGATTTTCAATTATGGTAATAAATTAAACAGTTTGGTCTATTATATTTTATTTTCAGCAAAATGGGTTGTATGATTAGCCTAGATGATAATCGAATAGAGGCGCGGCCAACTGTCTAGTGAAATAATCAAATGGTCTAGGCAAAATATCAGTTAAAGTTAAAACATCAAGGTCTTGCCATGAATGTTCACCATTCTAATGGCCATACGTTTGTATAACGAGGGAGGGATTGAAGCCAAGCGTATGAAAGTGTACATATGTTTAGGGGAGAAGAGTGTCTGTTACGAGGCTCCTATCCTAAATGTTACGGATTTGGGGGGAATCCGTCTACTTAAGGTTTCGACTGCATTTAAAACGAGAGGTACTTAATATCTAATCTTTCATACCATGCCACACACTAAAACAATCTGAATAAGGTTCATAAACAGACCTGCAGGGCCACAAATTTATTTACATTAATTACCCTAACACTTTTGTCTAGATCTATTATATAGTAAGGACAACATCAGCAGCATCAAATCCAAATTCAATAATACTTCACTAGAATTCTACTCTAGATTCCTATAATATTATTATACTTCTGACTCACTAGAATTCTACTCTAGATTCCTATAATATTATTATACTTCTGACTCACTAACAATCTAATTACTAATTATATATATCTCAGATCTGGTCTGCCTACTATATGTCAATCAATACACTAATATGGTCTCTGGCGACAATGTCATCTCAGCTATTCGTGCCTAACGCTTATAATAATCGAGCCCGTCAATACAAACTGACGTAGTTAAGTCTAGAGATCTACTCTAGGATGGGCTGTCAATTCCCAGCCTCCTCCAGACAAATCAATCACAATTCACAGATGTGTATGCCATACATTCATACTAGTTGCAAGTCTATATATATCTTTATCTTGCATTCTTGGGTAGCACTCCTAGTATATGCGGCAATCCTGTCCTACTGGATAACTTATGTTCAGCTCCTCGTTCATGGTTGAGTCATCAATAGACAAACACTTACGATTATTCCCTGGTGGACACCAGGGAACGATGGACAATAGCGGTGGGCATATCTCATTCAGGCATATGGATTCATCTCAAATGTCTATAGTGGACTAGACATGAGTCGTACAAAACTTTATGATTCTTCAGGCAGAATCGTGCCGAAGCCTGCACAGATTGGAGTTTTCTGTATGGAGTCCAGGATATATGTCTGGGCTGACTTTTATACTGTCTAGCCACCTGCAACTACCGTCCAAATCCCTAGATTTCATTGGTGCGGTCAGCTCCGAGCTGAGCTCGCAGTATAATCTATTCTATTGTATAAGTCGGTTACGGCCTTGCACTAAGACAGACAAGGTCGTCTTCTAAATAGGTTAATAACAATTAAATCCAAAAATCTTACTAACTTGACTCAGCACAATTCGTGCTTTCACGAACTACTGAATGTCAAAATCAATTACAACCACCTCACACCCTCTAACAATGCTATTACTCCCGAACTGGAGATATTCTGCCATCCCTAGTTTACCTACACATAAATTATTCCTTAACCATTTGCAAGGAAAAAAGATATTTCAAAACAAACTGTTCACGAGAACAGCTCAAGGACAAATTACGCTGGATCTAATCAACAACATCGTAAAAAATTAAACTCATGCACTCGTGACCTAGCACGGCATTTTTGAACTTAATCTGTTCTTGACAGTGTCGACAAATACCAAAATAGAGCGGGCGTACTTTATGGAGGGCCAGGCCCCACCCTCAGGAGATACATCCCCACCCACACTAACTGTTGTTAACTGTATTGGTGCCATGTCAGCCACGCCCACTGCTTTTAAGTTTTATCATAGAAAGTCACGCACAATTAAACAAGCCAAATAGATGAAGCAGAACCGACAAAGTCATGTGAGAATGCCCATTTTATGAGAGGGTCAAATAAGAATTGTAATAGAATTACCCCATTTCTGGTGGTTGACTCCGAAGTTTGGCTTTTTGCGTTTAGGTATTGTATATCTGCGAAGTGGGAGAAGGAGTATTTACAGAGTCAGAAGATTTTTGCCGCAAAAGCTAACTTACGACTTTGCTGACGGCTGAAGTCTGACGAGAGATCAATAAATAAAACGATGTAACGACCATCTTTGTCCTGAGTCATGGGGGATTTTTGTGAATGTTACTATGGACAGGGCGTGCAATGTGCACGATATTTTTATCAGAGGTATAAAGATGGAGGTGCTTTAATGTTTAGTGTCTCAAGAAACTGTGTACACACTTTGAATATTTTATTGAAAGAATGTCAGTGAAGATATCCATATGCTCTCGCTCCAGCTTTTGAAAAACTGGAGATCTATTGTCATGTAGAAGAGGTATAACCAAGGAGCTTGGGTATGACAAATGCGCACTTTGGCACTCGTTTAAAATGCAATGTGGCACTTACAAAGCTGTTCCACAATTCCGATTTATTTTTACTCCTTATCGTAATACTAAAGCCGCAAACATTTAAGGTCGAATTTCTCAGTTGTGCAAATAGAGGAGTAGGAACAAACAAGAACTAACGTCGCGATATACTCAAGATTTAATTCGAATTAAAGAGGACAGATGTGTAATTACATGTACTAGTAACTGCCCCATTCTTCGAATGGTAAAAAAACAAAGCTCCCCACTCCAGACCGAAAGGAATCAGCACAAAGACATTGATGTCGAGACACTTTGGGTCATCCATATAAAATCGGCGATCAGTTGATAAATGGGATAGTATTACAGTAGTACACAGTGCACAGTAGTGCGCACCGAGCATTTTTCATGGGCTCATGTGTTCGTAAAAAATGATCTAAATATTTACGCACAGTTTTCTTGGTATGAATGAATGGCACTCACCTCATCTGTATAACACTATACTCGGTATCACTATCAAAGCTTTCTTGGCGTGGCTGGATCGTGACCTCTAGTTTACATTTCCGGTAAGAGGCGGAAATGACGGAATTGGCGGAAGTACATTATCACGCCGTATTCGTAATCATGAATTGATAACTGATAATTATAACTGAATTTCTGGGAAAAGTAAAGAGTTTTTGGGAAAAAATGAGCTCGACACGTACAGGCTTAATAAATTTTACATGCATGTGCCAAGTTTCATTTCCCTACGTTGCGTAGTAAAAAAGCCTTTGCGGGAACAAAGGTGGGCCCAAGCTCCATTATTATATGATTTGAGTTATCGCGTGTGTTCAGACTGAGAGCTGCACCGGGTCACACACTGATGACAAACACCTCAAAATGGTGCAGAAATAATGCTGAGGTTAATGATCCTCATAAAACTTTAAACCTCAAATCTGTATACACAAATGAACACTTAATGCTGTTTGCAATTCTGCTGAGATGCGTTATCATCAGTGTCTGGCCCAGAAAGGCCATTGATTTGAACTCACGCGATAACTCAAATAGGTAAGCATCTGTATTCTGTAATTCGAATTATAAATCTTGGATGCATCTTTATTGACATTGTAGTGACAAATATTCAAAGTGTGTATACATGTTGTTTCTGTTTGAGATATCCTGTGCATTTCAGTTTTAGTCTATGCACTCTTCAGAAAACAACACAAAAGATATTACGTTTGAAATAGCGAGTATTTCTCTCAGCTTGTCCGTGTATCAAATGTCAGCCTACGCAACCGAACCAGACACCATTGTCCCTACTCATTCATGCGTAATGTCAAACACTTTTGGTTACAAATAGAAACGGCTTTACTTTCTCCCCACGACAACGCCCTCAACAACATATAAATCTTCCAATTCCAAACCTTCATTTCAGATGTTAAAACACACGAAAGGCACATCAAGACTTTTATCCGAGAATGCTAGACGCAATTTTTGAGGGCAACGAACCTTGCGCTCCGTCAGAGAATCTCCCATTGAAAGCAAATGGGCGACCTTTGATAACAAGCGATTTGTAATCTTGGTTTCTCTGAGCTTAAACTTTCAATGACACGAACAAACACTCACGCGAATGCGTTAGGCCGGAGAGTATTCACTCACGTCCAACACAAAATGTGTTTGATCTCGCTTTTCCCCCCGAGCACTCCCACAAAAACGACCGTAGCATTAGGTTTATTTTAAGTCTCTGCGTTCTCATCGTGGAACTGAAATTACAGGGTTGAAAGAGGATGTATTGGCTTCTGGAATCTGACTGAGGACGAACTGAGCTATACATAGCGCAGGTCGCATTTGGGTTTAGACTATCTTTCTGAAGGTCAGAGCGAGTACACAAAGCTCCTGCTGAGCTTGTCTTGTGACCATCTGTAAGGTCCTTGGCGCACGGAGTCATTTCTGACTAACGACTGTTTTGACTCAGTGTACAAGGTCTGTCTTTCCGCCAAGCTCATTCAAGACAATTTTACCAGGCCTGAGGTTTTGAGACAGAATTGTTTTAGTTTAGCCAGTGGGCGAGGTCATGTATAACTCCATCGTCCACATTTCACACTGGATCCGAAGCAAAACAGACGTAACTCAGTATGCATGTCTCTGCCAATTTTAAAGCAAGCTATAAAAAGTACACCCATTAATAGCAACGCTTTACAGTGAAGAAGTATTTCTAGCTTAACCCAAAGATCGAAGGGAAGAATTAAAGACCATAAAGAAAAAATAATCATACACATTAACTGTGTGAAACTGAGAAAATGGAATTTTACGTAGTTTAAAAGTTCACAAGTTCCCATTTACAGCTGAAAGGGTGATTTCTAATATTATATGACTACAGTTCTTTTTTTTCATAGTCATGCTCCGTTGGTCAGAGTCAAGGCCGATGAACGAAATTCGAACAAAGCGGAATAAAGGCAAAAATCACACCCTGTGGCTACGATTCTCTCTCCCCCCACCCCCCCTCCCAAACGAGGTCTTCAATTATTGACATTATAATCTATATTAATAAAAGTGAAACCTTACAACAATTGCAGCGCGCCTTTCGCTGCTCCTCTATTAATGCTGATTCGGTGGCCCTCAGATTTTATACAACGCTTAGTATAGACCGTGGTCGTGTCCCCGGCACAGAAAATAAAAAAATAATTAATAACTCGCAGAACATTTGTATTAGTTGCTAGGTTGCGACACATTGGCGTTCGATCTATTGTTTCGGCAAATTAATGTAATTGAGATTGGTTCCGGTGTCTGTATCACACTCACAAAACAACTTCCGGTTAGGACTGGTTTGAATGATGAGATTGAGTTCTAAGACTATCAAGTATGAAACTTTGTGTGTTCTCAATGTGCCTCGACTAGGAAAAAGAATGGGTCTGGAATTGGGAGATTGATGCTGCAGGGCCAAAAGTACAGGTTTGTGTTTTCAATATGCCTAGGAAAATATCATAATATTTCTTTTCCATTAACACATGACGTTATCACTTCCTGCGATGTGCAAACAAACTAACCCGTGCGCAAATCATAGCCATAATTTGACGGGTGCTGGCGGGACGCGCAGGATGTCAACGCGCAAAGGGAGAGCAGTAAAACGTATCTAAAAACAAACAAAAATAAAATAAAGCTAAATGAACAGGCAAAATGAAGCAGGTCCATAATAATCACCCAGAACTGAAGCTAATAAATCGATTTATCCCGGGCAAGGGCCGGGAACTCAGCTAGTATCTAATAAGAAAGAATGCTTTCGATAAGATTGCCGATGAATTCCCAAACAGAAAGCATCTAGAAAATGGGCGTAATTAACAATTCTGCCTACTTTATTGTACTGTGAACCACGACTACATAACTCTCATCTGAATCATTGTCATCACCACCACTACGACCATCATCCGCACCGCCGTGGTCAATACCACCATCATCATTACCGGTACCACTATTATTTTTGTTTCATCATCCGCTCTACCATAGGAACCAGATTGATCATCTTCATCATCATCACCGTGGCCACTAGCACCGTCAGAACTGCCACCACTGGTACCAGGATAACCATCATCACTGTCATCATCATCACCATTATGTACATCATCAGAACCATCATCCCTATCACGGCACTTTCATCATCACTATCACGGCACTTTCATCATCACTACCACAGCACTTTCATCATCACTACCACCACAATCACCATCATCATCACCTTCACCAACACCAACACTATACCGCAGCACCATTTCGCCAAACACCCCTGCCACTACCACAACCTCCACCACCACCATTGTCAAAATCACCACATCGCCATCATCACAACCAACACCACCAAGACCGCCACCACCACCACCACCATCACTATCAACAACAACTGACATTACCATTAATCAATTTTTTATTCCTCTGAAAAACATCAAAACGAACGTTACAACTATTCTCCCACACATAACTGAGCTAATTCTACCTATCTCTACAGTTCAAAAACACCGCGTTTAATGGCTTATGCCTATCTTGCCCGGGGTCTGGAACTGTCTATCTCTGCTTTCATATCAATACAAAACATAAAAATAAACGCCAGGCAACATTTTGTCCCGGACTGCTGAAAAATTCATGACACCTGAAACATTTTCAAATCACTCGGCAAAAATTAGTGTTTGAAAAACATCGAATATAATCACATAATAAAAGAAGGAAGAGGAGAAAAACGAGCAGTATAATTTCCAGAATCCAGTATTGATGTCGTGTAAATGTGTTTGTGTGTGTGTTTTGGTGTGAGTGAGAGTGTGCGCGTGTCTTTGAAATAGCGGGGTCAGTGACCTCAGGCAGGGCAATAACTGATCTGTCCTTGGAGTTCTGCATCCAAAACCTTTGGGTAAACAATAACAAGAAGAACACACACACACTCGACAACACTCACACAGGCACACACACACATACACGCACATACACGCACATACACATATACACACAACCACACCGACAGAAACACTTTCACTCATACACAAACATGTGCCCCCTATGCCAATGTTGAGTGAGCTACATAATCAATGAAAACACTAAACGTCCAGGTATGCCTCCTTGTCATAGATATACAACTCAGAAGATCTTCCCGTATTTCATGTGGTGTCACGGTTAACAACGACAGCAACCAAGACATTTATAAAGTCTCTGTAGTCACAACAGCAATAGCAACAAAATTTTATCTAAGTAGTATTTAAAAAAATAAATAAATCAATAAATAAGAATTGTTTTCACGTTTAAGGGTCGCCACATAAAGGCCACCGAATTCGGTCACCGAGCCACTAGGCGCTTTAGGTGAGAAGAATTGCACTATATAATTTTAGCAACTTCACATAGAGCCCACCTAGATTCGGTCCGTTTATATAGTGCAATTCTTTTCACCTAAAGCGCCTAGTGGCTCGGTGACCGAATTCGGTGGCCTTTGTGTGGCTACCCTTATTGCACTACATAAACGGACCGAATCTAGGTGGGCTCTGTGTGCAGTTGTTGAAATTATATAGTGCAATTCTTCTCACCTAAAGCGCCTAGTGGCTCGGTGACCGAATTCGGTGGCCTTTGTGTGGCTACCCTTACACTGTAATTCGGCAGATCTCGCTCGGCTATCAAGAAAAACAAGACAGAAAATCATAACAGTTAAAATAATAGTAGCAATGAAAATAACAATAGCAGCAGCAACAACAAAGACAACAACAAAAAAACAACAACAACAGTACACAACAAAAAACGAGAACAACAACAACGATGACAACGACAGCAACAACCAAAACAACAACAGCAACACTAACAACAAACACCACAACAACTATTACAACAACGTCAACGACAACAACAGAAACAACGAGTAGGTACAAATTCTCATCGGTGGCCACCCACAAAGGTAAGATAGATGAGATAAGATAAAACAAGATAAGATGAGATAAGATAAGATAAAATGAGTTAAGATAAGATAAGATAAGAAACTCTTTATTATCCCATTAGGGAAATTCACTTCCACAAAGAGTTTAAAAGTACATATGTGGTACACACATCTAACACATCGTTACATAAACATGTCAAAACTCAATAACAGGCTTAATACCAGAAGTAACACGCCTCAAAGAAGGTGAGGGGGGGGGGCCTTGATCTCAGCGTATGAAAAGCATAGTTACGTGTGTGTTTGCGTGTGTATGTGTGTGTTTGTGTTTGTGTGAGAGTGTGTGTGTATGTGTTGGGGAGACAGGGAGTAGAAAATCTCCAAAAACGAGCTACGTGCTTCACCGATGGCCCTTTTTCAGTAAAAGCCACAGAAGACCCAAATATTGTACATCAACATACAGAGAAATCAGAGATCTTTTAAAGTCAAGAGAAAAATTAAACCTCACACGAATTGAATTCAAGGTAAGGATTCCCAGCTCTTTAAGCTACGTTTACTCCTGGCAACTTTTCGAAAGTAAATTCACCCCCATCCTGTTTTGTTCAGTCATTTGATTTCACACTTCTACCATCTTAGGGTACGCAACCGACAAAGGAGACATTTTTAAATACTATTTTTCACATTATCATTTTAACATCAAATAACAATAACAACACATAACGACATTCTATAAAACAAAATAGGCCTTTTTCAAAATTTTATCTTAATTTCAGATATTTAAAAAAAATTTTAATTCTTAAAAAAATATGTACAAATCCAGCATCATCAAATTCACTATCTCCTGGGTAGATGAAATCCCTCTGAACATTTACTTCGGGCTAGGAACCCCTTTCGTACAGCATTCTTGTCGGCACGCCTTCGTCAATCCTGGGCAGATTTATACATGATTTCTGTAGGGGTGGTAGAATTACCGTAGGGGCACTTCCCTACTCCATACCGAGGTCGGCGCAATGTTGTAATGGGCAGATCTATGTAGGAACGATGTCCTTCCTATGTGCAACCTTAACCTAGGTCGCCGCAATGTTGTAATGGGCAGATCTATGTAGGAACGATGTCCTTCCTATGTGCAACCTTAACCTAGGTCGCCGCAATGTTGTAATGGGCAGATCTATGTTAGGAACGATGTCCTTCCTATGTGCAACCTTAACCTAGGTCGCCGCAATGTTGTAATGGGCAGATCTATGTAGGAACGATGTCCTTCCTATGTGCAACCTTAACCTAGGTCGCCGCAATGTTGTAATGGGCAGATCTATGTAGGAACGATGTCCTTCCTATGTGCAACCTTAACCTAGGTCGCCGCAATGTTGTAATGGGCAGATCTATGTAGGAACGATGTCCTTCCTATGTGCAACCTTAACCTAGGTCGCCGCAATGTTGTAATGGGCAGATCTATGTTTGGAACGATGTCCTTCCTATGTGCAACCTTAACCTAGGTCGCCGCAATGTTGTAATGGGCAGATCTATGTAGGAACGGTGTCCTTCCTATGTGCAACCTTAACCTAGGTCGCCGCAATGTTGTAATGGGCAGATCTATGTAGGAACGATGTCCTTCCTATGTGCAACCTTAACCGAGGTCGCCGCAATGTTGTAATGGGCAGATCTATGTAGGAACGATGTCCTTCCTATGTGCAACCTTAACCTAGGTCGCCGCAATGTTGTAATGGGCAGATCTATGTAGGAACGATGTCCTCAGGGCCGTAACTAGCCAAGCGGGGCCCCCCCCCCAGCAAACTTTCTTATCGGGGCCCCCCTTCCGCAGACTAAGCATAGGCCTATCCACCCAACACATGTACATGTACTCGCTTATACTGTAGCACCGGAGCTGAGGACGTGTGGCCCAAACAGCCAAATATAGTGGCGTATGGTACGCAGGGAACGTGGGGCGCGTCACGTGGATTTTTTATTCGGAATAATCTAGTGGATAAAACAATATTTACCACCACCATACCATCACCACGACCACTACCACTACCACCACCACCACCACCGCCGCCACTAACAACAACAACAACAACAACAACAACAACAACAACAACAACAACTATCCTCAAACAAAAAACAAGAAAATAAAAATAAATTAAAATGAACACAACTGCAACTACATAACAAAAGAATCCAAGCATCAATAACCATGCAAGCAACTGAAACTAAAAATAAAAACCAGTAAAATGAACAGAAGCAAAATAAAAAAAAAAAAAATGCTTAACTTAAACCATCGGTGCTTTCCTTGCTTTCATGGCCGCGAAATCGTTGATTACTTGCTCGTAGTCTAGTTTTCTTGCTCTCTCTGCTTCAATGCTGAGCAGTGCCAAACCTTGCAAGCGTTCCTGGCTCATGGATGTTCTCATATAGTTTTTTATAATCTTCAGCTTACTGAATGACCTCTCCGCGGATGCAGCAGTCACAGGGATTGTCATGAAGATGCGCAGGAGAACGCAGATGTTGGGAAAGCTAGGAGCAACCTCTTTATAATCTACTAGCAGGCAGATTGCGAGCTGTCGCACAGAAGACAATCCTGTTAGTTTATCACCCATAGAGGTCTTCATCATAACCAGCTCTGTAGCTAGTGCCTTAGACAGGTCTTCAGGGTACGCTTCAACAAGCCTGTCAACTTCAGTATTGATATCAACTTCTTGTAAAGTGAGAAGCGATGGTGGGTTCACGACTTTGAATAGCGAGGTGATTTTCTTTGTTCCTGTGAAGCGAGACTCCAACTGCAGGATCATAGTATCCAAAATGCCATAGAACACTTTTACTTTGAAGATTCTCTCCGGGTCGATATCATCATCAAACTTTACTGCTGCCTTTCTCTTCTGTTTGAATGTTGTGGGTATGGACCATCGTCGAGCAGTGTCTTCACTCCTCGCCAGAAATGAACTGAAATCCTGTCGATGTTGCTTCAGTTTGGACAACACAGCATCCAGCTCACACACAGCTTTTGATAAGTCAAGATCTTTGGCTTGAAGCAGCTTTGATGCTACATTGATGTCGGACAAAACGTCACTGAGCACTGTGAGAATCACAATGAAGTCAAAATTTTCCATCTTGTTCCTCAGTGTTATAGCTTCATGAATCGTGTCCTTGTTTGTATTCTGGAGAGCAATCTTGCTGAGAGCTTTTAAAACATCTGGAAATCTTAGTCTCACAGCAGTTAAAGAGGTGACTCTTCCAGACCAGCGTGTAGGGTTTAACGTTTTCAGTGTACTTTCCGACTCAGAAGTGATTTCAGCGAGAATGTCCCACCTGTTGATGCTGTGGCCGAAGAATACGTACAGCTGCTGAATGATATCGAAAAAAATCCTGACTTCTACAATTCCTTTCACTGCGTCGTTGACAACTAAATTCAGGTTATGCGCTGCACAATGCACGTAAAATGCGTTTGCTTGAGAGTCAATAATCCTCTTTTGAAGACCTTGGCATGACCCGGACATGTTCGCAGCACCGTCATAGCCCTGTCCTCTGCAGTGTTTTAAATCAATTGAATGCTCCTTTAGGAACGACAGTAGTGCTTGTTTGTAGGCCCTCCGATGTCTGGTCGTGGATATGATAGAAATTGATAAAAGCTTCATGAACTTTGACACTGTCCTCCACTAATACATATCGAAAAATTAAGCTCAATTGGTCTTTTTTCGAACTGTCCTGGGTGGTGTCCACGATGATGGAATAAAATCTGGCACTTTTCAATTCATTTAAAATGTCTAATCTCACTCTTGATGCTAAAATACCAATAAGTTCATTCTGAATAAGTGGACTTAAATAGTTAGTAGACCCTTTCTTTTTGCCCACTAGGGTATTCATAGAAACATCAAAATTCGCCAACAGTTCCACCTGTGAAAGAAAGTTCCCATTTGAAATAGCACCAAGTTGATCAGTCGTTCCTCTCAGGGCGATGTTATTTCTAGCTATTGTCAAAATAATTTCAACAAGTCTTCTCAAAATCTCTCTCCAGAGTCTAGATCTAGTCACATCAGATAAACTTGCATCGATCTTGTGATCGACTGTTTTGTGTTGTTTCCAATGGTTTCCAACTATGCAGGCTTGCATGTGGGCTCCTGATAGTGCATGCTCTTTGACTTTTTTAGACAAACTTTGCCAATCCCGAATGTCGAACTTTCGGTGGTCGGGGGAAAAAAGCCAACAGAAATGGCAGTAAGCTACATCTTGTATTTGTGAATCGCAAAGCCATGTATTAGAAGAATGTGAGAACTGTGTAGAAACTTCACCATAGAAATAAGAAGAAAAGCTTCTATTTTGTGTATTCCTTGGAAATGGCCCTTTCGGGCGACAAAGTCCATGTTGAACGATGAAATGTTTCATATCATCGGTTAGATCATCGGCAAAATGACCCTTGTCAGTTGGGTAGTCCAATGTTAATAGATCTATTTCTGGTACATGTAGTTCTACACTACCTTCTTTCGTGTGACCTGAAAAAAAGGTGAGATAAAGAAAGAAATAGTGACTTATATCACTAGATATAGATATAGATAGATCTAGTTTTCTAATTCATACTTTGTTGTGATATACGTTACATTTACGTTACGATTGGAAAGACAATAACTTTAAAAAATGAAAACACAACAAAACAACAACAATAACAACAACAGCAGCAATAGCAACAACACCGGCACTACTAGATCTCGTGCTCGTAATTTGCTGGGCTGGAAGATCACAGTGTTTTCAGAGAATTCTAAATATAGATCTAGATCTATACCAAAATTTTTGCCGTCTCTTTGCTGGCAACTCAATAATTACATGCACTAGAATTTAAGACAAGAGAAAGCTAGATACATGTATAGATTTAGATCTAGACGTCTATATATCTAGATCTAATCTTGATCTAGATCGAGATCTTGGCTACTTACCAGTGGATTTTGATTCCTCTTGTTGCATGCTTGGTCCAGGTTCTAAAGTTGGACTTTGATCTGACACTGGCCTGGGGTTGACACAATCACTGGCATTACCAAGCTCATCCATTTTTGGGGGTTGCTTAAAAAAGGCATCTGTTTTCGGATTTTTTTTCATTCCCTGTTCATTTTGTTTCGCTAATTTTCGCTTTTGAGCACCCGAGGGATATTCCCGTCTGTTCATCTTGATCGTCTTGACCAAAACAAAAAAAAACTTGGCCGATGCCAGGTTTTTTTGCACTCAAAGGCCGAGAGCCATTTACTACGAGTGCCTTAACCATAATTATAATTTGATCGGAAAACCAGGTTAAGGGGCCCCCGGCAACCATGAGTCAGTTAAGTAAGGGGCCTCCGACAACTACGATTTTGTTGAGGGGCCCCCAACCGCTAAGATTTTGTTGAGGAGGCCCCGACAGTTATTAACACTCTTGTCTCTAAATTGTCTTTTTCTGCTTTGCTGAAATTGCTGGGGCCCCCAGATAATTCCAGACTCTCTCTCTCTCTCTCTCTCTCTCTCTCTCTCTCTCTCTCTCTCTCTCTCTCTCTCTCTCTCTCTTCTCTTTTTCTTCTTTTTCCCTCTTTTTTTCTTTTTTCTTCTTCCTTTTTTCTCCCTCTTTTTTCTTCCGCCCGGGGGCCCCCTACCCTCGGGGCCCCCCCGCATTACGGGGGTTGCGGGGCCCTAGTTACGGCCCTGGATGTCCTTCCTATGTGCAACCTTAACCTAGGTCGCCGCAATGTTGTAATGGGCAGATCTATGTAGGAACGATGTCCTTCCTATGTGCAACCTTAAGCTAGGTCGCCGCAATGTTGTAATGGGCAGATCTATGTAGGAACGATGTCCTTCCTATGTGCAACCTTAACCTAGGTCGCCGCAATGTTGTAATGGGCAGATCTATGTAGGAACGATGTCCTTCCTATGTGCAACCTTAACCTAGGTCGCCGCAATGTTGTAATGGGCAGATCTATGTTAGGAACGATGTCCTTCCTATGTGCAACCTTAACCTAGGTCGCCGCAATGTTGTAATGGGCAGATCTATGTTAGGAACGATGTCCTTCCTATGTGCAACCTTAACCTAGGTCGCCGCAATGTTGTAATGGGCAGATCTATGTAGGAACGATGTCCTTCCTATGTGCAACCTCAACCCCAGCCCTACGTGTCGAAATTCCTTAAGGAGATACAATTGCTATTATCGTTGAAGAAACACATAATTATTTAGTCCAGACAGTTGGTTGTAAAGATGCACTGTCAAGACAGCAAGTTTTAATAAAAGATTGATGCACCGTCTAGACAGCCGCTTGTAAACATATGCTGTACTGTAGCATTCAGGCCTACGTTCTCTGTACAGACCCAGTGAGAACAGACGGTGAACTTTTCAAACTAACAAGGAGAACAAAATTCAAAATACTCCTGCAAACATTCCAGCCTCAATAAATGTTGAAAAGATTCTTGTCTGAGAAACAAAACCTATATATGGTGTTCGTCTTTTTTTTTTTTTTTAACCTCGAGCGGAAAAAACATCGATTTTCTCAGAAAAGTAAATTTGTTTCAAACTTAACCAACAGAGCACCAAACTGACCAGTTCATAAAAGAATGGGATGAATGGTGAACAAATCGATCGATCAATCAGTAAATCAACCAATCAATCAATCAACCAATCAATCTTTCTATCTATCTATCTATCTATCTATCTATCTATCTATCTATCTATCTATCTATCTATCTATCTATCTATCTATCTATCTATCTGTCTGTCTGTCTGTCTGTCTGTCTGTCTGTCTGTCTGTCTGTCTGTCTGTCTGTCTATCTATCTATCTATCTATCTACCTATCTATCTATCTATCTATCTACCTATCTATCTATCTACCCATCCATCCATCCATCCATCATCCATGACTGATTATGCTCAGAAGATTTAATATTTCCAATTATTCAAAAATACATAAATATTTGAGTACACGTAAAGTTTCTCATATTGGACATGGGAGTGCACAGATTCAGAGATTGAAATAAAAGAAGTTGGAGGGTCCTGAAAAAAAAAAATTAGGGGGCCAACAGCACTATGCTGAGGCCCCCGAGAAACAAAAGAACTCATCCGGCTCTGAAAAAAAAAATAATGAAAAAAAAAAAACAAGAGAAGAAAATACGGAGGCTCTTAGAGTGAGTGCATGCCTTGGGAGGAAAGAACTTGTGGATAAAACATCATGAGTATGAGAAGAGAATCAGCCTATTGCGATAAGATAGCCCCTGAAGAGGAGATTATAGAAGTGGAAATGTTGAAAAATGAGGAGATAAAAGATGGGGAATAGAGGGAATAAGATAGAAGGAGGCAGAAGGATGGTTAGAAAGAGACAAGCATTCTCAGCGCTGTGAGGCTATTCCCTGATACATCTTCAGATGTCTCTTTGAACTGATTGGGAGGGGAAAGCCTGGAGTATTGAGATGGAAAAGCATGGTCAAGGCCAGAACATGCTTGAAGGAGAGCGAGAAGGAGAGGGAGAGAGAAGGAGAGGGAAGGCGGCTCAGATAGCTGGAAGTAAGAGAGAGAGAGAGGAGAGAGAGAGAGAAAGAGAGGGAGAGAGAGGGAGAGAGAGAGAGAGATAGATAGAAAGCGAGAGAGAGAAAATAGGCAGGTCAGATGGCTGGAAGGGGCAAATGTAAGATAGCTGGAAGAAAGTAGAGAGAGAGAAGGAAGAAACAGGGAGAAAGGAAATAACAAAACAAATTGGGGAAATAGAATGATGAAAGAAAGAAAAAAAAAGGTACTGTTTAGAAGAGTGAAAGAACGAACAGAAAGAAACAAAAAACTGAGAGAGAAAAGGTAAAGAAAATCGAGAAGAATAAGGAGTGACGGCAAAATGGAAAGGGCTGCAGTGGCCATAAATGGCAGATGGTTTATCTCAAACAATAACGAATGGTATAAAACAAAGCGGACAGTTTAAGATTAATAAAGAGAGACGCAATGGCACAACTGGGAGAAGGCCCGTCTCTTAAACCAGCCATGCCCCTCGAGGAGAACAGGAGAAATGTCTCAGAGGACACACGTTTTCTAGAAGATCAGCGCAGATCACATTTCTCGGCTATTGATCCAGTTGTCAAAATGTATCCTTTGTTACTGTAACCAATACTTCCCCCAGGTTTTAACGTATTTATTCTGGATCTGTTTAAAATAAGATTAGATATCTTCTGATATTATCATTACCAACAGGTCATATCCAGCTCATATCTCACCCCATGCCACTTTATTACCCCATGAAGGAAATTCATTTTTGCATAGCGTTTTCCAGCATACACAGTACACAAATCTTACGCATAATTCCATGAACATGTCCTAACTCAGGAACAGATATAACATATGAAGTAACATTACTTGGAACCTTAATAGCACATGGCACAGCTCTGGCCAGGGTGCGTTGTTGAAGCTTTTCTGGCACCAAGTTTGTAGTTGCTTCATCAAACCTGGCGCTTCTGAGCGTGGCCTTCGTAATCAAATGGCATGACACAAGGGAACATAGCAAGGCTGTGACGTCACGATATGGGGCGGCCTACGGGAGGCTGGCGCGAGATTGAAATGTGCATAGTGCATTAGTCAGCAGACAGAATAGCTGCCGGCATGTAGTGTTGTCATGTGTTATAGAAAATTGTATTTGTTTATTACTGCTTTGCTTGTGGATAGAGTGCTTTTTTTGGATATCTGACCTTTATTCATATTCTCATTGTTGTTAAATGTAAACTATGCCACGAAAGTGCTGTGTGCCCAATTGCAGGGGCAACTACGATAAGACTGTGAAGACATCAGTGTTTACTTTTCCAAAAGACTCTGGGACACGTAGCCTGTGGATTAGCAAGATTCCGAGGGCCGATTTCCAGCCTACGGATGAATCTGTGGTTTGTGCAAACCATTTTCGTCCACAATTCATTCTCATGGAGGACTCAGTGACCAGGCCAGATGGCAGTATACTAACAGTTGCAAGACAAAGACCTATGTTAACTGATGATGCTTATCCCTTTATATTCCCAAACTGCCCGTCGTACTTGACAGAAACACCACCCGCTAAAAGGAAAAGACCAGAAGAAAGGCAGTTCGACTTGGAGAAACGCGATGAATATGCGTTCAATGATTGGATGGAAGCTGATAAAGTCACAGATTTTCGGATTTTAGCAAGAAATTGCATTTACGGCTTAACAATACATCATGGCTACACAGGCTGCAAAACAACACAGAACAGTCTACATACCGGAGTTTTTATCACATAAAGATTCTGACAACTTCACAAAGCCTGTCCTGACTAGTGCTGTACGAGTTTTCACAGATATGCATGCGGAAGTTTACACCGACAGTTCTGGTATAACATTAATAAACATTTTAAAAACCTATAAAGAACAAAAACACTGGTAAAGGAAAAGGAAAAATGAACCTTCTCTTCCCTCTCTCTCTTTCTCTCAGTAAGCGAAGTAGCGATTAACCAAATTAAAGGAAAAAACAAAAACAGTTAAACCAGAAACAGAGACACTTAATCGGATTTTTGTACGACTTTGGACCTCCTTAGCTCGACCGTATTGTCAGAAAATAGCACCATTTGCCAATAGTATTTCATTTCTGGCATTTCCATTTACATCAAAGAGCCACAGATGTGTTCCAGAGGTCAATTAGAGAGGGAAGGTGCAGTTTCGGTTGCATGCTTACTGCCCCCTTATGACCCTGCAATCTCTTCTGAGAATCAAAGGAGGGCTTGACCTCATGACCTGTCTTAATTAAAACTGATTTTGCCAGCCGAAACACTTCTCAGCACAACTTACAACTTTACTTCACTTGGATAATGGTAATGTTTTTTTTTTTGTTAGCGAATGATGATACCGCAATACAATAATAATATTATCGTGTTTAAATCTGTAAGAGTTTGGTGCTCGCACCAGCTAATTTCGACAATCAGGCTTGCATTTCCGTATGTATCTGTTTTGTTGGCGCTACTGGTTGATGCCTTAGTCAGTGGAAAGTTAAGCCTTATCTCTGAAATAATGGTAATCGTCTTGAAGTATAGGATATTAACCCCAGACACCGCACTCATTCACACTCTGTAATGCTGATTAACCTACTAGTATTGTCCTCAGAGCTTTCTGTCAACTCTTTCATTTTCAATCGGTACATAATAAAAATTAATTGCTTTGAAGTGATATTTATGACAAAGATAAATTTTTGCTTGTCTACATTCATAAAATCAGCCTATGAATTCTTTACAGTACGAGTACCAGACAGTTCTCTGAAATGGCTGTTTGGCCAGAACTCTCCTCCAACACTGACAGTGACATTGTGCATGTGGTCACAGTTTGACACTCTTTTATCTTATTTTTGTGGTCATAATGTAAATAAGACAACGGATATCAAGGACCAATAGCAGGTCTTTATTGACGGTCTGTACAACTTGACCAGTGATGACAGAATGGAAGACAGTGATGACGAGAAGGGATCGCAAGTAAAGGAGAGGATGTTGTTCATACTGGAACAGTTGAAATTATTGTTGTCTTCTGTGAAGAAATATTCCTGTGAGATGCTGTTGCAAGCTTTGTATAATATACTACCACATCCTTCATACCTAAAAAGGCCTTTGTGTAAATCAGAGAGAAGTTTTGTTAAAGCTGGCAGTGGCACGGATTCAGTCTCTAGGCATGTGTGATGGGGAGTGTGAAGCATGTGGTCAGGATTATTCTCAATGTCACGAGTAGGTGAGCTGGGATCAGTAGTTACGGGGGAAGGGGGTAGAGTAAAGTTAACCCACGGCCCACGGGTAATGAAAAGCGTGCATGTTGTGAGTGGGGGGGGGTCTGCATGAGGCGAGAGCGCTGTACTACTATCACTGCAAGTTAGAAGGTCCCAGGGGACGGACGTAAGTGAGAACAGTCGGGAGATTGTGACAGTGTTTCCAGTGATGACTGGTAGGTGGAACGATGATTGATAATTATGATTGATGTATTATATTCGTCTACGACCATGATGTAAATAAGTATATGTGAGGAATGTGGAAGTGCTTGATACTGTATATAGCAATGTGCGCCATGAGCGATAGATGGAAGTTAGCTTCATGGATTTGTAGCGAGAGTGAGTAGGGTGTAATACGGTGGAGGTGTTACCGTAAGATGTTTGGTGAGTGAAATGTGAACTATTGTGTGTACGCTTCATGAGTTGTAATGAGGGGTGAAGTGATTAGAAATGGTATGGTATTATACCAATGTAATGTTATTTTTGTAGGTGCCGGGGTCGGGCCGAAGAGCCGCCTACGGTGAGCACAGGGGATAGGCCAGCATAGGGCCGAAGGCCACACATCGGCCAGAAGTGTAGCTGTCGGTGCAGGACAGTAGAGGCACATGAGTCGTGGCAGTCTGGCCACAGACAGGGATGTATATATGATCGTGAATGTGCTATTAAGATGTGTTATTGTGACATGGATGTATTACTGTGCGAATGAGATATTCATGTGAATTGAAGTATTAACGTGCTATGGCCACGTGAAGTGTATAGGAGGCTAAGGTGTATTGCCATAGGGAGGTGCTATTGAGAGACTGTGGTGTGAAAGAATATTAGTGTGTCATTAAGACCCTGAGTGGAGTACAAATCTGGTACTGGGTGGTAGTGCCCTCTAGCTGTTATGAAGAGGGTCTTCTCAATGATGGAATTATGACTGCATTTTAAATCGAGAGGTATTTACTATTTACTCTTTCGTACCATGCCACACACTAAGAACAATCTGAATAAGTTTCATAAACAGACCTGCAGGGCCACAAATTTAATTACATTAAATTTCCTAACAATTTTGTCTAGATCTATTACATACTAAAAGACAACATCAGCAGCATCAAATGAAAATTCAATAATATGTCACTAGAAGTCTTCTCTAGATTCCTATAAGGTTATGATCATTCTGACTCACTAACAATTTAAGTACTAGTTATATATCTCTCAGATATAGTCTGCCTACTATCTATCAAGCAATATACTAATGTCTCTGGCGACGATGTCCTCTCAGCTATTTGTGCCTACCGCTTATAATGGATCAAGCTCGTCAATATAAACTGACGTAGTTAAGTCTATTGGATCTACTCTAGGATGGGCTGGCAATCCCCAGCCTCATCCAGACAAATCAATCCCAATTCACAGATGTGTATGCCAAACATTCATACTAGTGGCAAGTCAATATAAATCTTTGTCTTGCATTCTTGGGTAGCACTCCTAGCATATGCGGCAATCCTGTCCTACTGGTTAAATTATGTTCAGTTCCTCGTTCATTGTTGAATCATCAAAGGACAAACACTTACACTTGGTCCCTGGTGTTAGAAAAACCAGGGAACAGTAGACAATAGCAGTGGGCATATCTCATTCAAGCATATGGCTTCATCTCAATGTCTATAGTGGACTAGACATGAATCAACAGTCTTATGATTCTTCAGGCAGAATCGTGCCGACGCCTGCACAGATTGGAATTTTCTGTATGGAGTAATGGACATAGGTATGGCTACGCTTTTATACTGTGCAGCCACCTGCAAATTACCGTCCAAATCCCTAGATTTGATTGGTGCATCCATGCGAGCTCATCTCGCAGTATTAATATATTCTACGTGGGAGTTGGTCACGGCCTTGTACTAAAAACAGACAAGGTCAATTTAAAATGTCAAAACAATTACTGAAATCTTTAAACCCTCGTGCATTCTACATTTTATGTACGAATTTCTGAACGCGACTAAGCGTCTTAAACTATCTATCCTTATTCACCCCTTCTCTTCCCTTCTAAGTGTTCATCAAAATCACGGGGTCGAGAATTGCACTGTCACTCCTAACTTATCCATTTATTCTATCTCGCCCCACTTTCTTTCCATCTCTAAGAAAAAGTGTTTCAAAAACAAACTGTTCACGAGAACAGTTCAAGGACAAAATTACGCTGGTTATAATCAACGAGACCGTGAAAAATCAACTCCTTGCGAGTCGTGACCCAGCACGGCAATTATAGTACTTAAACCATGACAGCTGAGGCCGAGGTGTCTTTAGAGTAATTACCGGGTTGTGGACCCGAGGAAGTGTGCTTACGGAAGAAGGCCGTGGACGGCAGTTAACTTGAAGAATATAATGTATGTATGTAATTGCACTGTTATCCTTATCTTTATATTTATGTTTAATAAATGTGTGAGTCTGATGGGTTGTTCTGTTAAGTGTTATACTTGTTCGTTCGTGATTGTTGTCCTGTTATAACCATCGCATCTCCCAGTCTGGGATTTGTGACACTCAACTAGTTATGAAATATTGTAAACCTACAGTGAACATTTTCCTGAACAACTACATGTATTCAAAACATTTCTCGGACAAAACTTCTTCAGGGAATAATGCCAGAAACCTGAAGACATACACCAAAAGGACCTAAATTCCAAACATCTTTTTTTGCGGACGATTTTGTTCACGTATACAAAGGTACGTTTCACTCTTATGATTATAATTTTTTTTTTTTTTGCTGTTAATACTGGCTACTAATGTTACATGCAGGCCACTCTTTATTGCACTTTCCTAGACTAGCTGTTCTAATACTAATTACTAATGTTAATGTTGTATCCACTAACCTGGTTCTGACGGTGCTTTTTATGTTACATGCATTAACATTAAATATGTGAAATATTAAATAGGGGAAAAAAACACAAAAAATTGTGGATGTTAACGTACGGATGTTTGGTTTGAATCACACTCGACTGTTTTAGTACATGTAACAGGAAACCAGTTTCACGATAACAAACACGGATCTTGCCAATAGTCAGGCTTACTCTTTGGCTATTAGTTGGTCAGTCTACACTTAGCCCAACGTTAATAAGTGCTATAGACGTGCGACAGATAATGGAAAAAGAAAAAAACCAGAGAATCCATAATTATTTCAACACACCCGCCAGATAGGTACCGGCGTGATACCAATGCTTTTGTTTCTTCGCGTGCAATAAACATTAGGGCTGCTACTCGCTCGCCGACCGCCCCATAGTGTGACGTCACGCCAGGAGTGTGTCGGGCCATGTTATCACGAGGGCCATGTTCTGAGACATCGGATATCTATCGAATTTTCATTCACGACAAGCAAGGAGTGCAGTGTGTTTTTTTAATTCTACATGCTCTATTCAACTTTTCACCCAAACCATTATGTTTACTTATCGCTTTAATTGATCAATTCATTCGTTGGCCAAACTTAATGAAGCTTTCAAATGTTCCGTCTTTTGGTGTACTAAACACCTCGTAAGAGATTGGCGAATTTTTGTTCTTGCGGGATTCTTGTTAATCCATTAAAAGCAAATGGTAAAAACGATCTTCTATATCTTTCTGTTTTCTCTGATGTGTATCATCGTGTAGCCCTTGGATGATTTTAGGAATCTGAGGAAACGAGGGATGATAAATGTCATTTAAGATTTTAGTTTTAAATGTTGAGAAATTGATGTCATCTCGGTTGATTTCACCAGAGTGAATATTTCTTCTTAGGCTGTTAGGGCACTGAGACAAATCTGTTCTGCTTCGGTTTTAATGCCAAATGTGGACAATGGAGTTAATCGTTACCTCGTGCTCTGGGGAGAATGAAAGAAGACAAATCTGTTCTGCTTCGGTTTTAATGCCAAATGTGGACAATGGAGTTAATCGTTACCTCGTGCTCTGGGGAGAATGAAAGAAGACAAATCTGTTCTGCTTCGGTTTTAATGCCAAATGTGGACAATGGAGTTAATCGTTACCTCGTGCTCTGGAGAGAATGAAAGAAGACAAATCTGTTTCACCAGTCCGGACGGGGTCAGAACTGTCGTGAGACAGCTGGCCGGTAAGGGAGACATCGGGCGCTGAGTCAGAACTGCCGTGAGACAGCTGGCCGGTAAGGGAGACATCGGGCGCTGAGTCAGAACTGTCGTGAGACAGCTGGCCGGTAAGGGAGACATCGGGCGCTGAGTCAGAACTGTCGTGAGACAGCTGGCCGGTAAGGGAGACCTTGGGCGCTGAGTCAGAACTGTCGTGAGACAGCTGGCCGGTAAGGGAGACATCGGGCGCTGAGTCAGAACTGTCGTGAGACAGCTGGCCGGTAAGGGAGACCTCGGGCGCTGAGTCAGAACCGTCGTGAGACAGCTGGCCGGTAAGGGAGACATCGGGCTCTGAGTCAGAACTGTCGTGAGACAGCTGGCCGGTAAGGGAGACATCGGGCGCTGAGTCAGAACTGTCGTGAGACAGCTGGCCGGTAAGGGAGACATCGGGCTCTGAGTCAGAACTGTCGTGAGACAGCTGGCCGGTAAGGGAGACATCGGGCGCTGAGTCAGAACTGTCGTGAGACAGCTGGCCGGTAAGGGAGACATCGGGCGCTGAGTCAGAACTGTCGTGAGACAGCTGGCCGGTAAGGGAGACATCGGGCGCTGAGTCAGAACTGTCGTGAGACAGCTGGCCGGTAAGGGAGACATCGGGCGCTGAGTCAGAACTGTCGTGAGACAGCTGGCCGGTAAGGGAGACATCGGGCGCTGAGTCAGAACTGTCGTGAGACAGCTGGCCGGTAAGGGAGACATCGGGCGCTGAGTCAGAACTGTCGTGAGACAGCTGGCCGGTAAGGGAGACCTCGGGCGCTGAGTCAGAACTGTCGTGAGACAGCTGGCCGGTAAGGGAGACCTCGGGCGCTGAGTCAGAACTGTCGTGAGACAGCTGGCCGGTAAGGGAGACCTCGGGCGCTGAGTCAGAACTGGATGAGATGCTTTTGTTTCTCGGGGGCCTCAGCATAGTGCTGTTGGCCCCTGACCCCCTCCGGATGAGATGCTTTTGTTTCTCGGGGGCCTCAGCATAGTGCTGTTGGCCCCTGACCCCCTCCGGATGAGATGCTTTTGTTTCTCGGGGGCCTCAGCATAGTGCTGTTGGCCCCTGACCCCCTCCGGATGAGATGCTTTTGTTTCTCGGGGGCCTCAGCATAGTGCTGTTGGCCCCTGACCTCCTGCGGATGAGATGCTTTTGTTTCTCGGGGGCCTCAGCATAGTGCTGTTGGCCCCTGACCCCCTCCGGATGAGATGCTTTTGTTTCTCGGGGGCCTCAGCATAGTGCTGTTGGCCCCTGACCTCCTCCGGATGAGATGCTTTTGTTTCTCGGGGGCCTCAGCATAGTGCTGTTGGCCCCTGACCTCCTCCGGATGAGATGCTTTTGTTTCTCGGGGGCCTCAGCATAGTGCTGTTGGCCCCTGACCTCCTCCGGATGAGATGCTTTTGTTTCTCGGGGGCCTCAGCATAGTGCTGTTGGCCCCTGACCCCCTCCGGATGAGATGCTTTTGTTTCTCGGGGGCCTCAGCATAGTGCTGTTGGCCCCTGACCCCCTCCGGATGAGATGCTTTTGTTTCTCGGGGGCCTCAGCATAGTGCTGTTGGCCCCTGACCTCCTCCGGATGAGATGCTTTTGTTTCTCGGGGGCCTCAGCATAGTGCTGTTGGCCCCTGACCCCCTCCGGATGAGATACTTTTGTTTCTCGGGGGCCTCAGCATAGTGCTGTTGGCCCCTGACCTCCTCCGGATGAGATGCTTTTGTTTCTCGGGGGCCTCAGCATAGTGCTGTTGGCCCCTGACCCCCTCCGGATGAGATGCTTTTGTTTCTCGGGGGCCTCAGCATAGTGCTGTTGGCCCCTGACCTCCTCCGGATGAGATGCTTTTGTTTCTCGGGGGCCTCAGCATAGTGCTGTTGGCCCCTGACCCCCTCCGGATGAGATGCTTTTGTTTCTCGGGGGCCTCAGCATAGTGCTGTTGGCCCCTGACCTCCTCCGGATGAGATGCTTTTTTTTCTCGGGGGCCTCAGCATAGTGCTGTTGGCCCCTGACCCCCTCCGGATGAGATGCTTTTGTTTCTCGGGGGCCTCAGCATAGTGCTGTTGGCCCCTGACCCCCTCCGGATGAGATGCTTTTGTTTCTCGGGGGCCTCAGCATAGTGCTGTTGGCCCCTGACCCCCTCCGGATGAGATGCTTTTGTTTCTCGGGGGCCTCAGCATAGTGCTGTTGGCCCCTGACCCCCTCCCTTCCTCGTTCATCTTTTTATACGCATGGCCTCACCCCCCTCCCCCACACACACTTATGGATGACTGTCAGGGTCAGGACTAGAAGTGCCGTGCTGGGTCACGGTTTGTTTATTTAATGGTCTCGTTAACTTTAGCCAGTGCAAATGTCCTTGAACTATTCTCGTGGACAGTTTGTTTTTGTAACGTTTTTTCTTAGAGATGGAAAGAAAGTGGGGCAGGATAGAATAAATGGATGAGTAACAGTGACGGTGCAATTCTCGGCCCCGTGATTTTGATAAACTTTAACAGGGGTGAGAAAAGGGAGTGAGTAAATTCGTACATAAAACGTAGAGGGTTTGGAGACTTTAGCAAGGGTTTTGATATGTTAGATTGACCTTGTCTGTTACTATTAATAGAATCTATTAATACTACGAGCTGAGCTCGAAATGGATGCACCAATCAAATTTGGGCAGTTGGCTGGGGATTTGCAGATGGCCGAGCAGTATTTAAGCGGAGCCATTCCCACGTTTCTGGACTCCATGCAGAAATTTCCATCTGTGAAGGCAAGTCGGCTGGATTCGGCCTGAGAGAATCAGAAGACTGTTAAAGTCATGTCTATGCCATTAATAGACATTGGAATGAGACCATACGCTATTACCAAATCATCTATTGCTATTATCTCCAGCTCCCTGATCTCGTATCAGGGAACAATCGTAAGTTTCTACCTTTTTGATTCGACGATGAACGTGAATCTGACCTTACTTTTCCAGTAGAAGTGCTACCGAAAGAATGCAAGACTACAGTGTTTTTTACATGCAACTAGATCTAGCATGAGTGTCTGGTATACACATTTGTAAATTGAAATTGATGTGTCTGGATGAGGCTGGGGATTGCCAGCCCATCCTAGAGTAGATCTAGATCTAATGTAACTACGTCAGTTGTGTTGACGAGTTATATCCTTGTTAAGCAGTAGGCACAAATAACTGAGTTAACATTGTCGTCTGAGACATTAAGATATTATTTGTTAGATAGTAGGTAGGCTAAATCTGAAAGATAAATAAGTAATAATTAAATTGTGAATGAGTCAGAATGATATAATCTTTTAAGCATCTAGAGGAGACTTCTAGTGATATATTATTGTGTTTTCATTTGATGCTGCTGATGTTGTCCTTTTAAAATGTAGAAGCTAGACGAAAGTTGTTAGGGAATTTAAAGTAATAAATTTGTGGCCCTGCAAGGTCCTTGATAAAACTTACTCGAATTGTTAGTAGTATATGTGGCATGGTATGGAAGAGTAATTTCTAAAAACCTCTCGATAGATTAAAATGCAGTCGTAACTATAATTCCATAATAACCATCCCCGTAACACTCGAGGGCACACCCCGTAACAATGACCTCCAAATCAATCACCTCCCAGCGCATCAAGACATGGTGAATAATTCAGACCCCGTGACCTATAGCCCATTGCCTTCTGTAACTAACTGGTATGACAGCCTGTTGCTCCCACGGGTCAGTTTACTAGATAGAGCACAAATAGATCGGCTTTTCTGGCACCAAGTTTCTAATCACTTCATCAAAGCTGGTGCTTCTGAGACATCGGTGATCTATCGAATTTTCATTCACTATAATGTGCATTGTGTGTGTTTGTTTTTCAACCCTTTCTATTCAACTTTTCACCCAAACCATCATGTTAATATATCGCTTCAAAAGATTAATTCATTCGTTGGCCAAACTTTTAATGCAGTTTTCAAATGTTCAGTCTTTTGGTGTGCCAAACACTTCGTAAGAAATTGGCGAATTTTTGTTCTTGTGTGATCCGCAGCAAGGTTTGATATTAAGATAAAATATGGCAAAAAAGAAAACAAAAAGTGGTATTTCGCAAAACCCCACCTTAGAAACAACAAAATTGTATAATTTCACTTTTTTTTTTTGGGTTATCTACGGAGAGTCTATCATAGGCTCACAAGCCACACGCGGCTCTTTGACCTTCAATATGCGGCTCGTGGAAATGAGTTGGTTGAGCTCTTTTTTCACAGTTAATAATATAAATGATAGCCTAAATAAGAAAAAAAAATTCAAGCTTTGCAGTTATTTACTGGAAATGAAGTAAGATCCCACATAAAATGTTTGTAACAAAATGTGTATGTAACAATAAAAAACATGTAGATCCAGTATGTAAATTATGTTCTTATCTTGTGGCTCTCGAACATCTGTAGTTTATCACATGTGGCTCTTCCATTAAGCAAGTTTGGCCACCCTTGGTCTACAGGACCGAACACCTTTTTCTCTTTTCTAATTCGTTTGTGATTTACTGTATCGTTTCTTTACTGTTTCTAATACGGGGTTTTTTGCAATAAACAATTATATTTTACTGTATTTTATCTTTAGATGTAAAAGATATTTGATAATTATATCTTTTCTATGTATGGTTTTTGAGATAGAAACATGAAAAGCACGATGTGACATCAAAGTTCGCCTAAATCTTCAGTCTTGTCACGTAAAAGATCCGCACTTTCATCCCGGATATCTTGGATTAACTTTGCCTTGACCTGCCAGTTGGGAGACCGGAATTGGTGAGCGACTCCATAATATTTAGATATAAGGGTTAAGTCCATCTATACATCTGGGGGAAATCTCTCGAGAGGGCAATGTTTTAGCCCACACAAATTGACTGGCAGGGATGGAGCATTACTCAGTGGTAGACAGGTCAAACGCCAGGCAAGAAAATGACTCCCAAAGGTGTCTTTAATGTGAGAAGACAGCACAGAAAGAACGGTAATAGACGGTAAATCCCCGGGCAATTGCTATGAGAAGAGATTTATCTCCCCGTGCTACCCGGATGTGGCAGTGAACTAGTTTTGGCATTTACCCCTTAATCCTGGATAAAAATGGGGGAGTGGGGAGTCATGTTTGATGGTGGAAGATCAGTCTTAAGTGGGCTACAGGGGGGAGATAGATAGATAGATAGATAGATAGATAGATAGATAGATAGATAGATAGATAGATAGATAGAGAGTTCATAATGTTTTACTCCCCGTGACATTATCAATTAAGTGCGAGAAGAAGAGAGAGAGGAGAGAGAGAGGGAGAGAGAGACAGAGACACACACACAGAGAGAGAGAGAGAGAGAGAGAGAGAGAGAGAAAGAGAGAGAGAATTACCAACTGAGTTTGAAAGGGAGGTACGGTAGTGGTATTCCCAGCATTCTCACTCAAGTGACGCCGTTAATTGAAGGAGATGTTGATGATAGTGTCAGAGATTTTCAGCTTGTTGTAAGTCAGTATTGTGAAAAGAGAATCTTCGTTACCTCATGTAGCGGAGATTGGTTTGTTGCACTCTACGTCACAGAACTTGTGCTCCTATGAAATATTGAATTTTATCTTGTCTCTTGTCGGAAGTTCCTAATGCCATGTGTTTCGTTCTCCTAAGTTTCAATTTTTCCTTTTGGATAACAACTAATCTTTCCGAATGTGCATGATTAGTAGTGGTGCCAAAAAAAAAACACCAAATGGACATGCCCAGCAGCCGTGTGATGGGCGCTGGAGGTACCGTGCCGTCAACATCACAATTTTGAGTGGCGTATATGAAACGACACAATGTAGCAAAAATCAGGTAAAAATGGTAACAGATCAGATGTGACCAATATGCGCTATTAGCCGAATTTAAAGAGGGAAAATAGCTATACAGTTCCGGCCAACACTAGGAAAACTTTGTTTCTGAAAACGACCGAGATAGACTGATACTCAGTTTTACACGCAAACCATGAAATGTCAATAAGATCAGCGTTGGAAACCAGGGAAGAAAACGTGTCATACGAGTAAGATTAAATTCAACATTTCCTGTCAAAGGGAATCGAATTGAATTACAATTGAAAGTTGAAACAATCGGATGAAGCAGATGCCTGACATGTTTGATTCCGTTGGAGAATCGTAGTACGTCAATTGGCTGTGAGATTTTCCAGATGATATCGATTCTGCCAATTTCATGTCCGCCCTGGGTGTGGCGCTGTCGACCATTTTACGTACAGAGTGTTCTCCTCTTTTTTACAACTTTCAAACGAGGATCCTGAAATAGAACGAGTGAATGAACGCCGATAAGCTGTGGGTACAAAATTATAGCAGTCCTTTGGCTTTCCCAAACTTTACATTCAGTTTCCATGCATGCAGTCTGATTCCGTAGAACACTGCATGTTTTTTTCTTTGTTAATTTTTTTCGTTCTTTTTTTAAAAACCATTCTTATTATCATTACTAGCTAATTTCCGATCACACATTTTGATTCTACGCTACAAAAATGCATGTCTTTTTTGTTTGCGGCTGAAAAAATAAACACGCAAATAAATAAAATTTGAGACTGGATCTTGTCCAAAATGGACGTGTCCACCTAATTTATCGTCAAAAATTGAGGCAACTCACGAAGTTTCATAATTTTTGGTCCCAAAGTTTGAAGTGCTTACATGTTCACTCCCTAGCACCATTATGGTATGGCTATTATTATTATTTCTAGCTATCGCGCCCGTTCTACGAAGGGCAATTGTGTCATAAATCTGACGTACCTGCATACAGTGAGGAATTCAAAGTGCAAGGCTACCCCACCCCCCTCACATATTATTATTGATGATCATTAATGTTAAGCTCCAGCATAATCCCAGATGAGGTTTTGGTGAAATTGCCTTAATGAGTACTCGATGACATTTTCCAGTCATAGACATATTGACAGAATCGGTTACGGCAGTGGTAGCAGTAACGGCCCAGCTTGGTACCAATGGCATTCGTGACCTGGAAGAGAGACACCAGGAATTTAATAAAAAACTCTGGGCAGGTCTGATACCCTACCCATGACCGTGTCGTTCCTGAGATCGATGCCCCGATGAAAAGGAAGAAAAGTGAACGCAGAATTTTGGATTGTTTTGCATTCCTGGATCAAGTTCCCGTGATTATACCGGTCACTATAAACTGCTGGCCATGAAATTATATTCCCCCATCCTATCATTTCACAGTAACCCAAGTGGTCAATGTCATGGTGTACTCTGGACAAATTTCACTCTTCAAATTTCAATGCTCTGTTTGAGGTCTTTGTTAGACTAGGATCACAGCCGGAGGCATTTACACCTCGCTTTTCTTGTTGTTCTTTGGCTTTTCTTTAATTTCTTCTGTTCTTTGTTTGTTTGTTCGTTGCCTTTTTTTTTTTTGCGACTTCCTCCGCTTCTTCTTCCTCGACTTTTTCTTCCTCATTGTCTTTTCTTCTTTTTCTTAGCCCTCGACAGGGCTGGTTGGTCTGACATTTCACCGCTTGGAAGGTCCTGTCCAATTTTTATACCGAGGTGACTACTCTAGAACCCGACCTAACGAAAACTCTGATCAAGTATTAAGTGGAAAGGCGGCAGCTGCGTTAAGAAACCTGGGATAGTTAAGCCATGCAGTAGCGCTTGTGAATAGGCATGTAAATGTAAATTGACTACCTCCATTTTAATAATCACCGCTAAGCCCTGATATTATCTGTATCTAAATATAGAAACACACAGATGCTGAGAGGATAATTTTTAAAGCAGAGGAGTAAAACTGAAATGATAGATGGACCTTAAAGTTGAAGGACGGACAGACAGACATGTCACTTGAAGGCCATATCTGTTTTTTTTTTTTTCAAACGTGTGGATTCAACGGTGGGAGGGATCGTACGCCCCTGAAGAGTGGAACATATCTTTCAACAGAATAAGATATAACGGTATGTGTTACGGCTCTCCTCTTAAATGACGTGTCAGTTTCTTTACTTCTATCTTTCTCTTTCAGTCCCACCAATAATTGGCATTCCCAGTCCACAGAATCGTTATCCGCCTCTTTATGGACTGGGATCAGCTACCACTTCTGTACCTTCTCCTCTCTAATTCGTTCATGCACACATCCAAAAGTCTGAGACACCGAAAAAGTCTGCCTTTAATTCAAGTTCTTCACGCAAGGCCTGGGTTTTGATTTATTCCACACTTCTCGCCAAGGTAAAATTTGGGAATAACTGTTACCACCCCAACGTACTTTGTCTCTTCTTTTCCTCTGCATCATAGTTTATGTTACCTTTACAACATGCTTTCCAGCCTCAAGTCGCTTTTCTCTTCTCTAATTGAGAAAATAAATAAGTTGTAGTATTGTGAATCGGGGACTTTAACAGCTAAGATAGAAAAAAGAATACAGTCCACTGAGATGAGATGCTTCCGAAGACTCCTGGTCATCTCCTACAAAGATCATATCACGAACGAAAAGGTTCGGAACAGAATCAGGCAAGTCATTTGGCCCTACGAAGACCTGTTGACCTTGGTCAAGAGACGCAAGCTCAAATGGTATGGCCATGTTATGAGATCATCAGGGCTTGCCAAGACATTCCTGCAAGGCACAGTGCAAGGAGGAAGAATGAGAGGCAGACAGAGGAAGAGATGAGAGGACAATATCCCATAATGGACCGGCTTGAGGTTGAGCGATACAATCCTGAGGTCAGAAAACCAAGAGGATTGGAGGATGCTGGTTGCCAGATCACTTGTGGCGTCCCAAACGGTCCACAGGACTACGGGAGAGAGAGAGAGAGAGAGAGAGAGAGAGAGAGAGAGAGAGAGAGAGAGAGAGAGAGAGAGAGAGAGAGAGAGAGAGAGACAGAGACAGAGACAGAGAGAGAGAGAGAGAGACAGAGACAGAGACAGAGAGAGACAGTGAGAGAGAGAGAGAGAGAGAGAGAGGAGAGAGAGAGAGAGAGAGAGAGAGAGAGAGAGAGAGAGAGAGAGAGAGTATTGTTAAATGTCTGACCTAAAACCACACATATGAAGAACAATCCAACCGCCCACATTTAATCACCACAACTCCCGGAAATCAAAAACTTGTAATGGAGACTTTTCTAACCACTGATACGGCAACAAAAGCCCTTGTCAACATTGAAATCGGAGGCCCTTAACTGTTCCATTATTGTTAAACATCTGATCATATACCACACATCTCAACTGACAATCAACCAGACGTAGTTAGAAACTATAAACTTCAGGGAAAACAAAGCATCAAGGACAGTGACTCCATCCTATTGAAAGGGCAGTTATGGTCCTTGTCAATCTTTAAAATTAGACATCACCAACTTTCGCAAAGAGCCACTCAGGTTAAAGTATCAATTACTGACGTTTTTGTTGGAAAAAAATTTGGTCAAGTTACGGATTTTCCCCAAAGTAATGAGACATTTCATTGGACGGAAAAGTCGGTAACCGGACAGCTCAGATGTACAGCAAGGAAATGGTCAATTATGATACAATTCAGGAATGAAAAGAGTTTTGGCCTTTGGGGACACTAGAAGATGCGAAAATAAGTCAAAGTACATCATGAATTATCAATGTTATGTCAGACTAAGACTTCCAGAGACCTTGAGCTGAAGTATTAACACAGAATTCCGAGACAGGGTGATAATGGTTTTGTGACACTGTCAGACATCAAAATTCCCCAGTGTCCGAATAATCGTGACCTGAAAAAACAACAACTGTCATGATTCGGATATTATTAAAACTCACGCAGAGAGTGAGTTGTTGTTGTTTACCAGGGCCATGAGAAATTGGCTGGTGGCCTTGAACGGTCCTCGCCAAATTATAGTTGGTGAGTAAATAAATGTAAAGTTAAACTGTTAGATTCACGCTTGTGGGTTTTAATGTTCGTGATTAATAAGTAATGGAGTAGGGGTGAAACAAGGTGGGGACAGTTGACATTGTTAAGTATGACTAGACAAGTTTTTGCACGTTAACTGGCTGGTAGAATAGTGCAGACGTATTACTACAGTTAAAATGGTGGGAGGTTTCGACCTATGAGATAGCTGAACTAATTGGGCCAGCGGACTAGCACGCTGGGTAGTTAGATAGTATATAACATCGTGTAACGTTCAGATTTAGTGAATACAGACGAGAGAAGCATCGTTTCGTGAAGTATCTCCGGTTGGCCAGTACCTGAACTGTGTGGTCTGAAGACTAAGAAGTCCTTGCTAACGGACTGACTGAGCTCTAGAAAGAAAGGTCTGAGTGGGCTGACCTTTGAAAGCCCACGCTGCGCTATTTTGATGTTCGCGCCTCCCTGTAGGCGTGAGCAATGGTAATATATTTTATTTGTTCAAGTATAATAGAGATCGGAGATAGAGAGAGAACTACAGCCTCATAGGAAGACTAAGGAAACCCCAGCTGGCACTCGACCACGAGTGTCCTGTATGATAGATCTATTGCCATAGTATGATTGGAATAATATAGCACATTGTTGATGAATTGAATAGTGATTGTGCATAAAATATAGTCTTTTGGCAACTGCTTAAATTACCTACAAGCCGAAGAGTGCTTCTGTAGGCTTTGAACGTACTGGGCCCTCCTAACATTTAAGCCCATATGATTTATGGAGAGTTTGCCTGGCGACTGGCCAGTGGCGACTCAACTGTCACTTTAAATTGATATCCAGTTTCGTATAATATACCTATTTACTATTGATTGCAGTACCTCCATAGTTACATGAATATCATTGGTTAAGTTATTAATTAGAGTTTTTGGTTTGAATATATACCTCTATTGTCTTTTGTTTTGTTATTAATATTTATGTAAACTATGGCCTGACCGGCCTGACATATATACGCTCTAGTTATTTAGTACTTTTCTTGTGTGGTTGTGTCCGAGTGTGAGTTAGCTGCCTCTCGTGCAGTCGTAACATCCCCAAGACCCTAACTCTGCTCGTGACATCTGGAGGGGACCCCACTGACATCTGAAGAGGACCCGTCACCTTCTGACATCTAGAGAACACTACTATCATCGGAAGAGGACCCCGTCAACAGCTGCAGGTCTACCACTCTAAGACTCCACTGTTATTTATGTAATTTTTGTAGTTTATAGTTTTGTATACTGCTGATTTTTTTGTTTGTTTCTCCCCCACATGTCTGGCATGTCCTCTCGTCATTGATCCTGGGACCACTACGAGGGACTGACAGCTAGCATCAGGAAAAGACAAGACCAGCGCTGTGGACCAAAGGAAAGAGCCAGTCCATTTTGCCCAGTTAAGTGAACCATCTGTATTTGTCTTCGTTTGAGGGGTTCGTCGTTCCAGCTCCCCTACTTTTGACAGGCATTATTTTTTTCTTTTGTGTTAGATTAGATAGGCGGGAGGTTGGAAGGGATCGAGACTTAGCATACCTCTTTTTGCCAGACTAGCAGATCTAGATGGCGTTTAAAACGGATAGGAGATTTGCTTTGCCTTGAATAGTTCTGTAGGGACCTGTTATTCGTATAGATTGTTAGCGTTCTATCTTCCTCGTATTTTAGGAAGACGTCTCTCCTGTTCTTTTTCTTACCTTTTTGTAGATAGTTTCAGGTTAGTCAGGTCTGTTGTCGTTTGTTCTTTCTGTTAGTCTCGTCTTACTCTCCATGTAATTCTTTTCCATTATAGTGTTGCATTATTATATTTTGTATTCATACTTGCTATATTATTGCCTGGGATAAATCACGTGTCTAGGGCACGTTGAGAGATAATCTGGATATTAGAGTTGTTAGGCTGGTATAGCCAAGGAAGTTCATATCGTGAATATTGATTTATTCCGATTTATAGCAGAGGGAACGCTGCTAGGAGTGTACGGAAAATACACTGGGAATATTACATTGGTATCGTTAGTAACGACCAATCACGGAAGCAGTAGACTCACTGCTTGAGGATTAGGAGAAATAAGTGGAGTTAAGTGATCACTGAGATAGCTCAACCACTACTTGGTTGACTAAGACGTACAGTTTGTTGTTGATTTCGTTAATTTCGTTCATACTGCAGGAACGAGCACCCGCAGAGTGCAATTGATAAATTGCTTCAAGGGAGAATAAAGTTGGAGATTTTTCAGGAGCTGTCCTCGATTAGGACATTATTATATCGTATTATCGACCGATATCATGGCCGAACTACAGAAATATTTGGAACTGGCCCAATCATTTGGCATACCGGAAGCTCAGCGTGCTTCTTGGGTAGACCAGAAACTGAAAGAAGAACGAGAAGAAAAGGCCGCGGAGAGATTACGAGAAGAAAAGGCCGCGGAGAGATTACGAGAAGAAAAGGCCGCGGAGAGATTACGAGAAGAAAAGGCCGCGGAGATATTACGAGAAGAAAAAGCCGCGGAACGAGAAGATAGAGCCGCGGAACGCGCGGAAAAACAGGCTCAAAGAGAGTACGAGCTCGCTTTGAAACAGTTAGAAGCGAAGCAAGCCCAACCTACCGGGGCTCCGGAAGTTACTTCCAATAATAAAACGAAGCCTAAATTGCCAACCTTTAATGATAAGGTTGATCGTATTGATTCCTACCTACACCGCTTCGAACTCCATGCCGTTTGCGCGGGATGGCAGCGTAGTGAGTACACGTCATGCCTCGCCAATCTTTTGACAGGGAGAGCGTTGGAAGTTTTCCATAGCCTCACTATTGATGACGCTAGGGACTATGACATTCTAAAGACCGCGCTATTAAAGCGTTTCCAACATACGGAAGATGGATTTCATAAGCGTTTCCGCGATTGCAAGCCGGAGGCATCTGAGAATTTCTCTACTTACGTGGACCGCCTCCGCCACCTACTCAGCCGTTGGACTGAGTTGGCCGGTGTGGAAGAGGGAAACTATAAGAAACTATATGATTTGATAATTAAAGACCAAATATATATGTCCTGCCACACGGACCTGGTGGCGCATTTTAAGGAACAAGCCCCCAAAACTACCGTCGAGATAACATCGATAGCGGAACGGTATGCTGCAGCTCACCCTAATCGATCGTTAGCTAAAGCTAAAGTAAACGAACCGTGTTACGCCGGCGCTGCTACTAAGACACCGGTACCGTCGAGACAATCAAGACAGCCCTTTCGACAGTCGCCGCAGGTTCGTCCACGGTCCGAGCCGCCGGTTAGCAGGAGGCAACCGAATCCCCATAAATTTTCTCGGGACTGGGAACCCCGATATACACGTCCTTTCCCTACCGGAGGACCGCGTAACAACTACTATCAAGCGCCCACATTTCCTTCTTATCGAGGTACACCTCGAAGGGATGATAATCCAGTCTACTGTTATAGATGTGGCGCCGGAGGCCACATTGCGCGACAATGCAGAGTTAGATTAGATGCGGCAAATGCATGCTCTGTAGCATTCACCGAAAACCGCGGTTACAGAACTAGGAATGCCGAAACCGTAGATAAAGTTATTCCAGTGATGTCCGCCCTCCACGAGCGAGGCGCGCTGACATTGTATGAGGGACGAGTAAACGCCATACGAGCATCCGTATTGCGAGATTCAGGCTGTACGACCGTCGGTGTACGTGAATCCCTGGTCCGTCCTGCACAACTCCTGGATCGCGATGCGACTTGCATTACTTTTGGTGGTTCAGTTGAACATTTTCGTTTGGCGGAAATATATATTGACACACCGTTTATAACTGGTGTTGTCACGGCCTGCGTGCTACCAAATCCGGTCGCCGACCTAATCATTGGGAATATTCCCCACTTAAAGGACGTCTCCGATTGCGAACTCGGGATTTGGGATGATAACGACATTGCGTGTGTCACGACAAGACAACAATCGCGTCGCCAGAGTGACGACACATTACGATCGCCTGTCGTCGATTTGGATGTAACCCCCGAGATTTTTCGTAACGAACAGCGCACAGATCCATCACTAAAGCCCCTCTTTGCTAAGATTGATCCGGACAACCCGGATACATCCAGGTTCTGCCTTAAAGACGACCTCCTATATCGCGTTTTTCGGGGAAAGCGCGAAACTATTTTGCAATTGGTCATACCGAGATCATTTCGCCGAGACATCACCCGCCTCGCGCACGACACGCCATTGGCGGGCCACCAAGGCAAAGCGAGAACAAAATCGAGAGTCCTGTCTCAGTTTTTTTGGCCCGGGGTTTACGGGGACATAAATAGCTATGTGTCGCGTTGCGATACATGCCAGAAAAGAACCCCCAAAGGAAAAACTTCGCGGGCGCCTATACAAGAGATGCCGCCGGTTTCCACTCCATTTCAGCGAGTTGCCGTCGACATCGTCGGGCCATTACCGAAGTCGGATAGAGGCCATCGGTTTATTCTATCAGTAATCGATTATGCCACCCGTTGGCCTGAGGCTGTCCCTTTAAAGGAAATATCGGCCGATCACGTCGCCGAGGCATTGGTGACCATATTCACACGTGTCGGATTCCCGTCCGAATTATTATCTGATAGAGGTCCGCAATTCACCTCTGACCTTTTCAGGAAAGTATTGGAACTCACGGGCATTAGGCAGAAACTTACGTCGCCATACCATCCACAGTCCAATGGCTGTTGCGAGCGCTGGAATGCCACCATGAAAACTATGCTGGCACGCGTTTCCGCCGATAGACCTGGTGACTGGGACCGTCGACTTCCGGCCATCTTGTTCGCATATAGGGAACTCCCAAATGCGACAACGGGTTTTTCCCCGTTTGAACTGTTATACGGTCGAAAACCACGTGGCCCGATGGCCATTTTACGCGATTTATACGCCGGTTCTGATACCGACGTTCCTGATACGCGATCCGCGTATCAGTACATAGTCGATCTCCGACATAGAATAGTTAATGCATGCGACCTGGCTCGACAATTTGCATGCGTACGGACCAGGTCATTTATAGGATATCGCGATCAGGGTAGTCGGTTAAGAACCCTGTCAGTCGGAGATCGGGCATTGGTGCTGTTACCAGAAACGAATAACAAACTACTCCTCACTTGGAAAGGCCCCTTTCTAGTTAAAAAGCGACTCTCGAGAGTTAATTATCTCATTACCATACGTGGTAACGATAAGGTGTACCATATTAATATGTTGAAAAAGTATCTTACCGATGATCAAACTCATCACGATCATTCATGCCATGTTGTGGCCCAAGCAAACGCAGCGATGGTCACTATCGATGACAACGACCGGGAGCCATTATCTATGACAAGATCGCTCCTATCCTTGCAAGCCACAGAGGACGCGACTTCCGTTAATATCAATCCAGAGCTGGATCAAAGTAAGACACAGGACATCATGAATCTTGTTCGGGAGTTTTCGCCAGTATTCACTGATTTGCCGGGTAAAACATCCTTAGTTCAACACGTCATCCGGTTGCACTCGGACGTACCCGTGTTTGTCAAACCCTACCCGCGCCCGCTGCAAGCGCACGACACCATACAGTCCGAGGTGGAAAAGATGCTCAGCTTAGGAGTCATTGAGCGCTCGACGAGCCCTTACTGCTCGCCGATTGTACTAGTAAAGAAAACAGACGGTTCCGTTAGATTTTGTATCGATTACAGGAAGCTTAACGCTCTAACCATTTACGATGCTGAACCTATCCCGAATCAGGAAGATCTATTTGCGCGATTGGCCGAGTCGTCCGTGTTTTCGAAAATAGATTTGGCTAAAGGCTACTGGCAAATCCCAATGGAAGAGGCCAGTAAACAGTACACAGCGTTTCAGACCCCTATGGGTCTCATGCAATGGAGATTCATGCCATTCGGTCTCGTAACGGCACCAGCGACATTTGCGAGGATGATGAACATCCTATTGCAGCAGACACCATGCGTCCTAAGCTACTTTGACGACATTTGCGCTTTCCATACGGATTGGAAAGGCCACTTAGAAGCACTTCGTCAAGTGCTTAGTAAACTTCGAGATGCCGGGCTTACAGCTAAGCCTAGCAAAGTCTTCCTGGGTTATACGCAGATTAACTTTCTGGGACATACTATCGCCAAAGGCGTCCAAACACCGGACGACAGTAAGATAAGTAAGATTTTAAAACTCCAGGCTCCTCATACTAAGAAGCAGGTTCGTAGCCTGTTAGGCTTCTTAAGCTATTATCGGAAATTTGTTCCTAATTTTTCGGCCCTTACGGCCCCGTTATCCGATCTTACAAGAAAAGACAGACCCAACAAAATTACCTGGAATACGCAGTGCGCCACCGCGCTCGCGACAGTGCAGCAACTGTTCTCCAGTTCGCCGCTGCTTATACTACCGAATATTAGGCGCACCTTCACCGTCCGAACTGACGCGTCGGACCAGGGAATTGGAGCTGTTTTGCTTCAGGAAAGAGATGGCTTATTGCGCCCTTGTATGTACGCTAGCCGGAAATTACTTCCGAGAGAGCAGAGATACGCTATTATAGAGCGAGAATGCCTGGCGATTGTATACGCCGTAGACGCGTTTTCCCGCTACCTACTTATGACAGAATTCGTCATCGAGACAGACCATAAACCGTTGTTATTTTTAAAATCGAACCGAGCCAAGAACGCTCGTTTGACCAGATGGAGTCTGGCCCTGCAGGAATACCGCTTCATTATAAAGGCCATTCCTGGTGGAGATAATGTCCATGCCGACCTATTATCACGGTTACCTTAATCTTGTTGTATTTTAGTCTGTCATATGTATTGGCGTTGGATACTGATTAGCACCTCATTCAGAGACCGAGGGATGGTATCACATATTGTTCACCCATTGTGAACACTTTTCACCTACCCCTGTGCTTTCCTTTGTTCCAACAGCTATTTTACTGACGTCGACCCGTATTTTGGCCACACCAGACGTTGTTGCCCAGGGTCGAGGACGAGAAGTCATGGCAGACCAGGAGTCCAGATCCACTAATGCCATCGATGCTACTATAGTTATCTTTTCTTGAGTATTATTCATTGTATGTGTGCATTCCTGATGACATTCGCACAGGATCAGTGTTGTACTCTAAAATTTTAGAGTTATGATTGTTAATGTCTACCTATTTAGAGGTAAGATTTAATCCTCAGAGAGATATATACTTTTGGACGGAGCCTTAAGATTTTCATGAAGTTTTGTCCATCAATGATACCCGTCCTGTAGGTTTTTTTCAACTTTAGTACTAGTCTTAGTTATTACCTAGTATTCTTAGTTAAGTTAACCTTTCGAGCAATTTCTCGACTCATGCCTTCCCTTTACGATAATAATTTATATCGTTAAAATTGCAAATTTTAACTGGGGTGGGGGATGTGTCATGATTCGGATATTATTAAAACTCACGCAGAGAGTGAGTTGTTGTTGTTTACCAGGGCCATGAGAAATTGGCTGGTGGCCTTGAACGGTCCTCGCCAAATTATAGTTGGTGAGTAAATAAATGTAAAGTTAAACTGTTAGATTCACGCTTGTGGGTTTTAATGTTCGTGATTAATAAGTAATGGAGTAGGGGTGAAACAAGGTGGGGACAGTTGACATTGTTAAGTATGACTAGACAAGTTTTTGCACGTTAACTGGCTGGTAGAATAGTGCAGACGTATTACTACAGTTAAAATGGTGGGAGGTTTCGACCTATGAGATAGCTGAACTAATTGGGCCAGCGGACTAGCACGCTGGGTAGTTAGATAGTATATAACATCGTGTAACGTTCAGATTTAGTGAATACAGACGAGAGAAGCATCGTTTCGTGAAGTATCTCCGGTTGGCCAGTACCTGAACTGTGTGGTCTGAAGACTAAGAAGTCCTTGCTAACGGACTGACTGAGCTCTAGAAAGAAAGGTCTGAGTGGGCTGACCTTTGAAAGCCCACGCTGCGCTATTTTGATGTTCGCGCCTCCCTGTAGGCGTGAGCAATGGTAATATATTTTATTTGTTCAAGTATAATAGAGATCGGAGATAGAGAGAGAACTACAGCCTCATAGGAAGACTAAGGAAACCCCAGCTGGCACTCGACCACGAGTGTCCTGTATGATAGATCTATTGCCATAGTATGATTGGAATAATATAGCACATTGTTGATGAATTGAATAGTGATTGTGCATAAAATATAGTCTTTTGGCAACTGCTTAAATTACCTACAAGCCGAAGAGTGCTTCTGTAGGCTTTGAACGTACTGGGCCCTCCTAACATTTAAGCCCATATGATTTATGGAGAGTTTGCCTGGCGACTGGCCAGTGGCGACTCAACTGTCACTTTAAATTGATATCCAGTTTCGTATAATATACCTATTTACTATTGATTGCAGTACCTCCATAGTTACATGAATATCATTGGTTAAGTTATTAATTAGAGTTTTTGGTTTGAATATATACCTCTATTGTCTTTTGTTTTGTTATTAATATTTATGTAAACTATGGCCTGACCGGCCTGACATATATACGCTCTAGTTATTTAGTACTTTTCTTGTGTGGTTGTGTCCGAGTGTGAGTTAGCTGCCTCTCGTGCAGTCGTAACATCCCCAAGACCCTAACTCTGCTCGTGACAACAACAACAAAGTTCTTAGACTATGGGACATGCACTTTAAGGCAATTCTGCGGTAGGACACTTCAATCCTTAGGTTTTCGTAGGTCCAACTGTCTCAGTTGGTTAGGTTTTGAGTTTGGGTTAACGGAGCGTCGGTGCGATAACGGCCACTTTGCGCCTTGCACAATTTTGGGCGTCGTTTTCAGCTTTCACATTCTTATAAATTAGATCAATTGAATGTGAAGTTAGAAGTGTTACGGGAAAAGGCCCATACTGTAAAGCATTTTAATATTATGAATTTTGTAAATAATTATGATATTAATTTGTTAAATCAACTTGTAGATTTCGGCTTCCTTCAGAAACGACTCCAGGTTAGATAGGCATAGGCTCAGGCCTATATGTTGATAGCTTGAAAAAGCTAAACTGCAATGCGTGGGCTTCGATAGCTGACAATGGCCTCTACCGAATCAAACCCCTCCCCCCCCAAAAAAAACAACAACAACAAACAAACAAAACAAAACAAAACACACAGACATCAATCCAGACAACACTAATCTAACGCTAATACGGACCCTAACCCCAACCCTGACCTATAGAGTTAAGAGAACCCACAGTGGCAACTGTCCCAACCAAAGCAGTTTCACTACATGGCATATAGAACACATAGAACTTTGTTATCTGCGAGTCAAGAAATATCCGTATGACCAATGCGCACCTGATATTCTGGAGTCAGTAAAACAAGTGTTCCTCTCAGCAAAACTAAGTTTATATCATATGCGTTGTGATCGGCTCGCTCATCGAGATATTCAGGGTGCAGACACAGACGGCGTTTCCTAATAATCTAAACCCACACATTTTGTTATCGAACGAAGTTCTGCTCTTACATGTATTTGATTACCACCACACAGAGACAAATTGTACATAAGGAACAAGTGCGTACCTGATCAGATTAATGCCAGCATTCACTCCTGTTATCAAATTTCCGCAAAGTCTAGTCCATGTGTCCAAAAAAAAAACAACAAAAAACCTTTACAATCTGCACTTGCTCAGCTGTCGTGCATTAGGAGGGCGGGATGAATCACAGTTTTGAGTGGTTTAAGTCAAACGAACTGTTGATAATCTTGATTTTTACAGTTAATATATTTATGTTTGACCATGGTTGTGAAACGGTTCATTTCTCAAACTTTCCAAAGAAATGGTAATCGCTGATTTATAAACTCCAAGCGTGTTTCAAAATATTTTCTGTGTGAGATAATGCTTGACATTTTAACAGAGAGTTTGCAAGAAACCACAACCACTGAACAAAGCTACAGCCGCCACCGTCATCAAACTTCCATCAGCAGCAACAACAGCAACGCTGACACCACGACAGCAAAGCGTCAATAAAAACAACAACAATAACGACGAAGCGACAATAACAACAACAATAACATTTTGATGGAAAGTGGGGAAAAAATATCGACCTTCAGAGCTAGCTAGCTACAAATTTGTAATGTAACAAATATTTACACAAAACAAAGAAACAAACAAGCAACAAACGAAGAAGCATACAAAGCACCACCACCAAACAACAACGACAACGAAGAAACACCGTCAAAAACAAACATTTTTAGAGACGAAATAAAGTTTGAAGTTTTTGCCTGTCTTTGACCGCGGGGAGCCCACAGTTTGGGCACTCTCTTAAACTGAATCGGATAGAATGACCGAAATGGGCCAAAACTCCATTAAAAGCCCCCCCCCCCCCCCCAAATCAATATAGCCAATGTTGACACAAATAAGCCTGAGCTCGTCTGGACTTTTTACGAGGAATTGAGGAGGAGGGGGAGGGGGTGATGGGATGGTGGACAGGGGTGGGGCGGAAATTCTGACTGAGAGGTCTCTTGGTCCTTCATTCTCAGATCATATTTTCTGGAATCTAATACTGATTTCTGTTGTTGTTGTTGTTGACTGATTGAATGATTGATTGGTTTAAAGACGCTTTAATTAAATTTCCTCCCAGCCTTAATCCACGATCCATTTTGTTTCAACCTTGAGAAAGGATACATCACGGTCTGGAGGTTTGTGTTGCTGTCTAGTTTGTTTGAGGTTGGCTCAGCAGTTGTGTTTCCGAATTCTCATTGGGGGGGGGGGGGGGAGAGAAGAGATCCATAAAGTGGGCTAGCCAATAGGGAGAGTGGGGGTTGTACCCAGCGTATCAAAAGATAAAAGCAAAACAAATACAAACTCAACAATGTAGTCACCAAGAAAACATACACCATGACGACAGACACGGCAATTTTCACTTTTGACCATCTGTACTCTAAATACTCAAATGCTTATGTAAAGAAGTCCAGCTTAAATAATAACAGTTTCCATCGCCTGTTTCATAAGATTTTCTAGGTCATATCAGAGCAATAGAATGATATACATTAAAGCAAACAGAGAAAAATACAGAAGAAACTCAAAAACCACCAAAGGATCTTTCTAAAATTTGGCATGAAGAAATGAAATAAGGTTGCCAATGATCTTGGCTATGTATACAATTAGGTGCCACCATGGAGCAATCTGCAAAATGCTCTAATAGTTAAATTGTTAATTCACGAGAAGGTTTTCCTCGACATGTTGCGAAAGCTCTGCTTGTTTCCGGTTCGACGTGGAACATCTGGGTGAGGTCGAAAGAGTCGGTCCGAGATAGATTTTACATGGCATTTCCATAGACCTTGGCAGGAATACCGTAGGGGTGGATTTCCTACACAGAACCGACATCGGTGTAATGTTGTAACCAGCGGATCTACGTAGGAACGATGTCATTCCTATGTGCGAACGACATCAATCCTACCCCTCCTACCCCTCGGATTGCCGTGGCGGCGCTGTCCGAGGGTATGTCAAAACTTGGGAGAAGCGAAGACAGCAGTTTTCATAATAATATTACCATTATTAGCAATTGCCACTTTTAGGATTAAATGCCGTTTTCTCAAAATCTTGTTTTAGGGGGGTCACTGACTTCAATTTATCAGAAATGTCTTGTCTTTTATTATGTGTACAGAACTCAAAATGTCATGTTGCCGACTTAAGCCTGGTTTTCTCATGCACACTCACATATGGTGAAGAAAACAAAAAGTTGCATTTCTCAGAACACGAGGGTAGAGACAAGCAACTACAAAACCATCCAGTGAATTATAAAAAGTTGAAACTAAAACAGGACTGAGCGAGATTTCCGTCATTAAGAGCATTCGCCAGGCTGAAAGAAAACCTGAACAAATTGGAAAACGTAAAAACTATTAATTTTAAAAGAACTAGATGAGGTTCCCGGCATTATCCGGGATAAACCTGTGAACCCACTGTTCTCTCTCTCTCTCTCTCTCTCTCTCTCTCTCTCTCTCTCTCTCTCTCTCTCTTTTTGGTCTAGAAAGCTTCCTATAATTATCCTAGTCTTACTACAGATTATTTTCATGCACACCAGAGCGCACTCATTTCTGATAAGGAAACTGTGCGCACGGAATTGAACGCGTATTAATACATCGTTTCCGGTGCGGTGGGCTTACTGCAGGGAGCCAAAACAAAGATCATTGTATTTTACTGTTTTACGACTTTTAATTTAAAAGTACCTGAAACTTGAATCAACACAATGGGTCGATACAAAAGCGATTGGGCTGGATTGGTTGACACTTAAGAAAATTAATTTTAGAACTCTTGAAACTGTCATTTAGGCTGTAGAGTCGAGCAAAAAATGGTGCAAAACTGCACCACAATGAATTACTCCCGCCACTAATAATAAGATTTGCCAAACTGCATGATTGTATGAAAAAGAATGAGCTGCTTAGATGAAGCTTGTGAAATACTTCTGTACGAAATGACTCTATGCAATGCCCTATTGCTACCTCGCAGCTATTTCTATGGTTTTATAAATCGTGAAATGCGTCTATCTACGAAGTAGTTAAGATTCATTCTCAAGGTAAAAACTTTGCAATACGATTTTTGTGCACCAGCCTCTAGATTTGCCTCAGAACAATCCGGCAGACCACACATTTTATTTGGCTTGTTTTAATGAAGGCAAGAAACAGGAAGTCGGTGGGGAAATGAAAAATCAACATCTTCACTTTTTCACCGAAACAAAAACTGTCACATGTTTCTTCTTTAGCCCCCCCCCCCCCCCCCCCCCCCAAACGACTTCTTAAAATAGACATCTCAAATCAGCACATGGCAGTTAAGCCTTCATCTTCCTGAAAAAAAAAAAAGAGATGAAATGTAGATTAGATAAGATTGGGCGTGGCAGAAGATTGGGAGGGGGGGGGGGCACGGAGGATACTTCCCGGATGACGCGATTCAGGAAGGAGTTGGGACTTACAGTTTGTTTGTGAGTGTGACAATGTTTATCTAGGGCGGGCGCGGTGGTGCATTGTAAAGAGAGGCGGTTTTGACTCGGGTCGATGTTGCCTCAGCAGTGAAATGACCATGATGAAGTCGACAGCAACGACGAGGACAAAAAGAACAACAATAGTAACAACGACAACAGCAGCAGCACCAACAGCAACAACAGCGACAACAACAACGACCACAACATCATCAACAACAACAACACCAGCAGCAACAGCAAGAACAACAATAATAACAACATCAACAACAACAACAACAACATCAACAACAAAAATATCATCATCATCAACAACAACAACAACAACCTCAGTAACAACAATAAACAACAAAACAGCAACAGAACAACAGTCACAACAACAAATAAACACCATCTTCAGAAATATTTAAACATCGTCATTTTACAACAAATTTCATCATTCCGCCCTCCTGCCCGCACCCTCTAACATTCACCGTCATCAATAGGAAAAACCCAGCTCATTCAGCCAGAGGAACAAGGCTGGAATTGCTAATTGTGAATTGGGAAAGAGCCATTCTCATTTTCTAGGAGCGGAGTTCTTTAATCACTAGTTTCAAGCTCAAAGTACACTTGGGTTTTTCTGTCGGCTATTGAGAATTCAGTCTGTATCTCTTAAAGCGTGGAGAGGAGGAGGGGGCCGGGGTGGGGTGGGGGTGGGGGTGGGGTGGGGTGGGGGGATGGGGGGAGGCTTGTGTTCGATGATGGATTGGGGATTGAAACATTGAAACTTGATAGAAGGCTGTTGGAGTTGAGGGAAACTGGAATGAGAGGAGAGGAGGGGGGAGGGAGAAAAAGGGGGGGGGGGGGGAGGGGGAGGAGAAGAGAGAGAGAGAGAGAGAGAGAGAGAGAGAGAGAGAGAGAGAGAATGGTTTGAATTTAACCAGATGGAGAGAAGGAAGAAGCTTAGATTAAAATGCAATATTGCAGAGATTAAGAGAGAGGGGGAAGAGAGAGAAAGAGAGAGAGAGAGAGAGAGAGAGAGAGGGAGAGTGAGAGAGAGGGGAACAGAGGTGTGTGTGTGTGTGTGTGAGAGAGAGAGAGAGAAAGAGAGGAGAGAGAGAGAGAGAGAGGCGGTTTGGATTTAACGAGATAGAGAGAAGGAAGAATCTTAGATTACAAATGCAAAATTGCTTTGAAACATCAATGATAATTATTTTACTCGTATATGTCCAATATATACGAAATACACAGCGTGCAGTGTCAAGGAGTAAGACGTTCAACTCCCCCTCTCCGTCCACAACCCCTAGACAAATCTCTCAAATCTCGGTAAACAAAAGCACTCAGGAATCAGTGCAAATGAAAAAAGGGTAAAAAATTTATGAAAGTCCCATTGAAATCCCACTCACATCGGATCTTCTGAGGAAATTGCGGTGTAAAAATTTGAGAGTGTTCTGAATGTGTTGTGAATCTTTTCTAGGAGCATAGAATTATCTTCCGGAAGAGCTCTCAGCTCAGGTACAAAATACAGTGTGTCAAGTTTTTGTATCGATGTCGCTTAACGTGCTTGATGCAAAATTCATAGCGGCAATTCTGATTCACTGTACCATCATCGTTCACCGGGGAAAGTACAAAATGGCAACAATAGAACAAAAGTGACGACCTCCGTTCGTTGTCATTAAACAACAACAACAACAATAACAACAACAACAACAACAATGATCCCCCCCCCCTCCTCCTAAAAACAAAAAAGAAAGACAACAACATCAAAATGTCGACTTTCCTCCATCGACATTAAAAAACGAAACAAAACAACGACATTAACACAACAAAAAATGACGATTTTCCTTTGTTCTCATTAAAAAAACAACAGCGACCATAACAATTGCTTTGTTGTCATTAAAATCACATCAACAATAACAAACTGTTGTGTCGGTCCCACGTCTTCTCACGTCTTGGAGACCGCACACACAGTGACACTGGCATATTTATGTGGTCAGTACCCTCCTAACAGTTAACCTTGTCTTTGTCTCCTCTCTACCTGTCCCAGGGTCGTTGTACATCGTGAGAAAGCAAGTTCGTTGTCCGTCTTTGTTCTTGTTTGACTATATATGTAGGTGGCCTGGGAGTCCCGTCAGTCGCTGTAGTAGACGTGTACCTGTGCAATGCCTATATCTGTACAGTGTTCATTTATATGTGAAATTATTTCTGTGTATAACATATACCTACACAGTGACAGTAACTTTCATATCCGTATATAGACGTATGTGTGTCGATTAAATGTCAACTCTGTATACCATACAGAAGGACTTACGTTATTCTGTAATATTCTAAAAACTCCAGGCACGACACCACACAAACAACAACATAATGGTAAAAAAAAAGAAAAGAGCAATAGCAAAATGACCTGGCAGCAGATGGAGGTCGTTATTTCCTGACGCCCGGGCACGAGCGGAAAGTGCTGTGTGAATTATGCACACATTTCCTGCATCTCGCACTGATTGAAATTTTCACAGGAAATGATGTGCAATGTTATGTTGTTTTTTTTTATCAAATCTCCTGAACTTCAGGGCATCTCAGATATTGCAGTTTGCTTTGTTTGCTGGTGTTTGTATCAAGAAATGGCTGAAATCAACTTTTAAAAATTTTTATCGTAATGGATCTAGAGAGAATTATTTTCTAACATTTGAAGTTATGGTGGCATAACTCGCGGGTTCAGCGCTAGAAGTGATTATCTCCCCATGTTCACAAATGGGGAGACAATCACTTTCGTACTGAAATGACGAACTATTCATTTCTTGTTCTCTCTCTATCTGTCCATCCTCATCTCATTCCCCCCCCCCCACCCTTTCCCTTTGCGGGTGGTTGGCAGGAGCGTCTGGCAGGATTTCCTCCTGTCCTATTGTTATTGTGTTATATTCTGTCCATCTGCTTAATTTTTCTCCTCACGTAACTTAATCCTTATAGTGTCGACGTGCCTTCGCCAAACTTCAAAACTCCCTTCCCTTTAAGAGAAACTTCATTCGTCACTTTGTGAGAAAGGCTGTTTGAACCGTGTAGCCCAAAAAATGCTGGCAATAGGATATTTCGTACCAACTTGTGGCCAATACCCGAAAATGTTATTGCGGCTTTGCCGCCAATGAAAAGGTTATTGTGGTAAATTAGCTAAAACTGAGCCCTTAGCCTAGGCGCTGCATTAGTCGATTTGGATCAGCTGACTGGTTGGATTGTGACGTAACGACTGTGAGTTTTCCAATGTGACCTCACGCACCTGGCAACTGGTTGGATCTCACTGAAATTTAATGTCCTGACGCCACCTCTCAACGAGAAAGAAAAAGAAAGAGAGGGAGAGAGAGAAAGAGACAGAAAGAGGGGCAGAGAGGAGGAGAAGAGAGTCAGAGAGAGAGAGAGAGAAAAAGAGGCAGAGAGAGAGAGAGAGAGAGAGAGAGAAAAAGACAGAGCGATAGAGGGAGAGAAAGAGAAGGGTAACAAAGAGAGTGAGAGAGTGGAAGAAAAAGAGAGACAGACAGAGGGGGAGTGAGACTAGAGGGAGAAAGAGCGAACGAGTCATAGTAGGTAGAAAAAAAAAGTGAGAGAGTGGGGGATAAAGAGAGAATGGAAGACAAAGAGAGAAAGAGAGAGAAAGAAAGGGAGAGAGAGAGAGAGAGAGAGAGAGAGAGAGAGAGAGAGAGCGAGAGAGAGAGAGAGAGAAAGGGAAAGGGAGAGAAAGAGGGAGCGAGCGAGAGGGCGAGCTACAAATATCAATGTATCAGTATAGAATCTTAAACAACTTTTCGGTGTAGCCCAGGACAAGCCTGCACGGAACTCAATGTTCTTGAAAGGCTGTCAAATTACCTAGTAGCTCTAGGCCAGATGCAAAAGGCAAGACTCTTTAAAAACAAACGGTTAAACGTGGAACAGACAGGTGAACGAACTGGCAGTATGTACAATAATTATACCAACTCAACCCGCCAGCTAACAAACATCTATGTACTAATTTTCATATTTTTTCAATGAGTAGCTTCGGAGTATTTTCGCCATTTACACACATTTATAGGCCGACTCCAAGTATAGTATGATGATTCCTCAGCTCTGGACTCCTATTTTTCATGACACACTTCAAGTTTCTCTCATTCTCCACTTCTAGTAATGCTGAATTCAGCAACATCGCCACCATTCATGTACTTGAAGAAACAATGGAAATGAAAGGAAAAATCAGTCTGACAAAAAAAAAGGCAAGCCAAACAGGCGATATAAATGATTTTGTTTCAGTCGAAAAGAAAAAAAAACAAGAACAACAAATCTTGCGTGACACAACCAGTCTGACATGTTGCAGACACATTGATTTGAGGAGAAAAGGTAGAAATCTTAAGATGCAGTTGAGAAGGAACTGGGTTATCGCAGAATGTAAATTGTTATTGATATAAACATTAACGTCTGTCAACAAAGGGCTCATTGTCATAATTTGTCCGTGTTAAAGACAAGTGAGCTATCTCGCATTCTTTTTAGAAATTACGGATCTCACCGCGTAATCGAAAGTGGGTGCTGTCCTACATTTGCGAGGCGTTTCGTTTCTAATCTATAGTTACTAGCAAAGGGTATATCCATCAGAATATTATGGAGACCTGGACCAAAGAACAAAACTTTTATACCGCAGTTTTCTCGAAAGTGCCTTGGGGAAGGGGGGAGGGGAGGGGAGGGGAGAAGGGCTGCCCCACTTGTCTATAACCCCTTCAGTGCCAACAGTGTAATTGTCATGCATATTCTTTATTGTATGTCGGCTGTGAATCGTAATATATTACAGCTGAACATGTGAGTACCTAAAAACTTTGTGACCACTCGACCAAACATTTTGAAACTTTGTGGACTGCCTCAATTTTGGATGATAAGTTACGTGGACAAGTCCGTTTTGGACAAAATTCAGTCTTTGATGAAATTTGCTTACCATTTTAGCCGCAAAGAAAGAGACGTATTTTTATAGAGGAGGATCAAAAAGTATGATCGGAAAATTTTGTTGGTACTGCGTGATCTACCATTGTACGAACGACTCTTTAGCCAGTTTATCTAATGCAGTTTCGAATATTTCGGCACTTGATATGTTCGGTCAATTCTTTCACTTCCTTTCTCTTGTTTACACGGGTGGTAGGGAATCGGACCAGTTTGGATACACCCTTTCCACCCCTGTCACAACAGTCAACTGCAATGCAATCAGCAGGCATTTTAACCACTTAGACACATCTTGAAGTTACACTCGTCAGCTGATCCACCGGCCATCTTGTTTGGCGGCAGTACAAAACAAAAACTCTGTGACGTCATGCGCATTCTACCTATTGATTGTGACAATGTCAGTGTGACGATGCAATTGATGTGTGTACCAGGTATGAGCTCTTAACCCTCTGTGAAGGTGAATTTCCCCCATGGGATAATAAAGTGATTCTTATCTAATAATATGCGACATATTAGTTGCTCGCCTCTCATGCCAAGGGTCCTAGGTTCAAACCCCGGCCGGTGAAGGATGGTGGAAATTTGGGATTTTTCTCATATTTTCGTGTCCCTGATCCTATTGGGAGGTAGGATCGAGTACCTAGTCTTCTCGGATAAGGACGAAAAAATTCGGAGAGCCCGTGTGCACGGTTAAAGATACCTTGGCAGTTGGAAATCCAAAAGAGCAGGCTGAACAGGCCGCTGCCCCGGGCAAAATCAAATAAAATTCATCCCTACCACTCCCTCCCCTCCCCCTCATCTCCTCCCCCCCCCCCAAGACCATTACTGCACTCTGGCGACGATGTGCATGCTCCAGTTGTAACTGGGTGCAATGACACAAAGGCAAATTTCCCGAATGAGATTAAAGTAGTATGCAAATACAAATACAAATAAACTCAACATGATGTAAAGTTGGTTACCCAGATTAGGGGATTTCAGTTTCTATTTATGATTCAACCAGAATAATGTGGACAAATCTGTCATTAAAAAATAAAAAAATAACCATGACAATGAAGTAAAAAAAGTTTCTCAATAAACCGTTAGCAATTCGCAATAAAGCCGCGGCTTGTCACAAACACTAAAAATCTAAAAATTAACATAGGTCTTCACGGACATTTTCGGTCACTGGAAGAAAGTTCATGGCCATTTAGAATTCATTTTTTTTATCACTCACAATTCGGGATTTCGAAACAACTTTGCTGTGCTGAATACAAATTGATTGATAGAAAGATGTGCTTGCAGTTATAATTTTTTTTTGGTCGTCTGCGACCACACACCTCATTTCTGTCCTTTTATTGTCAGTACAGCCATTTTTCCCATTCAGCTGACGTCATTTTTCTTTCTCGCCCTTTCTCCTTCCCTTTCTAATTCCATTCCTCTGAGTATTGTGACTATCTCCTCTTTTCTTTCTCACACTTCCTTCTTAACTCTTTTCTCCAATCCCATTTGTTCCTTCTTTCCTTTTTATCATTTCTCTCGCCTCAGAATCCCATTTCTTGGTTTTTCATTTTGTTTTCTTTCAAGAGAACTTTCTGGACCATTTCCAAGCCGAAAGGCGCCGGAGATTTGTCAAACAAGACCAGCCCACAATGGACCATCAATACAGAATCAATGAAGTTTAAATGCAATCTGCCGCCTGTCGTTTCGTTTTGTCGCCATAAACCCGGCAAAGAAAGACAAACGTGGAGAATTTCTCTCCCCGAGGTGCCAGTTTCAAGTTCTCCTTATCTCCGAGACTGAATAATTATTTGCCAAGTCAACACCATTTCAGGTTTTTCACTTTCCCCAAGAGATGGGCCATCGGCTCTGAAAGATTTATGATCTGGGTTCTCCGTAATGGAAGAAAACATAAAAGATGGAACAAGATCTGAGATGGCGCACTCAGTCTATGCCACTGTAAATATAATCAAGACCACGGACTCTTGGAAGTCCTGTGGATGCGAGCAAGACCGCGTTGATTTGACACAGAAATTGATATTCGTTTTCTGGAGATGGCGCTTGGAGAGCGGTCAAGGTTATTGTCAGGTCACTTGGCTGAGAGTAGGATTTGTGACGGCACGTTTGCGCACTTTGTGTGCAAACATGAGATAAAAGCAAGAGTACCAGTTTTTTCATCCACACTTTCAAAAATCATGAGGACGGCAGGACGTTCATTCCAGTTCAGCGCACCAACTAGTGTGCAAAATAGAAAACACAAAAAACAGAACTGAGAATCTTCTCGTTTAGAGGCACATTGACCTCCCTTGTGTGGGGCACTGTCAAGGAGGAAGAAGTTACCTTTTTGCTTTTGTGGTAGAACCATAGAGATACTATAATACACTAGAGTCCGCACGCATGCACAAGTGCAACGCGTCGCCGTGGCCCCAATTGGCCTACATGCGCGCCATGTTGACTTGGGTTGGATTCGCTAACGAGCAAGCGCTGGCTGTTCGGCGTCTCACGGAATAGAAACCCCATCCCCGCCTATAATTATGTCAAAGTCATAACAGATACTACGAATACGATGCAGCACAGGCTGTTTTTGCGGAGACATAGTGTTTTTATACAGAAAGCTACAGCTGAACAGTGAACACCTCAATATTTTCTCTATTTGGTTTTGTAATCAGACTACGTCCCCCAAACAACGTTCTTCAAAATAACAAGTTCATAACTGGTAAAACTAGTAAGAGTCATGAAAATTACAACATGCAAAGTTTTGAAAAGAAAATCATGAGAAAGGCATGTTAGTAGTATATAACAAGGAAAAATGTTCACCTTCATACAGAAACAAAAAATATTTTAGAGACGTAACTGGATCATAGAAAGAAAGAAAGAAAAGGATAGACATGAAAAGAAAAGAAGAAAAGGGGGAGGGGGAGGAGGGGGAGCAGATGGAGAAAGCAAAACAAAATCCTGCAAGAAAGGGAATAAAATTACTTTTGGCGATATGTAATCCCTGGGTGATGCATTATGTTGACTGTCAGCACATGATCTACTGATGTAGCAAAAGAGTTTTGTTTAGCTTGTGTCTGACTGACCCTACATCCCCACGAACATATCTTTGGGTGAAAGCTTTGCCATGGTGGTGCAGCATTGTCTTGCAAAATAGTTCACAGGCCTTCTTAATGATCTGGGTTGGGTGGCTGTCTTGGCTTTGGAGATGGCAGTCATAAAAAATGTGACTTCCCAGGTCATCAAATACTTTGGAGCCAAGTATTTCTGGCACTGCCAATGTCACTTTCAGTGTTGTAATCGCTGACACCGACCGTATGGGGTGCTTAATCGTAAGCAGATGCCTTAAAACTTGGTCCGCCTTTTTGATAATAGCAAACATGTCTTTGCTTGCATAAAGCAACCCTTCCACTATCTCTTCTCTCGGAGTAACGGGTGTTACTCATAGCAGCATCTTGGTTGGAAAACGAGGATTGAAAATTCGAAGAATTGTGTAACATCTGGGGTTTGTTCCAGACCTTTCAAAATCGAAACTTAAAGATTGGAATGACACTTACATAATGAAATTAGAAGTGAGAGAACCACTTTCATGACAAAGGCTAAAAAAATCAGCACAGTGTCGCAAACAACAATATGGCAATGCCCCACGATATACTCATATTGATAAACTAGATAACCTACCGGGCATTGCCCGGAATAAACAATCATGTGCCCCCCCCCTCTCTCTCAAATAATAAAAGTAATAAACTACAGTCTTACTTCAGAACTCATGCGCACCAGAACACTACGCACCAAACTGAACGCTTGATACGGTTACTTTTTATGACATGCATGGTACTATATTATATTACGAAACAAACATGCAAATATACAGATGTTACATAGCAATAAACATTGTTGTCACGATCACATTAGGATCATAAATGCCGTGCTAGGTCACGACGTCAGTGAGTTAATTTTTACGATCTTGTTGATTATAACCAGCGTAATTTGTCCTTGAGCTGTTCTCGTGAACAGTTTGTTTTGAAACACCTTTTTCTGATGGATGGAGAGAAGGAGGGGCGAGACAGAATAAATGTATAGCTAGGAATGACAGAGCAGTTCTCGACCCCGTGATTTTGATTAACATAGATAAGGGGCGAGTAAAGGTAGTTTATTTAGACGCTTAGTTGGCGTTCGGAAATTCGTGCATAAGAGTAGAAAGCACGGGGTTTGAAGATTTTAGTAGTTAATGTTTCGCATTTTAAATTTTGTCTAGACCGTAAAATTGACCTTGATTTTGGCGCAAGGCCATGACAAGCATAAATTAATATTATAGGCTGAGCTGAAGCGACTGCACCAATCAAATGTATGAATCTGGACGGAAGGTCGAGACATAGCTTTAGTATTTAAACCCGTGCAGAGCTTAGATAGAGGCCACATGTAGACAATCCATTTACGAGGTGGACGGCGATAGTCCTCAGCCAGATGAGAGACATAGAGACGCAGTTGAGCAGTCCATATTGTGAGGAGCGCCATGATTTAAAGCTCCAGAGCCTAAGCTACTTGGTTTGATATGAACCCACAGCGTTTACATCCAGCGCTCTCACTCCCAGTGAGGGCCTCATGGTGAGAGTCCATACTAATTTGTAATGATGAAAGTGAACCGTTCTACTTACTTTTGAAGACAGTTTCAGAGCTACCCCAGACAACGCATGGTTGTACAAGCATTCTCCATGGCGTGTCTAGAGGAAATGTCCATATCATAACATGTCTCATTGAATTAATAGAAATTAAACTGTTATATCCGTCGCCACGTGCGCGGATTCTATTTGGCATCTAACTCATATGACCTGCAAGTAGTTAGAGTGAATAAGTTAGTCTTTATAGAAAGCTGTAGTGGGCCAGTGGTTGATTGATAGGGGCCAGTGGTTGATTGATAGGGCAGATGGCAATATACCGTCACTCTGGCCTGGATATCGTGACACAGAGCATCCACCAGTATTGGTGTTCTTTGGTTTGGGTCTTTCACCCTAGTCAGTTGGGACTGCGAGGCTGTGGAGTAGCCTACAGGCAGCCGGTCAGGCAATATGACTGTCCCTCTGGCATCCTCCTGCACCTGGATACATTTCCAGTCGTCTTGACCCTGTCTTGCCACTTGGATAAGTTGTGTCCAGGCGAGAGAGTGAGTCTGATGTTTGCGCAGCTCTTTCTCACTAAAAACAAATTCTTTGCGCCAGTCTTAACACTCACCTCGTCTTCTTTCATCTTTGTCTCGTCTTCTTTCCTCTCAAAATTCCAACGGCGATGGGCGAGTGCGGTGGCAGCAGGTTTGGATAGACTGGAAGCTGTTAGCACAGACCTACACGTTGGTGGCTGTGGGCTATGGTCGCTTCATCGTCGATTGAAGTGGAGGCGTGGGGAGGCAGCACCCACAGTAGCTGAGCAGCCTTTTTTAAGGATAGCACTGCTCACCTCAACTGAGGAAGGGGCTAGAAAAGGTGCCCTAAAGAAAGCCCACTTCACATCACCCTGACTGGTATACCGCGACCAGTGGGGATCCCTTTTTGCGGTCGAAACAAAAAGAAATTCAGCTTACTCAGGCTAGGAGCCTGGAATATACGCACACTACAGGACAACTCAAACAACCCGGAAAGACGCACTGCACTTATTGCCATTGAGCTCAGCAGGTACAACCTGGACATAGTGGCACTCAGTGAGACCAGACTCCCTGATAGTGGCCAACTCAAAGAGCTCAGTGGTGGATACACCTTCTTCTGGAAAGGCAAGGGTGCAGTCGAACCGAGACAGCATGGTGTTGGGTTTGCAATTAAAAATGACCTTGTCAGAAACTTGCAGTCCATGCCAATTGAAATAAATGACAGGCTAATGACACTCAGGATCCCAGTTGGGAAAAGCCAGTCAGCCACCCTCATTAGCGCATATGCGCCCACCATGACAAACCCAGATGAAGCCAAAGACAAGTTCTATTCTGATCTAGAATCTGTCATATGCTCTGTCCCGGCAGCTGATAAGCTGATTCTCTTGGGGGACTTCCATGCTAGGGTTGGCTCCGAAATCTCAGCGTGGCCAAATGTTTTGGGCCCTCATGGAGTTGGTTCATGCAATAACAATGGGTTGCGCTTACTTACTTTGTGCGCTGAATTTGGCCTGTTCATTACCAACACAAATTTTAGTCTCCCCGTGAGAAACAGAACGTCATGGATGCATCCCCGCTCAAAGCATTGGCATCTCATAGACTATGTCATTGTGAGGAAGACTGACAGAAAGAATGTCCTTGTAACAAAGGCGATGTGTGGTGCCGAGTGTGGAACTGACCACAGACTCATTGTTTGCAAGCTCAGACTAACATTGAGGCGCAATAGACGCCCTCAAGGGAAAGCGCCACCTAAACGCCTAAATGTTTCAAAACTCTGCTCAGCTGAGAAACAGAGCGAGCTCTCATCAGAACTCTCCTCAAAATTGGATTGCGTGACTTTTGACCCTGAGAACATTGAACAGAGCTGGACTGACCTAAATACGACTGTACACTCTTGTGCCAGCAGCACAGTTGGTTTTCCTGTCCGCAAGCACCAGGACTGGTTCAATGATAATGATAATGAAATCAAAGTGCTCATCAAAGAAAAAAATAGTCTCATCCAAGCTCACTGCAGTGACCCCTCTTCCATAGCAAAAGCTGATGCACTGCGTGGATGTAAGGGTGTACTCCAGAAGAAGCTGAGGAAAATGAAAAATGACTGGCTTGAAGAGCGAGTAAGAGAAACTCAGAAATATGCCGACACAAACAACACTAGAAAGTTCTTTGAGAGCCTCCGAGCTGTGTTTGGACCATCCCGCTCTGGCACTACGCCACTTCTTGCGTCAGATGGTTCAACACGCATTGTTGAATGGAATGCCATAATTCAGCGTTGGGCAGAACATTTCGGAGGTGTGCTAAATCGGCCATCAAATATAAATACTGAGTCCATTGACCGCCTCCCTCAGACTCCTATTAATGCAGCTCTTCCCAAGCCATTCACAGCAAATGAGACCCGAACTGCCACAAATCAGATGTCCTTTAACAAATCACCAGGCGTGGATTCAATTCCTGCTGAGGTGTATGCCTTCGGTGGAGAAAAGCTTATTGAAAGGTTGACCGAGTTGTTCAATCATATGTTGAAAGCAGGGAAGCTGCCACAGGACTTCAAAGATGCTTCAATCATCCATCTGTACAAAAACAAAGGGGACAGCCAAGTCTGTGACAACCATCGGGGAATCTCTCTACTTTCAATTGCTGGCAAAATATTGGCAAGAATGCTTCTGAATCGCCTTCTTGATCACCTCTCGTCAAATGACTTGCTTCCCGAGAGCCAATGTGGCTTTCGTAAAGAGAGGGGAACGGCGGATATGATTTTTGCTGCCAGACAGATTCAGGAAAAATGCATGGAACAAAATAAAGCGCTGTATATCACATTTGTTGACCTCACAAAAGCATTTGACACAGTGTGTCGTGAAGGCCTCTGGAAAATCTTGGCGAAGTTTGGGTGTCCACCCGAATTCATCACAATAGTGCGCCAGTTTCATGATGGCATGCAAGCTGCAGTCAAAAGCAACGGCAGTGTTTCAGAGCCCTTTGCTGTCACAAATGGGGTAAAACAGGGTTGTGTCTTAGCCCCAACTCTGTTCAGCATCATGTTCTCTGCAATGCTACAAGAAGCCTTTAGCTCTCCTCATCAAGGGGTAAGCATCAAGTACCGAACTGATGGCAGTCTATTCAACCTCAGGAGACTTCAGGCAAAAACCAAAACCAAAAGTACTCAAATCTGTGACCTACTATTTGCTGATGATTGTGCACTTCTGGCACACGATGAGGATAGCATGCAAAACTGTGTTGATAAGTTCTCTAGTGCCTGTGACAACTTTGGCCTCACAATAAGCACAAAGAAGACGGAAGTGCTCCATCAGCCTACTCCAGACGACAAGTATCCTGTGACCCCAAATATCAAAGTCCATGACAGTCTTCTGAAGGTGTCGGAGAACTTCACCTATCTTGGCAGTACACTGTCTTCCGCGGCTCGTGTTGATACTGAAATTCTCTCAAGAATCAGCAAAGCCAGCTCTGCATTTGGCAGGCTTCGAAAGAGAGTATGGGATGTTGCCGGCATTCGCACAGACACTAAGCTGAAAGTGTACAATGCTGTGGTCCTTCCTACCCTACTCTATGGGGCTGAAACCTGGACAGTGTACCAATCGCATGCCAGAAAGCTAAATCACTTTCATCTGGCCTGCCTTAGAAAGATCCTAAGGATCAAATGGCAGGATAAAATTCCAGACACTGAGGTCCTCAATCGTGCCAAGGAATTGAGCATCTTCTGCCACCTGAAAAAAATTCAGCTACGTTGGGCAGGACATGTTGTCAGAATGCCCGACTCCAGACTCCCTAAGCAAATCTTCTTCTCTGAGCTCTCCAATGGAACGAGGAATGTTGGGGCCCCAAAGAGACGTTACAAAGACACTCTCAAGCAATCACTGAAGGCCTTTGCCATTGATGTGAGTGAGTGGGAAAAGCTCTCGCTTGATCGTGCAAATTGGAGGGCGGCCCTTACCAGAGGCAGCAAAGCATGGGAAGCTGACAGAGTCCAGCAGGCTATCAAAAAAAGAGAACGGCGCAAGAAAAGGCCCAGTGGTACTGAACCAACGGAGCACTCTTGTCATTTATGCGGAAGGGTCTGCAGGGCAAAAATAGGACTTATCAGTCACATGAGAAGCCATAAGTCATGAAAGAACAGTCTTTCCATTCTGTCCTCTGTGTCCTTTAGTTCTCTTTATTGTCCATGTGTTGAAATTCTCAACAATTTCTGTTCTTTATTCCTCTGGTGTTGTTAAGGTCATCATCATACCTGATGGACGAACTATTATTATTATTATTATAGTTTCATTAGTTAGATTCAGTTGCCTTTGAATTGATATTTATATTTATAATTATATTTGTTACATTAATTCCTGTAATTAAACTGTCCTACAGTTCTGCTAAAAATAAAAGCAATTGATTTATTTAGATTTTAGAGTGCAAGTATTTTTTTTTGTGTGTTCGTCGATTGTGGGAGCGGACCTCGAAAGAGTGTCAGTCGAATTCTCCCCATCTAACCCACATCGCGACAATTGTCATTTTTAAAAAAATACATGCTTGAAGTAAACAACTTTTAATTATAGCCATCATCTTCCTTATCTCAAGTGCCATCTTCCTGCCAAATTTAAGGCCTGAAGAGTGTATAGTTTGGTCAGTTAGTCATGCCAAAGGTTGCAAGTTACTGAAATATATAATAGATATATTAAGATAGGTTTTGATCTTTAGCCCTTCCCTATTGTCAATCCAATGCACTAAACGATCAAGTTGTTTGGACGTATGTTTTATTCATATCAAAGAGGAATTAGGCCTATGGTGATAACCTTGCCACCCAGTCCCATCATGGCTGTCTGTTTTAACTGAGACAATCCAAACCACAAGGGGGATGGGGGTGGGAGGGGCATGATGCAGTATGAGATGACACGTAAATCTGGACACTATGAGCCCAGAGCATTTAGTACCCTATCGCCACCCCAACTCAAAATGGCCGCAACGCGAGTCTAGTGGTTCCAAGCCGTGTGACACCGTGCGGACTCCAGTGTTTAATACTGTCTCTATGGGTAGAACCGATCAGAACAAAAAGCTTAGAAATACATGTAATCGATTCCCAAGGATGCACGCGACTATCTGGTCCCCACAGCACTTTCTAAGTACACACGCCGGTGGATGAGTACACAGTGATAACCGGTCAGATGGCAGAGTTTGAGTTTGCGTTTGGGTTTAACGGCGAGTCAACACGATAAAGGCCACTTCTCGCCTTCAACAGTTCGTTCCGTTATCCTACTTTAGGCTAGCTTTCAGCCCTCATATTTCTATAAATAAGATCAAACAAAAGTGAAAGCCGTACTGTAAAGTTTGCCTATATTAATAATTATGAATCCTGTAAATATGATAAAAATCAGCTCATAGACTTTGGCCTCTTTCACTAACGACAAACATGCACCGCTGACCCATGTAAGAAAATAATTATTTCATGGATGGTCAGATGACAGAGAAGAAAACTACAGTTCAGAATCTGGATTAGATGCATAAAATTCCCACACACATATCGACGGCCTCTCTCTGACATCCTCACTTCTCTTGCTGTGTTCAATTTTTCATCGAGGAAAAACATTGACAACTGACTGAAGCCATTTTGTTCTCCACCATCAATGTATTATATTTGATGATCATCATAATTTTATCAAGATTCTTTTCAATTCACTGGGTCCCGGCCCAGCCCAACCCTATAATCAGCAACATCAACAGCATCTAAAATTATTGTACAGAGAATCTTGCGCGCGCCTATCAGGAAATTAAATAATGTTTTTACGTATGAAAAGCTCTGTTTAAGCGGAGTATGGCCGGGCTAAGGCACAAAGCTGCATCGATCATACGTTTATTACTTAATCTTGTTATTGGGGACATCTTGTCACGCTGCTTTATGGAAGATGATGGCGTTATTGTTGTTGTTGTTGTTGTTGCCAATCATCTGGAGCTGCTGATATAAGCCATTTTAAGTTCAGCTGCTCTGGACACTGAAAAAAAAGATGATATGTAAAAATCTGCAACAACAGCATTTCCACATTTCGTTCAGTTTACTCAAGTCAGTGAAAGGGACGAATGAACAGCCTAGGCTGGTTTACATAATTTTCTTTCGTTATATTCTGTATGGTCTTTTCTATCCTTCATTACTTTTTACCCTATCTAAATTTTCCTTCTTTTGTTTCAAAACCTCGTTTTTCACATTTTATTATTCCGTCTCAACCCAGAACCTAAATTCTCTCCCCCCTCCCTCCCCCCCGTCCCCCAACTCAGCGCCCACCCCAGTTTATTCCACAAGTTGCCATTATTATCTTGATTCTCAAAAACCCCTGAGAGTTGGATTCCAAACTCAAATCTGCGAATACCGTTCAGGTTTTACATTTTAAAAAGCCAAAAAAGAGATTTTTCCATTAGAAACGAGAGGATTTATTTATTTACAGGTCTGAAAATGCCTCACTCTGTCTATCCCTTGATAAATCATACTGGCAACTTTTCTATAACCAGTCAGCCACATGCACAGCGATGTTAATGAGAGAGGAATAATAGCGAATGATAAAAGGGGGACTATAGGAAGGTCACTCCTAATTTAATAACGACATTATGAGATTTCCATCCGTGTACGAGGGATTCGTTATGAAATGTCAGAAAGATAACTGAATCGAACTAAATTGCACTTTTGCTTTCAAACGTGCAAAAGAGCGTTTAATAGCGATAGCACGTGATTTCCATTCATGCACCAGGGCTTAGCTGCAAAATGTCAGAAAGATAACTCAATCACACAGAAATGCATTTTCTGTACAGTGGCCTGACAAATAATGATGTAGAAATAATGCAAAATGATTTGATTAACACAACTCAAATTGCAGGATTCTATCTATTAAGAAATGCTTGCAATAATGCTTCTTTCGAATCTTGAAACCTTTGCATTTGCGTGTCCATGACATATAAAATAAGAGAAACTGAGGGAAGATATTGCTCTTCTAGGATTTATTGCTTTTATAAAGTCGGGAAAAGGATGCTTGCCGGTAGCCATAGCGTATATGGGTTGCCAATGTGAATCATTTTATTATCATATTATCTGCATCTTGACCCAGATTATCGACTCCCGAGCGGAGATCCCAGATGTACGGAATATGGACTTCTGTATGTGACGTTGAGAGAGTGGGAGAATTTCCAGATAAGACTCAGCAGAGACGAGAGGATTTGCTCGTAAAGTGCACAAAGTTGCCCACACTTCGAATACTGAGAGGAGACTCTGCAGTACAGAGTATGAGCCTTCGCGTATTTTGATTACTTAACCATGTAATGACGTATAGGCCCCGCCCCCATTTCTTGACTTGACTTAAACCCTTGAACCCCGAGTGGGGCATTTTTTTTGAGAGGAGGAGGGGGGGGGGGGAGGCGTTTAGTAAATCATAAAAAAAAAGGTTTCTATACCAAATATCCTAAAAATATGTACCTGTTCCGATATAATTTGGCACTGCATTATAAATAACAAGCGAACTGTATCTTACATATCGTTCAGATGTTTAGAATGGCCCAGAGGTATAGATGTATGGAGCGGGTTCACTTCCGCCAAATCGCGAAACTAGGTCGCTGCCGCAAACAAGAAATTCAAGAATTGAAAGAGACCGCCTTCACCAAAGATAGTGTGCATATCTGTTTACTCTTGTTTGTTCATATTTTTGGGCTGATTGAAACTATTTAGAACCGTTTGTAAGCTCCTACGCCCCGTGGAAATGCACAAACGGGTTTTGTTTACCGCAGCGACCTACTTTCCGTTCCATGCTAACAGTGGCTTCGCAGAGCCTCCCGTGTCTCGCAGTGCAAATCGACCAATAGTGAAACTTCTCTCTCTATATATACTCCTACTTATGGTCTCCGTTTTCTCTGAAACAAGGCGGTTGGTCTGAATTTCATTTATCTTAGTTTACCGCCCCCCCCCCCCCACTTTCAGTTTTTACTATCCAGAATCCTATGAGTTCCAGGCTGCTAAGATCAGCAACGATCCCTCCTATCAAAGTTCCGACTGATCTACGCATATTTAACAACGCACCCTGTTGCAGGATCTCTTGAATATGATGTAAAATAAGTCAAAATTAAATTTGAACAAAATGTCCATTGGGAGCCGAAAGAGAAATCATCGCACATCTATGCATTTCCATCAGTTCATATACAAGGAGGAAATGGATTTCAAATAATGGATGCAGTTTTTTTACAAGTAACATGAAACTATTTATGTTCCGGCCTTCAGTGATGGACACCCTCCCCTCCCGCCCTCCCCCCCCCCCAAAAAAAAATCCCCCCAAAAGTCAACAATGTGGGCCTCCACTCCGGCTTTGTTCTCAACATAATAACTCTCAGCTGTTCCTACTTCCAGTTATATTTCGACAATTATCAAACCCCGAAACCAACAATACTGGACAAAGTCAAATATCAGTCTTTAAGCACATTGTGACACCTTTCTTAGCCGCAGGTTTCAATATGAGATTGCGAATGCGATTTTAAATTTTGGACTGAGTGTTTCCCATGAATGTGTGAAACTTGTGAAATAACACAGGAAATCAACGGTTGAAAGAATTTCTCAGAAGAGCTAGAGATACTTCAAGTAGCTTCTAGTGGGCCGGAAAGATCCTTTGGGGCGTATCACTATCCTTCAATAGGAATGCAATTCTTTTTTTCTAGTATCACATCGACCTTTTGACATAGCCTTGTATGCTGTGGTACACCTGATGCTTTTTGGTACCCATTAAGCTGGGTTTTCATGTGTGCAGAAACGGAAACGGAAACGCCAAAAACCCATTAAATAGTGAAATAGAAAGAGTGTTATCATGGGTGCGGAGAATCCGTCTCCTTCCACACCAAAACACGGCTTTAGCTGTTGTATGTCTCATTCCTGTTTTCAGTGACTGTGATCTCGTTTCTGGGGCGACCCACACAGTCCGCACACTCGATCTGGGCTACTTTTGACATATACTTTACGGCACGGGCCTTTTCCGGTTAGATCTTTTAATACCACTTTTATTTGATCTTATTTATCAGAGTCTGCAAGCGGAAAACTGATATATAAAGTAAGATAAGGAAAAAAAACCGTCAAAGGTGGCCGTTATCGTGCCGACGCGTCATTAAACAAAAACTCATCCTAAAGATATCCCCCCCCCCCGCCCCCCACCTCAATTAGAATGTTGACTATCTATGACAAGGACTCGATGTCCTGAAACCTTAATTAGCATTTTGCGTGAACTATTAGACTGTTCCAATAGATATTATTCAGAAAGCTGAAAAAGGTAAATAAAACCGAACTCCTAAATTTATGAACATATTGAAAAACTTGCATCTGCACAGAAACCTCCTACCCAATGTACGGTTTCCGCATGTCGAAGACAATTTCCCTCCCCACCTTCCCCCACTGGAGCATATTATGTACTTAATAGATGGGGAACTCCCGTAAGTCTTAAATTGCCAACTGTAGGGTTGGTCTTATATAGGGCAGATCAGTAATGTATGTATCAGTACAGTAGTTCATTTGACACAGGGTAGGTGGAAGTGGAAGTTTGCCTGACAGTGCTAATGGGTTGTTCACAGTTCTTCTGAGCTGTTCAGTGTTTTTGTTATCTGTTTCGGAATGTATTGTCGCAAGTTTCCTTTCTTTGGCTCCTATCTCAAAAACTGTCTGATTTTTAAAGTATATTTTTTGGGGTTGCTTTCAAATTCTGAACAACAATGCAATAAGTAAGACAGAATTCCGAAATGTACTAAAAGAAATAAAGAGCGAAAGCTGTGGCAGCCACAATGAATAAATACGAGAGGGTCAAGAACTCTTTCAGTTTCGTTGGATGGAGAATTAACAGCTCCAAGTTTCTGATTTGCATTTGATGATGTGGAGAACATTTAAGTTTGTGGCAAAAGGTTAGTTACGAGCTTGTACTTTTGTTGACTCACCCGAGCATGTCCATGGAGACCAAGGCGAAACTCACCAACTCCATCTTGATTCTCACCTCGACGTACGAAACATGGATTCTAACCAAGCCTCTGGAGCGCAAAATCGTTTGAGAGATGAGGTGTTTAAGGAGGGCAGTGAACGACAAAACACGCCTCGACGTGGGCAGAAATACAGAAATGAGGGAAAAGATGGTAACAGCAACAAGATCCACCAACACATTAACCAACAGAGAGTTAAGTGGTTTGGACACCGGACAGGTAGGTCCATTAACCACCGTCCTGCCCACCCAGGATACAACACAGTTCAAGGAGAGAAGAAAACCAGCGAAGACCTGGATTGAGAGTGTAAAGGAGAATTTGATAGCTCACGACATTGCATCTCTCGAAGTCTTTGGCCTCGCCGTTGACAATCGGCTCTTTCTCACCTCGACACCTCTGATAACACAAGCCTTGATGGAAGTCACTTTTGTTGTAATTGTAACTTCAGTCGCTGTAGGAAAACTCTAGCTTTGTTTTTAAAGTTACAGTAGCACTGAAACAAATCCGCACTATTAATCACTATATCAAGCGTTCTTTTCATGCGCCATGGGCCCCGACCCAGATTAGCAAGCAAAAGTTAAGTGCACGATATTTCCGAGGTGCGAAGAAGGGAGTGTCTCATCTTATTGCATCTAGTATCTTTGGATGAAGAACAAGAAGAAACTGAAGACATTTTGAGTCTGAGAGACCTGGAAAATTACTTGATGAGTGGGAAAATGACAGAGTGAAGCATGTGGAATGTCCTAAAACAACCTCAGCAGCCAATCAGTTATCTTCTTTCACTTTCCTGTGTGGAGTGCCCACTGATTGGTTCCCGGCAGTTTTGGCACAGCCCCTTCTAGCCAAGTTTTTCTTTTAAAATTATAGGAAACTTACATAGGCCTAGAAAATGACTGAGATTCATCAGGAAAGGAAGTCTTCCGAAGTGTGTCATGCCGTAACCAAGAGCTTCATGTTCTATAATGGTAATGACGGACCGTGTGTGAATTATAAACACGATTGGACAAAGTGAATTAGAAACAGAAGCATTTTTAAAATTCATATTGGTTGAAAGTAAGAAAATAAAAGTTTTTGAATATTTCATTTTAGTATTGAAATAATTATTGCCCATGCCATAATAATATCATTTTTTGTCTTGGGAGTGCTCCCAAAGTTTTAATGTCATCCTCAAGCAAATGATTCGTCCTCTACAAGCATTCAACGAAACATGTTGGACCACACACTGGCTATGGGGCTCAGGCATTCTATTGTCCGACGAAGACTTTGACGTGTCGTCCACAGTCGTAAAAACACCACCATTCGTGAAACGCGTGCCTTGACAGATGTCTTTTAAAAGGCTGTCAAAGTTGTGATTTTACAGGGCAGCTTTGATTAATCGGTCCCGAACAGTTTCTCTCAGCGTCTTAGTGCCACAGAGTTGCCAACTGTACTGAGTCTAATTTAGTGATAAAAAGGCATCATATTTTGGGGACATGTTATGTGATTACATCCTCAAATCAGATGGAGAAACGCCCCATAAATCATAAGTATCTGTTTCCCGAACACATAGCTTCCAAAACACCTCAACCCTCCTTTCTGAAAGTAACTGACAGAAAGACATTCAAAAGTAAGACTTACCAAAAAAAAGTTGCTGTCCTCATGATGTCCACCACAATCCACTTGAAGAAAAAAATGCTTCTTTCTGCCCCCTCTTGGGTCCAAGTATCTCACACATCAGGAATACAATCACAAAGGTATGTGAAACGCATGCTACACTTTATAAATACATGTATACACAACACTTTCCAGAACACAACTGAAATTGCAAAACAACCGTAAGTAGATTATCCACTCCATCCCAAGAAGAGGTATTGAAGCTCTTCAAAAATGATTTTCCCCCACTGAAATCAGCCAATAATAATAATAATAATAATAATAATAATGAAGGAAGATTTCCTAGTGTGTCTTAAGCCAGTGTTGCCAGAGTGCACCATTTAAAATGTACTCAACAGTTAATCTCCGAGCCGCCCATCAAATACAAAAGCGTTCCTATAGAGAACTAACTCGGAGTCGCCCCCCCCCCCCCCCCCAAGACCCCACACGCACGGCCTCTAAAGTGGCATCCTTATGGGGATCCCTAAACCCCCAGGGGTTTGGAATATTTCATTACTGTAAGAGTGAAATGCATTCAAAAGTTCTCCCACAATGAATCTAAATGAATAAAAAAACAAAATCGAAACCCCAAACCCTGAAATTGTTTATTGTTTAATTTCAATTGCTCGTATCAGTAGAGCTAGACCGGATGTCCCTCCCCAACCCCCCCAAATCTGCACCCCCCCTCCCCCGCGCAATCTAAAGAAAGAATTACTGCTTTTAAAGAGGCCACACTGGCCAACTTACACCATTCAAAAGAGACAGCGCTGAAGTTCTTTTTTGTAACACATTTCCCCCTTCCGTTTAATCATCAAGGTGGTTTTCAATGTCTCTGAACCAAACAAGATCCTGAGCACAGTTGTTTTTTTCCATGTTGATGAGATATTCACACGAGGCATTTGAATGGGAATATTGACAGAATGGCTTTCACGACACAAGGCAGGTGAGCGTGTAAGTTTTCCCCTAGATCGTTTTAATCTGGCTCAATTCACTGCCTGTCGTCTCTTTCCTCTTGTAGACGTTCACTGCTGATCTCCAGAGCGACATAATTCATTAAACTCTTCTGAAAGCCCTCTCTGGAAGCACCAGATGGAAGCATTACTGGGTACTTTTTTAGGAAGTAATTCAAAGATGAGTAAGACACGGGGGAAAACTTTCTCAATCTCTGCATCTGAAAACTTGTTTTGGGACATGAAGGTCTTTGCTACCTCTCCAAGTTATCGGAAAGACTTCCGGGGGTAGGTCCCGACCACTTTGATATCATCAAATTAGGGATGAGGGTAAGGTCAGGGTTAGGGATAGGGTAGGGGATAAGATTAGGATTAAGGAACGGTTTAGGGGTAGGTTGGGGATTTAACCGGGGGGGGGGGGGGAGGAGTTCTATTTGGTTCATACTACAGCGATACCTCAAAGACGCAAATTTAGTGGCGTGCGTGAGCGGGAGTCGCAAGGAGCCCTGGCGAGTCAGTCCTCTAAATAGATGTGATCTATTGTCAATGCGCGGCTCGGCGATCAACACTCACATCATGAAATATTGTGCTCGACTAAAATTGTGTAACTCATATGCTACCCCTTCTTTTAAAGATTTTCTTCTTTTAACATCTTGAGGACGTGGTCGGGATGTACAGAACGTTTCCCAAGTCATGATTTTCTTTCATCTTGTAATTAACTGAAAAGTCAAGAACTTCAGCTTGTTTAAATTTAATCGCAGATGTCTTCACAAAGTGAAGTAAGCAGTCGCTGGGAAAATCTGATATTGAGATTTTGTGCAGATGAATCAATTGTGCATATGTAGATTGAGTTTTCGAACATGGGCGGCACCAAATCAAGAAACAGGAAATACAGCTCGAAAGCTCTTGATTTCGGAAACAGTTCTATGCATCCAGTGCACTTTGAACTCTGGCCATTCTTCATAGACTGTCTCAGCGTTTACTCGGAGGAGTACCAATGAGTTACACAACTTTAGTCTCGCACCTATTTCAAGTTCTGTGTGTTAATTGCCGAGCTCCGCAGTTACTACCAAAACACCCGAGAACAATAAGCGGTCCGTAGTTCTAAAATATCTTGAGTGTCGTAATTATCTGTCAGCATTTCGTCTTCACCATCGCAGATGGCGCAAAGATCTAATGGCCGTGTGCATGAACTGTGCGTTGTACACGGTGGTGTAGGCCCTAGGCGCCCGTGCAAAACCCTACCCGGTATGCATGAACTTTGGGTAGGTCCACACCCACGTGTAAAGGGTTCGTAACTTTACACTTTCTCCGAGGACGACGTAATTGTCACAAATCCCAGACTGGGAGATGTAATAAGTTATGACAGGACAACAATCACGAACGAACAAGTTTAACACTTAACAGAACAACCCATCAGACTCACACATTTATTAAACATAATTATACAGATAATAGCGCAATTACATACATTATATTATTGAAATTAACTGCCGTACAACGGCCTTATTCTCACATGCACTCTTCCTCGGATCCACAACCCGGTAGTTACTTCCTAAAGGCCCTTCGGCCTCAGCCTCTCCCCTCAGGGTCTTAATAGCACATTAATAATTCACTGGCACCGCAGTCTCTCAATACCACCTTCCTATTGTCATACACCTTAGCATTCCACTAGCACCTCAGCAGGGCAATAGCACATTATCATTTCAATAGCCCATCAACATGGCAGTAGTACATTATCATTTCAATAGCCCATCAACATGGCAATAGTACATTATCACATTCACGCTCATATCTACGTCCCTGTCCGTGGCCAGACTGCCACGACTTTATGTGCCTCTACTGTCCTGCACCGACAGCCTCACTCTTGGCCTATGTGTGGCCTCCGGCCCTATGCTGGCCTATCCCCTGTGCTCACCGAGGTGGCTCTTTGGCCCGTCCCCGACACCTACAAGAATAACATTACATTGGTATAATACCATACCATTTCTATTCACTCCACCTCTCCTTACAACCCATGAAGCGTACACACAATAGTTCACATTTCACTCACCAAACATCTTACGGTAACACACCTCCATCGGAGTACACAATACTCACTCGTGCTACAAATCCATGAACTCACTTTCATCTATCGCTCATGGCGCACATTGCTATATCCAATATCAAGGACTTCCACATTCCTCACATATACTTATTTACATCATGGTAATAGACGAATATAATATAATACATCAATCATAATTATCAATTAACGTTCTACCTACCAGTCATCACTGGAAAAAACACTCTCATCCGTCTTCCGACTGCTCCCCTTATGTTCGCCCGCTGGGCTTTCTCTTGCGTCCGTTCAGTAGGACCTTCTAACTTGCAGTGATAGTAATACAGCGCTTTCGCCTCATTCAGACCGCCCACCACTCATAACAGCACGCTTTAACTTACTTGTCTACGTGCGTTAATTTTACTCTCCTCCTTTCCCCCCGTAATTATTAACTATCGCTCACTCCACTCGTGACAGTAATCAGCTACGCAGTGGGTAACAAGCTTAGAAAAGAGGCGTCCACCAAAAAGAAAGAAAGCTGACAAAAAATTATTAATAATTTCCAGTCCTATGCATGAACTGTGCGTAATTTGTTACACAGAAGTGTAGACATTACACGCCGGTGCAAAACGCCACCCGGTATGCGTGAACTTTGCGTAAGCCTATACCCATGTGTAAAGGGTTTGTAATTTTACACTTTCTTTGAGGACGACTAAAATCAGCTACGCAATGTGGAACTAGCTTGGGAAAGTGGCATATGCTAGAAAAAAAAAAGAAAGAAAGAAAGTAATAATATTTTATTTGAACCTGTGACTTCAAGGGCAAAGGGAAAAAAATGGATTTCTATCCACCCTCGGTCTCTTAGTTTCGTTTTATCGGCGTTGTATTCTCGTGGCAGGGACTGGTCAATACAAATTCTGTGCATGTGCTCTGTCTATTCTTGTTACAAAGGTAAGCAGCAATTGATGCGTAGGGAGGGGTAGGTATTTCATGCACTCCGACTCAATTTTAGTTACAACTAGGTGGGCGTACGCACTACTAAACCTGCACCATGGTGCAAAACGGGCCAATTCACACCAAGTTCATGCATACGGTCACAGGCTTTTAATTCTCTGTTATTCCCATACATAGTTCTTAGTAAAAAAAAATATCGATTAGGAACATCCATGTTGAGCAGCGATCTCTGTATGTACATTCAATTGTTAGCTTTAGTTTGTTTGTTTGTTCAAGACTCGTTGTCATCAAGCGTATTTATCTGAATGTCCGATAGTGTGTAAGTTGCAATGTTGTCATGGCCAAGCTGGCCTTTGCACGGCTGGGTGCTCGTGAACATTTGTGCTGCGCGAGTAAAGGGAGACGACGATCGCATGATGTAAGAGATAGAAATATTGAAGGGATTTTTTTTCGGTGGGGGGGGGGGGGGGGAGGGGACTAAGGATGGAGACAAATTGAAGAGTCTTCGCTGTTTTCAGAGCACATGGGGAAAATAAGAGGTAGAGAGACGGGGGAAAGGGGGCAGCAGCAGCAGCAGCAGCAGAGAGAGAGAGAGAGAGAGAGAGAGAGAGAGAAAGAGAGAGAGAGAGAGAGACAGGGGGAGAGACAGGGGGAGAGAGGGACAGAGAGTGCGCGAGAGACATAGGGAGAAGGAGAGAGAAACGGGAAGGGAGAGATAGAAAGAAAGAGTGACAGTTTTAGAGAGACAGAGAGAAAGAAGGAGAGAGAAACAGGAAGGGAGAGATAGAAAGAAAGAGTGACAGTTTTAGAGAAAGAAGGAGAGAGAAACAGGAAGGGAGAGATAGAAAGAAAGAGTGACAGTTTTAGAGAGACAGAGAAAGAAGGAGAGAGAAACAGGAAGGGAGAGATAGAAAGAAAGAGTGACAGTTTTAGAGAGACAGAGAGAAAGAAGGGCAGAGAAGGAGAGAGAGAGAGAGCGAGAGAGAGAAAAAGCGCGCGCGTGGATTACAGAGAAGAGCTCATGTGCCCGGGGGGGGGGGGCAGAGGAAAACAGCTTGTTCCAGACTGTATGACTAAGTGCACACAGGCGACTTTGCTGCCTTGCAGGCTTTAGTAGATCTAGTTGTATTTTTTTTTGTAAATCTACGCATATGAATAGAGTTGCTCACACATGCCAAATACAGGCACATTGTAGAGTCATGTGACAGTCATATATCCCTTGTTTCATGAAATTTGTAGACCGTCCAGGGGCAACACAATAATGCATACCAAAGCAAACACAGGAAGAGGGTTCCATGACAATTGAGCGCCAACAATTGAGCGCCAGCAATCCAGCGCCAACAATAGAGCGCCAACAATTGAGCGCCAGATCAATATAGCGCCAACATGTGCATAAACAGTTTGCAAATCATCTGAATTTATTAAGAAAAGTATTTTACACATGATATATTTCTTTCACATAACACATAATGACATGTAGTAAAAACAGTAGAAATAAACAGTGTACAGTGTAAAAATGTAATTAAAAGAGCAAGGCTAGTGTCTAAAACATGAACGCGTAAGCAAGTCCGTGAAGTGTGTCTTTTCTCCAGCGATGGCCCTGTGCATGCTGTTGAAGAATTCTCTGGATCCGCAAGGTTAAGTCTTTGTATTTCCTGCGTTTGGGGGGTGGGGGTTGTCCAGTCAGAATCCTCGTCATTTCAGTCTTAATAAGCCCATGTTCTCTCTGGAGGATGCGAATTAGTCTCCACAGGTTTGGATAATGCGCACCGACATGGGCTTGAAATGCATTGTGCCAGCCCTCAACTGCATTATTTGATCTGGCAGTACCTAGCAACGCTCTCTCGTGCACGTTCCATAAGTCTATTGAGAACATTGGTGGATGTCTTCGTCCATTCCTTCTTGGTCGTCCTATATCATCATCATCATTGCCTTTCTCACCCTGGATCAGGGTATAGGCCACCAACAAACACTTTCCATCCCTCTCTATCATGGGCCAGCCTCTTTACATTATTCCAAGTCTTTCCGCTTCGTTGCACATCGTTTTCTCTGGCTCTTCTCCACGTTCCGCGCGGCCTTCCTCTTGATCTCTTGCCCTGGGGATTCCAATCCAACACCTTCTTCGTGATGCTGTTTGCTGGCCTCCCGAGAGTGTGGCCGATCCATCTCCATCGCCTCCTACCAATTTCCTCTCTGACTGGGCTCTGTCTTGTTCTTTTCCATACAATTTCATTGCTGACCTTGTCTGTCCATCTGATCTTAAGTAGCTTCCTCAAACATCTGTTGATGAAAACTTGGATTCTCTTTATGCAGGCCTGAGACGCATTCCAAGTCTCACATCCATACAACAGGACTGACTTCACGTTCGAGTTGAATATCCTCAGCTTTGTTTTTAGAGATATATCCTTGGTTCTCCAAATCTTGCTTAAGGACGTGAAAGCTGCCTGTGCCTTTCCAATTCGTGCTTTGACTTCTGCCTCTGTTCCTCCCTTATTGTCAATGATACTACCAAGATAGCAGAAGGACTCTACATCTTCCAGTGGTTGATCTCCTAATCTGACTTGTGCGCTTGGGGGTGCAACAATTTTTAGGACCTTCAACTTCGCAGGATGTATCCTCAATCCAATAGATTCTGAAATTTTCTTTAGAGCTGTAGTCTTTGCTTGCATCCGGTCGTGTGTCGTCCTATATAAACATCCTCAAAATAATCGACCACTGGTTGGCCTCTCTGGTCAAAGTCATCCGAGTCAGAGTCGAAGATTTCCTAAAATATTATTTTGGACATCTTGCGAAGGCATGAAAGCGAGAGCAGGTAGCATCCGCATGGACCTGGCGAACTCGTTGTCGTTCTTGTAGAGCTCTGCAAATCCTTCACTTTGCACTTTCCGCCAGACATTTTGTGCTAAATGAAAATGACATCCACTGACTTCGATGCCAGGAAACTCGGTTTGAAAAGCCGAAATAACTGATCGTTCAAAGTCAGTCATGAGAGTGGCTGGCTGCAGACCAGGTTTGACCGTCTTCAAAGCCTGAAGGAAGCAATCATAATTATGTATTCCGAGACTTGCTTGGGAGAAGCGCAAAAACTACAGGAAGAATTGTGTCCATATATATAACATGAAGTGAAAAGATCTGAGCAAAAATTCCTGGTGCAGTTTGAAAAGTTCCATCTGCAAACCAATGAGGATAATCATGAAGCAGCTGAAGTCCCTCTGGTGTTGCAAAGATCAGAATGCGAGTCGGACCTTGACCAGAATCAAAAGCCAAAAAGTTTGTCCCATCGTGTAAAACCTGAAACGGGAAAAAATAACAATCGCTTTACGAACTTCCAGTGGGGAGGGGGGGGCGAGAGGGGGGGGGGTGAAGGGGGAAGGGGGAGAAGTGTGTGTGGATGTGGAGGTAGTGGTGTTATGGTGTGTTATCTTAAACTCGTAGCTTATTAATTGAATGGTATACCAGCATTTTTACTATTTGTTTTCAATCAATCAATCAATCAATCAAGCAATCAATCAATCAATCAATCAATCGATCAATCAGTCAATCATTTCATTTTCCTCACTCTCTCTCTCTCTCTCTCTCTCAAAAATTTGGAACTCTCTTCCTTCCCACATAACTAACAGTACATCAGTTAAATCTTTTAAAACCAAACTACGTGGCCACCTTTCGCTGCTTAGTACCTAAACATATTTCTGTAAATTTGCATTTTGAATTTTGAATGTATTTGCCTCATTTGTACACTCTCCTATCCTCTCACTGTTTCTCTTTTCCATTCTTCTATCCATCCATTCATCCAACCATCTATTCATCCATCCATATGTAATCATGTGTGCTCATTAATCTTAATCATATATTTTGCATGCGATTGATCTTCAAAGTTGTCTTGTAGTTTGTAGACAATTTGTTTTTTATTTTTCTCCTTATGCTATGTTGTTGATGCCATGTTTTGTCTCGTTCAATTTTTTTTTCTAGGGGACAGATTGTAAGAATAGGCCGTTGGCCTAAAATCTATACTCCTCTACAATAAAATGTTCTAAGTCTAAATCTAAGTCTCTCTCTCTCTCTCTCTCTCTCTATCAATTACCTTCAGTTCATCAGGGATGTCGCCAAGTTGTTCCAATGCCTGAGGCAGGAGAGGCATGTCATTTCTATTCCTCTCTCGTTGTATTGACCGAATCATGGAACTCTTCGAAGGAAGCTCCACAGCTACTGCTTCAGAAACAGTTTCTAGAACCTCCCCCATAATCTGTCTTACACCCTCTCTGGTGTTGACTGCCCTTTCTTTCAACGCAGACACTACTTTGGCAGCTTCAACTTTCGGTACATTTGGACCATGTGTGTGCTCCCCTCGGCGTCGTATGACGGTATCTTCACGGGTATGTATCCTCGCCAAGCAAGTCTTTTTATCACATCTCCAAAATTTGACATCATTTGCAAGTTTACTATTTTTGTCAAATCTGTAGGTGTAACCTCCTATGGTAACTTTTTCCCTTTTCTTTTCACTCAAAATTCGATCCATTTTGCACAAGAGATATCAACTCAAACTTTCCCCGTTCCAAGTTACACATAAAATTACAAGCGGATCACTTGGCTCACGTACAAAGTTGAAGGCAAGGCGTTAGCAACTGATCAACATGAAGGAAACAACAAACTGGCGCTGAGTTGTTGTCGCTCTGTTGTTGGCGCTAAATTGTCCTCGTGCTCAGTTGTTGGCGCTGAATTGTTGTCGCTGAATTGTTGGCGCTCAATTGTCGTGTCACCCAGGAAGAGACGGAAGATAGTTATGCTCTCCACAGTTAGCCTCAACGAGACATGATACAAGTAGATAGATATGTGCCATATTTGATTAAAGTTGTATGCCATGCTACGTCATGTAATACGCCTGTTATTGAATTCTGACATGTTTATACAACGATCGATGTGTTAGATGTGTGTACCACGTCTGTGCTCTTAAACGCTCTGTGGAAGAGAATTTCCCGCATTGGACTACAACGTGATTCATCTTGTCTATCTTATGTGAACATTAAACGAAGACATGACTGCAACACAACGGCTAGTTTCTTGTGCGCACCTCGCTAAGGTGAGTGGTTGTAAATGACGATAATGATCTGTGTGATGATGAGGACCATGAACAAGTATTGGAGATTACTTCCAATGTTATGTGAGTTCCGTGCCTACCGCGAGATAGATTGTATTATTTTTTTTACTGTATCTAGCTATGTACAGGTAGGTCTATGTTGTAATACTTACCTAAAAAGTGTAGTTATTCTGACACATACTGATTTCCAACGGTAATCACGAGGTATCTCTCAGGTAAACCGATTGCTAACGACGCAGGTCAGTTACAGATAGATAGACAAATAGACAGACAGACAGACAAGCAGACGGACAGTCAAACAGACAGGCAGACAGAAAACAGGTGGATAGATAGATATATGGATAGACAGACAAACAGATAGACAGACAAATAGATAGATAGATAGACAGACAGACAGACAGATAGACAAACAGATAGATAGATAGATAGATAGATAGATGGATAGATAGATAGATACATACATACATACATAGATAACCGATATGAAAAATAATAATAAAATCCACCTTTTTACCTCGCTTCACCATCCAGGCGTTCACTACCCGCGGCTATATCACTAGCTCAGTACAAGGTTGATGTCAAAGAACTGTGCAGCCCTTGAAAAGTCGATATCAGCGGGGAGAAAGGATGGCAGAGACATTAATTATGTGAGTGGATCTGGTGAAAATTTCATACCCCTTTAAAGAATCAAAATAAAACATTTCAAAGACGATTTCAAGCCAAATATTTTAATGAGTGCAGAAAAATGGCCAATCTTTCATTTTATAGGCAAATCTCTATTTCTATAGTCCATTTTCCCCCATTGGAGGGGTTTTCTCAGGAATTTGGTCTTTGCCCTTAAGCCCAGTTTCCCCAGGTCCACTGACATGTTCATTGTGTCTCTGGCATTCCCCGAACTTGTTAGAGTCTCAAGTGCTGGGCTGTTGTCGGCCTTGTCAGGTGACAAACCACAAAGTTGTCAACCATTAAACATCCATGAATATGGCAATGTTCTACGTGACGATTGTTTGTGCATATAGTGCGGAGTGTACGAAAAATGCAGTGCTATAACTGTAAAGGTGTTAGAATACCTGTTTACAGCAGATAATGCAAGACAGCTGAACCACTTCCATACAAGCGGCCTCCGCGGGCTGTTGACTATCAAATGGCAGGAACGAATCCCCGACACAAAGGTCCTCGCCCGTGCCAACACACATTATATACACTCTCCTAGAGAAAGCACAAGCAAGGTGGGTGTGACACATTCTGCGCATGGAGGACGAGCGCATCCCCAAGGTCCTTCTCTGTGGAGAACTGGATTAAGGAACATGTCAAGTCGGACGATCGAAACTTAACTTCAAAGGCAGCCTTAAGACGACCCTAAACAGCGTGGACATCCCGGTCGAGACCTGGGAAACTCTTGCCTCAGACCGACCAACATGGCCCAGCCTGATTAAGAAAGGGGCACAGTCAGCTCAACAATGCCGCTGAAAGCAAAAGGGCAAGACAGAAAGCACGAGCAGTCAGCTCTTCTTCCCAGCCACCCACTGGCCAGAACGGGGCAATCTGTGGCAGCCAGTTCCTTGCCTAGACTGGACATCAGCCACCTTAGAAGACACTCCACAAACCAGTAAAAGATGAAGGGATGGTCATTATCGAAAACGATGGACGAACATCATCAATGCTAGAATACCACAGATGGGTGTGGCTATAAACAGTTGGTGCTTTTTTTGTGTGTATTTCCGAGCTCGTTATACTCCTTTTTTTGGTGGGGACCCCATTAACGAGTGAGCCAGGGTAGCCACACAAAGGGGACCGAATTCGGTCACCAAGCCACTAGGCACTGTAGGTGAGAAGAATTGCACTTTATAATTTCAACAACTGCACACAGAGCCCACCTAGATTCGGTCCGTTTATGTAATGCAATTCTTCTCACCTAAAGCGCCTAGTGGCTCGGTGACCGGATTCGGTGGCCTTTGTGTGGCTACCCTTAAACTTGTTAAACCTGATAATTATGTTTAGCCAAGTTTGTCAGTATTGTGTCATCTTGCTAGCTGCTCCCCCCCCCCTTTTTTTGGGTGGGGGGTAGGGGGTGGGGGGGGGGGGGGGAGTGGCCTATTGAAAAAACAAGAGAGGGAGAGAGAGAGATCTGTTCCTGCAAAATTTAATGTTTGTTACTTTTCCACTTGTCCCTGGTCTGTACAGAATCTGGGGGTGAGCTCTTCCCACTTTCTCTCTTAAAAAAAAAAGTGTCCCTTATTAGCCCAGATACCACAACAATAGTACAAATCCCTAAACTGCACACGTCCGCTCTGGAGTGACCGTTTATATTAGTTCTGTTCCTGTCCTGACCAACTACTAAGTGATTGAAAAGAAGTGTAATTGTAGCATGGAGAGAGAGGTCGAGGTTAAGAACGAAAAAATGATCCGAAGGGAACAAAATCCATTCTTTTAAAATGAATTTGGCCATAGAAAAAAGGGATAGGGTGTAAATTTGATAATGGCACTCCGAGAATGCCACATGCCGAGCCTCCCCACCGATCTGTTGGGCACTCCGAGAATGCCACATGCCGAGCCTCCCCACCGATCTGTTGGGCACTCCGAGAATGCCACATGCCGAGCCTCCCCACCGATCTGTTGGGCACTCCGAGAATGCCACATGCCGAGCCTCCCCACCGATCTGTTGGGCACTCCGAGAATGCCACATGCCGAGCCTCCCCACCGATCTGTTGGGCACTCCGAGAATGCCACATGCCGAGCCTCCCCACCGATCTGTTGGGCACTCCGAGAATGCCACATGCCGAGCCTCCCCACCGATCTGTTGGGCACTCCGAGAATGCCACATGCCGAGCCTCCCCACCGATCTGTTGGGAACTCCAAGAATGCCACATGCCGAGCCTCCCCACCGATCTGTTGGGCACTCCAAGAATGCCACATGCCGAGCCTCCCCACCGATCTGTTGGACACTCCGAGAATGCCACATGCCGAGCCTCCCCACCGATCTGTTGGGCACTCCGAGAATGTCACATGCCGAGCCTCCACACCGATCTGTTGGGCACTCCGAGAATGCCACCTGCCGAGCCTCCACACCGATCTGTTGGGCACTCCGAGAATGCCACATGCCGAGCCTCCCCACCGATCTGTTGGGCACTCCGAGAATGCCACATGCCGAGCCTCCCCACCGATCTGTTGGGCACTCCGAGAATGTCACATGCCGAGCCTCCCCACCGATCTGTTGGGCACTCCGAGAATGCCACCTGCCGAGCCTCCCCACCTATCTGTTGGGCGACTTAGGGTGTAAAAACGAACAAAATGGCCACTGCTCTATGCTAATGGCATAAGTCATTTTATCTTTATTACACTTTGATACATTAAGAAAAAACTGTTACTTTTCCTGTCATTTGTTGACATATGCCATTATGATTCTATCGGATTATTACATTTTCCTATTGGTGCATTTCTGCTTCTATAATAATATCTGATAGTAACGAAGCAAGAACTCGCAGCTAAGTAAACTGTTTCACTTCGTTCCTGTTGAAGTCTTTTATTGTTCGTTTTTTTTCACTTGAAAAAGGCGAAAGCCGAAAATTTTGTGCATATTCTGTCTTCTCTTTAGTTTGCTTTGTATTGTTTGGGTTTTATTTATCACGCCGGGTTTTGTAACATACAACCTTTTCTTTTTGCCCAATTTTGACTTTAATATCTGATAGCCACCATGCTCAGGAATGCAATGAACCGTCAGTTCCGTTTTTTGGCACAAGTCTCACATATGCCATTATGGTAGAGCAGTGACGAAAAGATAGTTTTGTTTTCCCAACAGGAATGAATTCGGACAGCCCCAGCAGCATGTTCTGTCTGTTGTTTGATTTTTCCTGTACAAAGTATTGGGTTCAGCACTGTTAAATATTTACATACTGTGATCTGGCGACAAGGCAGCGTCCAGGCTTTCTATTGTCTATTGTCTCCGAGGTTCAACGAAAGAAAAAGGGATACATAAAACGCTGTGTTATGTTCGCCTGAGCTGCGAAACACCGACAGGTGCTTAATAATGGGTCTTCACGGGCACCACGTTAACACAAGTCAGTGAACTATCTCCTTGCTGAGACCGTTGGTACAAAGACACCTAGGTGACCATTAAAATTTGATTAGTATGTCCTTGGGAAGTCCATATATAACCTCGATCTGGGCGATTTTTGACCCCCTTCCCCTTGTATCCTTTTCGTACTCTTGCCCCCCCCCCCCCTCCTCCCCCCACCTTGTACGAGTGTACCACCACTGGCATCATGATAAAGCCTTGATAACTTACCTGGGCATTTTGCATGGAGAGTTTGATTGTATCGGACCGTATTTGATTTTTATATATAATCCGAAAGTTTTTATATTTTATTTAAGAAAATAAAACAAAATTTTCATTCGATGCCATAACTAAAAAGCGTATAATTATACAGGTTCTCTGTGAGCACACCTCCCCCCCCCCCCCTGGCCTCCTCCCCCAGTATGTTTTCATACGCTGGAGACGTACAGGCTCGCACTTCCCCCATCCCTAACATTGTACCACAGACTAATAAATGAACCAGACTGGAAACACGAGCTTCGGGCTGTGTCGTTTTTTTACGGAATTTCCCGAGCGGCGATTGTATAACCAACATGGCCGCCGCTCGGGAAATTCCGATTCTAGCTCTATCTGCAGTAGAAATTTCTTTTTATTCGTCACGATTGGTGGTACATGTATTAATTTCTTGGTGCGGAACCAAACTTCCGCGTTCAGTAGGCGCGTCAATATGGTATCATTCAAAATTGTAGCTATGCTGAAGCGTCGGTCGCTACCTTAAAGCTAAAATGGCGGATGGTTCATGACCTTTCGCTGTTTTGTGACGTCACACAATGGGATCATCCAGTCCGGGTATTTTATTAGTCTGTGCATTGTACCTTACGGGTAGCACTATGTGAGTTTGTCTGGAAACTCCTTCCCTACTCCCCGCCGAACAACTGCACACAGAACCCACCACAACTGCACACACACAGAACCCACCACAACTGCACACACACACAGAACCCACCACAATGTCTCACTCAGTTAAAGTACTCAACGACCTTCTTCTTCTTCTTTTTTTTTGAACTCTTTCTGTTTGGACACGCCCATGTCACAACTCACAATGACAGCGTTCGAAGACCTTGCCAGGCAAGTTCTCAGGCAGTAATCAAGATGTCACGCGAGAGCTGCCAAGGACGTCTCAACTTCTCCTGTTACCTGGAACAAAACGCATTAAGTTCTTTTATGGCCTGATCTATTTCGTCACCTTGTGTTCTGTTCTTTCAATAATTAATTGTGTTCTTCATCAGTTCCCACTTTTTAAGGATTCTCTTCATCTCACAGAAAGGCTATAGCACTTCATAGCACGCATTCTTAAGCGTGGTCACTTTTACACCCAGGGTAATATTTTTCCTACATATTTATTGTACATTAACGTAGAGATATAAGCTCAAAACACATTAAAATACCCACTTAATTTACGAAGTTCTTGCTCCTTCCGTAGTAAAGGTTATATTATTATATTTTTGAAATTAACCATTTTGCCCCCCGAGAGCATTAAAACTTTACCTACCTGGATCTTATATAAATTTTATCCTTTCAGATGAGGTATTATTTTGATGAATAGCACTGTCGCCAAAGGTCAATGTCTGGCATCAACAGTTTAAACTTGAGACAGATCAGTCTGAGATGACTGAGATTCATTCTGTCTGTCACTTTTCCTTTTCCTCCACGATTCTTTCTCTCACTTTCTGATACTAGTGATAGTTTACTGGGGAGTAAAAAAGGCCAGGAGCCCATGTACTACATAGTATTTGTTTCAGGAGACCATCTGAAAAGGCGGAGGAAATATTTTCACATCAACAGTAGAGCGCAGATTACGAAGTATTTCTTCCGGCAGAGTGTAGCGTCTGCAGGCTGCCCCTTGCCCTTCCCCGGTGCTTGTTATACTGGTGTCTGAGCATGTGTTCACTTCTTTTTTCATTTTATGTTGACGTTCGCCAGAGTGTACTCCGTGACCTTGCCCTCTTTTCCTTGTGAGTAGTTTTTTTCCTCGCTCGTTTGTTGATTCTTTTCGTAAGTATTAGTATATTCCTGAACGTTCGATAAAGGTGTGGAAGTAAATATTTACGCCAGATTTGGCCTTGAGTGATGTAACCTGGTGATTGGTTAGTTTATGTGTTTCGGGCGAGAGCAAAAGTTACATTAATTTCGGGAATCTTCTACAGAAATACCTATATATATGGACCCACGTGAGTGGTTGGTCGGTGAGTAAGTGAGTTTTCCTTCTCGTGTGGCGTAGGATATTTAGTTGTTCGAAACTTTAGTATTATTTAATCGATCGTCGGATCTCGTGTTTATTTATTCTACAGCTGTAATAGTTTCGTTTTCTAAAGGGTTGTAGTGAGATCAACTAGCTCCCCCCTACTATAACGTGCTAGAACAACCTCAGCTGATACACAGAGCTTCTACAAGGGGGCAAGAAATACTTCGCCACACCAGCACCAACGACAGCTAAGAGTATCTTTCATCCATTTTCAACGATTGTTTAACTTGTTACAGTTTGTGTTTTTTTTGACTGGACAAACGACTTGAAGTCCGAAATCTTCTTGTCTCTTCCTTCTTTCATTCTTTAGAAATTTATTGTACAGTTATTGTTTTATTATTTTGTGTGTCCAAAACACGAGGATTTGAGAAATACCAACTTTTTCTGTTTTATCAAAACTCCTTTAAAACAACAACAACAAAAAAAAATCATGGAAAAAAAAAAGATCATTATATAGAACGATAATACCCTTTTCCCGGTGAAGAGACCTGGGACAAACAAAATGGCTGTTGTTTTAGAAAGTTAAAAATTTGGTTTTTGTATTGCGTTTCAATTTTATTAGTTTTTCGCCTGAAGAAAGTTCTCGTAGATGGAAAAAGCTTGTCTTGTTGTTCCTCCTTTTCATTTCTGATTCATTTTAAAACAAAGTTTTATTACTTCTTAGGCCTGGATTTGGAACATACAACCTTTTTATAACACACAATGTATATACACTTATCGGAAAAACTTAGCAATCTGATAACACAGATGTGATTGTTGACATCCTCGTTGTTTTGTTTTCCCCCCATCTCTCACAATACTGGAAGGACCTGCTGAATAATCAAAGCCACCAGACTGTTACAGCACATTTCCTGGTGACAGGGAGACAAAGTGATAATTCATCGGGAATGAGAGATCGAATGAAAGTTGTTAGAGCATGGAATTATTGTCTCTTCTTTAGTTCCGTTTGCATGTCATTAAACGGAGGTGTGGGGCTAGATGAGTCTATCTGTCTGTCTGTCTGTCTGTCTGTCTGTCTGTCTGTCTGTCTGTCTGTCTGTCTAAGCACACAAATCTGCACGTACTCCTGCTTTGCTAGGTCCTCACGCCATAGCCTCTACTACTTGTGTGGATCAAACTAATAATGCATTTTTATGACAATGCTGAATCTGAAGTACTTAAATAAAACAATTTGTGTCGGTACACCAGTGTCGATACAACAACAACATTAACAACAACAACAACAACAACAACAACAGCACATCCCATTCCATCTTTTTCATAATTAATTATTTTGTTCTCTCTCCCTCCCTGTCATCGATGCATAACTCCCCCCTCCCCCCCCCCCCCACTTCTCCCCCCACCGTCGACATCCTGGAGGATTCTCACCGCAGCGCAAATCACCGAGCCGGCGAGCGAGAGATGGTTTAACTGGTCTCGGGCCGAGCATGAGATCGCGGGTGAGCCAGGAAAACAGCGCACACAACTCATTATTGCAGTTCTGTTGGCCAGAATGTCACGCTACCCCACCTAGTACGGTACTGTACTACTATTCTGTGGTTCATTTCCAGATGCCCCGTGCATGTGTGAGATACAGTTTGCAAGCTTTGTGGTGCTATTGCCTGTTTGTTTTTTTTTTTCATCTCAGGATTCTTTGAGATTCAAGACCAGATGTTAATTCCTTCTTAGTGTTGGGGAAAAAGGTTAATTTCGTTAGCACTAAGTATTTTCTCATCGATCTCGGGAGTTGCATATGTGTTATTTAGCTCAGAAGAAACGTTATACTTTGCTCGAGTTTTTGTGAAACTGGACGATAATCAAGGAAAAGATTAATATTAATATTATAAGAAGTATTTCCTCATCAATCGAATGGGAGGTATTATTTAAGTCAAGAGAAATGTTCTACTTCGTCCGAGTTTTGTGATACTGGACGATAATCGAGGGAGGGATTAAAAGTAATTTATACTGAATATTTCTCTCCGATCTAGTGAATTCTGTTATTTAAGCCCAATGAAACATTCTACTGCGTCCGAATTTTTGTGAAACCAGACGATAATCGAATGTGCCAGATTTCTCGAGTTGTAAGATTGATATTGAGTAATCTCCTCAAGAGTTTCAGATAATTAAATTCTTTCCCCTGTTCAAGTTTTCTCTGGGACAGTTAGGATTTTACTTGTCAGTCAAAATAAATTACGTTTTAAAACGATTTAAAAAATCACCAAAAAACCTATCTAGCTGTCTAGCTTAACATATTCAGTATGTGCTATTTTTTTGTGTTCCATATAAATGGTTTGAGCTTTTAGTTTAAAGGAAAGAAAAAGGAAATATATGAACTTGGCAGTTGTATTTTCTTTCGTTCCAAAACTTTCCGCTTTTCAGAACAGTGAGGTATGAAAATCGTTCATCTCGTTTCTAGAAAATATCATTTGTAGGGCTTTCGTCTTTAGCATCAATACTTTTCAGGTATTTTGAATTTACAACCAAAGCAACAACAACAACAACAACAACAACAACAACAACAACAACAACAACAACAACAACAACAACAACAACAACAACAACAACAACAACAACAAACAAACAAAAACGTGGGTTTGCCATTGGCTGAGACCTTAAAAAAAGTGTCCAAAAACTTTCATCACCTCACCCTACGCCAAAAGGTGATTTTTCAGACATTTTGCCGCGTGAGTCATAGCTTTGTTAAAAAAAATGCGGATGTCGAATGTCTGCTGTAGTTCATTCATTAAATGTAATGCGAAATTGTCACGCTATTTGTCCAAATGTCAGCTCTCCGGATGGCGTTGTCTCGGGTGTCTGTGGCCAAAAAATAACAAATTCTTTATCAGTCATTTCCTCCACCCCTCCCCCCTCTTCACCACCACCAACTTTATTGCCATGCTGTGTAGGCTGAGACTTTTTTTGTTTTTGTTTCTACACTTTTCCTCTTGCCAAATTCGTGGAACGACCCCGAGCAGAGATTATACAGGGTATTTGCAAGTAAATTTATATGAGTCTGTGACAGAAAGTCATTGCTGCAAATTTTTGACTACTGTCACATTCGTTACATCTAAAGGATATGATTCACAATGGAAACTTTTCTGACATAATACATTGAGGGCCGCATGGTAAGCTATAGTAACTGGCCTTAAAAAAGACAACAAAATGAGCTATTTTGTAAGCTTTTAACCCTTGGCAGCCCGAAGATTACGCTATAAATAACCAGGTTTAAAAATAGTTTTCAAAACCCAGTTATTTAGAAACTGCTGGTGGAAATTCTGTGCCGTGTCTAGTAAACGGAATGTATGCATGTTGTGTCTGTCCCTGAGTGAATCCGACTTTGCGCATGCGTATTTGTGTTTGTATGCATGTATGCATCTGAGAGTGACTTAGTAGTTAATTTTTCTCCCTGTAAAGTGCCTTGATCTGCGCTACATAAATCTATTGTATTATCATTATCATTAAATTCTGAAAACTAAGGGTTAAATGACTTTCTAAATTAAAGTTGTAACTACTAAGAAAGTTCTTCAGTCTTTTGCATCTCCTGAGAAATTTGGAAAAAACCGAGTTATGATAGTTTACGACGCCGCCTACGACATGTATCACTAAGTTATCTTCTCATCATAATTTCTAAATCTATTTTGGTGTGGGAAACACTTGTTTCCAAAATCACATTCGTGATCACAACCAAGTTAAAATCGCAATCTCACATAGGACAGACTTGTAGTTTAATTTTTCGCGACCTAAGTTCTGTTCTGTTCCAAGACCACTTTTTGCACTACTGAGAAATTCAACTTAATACGTTTGCGGCTTTTGTATAAGGAGTTAGAATAAATCGGAACGGTGAAATAGCATGATAAGTGCCACAACGCATTTTAAACCCGCATTTGTTATAGCTCTTCTACATCCTAAAAGATCTCCAGTTTTTTTTTTTCCCAGAAAATGGAGATAGAACAAACAAGAACGTAACGTATTGCCATCTGCTTTCCAGAGATGACTGCCGACGGAAGACACGAAAGAACAGTCATTTCTTACGCGCTGTGTCTCTCTTGCCCCGGGGCAAGATTCTCGAAAATACTTACCATTACACGAAGTTACGGTATAATCACATTTTCGCAAAACTCGCTGTTTCTGGCGAAATCTGATAACTCCAAAACTCACGGTCAACTTAAAAATTAAGATACCGTTAAAGTTAGCATCTAGACTCTGTTCTCCCCCCCCCCCCCGCCCCCACCCAGCCTTTTGTTTGTGGGTGAATTCTGGTTTCGTGAGAATTTGTTCTTACGGGCATAATTAAGGGATTTTTGATGATCATTTAGTTGGCTGTTGAGTATAATTGTAGAAAACATTAAAAATAACCAGCTCCACTCGCGCTGAGTTCTTGTGGGAACTGCGGCTGAGTGTAAACTGTCCGTGTATCACCGGTGATACATTGTGGTGTCTGGAGGCTTTCGTCCATTATTTCAAGTCGCCGTAAAAAAATTTAAGGGCTTGATGGTATGACTTTCTAAGTAAGAACTTAAAGCTTAGAGTTAACTGTTAACTCAAATATGTTTTGAGCTCCCGGTTTCTGGAGTTAAGTGTCTGTAACTTGAAACATCAATGCAATGCTATTTTCATTCTTCACATGACCTGGTTTAATGAGTGAAAAATTGATTTTTTATATAAGCGTAGCCGGTTGCCAGGAGCGAGGCTTCCTCATAATCAAATAATCAGTGATTACCCTTCGAATATTAATTCTAGAATTACTACGCTTTTCAGATCGAGCCCAACTCCAAGTCCATTTAGTCAGTTCAGCATTCTGTTCTACCTCGCTATTTTGGGTTTGTTGCTATAGTCTAACACCCCTCATCGAAAAACATCTTTGTAGGGACCTACACCATATGAACTTGTCCAAAATCAGTGATTAACAAAGACGAAGAAGACATGACTACACCCAGAAGCTAGCTTGAGCATAGCCTGTATTCGCCAAAGTGGCGCCGCAGACAGCAAAATTTGGGGGGGGGGGGGGGGGATAGGATCATAATCAAAGTTTGACCCGATTTTAGGTATCTATGCAGGTTTTTCACTATGCGGTCGTTTTCATCCCAATCGAAAGGTAAAGAGTAGAGTGAAAGAGTTTGTGTGGATTTTTGTTTGTTTGTTTGAGGTAATCTAAGAATAATTTACTCTACGCACAGCAAGAGCTATCAAAGCATAATAATGTATAGTTTAGATCTAGATATAACTATGATCAAAATCAGTAGAAAGTATTATGAACATCAATTCACTTGATGGGTCGCTCGAACCTATACCGCAACGGCAGATAACCACTTCTCCGAGGTCGCTACACATTGTTGTGACACAGAGATGCCAGTTAAGCACTTTCTGCCATTTAGTATTAATGGGTTTTTATCGAGAAACTTTATGAGATGGTAGAATAACAGAATCTCTGGCCATGAATATGACAATGAAAACTTGCCGTTCAAATTATATTTTAAAAAATGGATGAAAAATATGAGTCTATAAGTCTGTTAGTATGAATGAATGGTATTTTCAGATTAGTTTGGCTTGTAAATTGCTGCATTCCTGTCCTGTTGACAAGAATAGTCCGCTCAGATTTTGCAGTGCCTAGCACTCGTTTCATTGTTTTAGTCGCTGCATTTATAATTATGTAACTATGATGTAGCGATACGTCCTATTATAAGGATCTTACTAGCTCAAACTCTGATTACTCTCTGCAGAGGACCACGCTTCGCCCCTGCCGTTGTTCTCCGAGTTCGCCCAAGGCATCTTCATGTAATGTCTATTGACCAGGATGAAATGTTCAAAATATGAGACTCTTTACTTTGGAAGATGGTAATTCATTAAATTTTAATCTATGTAGATAATGATTTGTTCCTCCTGATATGAAAGAGGGATTTAGGAAGGACGGTTCAAGAAATCTACTAGAACAGACAAGGGACGGGAGATAGCAAATTTATAAAGCTGATGTTTTTCTGTGATGAAATGCCGCATTTGTACTCTTTCGGACTTGTCATTTTCATCGATTTTTTATATTCATAAGTCGTGTTTTTGTTTGTTTCTTTATTGAGACTGGTCTGTTTTACCGTCTTAGTTTCTTAGTTTACCGACTTGAACTGATTGTCAGTGGTCAATGTGCTTCTTCCTTCTTCTGTGCACATAAGTGATATGAACACAGTTTTTCATGTAAATTCCTGGGACGTGCGTGGAGAAACCATTTGTAAGTCTGAGCTTTTGATTTTACGTGTGATAGTTACATAGTGGAATAGAGTAGGATGGGATGTCTGTGTGTGTGTGTGTGTTAAATCTGAAAATAAGTTTAGTCAAATTGAGTTGAATGGAAACCAGCGTTGTATCATGTTATCTCGGTCTGTATTTTGGAGCACATAGAAAAATGAAAAAGATAATTTATTAAATGAATTTGAGATTTACCGAGCGTCGGCATTATAGCAGCCATTTTTCACGGTCTTTTTCGATACTTTATTTATGTTTGATATTCAGAGCTTTATCAATTTAAATTTCACACGTGGAATGAACTAGTTCCGGGTCGATTTTATTGCTTTGGTAAATTTTCAAAAACAGTTTTGTATAGATCTGGAAAGAGTTTTGTAAATGTGACGTGGCCGACAGACTGACATCTCGGAACAGCTATTTTTCTCCTCCCCATATTACACCCTTACAAAAAGAGATCGCAGTCGTGACGCCAGTGTCAACGGGCTGAAACTGGAGAGATAACATCTTCTAATCAAACATGTTCACCAGCAGAGCCGCCTCCGACACTCTGCTCCCTTAAGTAGGATTCATGATAGTTGAAAACCACCTCAAAAGATATGTAGTGCAGTGGCAACTCCTCTGAGCTGTTCATTCCAAACTGTAGACCTCATAATTATTTGGTTAAAGTATAGCACCAAAACTGAAATGTGGACCTTTATGTCATGCTCCGCCTGCAGTTATTTTGAGTAAAAAGTAGTTTACATTTCGGAGAAGTGCAGTCTGTAACATCATTCTTTTATTTTGTGATATCAGTTGAAAAATATTAACCATGGTTATTCTACACCCATTGGAGACAGTTGGAAAACTTTAATGTATTTACAAGGTTATCATAGAAGGGCCAATGTTCCATACAGTCATGGGTCGATCGATTGCTTTAAAGTGGGAATGTACGAAACATGAGGACAGGTCAGAGAGAAGGGGAGTGGGGGTTGAGATGAGCCCCCCCCCGCCCCCCCCCAGAGACAAGGGGCGTGCATTTGTAAAGAATATTCATACCGCAAAGAGAATTGGGGGGGGGGGGGCTTTAGCACTAAATATTATTAAAGAAGATTCAGAAAAAAGATTACTCACGCATAAATAAAATCACACTGTATAATTTAGCACTAATTACAAAAATATTTAACGTACAGATTAAAATGGGGGCTCATATTTCCTATCCGGCTTAGGCCTTCTATTATCAGTTTTGCATTGGCGCAGCTTTTTGTGACATACAATGAAACAAAGCAAAGGAACACACGAGGTTTCTGGGGGAAATACATGAGTACTAAAATGAACGCCCACCTCTGCCCTGAACAAACCTTGACGTCTCCTTTATTAAGACAGATATTGGTCATTAGCTGCTCTGTTTGTATTGCTATGTGGTTCTTTACAGGCACAAGACACAAAAATGTCATTAAGTGTTCCGAAGCGTAGCCGTCCATTATTATAATTGATTATACTTAAAAATAAACCAAGCCACTGCAGTAGACATTGTTATCTCTCTCTCTCTCTATCTATCTATCTCTCTCTCTCTATCCATCCATCCATCCATCCATCCATCCATCCATCCATCCATCCATCCATCCATCCATCCATCCATCCATCCATCCATCCATCCATCCATCCATCTATCTATCTGTCTGTCTGTCTGTCTGTCTGTCTGTCTGTCTGTCTACCGACCTGTCTGTCTGTCTATCTTTCTATCTCTCTGCCTACCTACCTGCCTACCTGCCTGCCTGTCTGTCTGTTTGTATGTTTGTCTATCTATCAATGCTTTTCAAATTGTTTGTCTGACAGTCAGTTTGTTTGTCTGCCTGGAACTTGAAAGTTCAACATTTTGTATCCCCAGCCGATGGGCCGACCGTTTACATTTCCCAAATCCCTTCATTTCCATAATGCAACTGTCGTCTAAGTTCGACTTGGAGTTTGTGTAAGGACAAAGTAAACTGTAATCTGCGTGCTTGTTTCAGCGTGTCACTTCAATATAGATCTAACCTTCCTAATATCGATTTGCTCATAAAATGTTAGCCCTGATTTAGCCATGTTTTAACAATAATCATATTTTGCGCCTGCCTAGAACTGTCCTTTTCAGGACACAGACAGTCCTTGATAGGGCTAAAGAAATGGAAAGACGCAGGGAGAAACATCGAAGAAAAACCAAGATTAACATGAAAAATTAGGTGTAAATGCCGAAACCTCCAACAACAAAGATCGCATCTCTCATCAAAACTGCAATTGATTTCATGATCAATATCCACATTTTCTAGATCAGTGTCAATGTAAGATTAAGGATGAAATGATGGCAAATGATAAAACGCTTTACATGAATACTGGCGGGAGGATTACTGAGTCCAGACATTCCGACGGCAACTCACAGTGGCGTCCTTGCGCGGGGTTGGGAGGAGGAGGGGGGGGGGGTGGTCATAGCGGTCCTGGCTAGTTAGCCCACTCGACCAGTGTTTCTCAAGGTTGGGCATGGTATTGTTTTGATGGTGCTGGGGTCTTCAGAATGGGATTTTGAAAAAAATATAATTATACTGTACTGTAGGCCCTACACTAACCTTGTCTGATCATGGTGAGGCCCACTTTTTTTGCTGTTGATGTTGAAAAATTGAAGTAGGACATGGGGCATAAAAGGTTGAGAAACACTGAATTGAAGTAGGACATGGGGCATAAAAGGTTGAGAAACACTGAAATGAAGTAGGACATGGGGCATAAAAGGTTGAGAAACACTGAATTGAAGTAGGACATGGGGCATAAAAAGGTTGAAAAACACTGAATTGAAGTAGGACATGGGGCATAAAAAGGTTGAGAAACACTGAATTGAAGTAGGACATGGGGCATAAAAAGGTTGAGAAATACTGAAATGAAGTAGGACATGGGGCATAAAAAGTCAAGAAACACTGAATTGAAGTAGGACATGGGGCATAAAAAGGTTGAGAAACACTGGATTGAAGTAGGACATGGGGCATAAAAAGGTTGAGAAATACTGAAATGAAGTAGGACATGGGGCATAAGAGGCTGAGAAACACTGACATAAAAGGTTGCCAAACACTGCTCTAGACGAGGTATTTTCTTTTCTTTTTGTAGTTAATCTGCCGGCTCTGCTATGAACATTCGAACATGACATGAAACCTCTTTGGAATGGAACTCCATTCTCAGGTTTGTTTCCTAGAGATAACGAGATTTGGTTATTTTTCCATTCTGGCATCGTCTTCTTTACTTCCCGGCATGAAATTTAAGACCAACAACAACTCATAGGGCCTGGTCAGTGGTGCTGGGCACGGTTCTGGCACCAGTATCGACTCCTTAGGTACTGACCTTCACTCTTGGCCTCCGACACGTAGTGTGCACAGGATGATTACTCAGACTGGGCAACAGACCTTTGATGTCATTCACTAAATAATAAAATAATCTATATTCCTACGGTTCATTAATTCGCTGGCGACTTTGAAAAATACAACATTAAAACTATAGCATTTTGCACAGGCCGCGCCAGAGAGTGGCGTTAATTCCACTAATTACTTTTATTTTAATTTTGTGTTCATATTATCGGATATTAAATTTCTTCCACGTATTCAGTTTTCTTCTATTTGCTCGTCGATGTGTTTCTCAGTGCGATCGTTTGTATTTCTGACCTTTAAGACTTACCATTTGGTGAGCGTCTTTTTTTTTTTTTACAACATTTTAAGCTAAGTGATGCAGCTTTTTATTAGGCAAAAGCCTCCGCGCGTGTCTCAAGAGCAATGCACTGCCACTGAAAACAAAACGCATGTGTTGCGGTTTCATCACGGGTATACCACTAATATTATAATTGAAGTTCCATGACAGCGACTCATCATGGCAGCTTAATTTACGATCACGTCGAGGCCTTTGTGAAGTTTGTACTTCGTCAATGCTCAGAAAATGCCCAATGCTTATCATGACTCGATTTGCTGGGTGCTCTGTCTCCCCCAAGCTTCTTCTTATCATACACTGGTCTAAAATGTTGTTACATAAGTCTGTCTATCACCGGGCGTGATGGTCCATCATTTTTGTAGTACCAAAGTGATATACCAATGCCAATTCTATGTAAAGTCTTTGTATTAGTTTGAGTATGTCACCCACTCGCATTAGGTCCCTATCCATGGACAACACCTGCACTTTTTCTATCGGTGTAACGACTACGATAGTGTTAAATTTAATTATAACAATGGTTAAATGTGGTTGCGCAGCACTTGTTTACATTGTGTCTCAACCAGCTTAACTCTTTCAGGACCTCAGTGTTAGGGGCTTCAGTCAAGTCTGGACGTAATTAATTTTTTTCCCACTTTGCGAAAAAACAGCATGGTTTAGAAAAACGCTTACTGAAAAAAAAAGTATTGATAGTGAAGTAAAATGTTACACATTAAATAAAAGAGAATTGATTGCAGAATACACTATAAATCGGCGATACACCAAAACGCGTTTTCCACTGGAGCCGATAAATCGGGGATACGTCCTGAAAGAGTTCATTACTTTTCTTTCTTTTGCTATATCCAGGGTTGTTTAATGAAAGAACATGGCTCATAGTGATCTAGATAAATGGTTACAGTGTCATTAACAAACATTGTTCTTCCTATCGCCTTTCTACGTCACCATTGAAAATGTTCCTCAACTCCATCACACATTTCAAATCTTGTTTCTATTCATAAATCAACCAGGGTGTTAAGACCTAGATCCAGTACCAGCAAACAATTTCACAAATTCGAATTATATTCTGGAAATATTCGGTCGTCTCTCGTTTTCAGTTTTTGGTCCTAGTAGCTGGAATGAGCTTCCAGCGAACATCGAGGAACTAGAAACCAGCTCCAGGTTTAAAAATAGATTTTAAAACCCATTTATTCAGCAGGTATTTTGACTGTTGATGGAATTGCTGTGCCTTGTCTAGTAAATGGGGCGTGTCATCTGATCAAGCACATAATTATCATTATGCATATTATATAATTATTATGATAGTTATTTTGTTTTTCTCTCTGTAAGTGTAAAGTGCCCTGAGCAGTCAGGGAAAGCACGCCATGTAATTCTACTTTATTATATTATTATTATTATCATCATAATCTTCCTGGGTCACAGTCACCTTTTGAGTGACATTTTATTAATAAATAAAATCATGATTATTCCCAGAGAATTGAGCTGGCGTGCTTTTCTTGCGTGATGAGTAGATCCAGTCTGGCCTACGCCCGACAGTACAATCGTTTTCCTGGCAAGAGTACGAAAAAATCGTTATTACCGAGGATCCACCGCGTTAACCCCACCCCCCCCCCCTTTGCGACATACATTCCAGTAAATGATTGGTTAAGCTAAATATCTGTAGGCAGCGAACCAAAGATGAACGTCACTAACTCAAGTTTATGTATATATGGATTATTTTCCCATCTTTTACAGATATCAGAATTCCCAAAAGCCTTGACTGACAAATCCATAAAGTTGGTGAGACAAATCTGTTTTATATTGGTTTTTGTGTGAAATATGGACCATGTAGTCAAACGGGATCTGACGCACTGAAACAAATAACTCCATAGTCCACTAAACTGCAGTGCGTTACTGGCGAAAATCTTTAACAACAAATCCTTTGCATTAAAATGTCTTACTTTTCCACGCAGTCACGCTAATTGCACATGTGAAAATCTCGTTGTTTAGGTGTTTTTCACAACGGACATTGTGAGTGTTTTTATAAAGTCCAACCTATTGTTGGCAATTTTATTGTTGTTGTTTTGCGTCTTTCTGAAAAATAAAACAAAAAAAAAAAATCACCGAAATTAAAATGAAACTGTTGACGAAAAACAACAACAAACAAACTTAAACACCAACTGCAACGCTCAAAGAGTTCATTAAGCCCAGCCAGACAAAATGTAAGTTTTTATACAGTAAACAAGGAATGCAAAATACACTGGCCCAAATGGAAGAAAACAATCATTATGATTAATGTACCCTTTCTTTCATTCCGGAAGATCTGAAGCGAGTGAAAGTGTCCAAAACAGAGTCATTAAAGTCATTTTGTCCTATTAGAAAATTTACTCTACTTCAGAGGAACATGGAAATTATGTAGTTTAGCATGGAATGCCATTTCCATTATTTGTTTTGACAGGGAACATTTTAAACAATTTCCATGCGTGTAATTTTAGAAATCCCTTATAAATGATTTGCATTTAAAGTCGTTAGCGTTGTACTCAAGGAATTTCACGCGGAAAGTAGGGACAATTGTGAATGATGTATTTAAAAAAAAAAAAAGAAAACGTCTTTACTTTGTACATGTTTGTCTGCAGTGATACAACAAGGAAGTGTAAAGCTCGGTAATATCGAACTAAAGAAGAACTTTCAGGCTCAGATCACAAGGGATATTATGCTTATTTGATTTACCTTCTGTCACGCCAAGACCGAATAATATGAAGTAATTAAAGAAACAAGCGAGGCTGACCTGTAAGGTGATGCTTGTTTCTGATTTCGTCGACTGTGTCGTCAGGACTCACGACATAACAAATGTTCACCATTAGACATGCAAACAAACAGCGTTCAGCTCTACGTACGAGGGCTTTCTTCTTGTTCCTGACATGCGTGTTAAAAGTACAGGTATTTGATTTTTCTGCCACTGCTCGGAGTCTGGACGAGCCCTGTACGCTGACATAATGACCAGCTCTGGGTCTAAAGGGTGGAACAGACTGAGGCTGGTGTAGGTGCCAGATTGGTGGCTCACCACCTAATTATTATGGGTCACACAAAAACAATAGGCACTGCCCACACCGCCGGAGTCTGGGCAGTGCCTAGTGTATTAGTGTGATACATAATACTTAGCGGGCGAGCCACCAGTGTGGTGCATGCCTACATCAGCCTTGGTCTGCTTCACCTGTACGAGTTGCTTGCCCGGGGTGCAGCATGGCGGAAATAATGAGAGGTGTGGCGAGGGCCATGGGCTGTGGGTGTCGATTTTAATCAAAGCTCTTGACATAAAACAACAGGCTTTGATGCGGGTCGCAAGTAGCGAGCATGATAGCTCGCGCTCACGCGACTGGGGATCCCGGCAGATGTAGTCGATAAGTCGGACATTGTTAAAATCTCTGGAGAATTCCTGGCGGGGCCGGGATAGGAGAGGGAAGACAAAAGTCAACTGAGGGAGTCATAGTGATTAAACAAACAGTAGTTGGGCTCTCACCTCGGACTTTGATCATTTCCCACTCAGTTCTGGTGCTTGATTTTCCCTCGTATAACTGGCCGGGGATTAAAAAACACGTGTATATGTGGACGGAGGCAAAGATAGGAATAGGTAGAAAGATAGACAGGCAAACAGACAGACAAACAGACAGACAAATAGATAAATAGTAGATAGATAGATAGATAGTTAGATAGAAAGATCGCCGGACAGAAAGACCGCCGGACAGAAAGACATGCAGACAGCCTTACAAACAGACAATATAGGGAGACAGAGAGACAGACACACAGGCAGACAGACATATAGATAGATAGATAGATAGATAGATAGATAATAGATGGATAGATAGATAATAGATAGATAGATAGATAGATAGATAGATAGATAGATAGATAGATAGATAGATAGATAGATAGATAGATAGATAGATAGATAGATAGATAAACCTTTCCGAAATTTGTGCCGTACTTTCGAAATCTCTAGCTTTGCAGCCCTGTGACTGAGTGTTCTGCTTTGGAAATTACATCTGAATTCGGTAGAACTTTTCCTCTTTAGGATAAGTACAAAATGCTTCAGGCTTCTAGGCCAGAAAATTGATAACTTAAGAGATAAAGTCACCATTACCGTGCAAAAAATGCACACGTCACATGAAGGATGGGAAATCTGGGCTTGGATTGGAAACTGTTTTTTTTTTTTTTTTAAAGAAATGACAGTTATTGAAGGTCACTGCACCAAATCAGCAATATTGAATACGGAAATTGCCTGAACTACAGGACTACAGGTGGTGCGTTTACTGTAAAACTGGGTGTTTGAGGCTCAATTTTTGTAATATTTTAAAAGGATCAAAGAAATTCTCAGCTTTGAAAAATTCACGTTTGCCTTAGAATTTAACGATATGAAAGTCTCAAGGTCACGGAAAATCTAATACTGCATGCAAAAGATGACTGCCATACAGCACTCCGTTTTCGAGAAAATTATGGGATACTGAAGGCACGAGTTTCTGAAGGCACTCTAGAGGATGAGATGGTCAGACAGAAAACTATGTGCAGATGGGTAGATAGAAAGAGGGGTACAGGGAAGGGGAAGGAGTGACAGATGTGGGGTGGGGGGGGGGGGGGGGGACTAATTCAACATTGTTTGAAAAATGAACATTTTGTAACTTCAACTGAATGAATTCCTTCAATGGTCTCCAGCAGTGGTTCTCAACCTGGGGCTGTTGTAGCTCTTGGTTTTAAGGAGACTCGCTGCTCTCGGCATTTACAACTCGCCGTTTCTTGTTGTTCTTTCTGTTTGTCTTGGTTGTGTCTCCTTGACTTCCATCCCCTGGTGGCTTTCTTAGCCCTCATGGCTTTCTTAGCCCTCATGGCTTTCTTAGCCCTCATGGCTTTCTTAGCCCTCATGGCTTTCTTAGCCCTCATGGCTTTCTTAGCCCTCATGGCTTTCTTAGCCCTCATGGCTTTCTTAGCCCTCATGGCTTTCTTAGCCCTCATGGCTTTCTTAGCCCTCATGGCTTTCTTAGCCCTCATGGCTTTCTTAGCCCTCATGGCTTTCTTAGCCCTCATGGCTTTCTTAGCCCTCATGGCTTTCTTAGCCCTCATGGCTTTCTTAGCCCTCATGGCTTTCTTAGCCCTCATGGCTTTCTTAGCCCTCATGGCTTTCTTAGCCCTCATGGCTTTCTTAGCCCTCATGGCTTTCTTAGCCCTCATGGCTTTCTTAGCCCTCATGGCTTTCTTAGCCCTCATGGCTTTCTTAGCCCTCATGGCTTTCTTAGCCCTCATGGCTTTCTTAGCCCTCATGGCTTTCTTAGCCCTCATGGCTTTCTTAGCCCTCATGGCTTTCTTAGCCCTCATGGCTTTCTTAGCCCTCATGGCTTTCTTAGCCCTCATGGCTTTCTTAGCCCTCATGGCTTTCTTAGCCCTCATGGCTTTCTTAGCCCTCATGGCTTTCTTAGCCCTCATGGCTTTCTTAGCCCTCATGGCTTTCTTAGCCCTCATGGCTTTCTTAGCCCTCATGGCTTTCTTAGCCCTCAGAAAGGCTCCCATTTGGCTTTTCTGGTCTTGTTCTCTTTTTCTTGTTTCTTCTTCTTCTTCTGAAACGTAGGGGCGTGGCAAATATTTTGATGGAGGGTGAGACTTCATAATGGGGCTTGGGGATTTTTCTTGGAAATCTTAATTTCTGAGTGAAAGTTACCTTAACTGTATAGAACGTTTTAATTGAAGCTTCTTTTGAATGTATCATCATCATTAAGTGCCATGCCGGCAGGCGTTGGCGATCATGACCCTCCATCTCTCACGATTTTCCGTAGCCCTGATGACGTCGTTGGTGCTGTGCATTTCCAGCCAGGCCTTTAGGTCGCCCTGCATCTTTATGCGTTGTCATCCCCGGCTTCTTCTTCCACCGAGTTTGCCTGTTGTTACTTTGTTTACGAGTGTCCTCTTTTCAACTGCTTGTCCCAACACTTCTTCATTTGTCTTCCTTGCAGTCCATGGAATTCTAAGTATTCTTCTCAGAAACCACGTATCTGTGGCTTCCAGTTTTCTTACTGTTTCTGTGTTTAGCGCCCAGGTTTCGCAGGCATACAATAAAATTGGTTCGATATAACACCTGCAATATTCTTTTTCTGAGACTGAATGTATACATATTGAATATTTAAATATTTAATTTTTGTGTGTGCATATTCTGTATACTAACTTTGTCTGATCATATTGGGGTGCAGGTTTTGTTTGTTTGTTTGAAAATTGAAGTGGGTCGTGGGACAAAAAAAATAACACAATTTTGAGAACCACTGGCCTAGATCTGTGACGAAACACGGTTTGAGATGACTGTGATAAACCAGATTCTATTACAGGAAAGCACGTGCGTCCTTCCTGGAGAAGTGCAAAATTTAATTAATTTTCTTGTCCACGTGGCAGTTCTGTCGACCCAGAAATGTCTCTCAGCCGAGAAAATGTACACATTGCGTTTCTGACTGTCGTTAGCGTTCGCCGTGAGTCCAGGGACAAGGATAACTCATGTTTCACGCACCGCAATCGAGCCAATGACTTGTGACAGGGGGCGATACAGGCATTACACCCTGGCATTACGAAACGTCAGCTAGGGCAAAGTATTAACTTATCCCTACCAGGAAGTTGTTGGCTTGGAGAGATTTTCACCCCCTACGAGTTGTTTGCTCAGAAATGCTCGCTTATTGCGTGAGTAACGACCGCGAGGAAAATTCGTGTCATTGTGTACAACTGTGGTGTGGGCGGTATTCGCGATGTAGCTAAATTTATCTACTCGTTAAATCGGGCTTTGCGCAAACAACTCTTACGCCGTTCGTTAAACATGTAACAACATCGCATAATTGACTCCTCCCTGTGTATTTTCTGGACCTTTGTCGTGGTTGTTTGTTAATGGATTAAAAATCTGGGGACATTGCCGTTAATATTGATGTAACACCTCAGACTTGGCTTGAAAATAAGGTTTCGCAATAAAGCACTAATTGAAAAATAAAGTGGCGAATAATTTGCACGTCGAATGAGGAAAATAATGAAATTACTTCTTGTACAGCATAGCTATTGTGACACCAAATTTGTTCCATGCCCTTGTGTTAGTGCAAAACCTTGAACGATATTCTTACTCAGCATTAAAAATGCCAACCAGCACAGAGTTATATAATAATGGCTTTTGTTCACATCGTTGTTAAGGCTGACACAATGCACCGTTTTCTGGTGTCAATGTGCTGCGCTTCAGGAGATTACAGCAGGCAAAACTCAAGCTGGATTTTCATTATGTACGGAAACTGAAACGACAACAGAAAGTTAAAAAAACCCGTTCAGTATTGAAATAGAAAAAATGTTTTCATATGGACAAAAACGCCGTTTCTTTTTACTATTCGATGAATTCTGACTTTTCGGTTGCCGTTTCCATTTCCGTACACATGAGAACTCAGCTTGAGTTATCGGTGGTCATTATTCTTTACAGTTGATTTAAACAATAACAGTGAGAAGACGGACCCCTCTTTGTATTCCGTAGACAGATGAGACTCAGGAACAAAGAGCTGGAGACAGCTATAGCCTTTTGTTATCTCAGAAACCTATGATGCTGGAAACAAAGTTCATAATTACAGAGCCCGAGGCAGAAAGAAACGAGCAGTAAACTATACCAGCTAATAATGAAAAGCCCTAAAAGGTGCGAAAAACAGCCGACAGCGCTGAACTCAGTAGCTGACAATTCTGGGGACGTAAAAGACTTCAACTGGGTCTGACCCCCAGGATAATCCGTACAGACAGCTATGTATTTATTTACTTGAATATTACCTGGTTATGTACGTACTTTCATTCTGGTCTATTTATTGATCTAACTTAACACTTCGAGCTCCTTTACGTATTAAGGCCCGGCGCGCACTATCCCGTTTTGCCTACTGCACGGCGTGCAAACACAGATTTTTCCTTGCTTGGCAAAGAGTTTACAGTGCTGCACGCCACGCTAAAGATTGCTTGCATTGAACGGGTGGTTAATTTTAACATAGAGCGCGCGGGGCCTTACGTAGGAACTGAGCTATAATTATGTAGTAATCTATCTATTTATTAACCCATATGAGGCACCCGGCATTATCCGGGACAAACCTGTGAACCCACCGCCCTGTCTCTCTCTCTCTCTCTCTCTTTGGGTCTAGAAAGCTTCCCATATTGTACAGTCTTACTACAGATTTCAGGCGCATCAGCACAACCGGTCGGCACAAAAGCGATTGGACTGGATTAGTTGACACTAAAGAAAATTAACTTTTTTAATTTTTGAAACTGTCATCAATTAGGCTGTTGCGTCCAGCAACTGCACCACAGTTAATAACTCCCGCCACTATTTTTTTCATATAATAAGATTGGTTTTTCTCTGTTCGCGTAATAATGTATCTATTTAGTGATCTCTGATCACTGACTCACGCACAGAATGAAAACATTCAAAATGGCATTTCAATCTGAGCCCTTGAAAAAAAAGAAGAAATAAACTATACAATAAAGTCAAAAAGAATTAGCTTTTCTTCCATTTCTAGAATTCTAATTCTTTTGGGACTGTTGTTACAAAGTCTATCTATGGTCAGTTTCTATGCGGGTGTTGGAACATACAACCTGCTCGCTTTCTCTCTCTCTCTCTTCATCTCTCTCTCTTCTTCTCTTTCTCTTCATCTCTCACTCTCTTCCCCTCTTTCGCCCCCCCTCCTCTCTCTCTGCCTCGCACTCCATCTCTCTCGTCCTCTTTTTTATTTTTTTTGCCACATTCTAACGTTGTTCTAAGACCCGGTCCCGCCTATCTGATTTTCTCTCTGTGTGCTGGTTTGTGTGTGTGTGCGCGCGCGCACGTGTATGTGTTTGTGTATATGTATGCGTGTGTGTGTGTGTATGTGTGTGTGTATGTGCGCTTGTTTTTAAGATCTGGAAACAACAAAGTTATGTTATCATAAGCTTAAGGTACGGTAGACATTGGAGAACTTGAAAACTTAAAACTATCATGATGTCAGTGGAGAATCAAAACCTGAAACGGTATCGTATTTTAAAGTATCACATTGCTCAGAGTCAGAACTAATTTCTGGACTCGCTCAGGGTAAAACTTCCATTTGTTCCAATTTTCTATCAAGTGAGGTATTTTAACTGAAAATGGAGTGCCTCTGTTGTAACATTTAAATTAACATTGTACAGAAGTAAGGCCTCTGATGTAATCATGAACGGCATTTTAAGCTCTGGACCTTAACTTCTCAGCGTACAAAATATCATATTACTCATAGAAAGACGTAAAAGTATATTATATGGGCACGTTTAAAGAGGCCTTGAAGTTCGCAAATTTTTAATACTTACGATAATTTTGAGCCACAGCTGAGTTGAACAGAAGAAACTGTCCCGACATGTCGAGCCGGAAAAAAAGACGCATTTTCTTCGAAAAAAATTAAAAAGTATGACAGGAAATTTTGTTTGCGCCCCAGTTTACATATTGGTGATCCAACCTCAACTTTATAAAAATCACATCTGTGTATTCCCCTAGTCAGCGAGCCAGTTTAAATATCAAAGAAAATATAGCACCTCCCTCGTCCACGGAATAGAGAAATCACAAACAAGCCAAACACGTAAGCAAAAAAGTACAAAGAGGACATGTAAAGAGAAATAAAGAAAACTGCACACCAATGAATAATTAATGAAAGTGCTTGCCTTAAAAACATATGAAGAGAAATCATTAAATATTCAGTCTCAGGAAGTAATTTGCTGTTGTTGTTGTTGATGATGTTGTTGATGTTGTTTTCTTTCTCTCTCTCCTCCCCTGCCACTCTCTCTGAATCTCTAATTCTCCCTCACCTCCACTCTCTGTTCTCTATCTCTCTCCTACACCTCTCACTCTTCTCCCCTCTCTCACTCACTCACTTTTCCTCACCCCCTCTCTCTCACTGTCGCTCTCTCTCCCCCACTTTCCTCCTCTCTCTCCCCCTCCCCCTCCCTCTCACCCTCTATCACTATCCCTCTCTACCACCTCCGCTCTTCCCCTCTCTGTCTCACATACTCACATACACACTCTCCTCTCTGTCTCTGTACAGTCTCTGTCGGCCATCGACAATTTTCTTTGAAGAGCTGTGAATAATGGTGACATGAAATGCGGTGTACATTTACGCGCAGTCCGTGGGTAGCACAAGTTGATTTACGCACTTCAATGACAACATTTTTGTTTCTTTATTCCTTGGATCTGGGCATTCTGTCATAAGCAATTCATGGTGCGTTTCCATCATCAATTTAGTTAACGACCACGGTAAATCATATATGCATATTAACTGCACGATGAAAGAGTTTTATAATGTAACCCTACCCCACCCCTCTCTGTCTCTGTCTCTCATCCTCTGTCTGTCTCCCTGTCTGTCACTTTCTCTCTCTCTCTCTCTCTCTCTCTTTGTCTCTCACCTTCTCTCTCTCTCTCATTCTGTCTCTCACCCCCCCTCTGTCTCTGTGACTTTCTCTCTTACCCCCCCCCCCCCTCCCGCAATCCTTTCGCCAAAGGCTGTATTTCGGAAAGTTCTATTCTTGATACCGATTTCTTTGAGAAGGTAGGGGTGGGGTGGGGTGGCTGGTGGGGTGGGTGGGGTGGGGTGGGGTAGTGGAGGGGCTGTAGAAAGAAACAATTTTTGTTTTTCTGCGTGCTTCTTTGGCTCCGTTCTGGATCCGAGCCCTAGAAAGTTTGACCAGATTTACATTATCGAATGAAGTCACAGACTTCATGGCCATGTTTACTTCCTATTGCTGGTGAAATCAGTTCCTGGTTAACTGTATTACAGTACAGACCCTTTTCACTTCCGCGTTACGGTTGTTTGCGGGCACGGCTTCGAAAAGCACCGTGTAGGGCAAAATCTCCACTTGCCTTAGTGATGGCATCTGAATATGTGCGGAGACTAAGCAAAGATGCATATTTTTATGCCAGAACCAGCACGTAACCGGGTTGTACAGTTGGGTGCCCAACCAGAGGATGGCATCGTTCGACTTTGTCCACCGCTTTCCACCGTGGGGAAAATCACGTGATATGGAGGGCGGTAGATGAAACGGGCCTATAGTGCAGTATTTCTTAAGATGGGGTGCATGCCCCACTGCTCGGGTCTGGCAATATTTGATGGGACGTGGGACTTCGGAATGGGGCATATTGATTTGTCATGGAAATCTTAATTTCCTAGTGTATAACTTATTTATAAAGATACACTGTTGCTTGTTTATAATTATGATGTTAGTGGTTTCCTTGTATAGCTCGGATGTAACAGATGCAAGACTTTAATGGTTTATGCATACACTGCATATAGGAACTTTGTCTGACCGTGGTGGGGCGCACTTTTATTTTTGAAAATTGCAGTGGGGCCTGGAGGCAATAAAGGTTGAGAAACGCCGGTGGAGTGCAACTGCTAACCAGCTGCCGGCCCGTTGTGATTACCGGAGAGCTGAAGTATCGCTGACACCCGTAACATTTCCGCTGTGCTGATGAAATTGCAGGACAATAAAACTTTGAGTGGGCAGTAAAATCGATGCCACTCATGGGGATAGCCACAAGTACAGCGTTGTCTCAAACAATTCTGTGTTATCGTATCCGAGTTATGAAGGAAACCCGTTAGTGTGATAACTACCGAGCTCTCTGCAAAGGAGCGAAATTAAAGTGATCATAACTTCCCGTCTCTCGTATGTAAATACCATCAAATTATGTAAGAATTAAACATTCTGAATTTCGAACACATCAAATCCATAAAACAGACGAACAAATGAAACATGAAATGAAAGAATGAAAAGAGTATCAAGTACGTCTACTTGTTTAACAAGAAGGTGCTTTATTTTGGCTGCCTTGTGTTTCTTTTGGTGCCGAGAGACGTTCGCATACGAGTCTGACTTGACGTTGTGCATCTTCAAGTATTTCTGTCATAAGAAATTGATATTCACCCTCCGTCTCAGTTTCACTACTCAGCTGATCTTCTGATAGCAACTCTGTTACTTGGATAGCCTCGTCGTTGTAGTTGTTCAGTCTTTCGCTAAATGTTTCTATTTTTTTCTTAAAGGCGTCTTCATCACCCCTTTCTGTCGTCTCCACTACAGATCTTCTTTCAACGTTCAACCAGCCTTTCATGGCTGCACGCCTTCTCTTCAGAGTTTCCAATTCCATAATTAGACCCAGATAATTATTATATTGCTAAATTGTGTACTCACAGATCACGTCCCGGTCACCATCCGCGCAAGTGACATAGCTCTGAGTTCCCATCCATGTGAGCTGTAGACTATGGAGTTACGCGGGGCATCGCGCACTACTGGGATTGAAACAAGTTTGCCTAGCTGATATATTGAAAAGGAAGTTCAAATCTGTCTTAAAACCAACGCAAAAATATATTGCATTTTACATACCTGCGTTATTTTTCACACTGGTTGTGTGAACCCCCAGACCCTGGCTTTCTTTATGTTTTTATGCCCCTGCTAATACCCAAACCCCCCTCTCCTCAATTTCAATTTTTGGTGCCCCCCTGACCTGGCCCTTCACTTTTGGGGACCCTTGCCGAACCCCACCCTCTTCACGTTTGGGGACCCTTGCCGACCCCCGTCCTCTTCACTTTGGGGGACCCCTGCCGAAACCCATCCTCTTCACTTTGGGGGACCCCTGCCGAACCCCATCCTCTTCACTCTGGGGGACCCCTGCCGAACCCTGCCCTCTTCACTTTGGGGGACCCCTGCCGAACCCCATCCTCTTCACTTTGGGGGACCCCTGTCGAACCCCATCCTCTTCACTTTTGGGGACCCTTGCCGAACCCCATCCTCTTCACTTTGGGGGACCCCTGCCGAACCCCATCCTCTTCACTTTGGGGGACCCCTGCCGAACCCCATCCTCTTCACTCTGGGGGACCCCTGCCGAACCCTGCCCTCTTCACTTTGGGGGACCCCTGCCGAACCCCATCCTCTTCACTTTGGGGGACCCCTGCCGAACCCCACCCTCTTCACATTTGGGGACCCTTGCCGACCCCCGTCCTCTTCACTTTGGGGGACCCCTGTCGAACCCCATCCTCTTCACTTTGGCGGACCCCTTCCGAACCCTGCCCTCTTCACTTTGGGGGACCCCTGCCGAACCCCATCCTCTTCACTTTGGGGGACCCCTGCCGAACCCTGCTCTCTTCACTTTGGGGACCCCTGCCGAACCCCATCCTCTTCACTTTGGGGGACCCCGGCCGAACCCTGCCCTCTTCACTTTGGGGACCCCTGCCGAACCCCATCCTCTTCACTTTGGGGACCCCTGCTGAACCCCATCCTCTTCACTTTGGGGACCCCTGCCGAACCCTGCCCTCTCCACTTTCTGAAGCCCTTCTTATCCTCGTGTCAGTTTTCTATGAAATTGAGGTCAGTGTCGATCTGCTGTAAGTGTGTCACTCATCAGTAAAAGTCCCCATAATCCAATAAGACTCCACCCCCCCCCCCTCCACCCCACGTGCCCCCTCCCAACCTCTCGGTTGTTCCTAGCCATGAGCAGAAAAAAAAAGAAAAAAAAAAAGTAGCAAAGTGACCGGCATCTGTGTGAGACTCTTATCGCCTTTGTGAACAACGATATTAGTTGAAAGGTTGAAAAATGGATATCACTAATCAAGTCTTCCAAAATGTGGCGAAAACTCTACCACAACAACAACTTTCATTGTGCAAAATCTCGTACATGTATAACCAACAAGCCTGCAAAAAAAAAACAACAAGAACTGTAGAAGGCACTCTAAAAGAATAAATCTTAGCCAAGCCCTGCTCAGATTGTACAGATTTCCTTCTCTCTCTCTCTCTCTGTCCTCCCTCTTCTTTCTCATTCTGAATGCGTGTGTTTGTGTGTGTGTGTGTGTATGTGTGTCTAAATCCACACCGAAGATGAGGGGGCCGCTCTTAAAGTACGTAAGCTTGATTTTGGCACTTTTGACCTCTCCTCCCTCTTCTTGCTCCTTCTTACAAGAGTAAGAGAGATGTAACGGTGAATGTCCATGGTAAGGCCATGATATTCTGAAACAACTTAGGGGGTTGGGGAGGGGGGGGGGCATCTTGCATGGACTATAAATATGACTGTTTCTTTAGAAACATGATTTTTTAAAATCTGATCTTGCCACTTACGTTATTGGGAACAACAATAATAATAACAACAACAACAACTGACAATAATAACAACAACAACAACCGACAACAACAACAACAACAACAGAAAACCAAAGTCTTTAATTCATTACCATTACTGAAGGGGTTATATTATGCATTCACCAGCCCCCACTGCCATTCCCGTCTGTACATTTTTCATACTCTTGCCCCCCCCCCCCCCCGAGCGTGTATGTACTTTAAGGATGGCCCTCGCCTCCACCCAGCACAAACCCGATGTTACGAGGTGGGTCCTCGAGTGTTACGAGTTCAAGGAAGGGTGTTACAGATGGGGATTACTGTGCTCGTGTTTTACGGGGATGGTTAATTATCAATTTACGTGTTCGACTGCATTTAAATCGAGAGGTTTTAGAAATTACTCTGCCATACCATGCCACATACACTAATAACAATTTCGAGTAAGTTATATCAAGGACCTTGTAGGGCCACAAATTTATTACTTAAATTCCTAACAATTTCGTCTATCGTTTACATATTAAAAGACAACATTGCAGCATCAAATGAAAATACTAAAATACATAACTATAAATCTCTTCTAGATTCTTAAGAGATTTGAAACTCTATATCATTCTGATTCATTCACAGTTTACTTAGTAATCATTTATCTTCAGAAATATGATCTGCCTACTATCTCACAAATAATATTCTTCTGTCTCAGACGACAATGTTAACTCAGTTAATTACTTATAAAGGATCAAACCGTCAAGACACACTGACGTAGCTAAAATAGATCTAGATCTGCTCTAGGATGGGCTGGCAATCCCCAGCCTCATCCAGACACATCAATTACAATTTACAAATGTATATTCCAGTCACTCTTTCTAGATCTTAATTGCAAGTAAAACTTTATGGTCTTGCATTCCTTTGGTCGCACTTCTACTGGAAAGTTAGGGTCAGATTCACATCATCTCGAATCATTTTGATGGACTTACGATTGGTTCCCTGAAACGATTTCAGGGAACTGGAGAAAATAGCTGTGGATTATTTTCATTGTCTATCCAGGACATAGACATGACTTAACAGTCTGTTGGTTCTCTCTGGCTGAACCTCTAGCCGACGACCTTCGTAGCTGGAAGATCTACATGGAAGTGCCCAAATCTCAAGATGGCTTCGCTTATCTCCTGCAAGTCCACGTGACTGCTCAAATTTGATTGGTGCATCCACTTCGAGCTCCGCTCGCAGCGCCAATAGATTCTATTAATAGTAACAGACAAAGTCAGACCTAGGATGTCAAAACCTTTCGCAAAGTCTCTACACCCTAAACGTTTTATGTACGAATTTCTTCACTCCTTATTCGCCCCGTCTTTCCCTGTTAAAGTACACCCAAACCACGGGGTCGAAAACTGCATCGTCACTGTTAATTTATCCATTCGTTCTATCTTGCCCCACTTTCTTTCCATCTCTAAGAAAAGCGTTACAAAAACAAACTGTCCACGGGAATAGTTCAAGGACGTTTGGACTGGCTAAAATCAATGATGCCATGTAATAAACAATGCGTGACCTAGCACGGCAATTCAAATCCTAACCCTGACACCCGACCTTGACCAAACACTCACGCAAAACGCGAGGAGAATATGAACGGGAATGAGTTTTACGTTGTGGCTTCGGGCAGTCATTATACTCCCAAGTCCTTTGATCGTCATTCACTTTGAAGCCCTAGACTAGACCTTTGAACACTTTTCGCCCAAACGTAGTTTTCACACAAAATCAGTTTCAGAAATGTTATGAATATTTTGCTGGCAGCAATGGATTTTCCCGTGTGGAAAACAGGCTCCAGATCGGAATACTTTATTAAGCCCGTCAATCCTTTGTGGAAAATAGCGTCCGATCCGAGTTCACAAGCGCGACCAGTTTTCTTGACTTGTCACCTAAAGAATTTGGGTGAGTCATTTCAATTTGAGAAATATTTGCCGTCGCCCTATGATCAGAAGAATCTCCTCTCCGACAGGAGTATGGATAACATAGGTAAAAAAAAGTGTTATCAGATAATTTGATAAAATTTGTGAGCGATTGTTTGAATGTGAGAATTCTTTGAGACAATATCGTTGATTTGACTTTGAGGCTTTGCTGCGATGAAAGGATGGTATTCTAATGGCTTGTTGTGATTTTACCCCCTCCTTATCTATGATGCAGTGTTCTGTAACAAGAATCATCACACTCGAGTGTAACTCGTTGCTACAATTAAGATACATGTCCTTCAAGTACCGGGGATGCAGGGAGTTTTAGAACTATATTATCGCTTAGTGGTTTAACGTTAGCTGGTCCTTTTTGGCCAGTGTTTTTTATTGACCTTCAAGTAAGCAAATAATAATTAGCTTGTATAGTCCTCGATTCCACAAAACAACAACAACAACAACAACAACAACAAAACAACAACAACAAACAAACAACGATGTGCTCTAAGCTGCTGAACTAAAATTATGAAACAGGACGAACGTACGATCAAGTCGTCATGCTCCACTCACAGACATTATAACAAAACTTAATCTACTCTCATCCTCAAGCCCGTGAGACCAAAAGAGACATCATTCCGTTTCAAAGAAAACAGACCTAAACGATTCAGCTTTGAGTCTATTTTTATATGACTGTTATTATTTTGATATGTGATGATCTTCTCACTTCCCCCGGTGTCAAAGCTGATGTTGTTCCACAATTTTGGCCCACCAATAGAAAACGATTGTTCACTAAGCACTAGATTACATCGGCCTTTTTCAAACTCTTTGGAGGAACGGCTTTTTCATAAAGTTGCTGTTTTGCCCAACGCCATGACAAAACACATTCAAGAGAGTCCAGAACGCCCGACTTTTCTGTCTTGGCTTCTCTGAGACGTCTCGTGTTGCACAGCAATTTTGCTGACACCACAAGGAACCTTGGGGTATCGAGATTCCCACTTTGAAAACCTCTGGATCAGAGAGGCCACTTCAGAAAATCTTCAGGGTCGGAGTAGTGCCTCGTACAAAATTAAAATATGACCTCCGCCCTCCCCCCTCCCCCCAACAAAAAGCTGTATGTTGCAAAATCCTGCCTTAGAAAATAACAATAGGAGCAGCAGCAGCAGCAGCAACAACAACAACAACAACAACAACAACAACAACAACAACAACAACAACAACAACAACAACAACAACAACAACAACAACACCGACAACTATAAATCACAAACGAATTAGAAATGAAGACAAGAAAGAAACAACCCAAACTTCCCAGATCAGAATGTCCAATAATTTCAGAACGACTGAAAAAAAAATAAATACTAATTTTCGACATAGGTCGCTTTTCGAATATTCGAATACCAGCGTCGAATACCCCAGTCTACTCCAAAGCAGCCGCTGAGGGCAAACTAGAAATAAGTCACGTTTTGTTTCTTTCCCATTTTTCCAAATATCTATATAATAACGTGCGGCGAGACAATTTCATTTCCCGGAGTTTATATTGGGACGGAGTCACCTCGTACTTTGGCTCATTTGACGAAATATCATAAAAACCACACAAAAACTGTGGGGTCGCAGCAGGGCTATCAGCAGAGTCAAAATTATGCAAAAAGAAAAAAGAGGTCTTTTTCTTTTTGCCCCATTTTGACTTTGGCTCATTTGGTAAATATTGTAGCATAAGTCTGGTGGGGGCGCTGAGTCCAATTTGTTTTGACTTGGGTTTAGTGTGGGATGTGAACTCTGGAGTTAAAGAGGACGGCGCGCACTGGCTAAACTGAAACTGGTGTGTCTCATTAGTTCGGGGGTCCGTCAAGCCTGTCTTGAGTCATCTAGCGGACGAGAGAACTCGCACGCTGAGCAGAAACAGATGCAAAAGAGACGATTCACAGCGTCACCGGCCCTCAATGGGATCTGGCGCACTGGCGAAACTGAAACGAGTTTGTTTCTCTAGTTTTTGGGGGATGTCAAAAACTGTCTTGAGACATCTAGAGGAGAGAGAGACCTTGATCGCATGCTGAGTTGAAACAGAGGCAAAACAGGCTTGATTCAGTGTCCCAACCTTCAACGGGACCCCGCTCACGGGGGAGATTGAAACAAGACTGTCTCACTCGTTCGGAGGACGTCAAAACTGCTTGAGTCAGCTGACAGAAAGGGAGACTTCGCATACTGAGTCGAAACAGACTTGACTGAATGCGCTACCAGCCTCAAACTGAGTAAAATAGGTCACATACCAATGATTGTCGAGATCATTTTTCATACGCCACCCGTACTCTAGCGGATTTAAGTCAGATTAATATCTGTCCCTTCTCTATCTCCCCTTTCCTCAATTGATCCCATGAATAATTTGTTATAAATCTGAACCACTCAGTGCACACCGTGGCACGCGATCAGAAAATTATATCTCCACTAAAGGTTGGACAACACTGCAAAATACATTGACCTTAATGCACTAGTGAGTCCCATAAGATAAAACTTTTCACATGTGCAGCGCATGTACATTCAGTATTTCATACTTCACTTTGGTAACACCTACCAAATAATATGTTATAGTAAACTCATCCAATACAGCAAAGTTCACGTCTCAGTTATTGACATTTTATACATTGTAAAACGATTTATTTTTTATTTTTTTTATTTTACGACTACTATTTTTTTCTCATGTTACAAATTTGTTTTCTTTTCCGGAAAAACTTTTGTTTTCTGCAGCTCTAGAGGAGACTTTTAATCACTTCCTGTCCTGGAACTTTCAACGTAACCAATCTTTGTTCAGATCACGTCCTGAAATGGGAGGGTAATGTTGTTAGCTTGTCTCTCTCGGTTATCTTTCTGTACTGAGTCAGTCATTCGGCATTTTATTTTTCTGTGTCTTCCCCCATCCGACTGGTACATTTCTATTTTTGCCCGATCCGCGAACGTCCTCGGTCCTTTCCACCCTGGGTAATTTTTTGTAATGAAGAATACTTTTCTTTCACCATAGGCGTACATTGCGGGTCTTTTCGACCCGGTGACTTCTGTTATGGGAACCAAAATGTCATACGCGTGGTTTGCTTATAAAGATGTAAATTAAGGGTACCATGACCTGGGAGAGAAGGGTCCTGGAGAATACATGAAGTTTCGTGAAAAAAATCGAAACAATAAAGAAATTTGCAGGAAAAAAAAATCATTGCTTGGGTCTTTATAATATCAGAACGCATGAAGCGGGTCAAAAGAATATTGGCCTCTGGCTGGGTTTTCCCCGAACTAAAAACATGGTCTTGGGGAGTCTGCGTGGACAATATCAAGAATGTAAACATGTTTTTCTCACATATGAAACATGCACTGGAAATAAAGTGGAACGTTGAGTGTCTCCAGGAAGAGAGATGAAAATACACTGGGGACACTACAGTGTCTGGAAATGTGGCTGAAGAAGAATAATGATTGAAAACGGGGAAAGAGAAAATTTAGTATAAATATTTTATAATGTTTTAAAAATGATCAGCTGCTTTTAATATATTATAGTGGATTGCTCAACTGGGATTTGTGGCAGCTGCTGCAGAGATGATTTTATCCCTAGGAAGGAAAAGAAGAACGGTTGATTTTGAAAATATTTTTTCTCCCTATGGCCTTCCATGTGCGGATTATTCAAAATAGCTATTCAAAAGTGTATGGATGTTGTTTTCGTCTACGTTTGGAAATGGAATTCAAGAGCCAATTTATAATTCCAAGAAGTTTTACATTGAACGTCTTAATTTTCTTTGGTGGATGAAAAGTTCAGAGCTCCGTTACAAATCTTCCACAAATTTTTATGTTTTGCTTTGTCTGTTTCATAATTTTTGTGTCTGGACGACTGAAAAGTTCAGTCCTTAGGAGAGTCTGGACAGGCATGTGCAACGAGTTGAAAGTAAAGTCAAAATAAAATCCAACAAATTTATTTTGCTTAACCTCACTTGTTTTAAAATTGTACAGATGAGGCAGCCTAGGATGTTTGTAGCCAATGTGCAGAGATGCAGAGGAATCATGGATTAGAAGACTCCATTAAACATGACGTTTACATAGACTTTTCATTGCAAGGTTGTGACTCTGGCTGTATTTGCCATTAGAACCCTGGAATAAGAACAAACGCGTCACAAATATAGTTACCAGAAACTGAATATCGTGGATGGGATGCGTTGTCCATGACCAGACAATAGAGGAGAAAATTGAAAGCAGCTAGCTATCTTTCCTGCGTCATATCTCAGAGAGATGTGAATGGTGGAGGAAGAGCTATTTGGAAAATCCAGAACGATAGAGATTGTGTTTAAGTTCTATAAAGCCTGAGAAATCCCATTTAACAAGTGCAATAGGTGACAAGCTAAAGGTGGAATTTCCCGTGCTAATGCCGACCACGTGGGTGTTTAGTACCAGCAATGACTGCCCTTGGGCTCAAGTTTGATCGAACAACATCTTTGGGTTTATACTATATTGAGACTGCTTCGACAGACAGCAGCCTATCACTTGTGTACACGTGTCTGGTTGGTGGAACGGAGTGTCGCAGTGATTGCCCGACTTTACATCCGTGAGACCTGGGTCTAGATCTAGGTAAGTAGCACTTTTAAGTTCAGTTGTGGCTGGGTGACATAGTGCAGTATCTCCATGGTATTTTATGTGCTTTCTTTTTTCATGCCACCGTTTTAGCTTCGCTTGAATCAGTTGGTCCTCAACGTCGGCAACGGCGATTTTGAAATCCAGGGGCGTGGGGGGGGGGGGCGTAGAAAAGGGAAGGATGACAATGGGGTAAAAACGATGAAGGGGATGGGGGAGGCATGAATGGAGGGCGATTTGGGGTCTTATACATGGCAGTCACTGACTTTGTTTAACAGCACAGGTAGGGGACAAGGTGGTCTAGAGGCAAGGTGCTCGCCTCTCATGCCAAGGGTCCCGGGTTCAAAACCCGGCCGGTGCAGGCATGTTGGAAGTTTGGGATTTTTCTCATATTTTCGTGTCCCTGATCCTATTGGGGGTAGGATCGAGTAACTAGTCTTCTCGGATAAGGACGAAAAATTCGGAGGGCCCGTGTGCACGTTGCGCATGTTAAAGATACCTTGGCAGTTGGAAATCGAAAAGAGCAGGCCAGACAGGCCGCTGCCCGGGCAAAATTAAATAAAATTCATCCCTACCATCCCTCCCCCCCTCCTATCTCATCTCCCCGCCCCCTCCCCTAAAAAAAAACAACAAAAAAACCCGCCGACCGGCGCTGCACTGTGGCGACGACGTGCCTGCTCCAGTTAGAACTGGGCTGCAATGGCACAAAGGCAAATTTCCCAAATGGGATTAAAGAGTTATACAAATACAAATAGATGGGTCTTATGCATAGAAAAGGCCTAGTTTTTTTTTGTTGAAGTTAATTTGATAAAGAATGCGATAGAACAAAATTTGGAGCCTCTGGTAGGTTTTAGGAATAGAAAAAAGGAGTGGGGGACTGTGTGGGAAGAACTGTCCTGGATTTACGTCTTTTGTTTTCCGATTTCCCCCTTCGAAACATGACCAAAACAAACGATGCGCATCATTTCTCATTCAGAAAACGGACCAGTGTAAACAAATAGCGTTTCGAAAGAGGAAATCGGAAAACAAAAGACGTAAATCCAGGAGAGTTCTTACCACACAGTCCCCCATTCCTTTTTTCTATTCCTAAAACCTACCAGTGTAAATAGGTCTTAAGGGATAAGTAGGTTGAGAACCACTGTCTTAAATCTTTTATGTCGGTTACGTACAGTAGTCTTCTGTCTGTCTTTCACAACACAGATTAATGGCTTTGTTCATTTCCTCTTACAAACATATAATTGTTAGTCAGAATACAAAAGTTCACCATGAATGTCAGCCTGGGAATAGCAGTGTGGGCTTGTAATTATCCTCTTCCGTTTGTATTTCTCTCTAACACACGCACATTCATAGACACACACACACACAGAGGGGAGGAAGAGAAAGAGAGAGAGAGAGAGAACGGGTTAGCGTATTTTATCGTGTCTTATCTGTCCTCATCAATGTGTCCCTTGAGTGTTCTGTATTACCGTTGGAGGCATAATTATCCATTCCCCTCTGTTGTGTTAACATTGTTTGAAGCAGATCCCTGTGTATTTCACTGGAGGGGCTGGAGTGGTTTTGTTTTCGTTTTGCCACTCCCCTCCCCCTTTCTGCTACTCGAAGTCTCCAACAACAACAGCAACAGACACACAAACACTTACACACATATTTTTTTTTTTTTTTGGGCTCAGATTCAAATGCAATGCATTCATTTCGTGCATGGCTCAGTGATTGGAGATCACTTAATAGGTCTGGTATATTTTTTTAAATTTACGGAAATTAAAAAAAAAAAACAAAAAAAAACAACAAAAAAAAACAAAAAAAAAACAAACCTACTTTAAGAAGGTATCCATATAAAGCAAATAAACATGTAGAGAAGTCTAGTTCAAAGTGGCTGGTTAAATGAATAAATAGATAAGTATGAAAGTACGTATGACCTGATAATAATAATAATAATATAATAGTTCGTCCATCAGGTATGATGATGACCTTAACAACGCCAGAGGAATAAAGAACAGAAATTGTTGAGAATTTCAACACATGGACAATAAAGAGAACTAAAGGACACAGAGGACAGAATGGAAAGACTGTTCTTTCATGACTTATGGCTTCTCATGTGACTGATAAGTCCTATTTTTGCCCTGCAGACCCTTCCGCATAAATGACAAGAGTGCTCCGTTGGTTCAGTACCACTGGGCCTTTTCTTGCGCCGTTCTCTTTTTTTGATAGCCTGCTGGACTCTGTCAGCTTCCCATGCTTTGCTGCCTCTGGTAAGGGCCGCCCTCCAATTTGCACGATCAAGCGAGAGCTTTTTCCCACTCACTCACATCAATGGCAAAGGCCTTCAGTGATTGCTTGAGAGTGTCTTTGTAACGTCTCTTTGGGGCCCCAACATTCCTCGTTCCATTGGAGAGCTCAGAGAAGAAGATTTGCTTAGGGAGTCTGGAGTCGGGCATTCTGACAACATGTCCTGCCCAACGTAGCTGAATTTTTTTCAGGTGGCAGAAGATGCTCAATTGTTTGGCACGATTGAGGACCTCAGTGTCTGGAATTTTATCCTGCCATTTGATCCTTAGGATCTTTCTAAGGCAGGCCAGATTAAAGTGATTTAGCTTTCTGGCATGCGATTGGTACACTGTCCAGGTTTCAGCCCCATAGAGTAGGGTGGGAAGGACCACAGCATTGTACACTTTCAGCTTAGTGTCTGTGCGAATGCCGGCAACATCCCATACTCTCTTTCGAAGCCTGCCAAATGCAGAGCTGGCTTTGCTGATTCTTGAGAGAATTTCAGTATCAACACGAGCCGCGGAAGACAGTGTACTGCCAAGATAGGTGAAGTTCTCCGACACCTTCAGAAGACTGTCATGGACTTTGATATTTGGGGTCACAGGATACTTGTCGTCTGGAGTAGGCTGATGGAGCACTTCCGTCTTCTTTGTGCTTATTGTGAGGCCAAAGTTGTCATAGGCACTAGAGAACTTATCAACACAGTTTTGCATGCTATCCTCATCGTGTGCCAGAAGTGCACAATCATCAGCAAATAGTAGGTCATAGACTTGATTACTTTTGGTTTTGGTTTTTGCCTGAAGTCTCCTGAGGTTGAATAGACTGCCATCAGTTCGGTACTTGATGCTTACCCCTTGAGGAGGAGAGCTAAAGGCTTCTTGTAGCATTGCAGAGAACATGATGCTGAACAGAGTTGGGGCTAAGACACAACCCTGTTTTACCCCATTTGTGACAGCAAAGGGCTCTGAAACACTGCCGTTGCTTTTGACTGCAGCTTGCATGCCATCATGAAAGTGGCGCACTATTGTGATGAATTCGGGTGGACACCCAAACTTCGCCAAGATTTTCCAGAGGCCTTCACGACACACTGTGTCAAATGCTTTTGTGAGGTCAACAAATGTGATATACAGCGCTTTATTTTGTTCCATGCATTTTTCCTGAATCTGTCTGGCAGCAAATATCATATCCGCCGTTCCCCTCTCTTTACGAAAGCCACATTGGCTCTCGGGAAGCAAGTCATTTGACGAGAGGTGATCAAGAAGGCGATTCAGAAGCATTCTTGCCAATATTTTGCCAGCAATTGAAAGTAGAGAGATTCCCCGATGGTTGTCACAGACTTGGCTGTCCCCTTTGTTTTTGTACAGATGGATGATTGAAGCATCTTTGAAGTCCTGTGGCAGCTTCCCTGCTTTCAACATATGATTGAACAACTCGGTCAACCTTTCAATAAGCTTTTCTCCACCGAAGGCATACACTTCAGCAGGAATTGAATCCACGCCTGATGATTTGTTAAAGGACATCTGATTTGTGGCAGTTCGGGTCTCATTTGCTGCGAATGGCTTGGCAAGAGCTGCATTAATAGGAGTCTGAGGGAGGCGGTCAATGGACTCAGTATTTATATTTGATGGCCGATTTAGCACACCTCCGAAATGTTCTGCCCAACGCTGAATTATGGCATTCAATTCAATAATGCGTGTTGAACCATCTGACGCAAGAAGTGGCGTAGTGCCAGAGCGGGATGGTCCAAACACAGCTCGGAGGCTCTCAAAGAACTTTCTAGTGTTGTTTGTGTCGGCATATTTCTGAGTTTCTCTTACTCGCTCTTCAAGCCAGTCATTTTTCATTTTCCTCAGCTTCTTCTGGAGTACACCCTTACATGCACGCAGTGCATCAGCTTTTGCTGTGGAAGAGGGGTCACTGCAGTGAGCTTGGATGAGACTATTTTTTTCTTTGATGAGCACTTTGATTTCATTATCATTATCATTGAACCAGTCCTGGTGCTTGCGGACAGGAAAACCAACTGTGCTGCTGGCGCAAGAGTGTACAGTCGTATTTAGGTCAGTCCAGCTCTGTTCAATGTTCTCAGGGTCAAAAGTCACGCAATCCAATTTTGAGGAGAGTTCTGATGAGAGCTCGCTCTGTTTCTCAGCTCAGCAGAGTTTTGAAACATTTAGGCGTTTAGGTGGCGCTTTCCCTTGAGGGCGTCTATTGCGCCTCAATGTTAGTCTGAGCTTGCAAACAATGAGTCTGTGGTCAGTTCCACACTCGGCACCACACATCGCCTTTGTTACAAGGACATCCTTTCTGTCAGTCTTCCTCACAATGACATAGTCTGTGAGATGCCAATGCTTTGAGCGGGGATGCATCCATGACGTTCTGTTTCTCACGGGGAGACTAAAATTTGTGTTGGTAATGAACAGGCCAAATTCAGCGCACAAAGTAAGTAAGCGCAACCCATTGTTATTGCATGAACCAACTCCATGAGGGCCCAAAACATTTGGCCACGCTGAGATTTCGGAGCCAACCCTAGCATTGAAGTCCCCCAAGAGAATCAGCTTATCAGCTGCCGGGACAGCGCATATGACAGATTCTAGATCAGAATAGAACTTGTCTTTGGCTTCATCTGGGTTTGTCATGGTGGGCGCATATGCGCTAATGAGGGTGGCTGACTGGCTTTTCCCAACTGGGATCCTGAGTGTCATTAGCCTGTCATTTATTTCAATTGGCATGGACTGCAAGTTTCTGACAAGGTCATTTTTAATTGCAAACCCAACACCATGCTGTCTCGGTTCGACTGCACCCTTGCCTTTCCAGAAGAAGGTGTATCCACCACTGGGCTCTTTGAGTTGGCCACTATCAGGGAGTCTGGTCTCACTGAGTGCCACTATGTCCAGGTTGTACCTGCTGAGCTCAATGGCAATAAGTGCAGTGCGTCTTTCCGGGTTGTTTGAGTTGTCCTGTAGTGTGCGTATATTCCAGGCTCCTAGCCTGAGTAAGCTGAATTTCTTTTTGTTTCGACCGCAAAAAGGGATCCCCACTGGTCGCGGTATACCAGTCAGGGTGATGTGAAGTGGGCTTTCTTTAGGGCACCTTTTCTAGCCCCTTCCTCAGTTGAGGTGAGCAGTGCTATCCTTAAATAAGGCTGCTCAGCTACTGTGGGTGCTGCCTCCCCACGCCTCCACTTCACTCGACGATGAAGCGACCATAGCCCACAGCCACCAACGTGTAGGTCTGTGCTAACAGCTTCCAGTCTATCCAAACCTGCTGCCACCGCACTCGCCCATCGCCGTTGGAATTTTGAGAGGAAAGAAGACGAGACAAAGATGAAAGAAGACGAGGTGAGTGTTAAGACTGGCGCAAAGAATTAGTTTTTAGTGAGAAAGAGCTGCGCAAACATCAGACTCACTCTCTCGCCTGGACACAACTTATCCAAGTGGCAAGACAGGGTCAAGACGACTGGAAATGTATCCAGGTGCAGGAGGATGCCAGAGGGACAGTCATATTGCCTGACCGGCTGCCTGTAGGCTACTCCACAGCCTCGCAGTCCCAACTGACTAGGGTGAAAGACCCAAACCAAAGAACACCAATACTGGTGGATGCTCTGTGTCACGATATCCAGGCCAGAGTGACGGTATATTGCCATCTGCCCTATCAATCAACCACTGGCCTGCTGCCGCCAGCTTCGAAGCTGCGTCCGGGAAGTTTGCTCAATTCTTCGTCTGTGATTTAGGCAAACAAGCCTATGACCACACCGCTACCGGGGGCCAATATGAAGGACTCAAGTACTGAGGGTCACATTGTGCCCTAGCATGTGGCCGTTGGGTTAGATGAAACCTCCTCCGCCCTGGCCGTTTGCACCGACAGGTGCACGCCCACTGATACCATGCTAGCGTACCAGTTCATGAAACAGGTTGTACTGGATTACATGTTACCAGTAGCAGATTTTTCTGACCTGACACCTCGTAATAATTTACGTAATAATACCTGATAATAGTCTAGCAAATAAATACATGGCTGTCTATAAGGACTATTCTGAGGATCGGACCCAATTGAAGTCTTTTATCTCCCAGAATTGTCAGTTGCTGAATTCTATGTTGTCGGCTGTTCTCGAACCATTTTGGTCTTTTCATTATCAGCTGACAGTTTTTACAATTCATTTTCAACAGCTAAAAAAAAACAAAAAACTGAGTGGATGCTTCATTTACAAATTATTACGAGTGCATGAAAAACAGCTATAATTAAATAATAACAATATAATGTATAAACATCTCAACAGATACAAAGGCAAGTAAGATAAAAACAAAGAAGAAAGAAAAAGAGATAAAAATAAGGATAAATAAATCAATAAATAGGTTATTATCAGCCAGATGCGGCAAGACACAATCAATTATTGTACTAGATGGTAATAATATATTGCCAGCAGAATAATAATAATAGTATACGGCCGTATACCAATTTTACTTTACTTCATGCACTTTGGACTACACGAATGTACTAGTTTTTGCATTTTTCATCTTTTCGTCATTGCCCTTTTTTTTTTTTTTTAAAAGTTTATTTGTTTTCATTTGACTCTTACTTCATTTACACATTCTCCACACTTTTCAATCATCCATTCATTCTCTGATTATTTATTCGGATATACCTTCAGATATTTTTCCCTTACCTGCATTTCTGTCTCAAATGCAAATTTAAGATTCATTGATTTGCCATATTTTATTTCACCGATACACATTTTAGCAACTAATAGTACAAAGTTAATATCATCAATAATATTTTGATTTACAGTATAGTCCAAGTCCCCACGTATTATTCCAAAAAGTGCAATTTTCTCATTTATTTCAATTCTTTTACCGGTTTTATTCAAAATATACTGGGCCACATAAGGCCAATAGTCTTTCAATTTACTGCAATAGAAAAAGAAATGTTCTATAAAATCAGGCGTCTTACACTGCTCACATTTATTACTTTCCTTTATTTTCATTTTATGTAAGAGAATATTGGTTAGGTAAATATTGTGTAGGATTTTAAAATGTAAGAGCCTCAATCTTGTTTCTTTGCAGGCTCTAAACCCGCTTTCAAAATAAGGATATATATCGACATTGTATTTTCGTTTCCAGAAACCTAAGCTACAGATCGTGGCGTTTTTGTTATTTATTAGTTTCTCTCTAATTTCTTCATTCGTTAGTTTAAAGATATCTTTTACATTTTCATCTATCTCATCTTCTATATTATGCAAAGGAGGCCTGTCCTCCGTTCTGGTTTGTACAAAAATTTCCTTCCATTCTTTTTTAACAGCATTTGTAACTTCCCAATAATCAAAATGGATACCAGGGTAATGTCCGATTATCCCAGCAATGTCTTGCAGGGTATTCCATTTGTTTACACTAAACATTTGATACAGATAGTTAATTCCCCCTCTGACCCATTTTTCTATCCACAGTGGCTTATTTCTATATCTAATATTATTGTTGTTGAATAGCGGTTGCCGGCCTAGCCTATTTGGAGCAGTATCGTTTTCATTTTCCTTATCCCTTTTTTCTAAATCTAACCATGTTTTAATTACATTCTGCCAAAAAATCGAGTTTATTGTACCAACTTGTTTTACTTCTCTCGCTTTAATATCTGACTTGGTTAAGTAAGGCAAGCTTTATTATACCGCGTCTCTGACTAACTGACAATTCTCCCTGCTTTATCGATTCTATATAATTATCATATAACGGTTTTTTTAAGAGCCGCCAAAACACCTTATAAAAGCAAGCCGTAAGCCCATCGGATCCGGGAGCTGAGTCATATACACATGTGGTCTAGAGGCAAGGTGCTCGCCTCTCATGCCGAAGGTACCGAGTTCAAATCCCGGCCGGTGCAGGCATGTTGGAAAATAGGGATTTTTTCTCATATTTTCCTATCCCTGATCCTATGGGAGGTAGGAGCGAGCACCTAGTCTTCTCGGATAAGGACGAAAAACTCGGAGGGCACGTGTTGCGCACATGAAAGATACATTGGCAGTTGGAAATCGAGAAGAGCAGGCCGAAGAGGCCGCTGCCCAGGCAAAATTAAATACAGTTTATCCCTGTCGCTCCCCCTCCCAACCTAAGAAAAAAACAACAACAACCCGCCTACCGGCGCTGCACTGTGGCGACGACGTGTCTGCTCCAGTTGTAACTGGGCCGCAATGACACTAAGGCAAATTTCCCATATGGGATTGAAGAAGTATACAAATAATAAATAGCAAATAATGATAAATACACACTTATGTACAGGTTAAACATAATCGCACAATGAATCTCCTCTTCCGCTGGCGTTTTTCTGGGGCCACGACTGTCACACAGACAGCGCGCGTATTAAATAATTATTTGAAATCAGGTCTATTATCTTGAATTACCTTCTTCTTTCTCTCTCCCCTCCCCCCGCATACACACTTTCGCCACTTAACCAGCTCGGCTCCCCGTCTTGCGCCACACCCTCTGCTCATCAACATCAGCGTACAATTCTTTTCTTTCCTTTGTGGTGCAGCAAGCAGAAAGGAAAACCCGGCCCAGTTTTTTCCAACCTCAGGGCATTTTCAGTCCTGTTGTCGTGTGAAGTGAAACGATCAATGCTTTACAACAGCGCTTCTCAGAGGGTCAGGCCACATTCCTTCGCTGGTGATCTTAGTTTGTTAGGGATAGTTCCATGTAATCGTATAATTACGATAAAGGTGGGAAACGATCAAGGTGCTTTGGGGGTGCGGGAAGGAAGGGTGGGTGGGTGAAGAATGATGACTGTTGCTGGCATTTATCAATCAAGTTACATTTTGTTGTATATTGTCATGAGTGAATGTATAAATTACATTAGGCAGCAAGGAGCGGAGAAAGTGAATGACCAGGTGCGTTTTGTTCTGTTGTCTTTTCAGTTGTTTTTTCAAAGCCTGTTTGCATGATTCTTTTGTATATTTGAATTGGCCGTAAGGCCTACAATAAACTTACACTAAATTAAACCTCAATTCCTCCCCAAGTTTGAATTACCATTGAATAATGTTTGTTTTTTTCACCACTAACGCCTGTTCCCAAAAAGTCTGTTTTCATGGCTTTTTCTACGCGTCTTTTCCACTCAGTGAACACTCATGACGCGTTTTCTAAAAACTGCCCCTTCGATTATTATTGAAAATATTCACGTGTAAGCGTATTTTTGAGACATAATACTTTTCGAAAAAAACAACAACAAAACAACACGTTAGTCAAAAACAAACGCAAAAAAAAAAACTTGTTTCGTTCGAGCAGGCCTGAATACTATTTTACGGTGGTGATTATAGAAAGAATTTATTGACTTGGCCCTCTATATACTAAAACTTGAACTTGTAATAGTCTCAGTTATCGAATGCCACTCGAACATTATATTAATTTGAGCGCGCTTTCCACACCTCATATTATAAAAACCACAGAAAATCTATGGAAACAAAGCACGGTTTGGAGCAAAATCAAAACATGGCATAAAGAAAAAGATGTATGTAGCAAAGCCACGTGTTAGAACTACTACAGAAACTTACAATACAACCCTTTCTTTAGCGTTTTATTGTATCATTTCTGTATTGTTTGTTACTCGAGGTTTTGCTACATGCAACTTTTATTTTCGCCTCATTTTGACTTTCCATACCTCAGTAATTGAATAGTTCGAGACGGGATTCACAGTTTGAAGCAGCAATTTTCTTGTGAACTGATAATTCGTGATCACCTTTATAGTTTGTACATTGGTATTTCATCAATATATATACTTCACAAATTCTCCACCCATTAACGCAAAAGCTATTTTATTAGACCACCTACAGAAACCAAATTTTGCGCGCAGGTTTCAAATACCATGAAGGGTGCACCGATGTTTGGATTTTGTTTTTTAAATTGATTCTGTTTTTGAATGTTTAGAAAATGCATTGTTTCATCATGCTGTCAACAGTCCTAATTTTCATTCTCGATCTTGGCGCCATTCTGTGATGGTATCGTACATGTCATAAAAAGTAATCATATCAAGCGTTGGATCTGGTGCGTAGTTCCCAGTTCCTCTCGTGGCTAAAGTCCCTCCCTTTAGATTTGAAATTCCACCCCCGAGAGCCATATGCCTCCCGTTTTAGAATCACTGCAGTATAAGGTAGAAGTTTTCAGAAGTGAAGCGCGTGTACATTCACTCTTTCATACTTTACTTTGTAGAGGAGACAAGTGGCATCAGTTTCAGAATCAATGCTTTATAACGTAGAAGTTCTCACAAGTGAAGCGCGTGTACATTCACTGTTTCATACTTTACTTTGTTGGCGGAGCTAGACAAATGGCACCAGTTTTAGAATCACTGCTCCATAAGGTAAATGTTCTCAGAGCTACTGTATTTATTCTTTCTTTCTTTCTTTCTTAACAATATCGAGAACCTATACTTGGCCCGAGCTAGCGTATCACAAGTCACCGTGGAGCGACAAAATTAGCGGTTGGTGTCGATGTGTTTTCACACAAGGAAGTGGAAGTCCCCTTAGTTCATAGATCAAGGTTCAAAATCTACATCTTTCTGTGTCTATCACTTTGAATAGTCGAGAAAACTGTTACAATCATGTTTTCCACCCTGCCAGAATAATAGCAGCGAAATCTGTTGATGAATCCATTAAAATTTGCTAGACGGTACTGATATTTCATGAATCTGACATAAGTGACGCTGAACTGACTAGTGGGGTATTTTGTCCCAGGGCAGGCTACTGAAAGTTTAATGAACAAATCTGCCACTTCACGATTGGTCAATCTGTGCGATTCCCAGTGGAAGATTTTTGATAGTTTACAGAACACAAAAATGTGAAAGGGCGAGACTGAGAGAGAGAGAGAGAGAGAGAGAGAGAGAGAGAGAGAGAGAGAGAGAGAGAGAGAGAGAGAGAGAGAGAGAGAGAGAAACGAAATGAAAAATAAAATGACACCCAACAAACAAGAGGCAGACAGAAGCCTGCCAATGGAAAAGACATAATCCATTGCTGTTTGTAAACACTTGACAGCTGAGATGGCGGGGCGTGGGGGGGGGGGGAGAAAACTGAGAATGGCAAAGAACGAACGGTCCAACCCTTAAATTGGAAAGGGGCACATTTTTGGGACTTATTTTGCCGTAGTGTGTTAGCAATAGAAACAGAGAACTAACAGGTTGTACGTTGTATTAACTGTTGTCTAACCAATACATTCCCAGGCCGCCCTGTAGAGAAATGTCATCATATTAAAAGAGAATTAATTCCTCCAATGTAATCACGAACGTTTTTTTAAACTGCAGAACATTAAATTCTACACACAATATCATACTAGGCATAAAAAAACGTAAAGGTGTACGTGGGCATATTGTAAAGGGTCTTGACTTTCGGTATATTTTAAATACTTTTGTTGATTTTGAGCCACACCTGAGTTGAACAGCAGAAAGTGTTCAGCATGAATCGAAAAGTGTGACCGGAAATTGCGTCCTACGTCACTCTTTACACATTGCTGACCCAAAGTTATCTTTATCACATCTGTGTATTCTGTAAGGAATTGTGGCGTAACAAAAAGATCTACTAGTCTTTGCTTCGAATCCAAGTGTCGTTGGTAATCTGACCTAGATCTGGATAATTGTGCAGCTGGTCTTGGTACAAGCAATATTTGCAAGATCTATCTTGCTCTGGTCGGCCAAGCTTTATAATCGGTTTGAGGTCTTTGGTTTAGAAGGGTTACTGCCCTTGGCATTTTACATCTCGTTTTTCTTCTTCTTGTTCATCTTTTATTTTGTTTTTTTTTCTGTTGTTCTTTTGTTGTTTCTTCTCTTTCTTCTGCCAAGTCGTCCACGTCTTCTTCTCCTCCTCCTGGATCTTTGTCTTCCTCTTCTACAGTTTTTTCTTGTTCTTATTCTTCATCCTTATTATCATTTTTTCTGGACGTTCTTAAAGCCCCTTTGCATGGACGGTAATTTTGATGCCTTTAACGTCTGTAATACGACCTAAACTGCAGGTGCAGACGGCATGCTTAGTTTTCGAGCATACTATGCTACTACATGGATATCATTTCTGGGCATTTCCATGGGACATTATAAAAAAACAACAAAAAAACGCACCATGGAAATGAAACCTACGCACGACTTGTGCAAAACGCATCCCAGAAAGAAAATAAAATGTACTTAAAAAATACACTTCATGAAAGTGGTTTTTAGTCTCACTACACTGAAAACATTAAGCTGGGTTCTCAGGTGTACCGAGACGGAAATGGAAATGGCAGAAATCCGTCAAGTAGTAAAAAGAAAAAAAGTGTTGCCATATGTACGGAGATAGGCTTGGGTTCTTGACATTTCCGTTGCCCTTTCCGTACACATGAAAACACAGCATTAGCGCGTAGGACGACTATCCTAGATCGTTGCATACCCCACAGGGAAAAATCTTAAATAATTTTTGGTTCAGATGTATTCATTATGATGCACCTTGAAAGAAAAATGAAATCTTGTCATTCATAAATACACACATTCCTTGTAAAATACTGGTGTCTTTTTTTTTTTTTGCGGACATTTTCTTAAGCAGCACACCGTTGTTTCGTTCTCCTGAGAATTTAGCGTTTCTGTTTTTAGCCTTTGTATACAAAACAACAACAACAAAGAAACCGTCCTTTTTGTTGTGTGAACGAAACAAATATTCATTTCCTCCCACCATTTGCCAATGTTTTCTGGTAGAATTAAAGTACAATTGATACAAATTTGTGCAACATTTCAAATGACAACATCCCTTTTTTTCTGTCTCTGAAATATATATAACAACTTGCATGCAAAAAAAACCAACAAAAAAAATCCTCTGGGGGTGTGTAACGCAACAACAAGCTACAGCTTTGCTCCACTTGCCTACAATGGTTATTTCTGATGCTGTGGACACCGCGCGAAATCTCAGCCAGAATCCGGGTGTGTACTTGAATATCAGCCACAAATGACGAGACCCTCGAGGTCAAGGACCCAGTAAGATCCAGGCAGGCTAAAACAGGTCGAGACAAGGACTTCCATGCCTGTTATATCTGGAGATGTCCAGGGGAAAGTCAAGTGTCCTCAGGCCAGTCTCTCTGGGCACCTGCCCTGCATGTTGGCGGCCAATAATAGCCCTAGACAGCGACTAGAATGCGTTGAAGGACCCAGTATGACTGAGTCCCATGTATAAAATGGCTGTGAAGCCTAAAACTGAGTCTTATAAAATAACTGAAGTCGTGGAGCCAATAGGCAGGCATTGCTGTCACAAATACGAAAATGAAAACTCGACTTAGCAACGGCACGTTCCGCATAAGACAACGAGAAAGTAGATACGAATCACTTTATCATCTCATGAGGGAAATTCATTTTCTGGCATTGCTGGTAAGGGAACATTTATGAAGTACATACGCATTATTTTGCCGATTTTTGACCCCACGACCGCACCATTCCATGTACATTTTTTCATACACTCGGTCTCTCTCTCTCTCTCTCTCTTTCTCTGTGTCTGTCTCTGTCTGTCACTCTTTACACATCGGTCTCTCTCTCTGACGCTTTGAGTGGCTATTTTGATGGCAATGAGGGAGACACCCCCCCCCCCCTTTCCATGTACATTTTTCATTTGCTCGATCTCTATCAATCTCCGCCTTTGTCTCTCTGTTTCTATCTCTGTCTGTCTATCTATCTCTCACTCTGTGTGTTGCTATATAGATGGCGACGACAGAAAACAGTAAAGCGAGTTAGGTCAAATGACATTATTTTCATCCAGGGAAAGTTGCGTATGAGAAAAAGTCCCTTCATAATAATAGCGCAATGGAAATTGAGATTCTTTGACTTTAGCTCAAGAACTGTAACACAAAACATCGCTCGCGACCTTAGGTCTTGTCTGTTCTATCCCCATTTGCGGAAAAACTGGAGATCTTTGAGTATGTAGAAGAGGTGTAGCTAATGCACACTTTGACACTGATGTGGACTTATCAAGCTGATTCACAGTTCCGATTTATTCTAACTGCTTATCATATAATACTAAAGTTGGGTTCTCATGTATACGGAAACGGAAACGTAAAAAAACCCTCCAAGTAATGAAATAGAAAGAATGTTTCCGCACGCCGTTTCCGTACACATGGAACCACTCTTTCATTTTACTATATGAGCGATTTTTTGCCGTTTCCGTTTCCGTACACATGAGAACCCAGCTTTACGCTGCAAACGTATAACGCCAAATTTCTCAGTTGTGCAAAAAGTGGATTGGAACAAACAAGAACTAAACTTGTGACGTGTCAAGGAACACTCGAGTTTATTTGCGAGTTGGTGCGTATGTCAGAGAGGGTCCCCATATTGTACTGTCACTGATTTTGATCGGCCGTCTAGTTTGTTGACGACTTCACGACAGATGGTTTCATTAGTTTCAATGAGACCTGGCGCACCAACCGACGCAGTCACACACAATAATGGCGTCACTTCCTATATTTCTATAAAACTGGGAATTTTGCACAAATTATTTTTAATCTTCTTCACATTACTGGGTGATTGGTGGACGCATCTGGGACGGCCTCCTTCTATCCTGTCATTCTGATGTATTCTGTGTGGTCTTTGCTTCTTCCTGGCACGATATGTACGTGATGGTGTCAACGTGCTTTCTCCAAACTCAAACTCCTATTATTTCTGAGTTAAAAAAAGAGTTTGGAAAATCAATGCTGTGACATTCCAGCTTGATGGGTGCACGTATCAATGTCCGTAGGCCCTAGCCAGGTTGTCTACACAACGTCCTTTGCTTTTGTGTGAATTTTGTCATTCTTTCTTTCCACCTGTTTTTGGCAGGCATGTTTAGATGTGTTTTCTCAAATCCATCAATCCATCCATCCATATATCTGTCCGTCCGCCCATCCATTCGTACATCCGTCCGTCTGACTGTCCGTCCGTCAATCCGTCCATCCATCCATCCATTCATCCATCCATCCATCCATACATCCATTCATCCATCCATCATCCAACCTTCCACCCATTCGCCCGTCCGTCCATCCGTCCATCCGTCCATCCATCCATCCACCCATCAGTCTGCCCATACACCCATCCATCCACTCATCCACCCATCTATCACCCATGCCTCATACCACTGGTACCGCTAATCCACTTGTCTAGGGAGTCCAGTACCTTGCCACCCTGCCACTCCGCCGATCTGTATGAATACTTCTCCAGCCGTTTATACACACCAGTCAGTAAAGAAACGCTCCAGCAATCCAGTTGGGGCCATTCATATTCAAAAAGAAACAAAAATCCCCACCCAGACAGTAGAAAAAAAGATTTACATTCAGTTATGTGGAAATAATATTGTGGCTTCGGAGAACATGGCAAAAGATAAATGAAGCCAAATATAGCCCAACCCGGGATACTTTACAATCAATTACGGCGAATGCCTCACTAGTAACGCATGGTTGTTGGATGTTGGATTGTGTAGGACCTAAACCTACCACTTTACTCATTCTCACGCGGCCGGCAACACAAAAACAAGTAATAAAATGCAATCCCGACCCCCAGCAAGGCCGAATTCAAGCTGCAGTACAAAATATTTTTTACTGATACCTGAATAGGAAATTTGACGTTTTGTTGAATATACAGCGTGTGCCAAAAATTGCTTTACCATGGTATTATTTTATAAAGAAAGCTGTATTTCAACTAAGTAAGTGTACATCAATTAATGACAAAAATACCTTGAAATGAAATATAGGAAAAAAAAGCTTAAATCCATGTAATTTTTTAATGCCAGCTTAAATATCATGACTGTGTAACTATTTAATAAAACTGAAAAGCCAGATGGAAAAACGACAGTAGTCACTATCCATGAAACTGCAAAAAATGATTTTTTTACACTTTGAAAGTCCGCAAGTGCATTGGTAATGCAGATGAAGAAAAGCAACCTGTTTCGTGAAAGGGAGGCTTTGCTTAAGTAGAAAACTGGGCTTTGGTGCAAAATAGGCATTGTGATAATTTCTTAGACCAACCAAATAATCTTTAAACTTGGACTACGGTCGTTCTTCCATCTGTGTCTTGAAGTGTGTTTTATAGACAACATATAAATATGGTAATGGTAAAATAACCTTTGGCCCAGCCTGTATAAATGTAAAAAGTTTCTAGCGAGCGTGGCAACGTTTACAGTTCTAATTTGAAAACTGTGTGTGTTATCAAAAAGTTTGATGGGATGTGACTAAAATTATAATGCTGTTGCTAGGAGACCATTATGACTGTATTTTACATAATAAGCCATCGATGAACAGTGAACACAGCTCAGTATGTTCTCTCAGTAATTAAATTAGAAACCCTTGAAATGAGGAATCAATAATTGATCCAACTTGGCAATGGAATGGTAATTTACATGAACAGAGTGGCCTGGTTTGCTATCTTTAAGCAGTGTAAACTGGGCTAGGAGAACAAATTTACCTCTGGCAGACCCAGTGTTCGATTTTGGTGAGAGGGAAACCTTGTCCCTGGCACCTCTGAGAGAATTGGATTAGCCCTGCTAGTTGTGTTAGTGGGACACGTTGAGACAAGGAGGTGTCAGCCCTTGTTCTCACGGGAGGCAAACGTTTTCCGATGTCTTACCACCAAAAAATTTGGGGCAGCCTCATTTAAAATTTAGCTCTGAGAACTTCACGTGCAAGAGATCAAGGTGACACAGTGGAGACGCTCGCAGAAGCGAACAAAAGTCGTTGAAGTTGACAAGGGAGCATTTTTTTTTTTTTTTTTACTCAAGACGCTAACACAGGGGTGCTCAACCTTTATTGACATAGGATCTACTTTTACATTTCCCAGCCTTTGGAGATCTACCAGTCTGGCGAAGCCCTGAAACAAAAAATAAAAGAAAGCGAACCTATGGTGGTGTGCCCATCGGCATTATTCACTTTAACCTACAACTTAGAATCTTAGATACAAAATGCAGTGAACCCAAAACATATTTTATTTTAATAACACATTTTTACCTATATATATACCTCGCAGGTGTGTCCTACATTCATCCCGCGATCGACTGCCAAGCACTTGAAGATCGACCGGTAGATCGCGATCAACTGGTTGAGCACCTCTGCGCTAACACATAAAAGAGTTTCTTGCAAATTCTTTGATCAGCCTATCACCTGTCGCACTGTCCATCTATTCTCATGTACGCTCACAGCATCCTGGCCTAGCTCGTTCCTTCTGTCACAGTTTCGAGTTTGGAGAAAGTGTCGAGATGGCAAACGGTCGCGGTAGGCTGGGAAAAAGCTGGACGATAGGCAGAATAGAGCAGAACGGTGGGACAGATGGAGAGCTTACCAGGAGAGCCAACTCTGTCTGCCACAGCAATTACAATAACAACAGCAATAACAACCACCACAACAAAAACAACAACATCAGAACAATAACAGCAGCAACAGCAATAGCAGCAACAACGACGACAACAACAACAAAAATAACAGCAGCGACATCAAGAACAATAATTATACTAATAATAATAACAACAACAACAACAACAACACAATAACACCAACACCAACAACTACAAAAAGTAATGTGCAGCAGGTGAAAGATGTGACAGATAACGCAGTGTGCACTTTGGTTAATGAAGACACACAACAATGGTTTCAATGAATACTACATTATTAATACAGTCTGTTACAGTCTCAAATGAAGGACAAAGTCAACACTAAAATGAAGCTTTTACGATTTCTAGTGTTTGGCTGAATTTGACACGACCACGCCCCTGAAGTCAAGCTCAGTAAGGCTAGGCGCTCATACGCTATTTGCTATCGTGCTACTGTCATGTCTTAGTTTTGTGTTCCTATTGTCTCTGTAATGAGCTCGAGTGACACATAATTTTTTTCATTTTTGCATTTTTCAGTTTTAACCATCTTTACTCAAATGCTCGTGTGAAGAAATTCATGTCCATCTTAAATGACAGCCACCATCCCCTGTGTCATCAAATTTCTAGATCATCCAAGAGCAACAGAATAATACACATGAAAACAAATAAGGAAAGATACAGAAGATCGTTTTTGCCTTCCGCAATTCGCCTCAACAAGGCATTTTAGCTAGATGTGTGCCATATTTATTTCATAAAGATTCTTTACCATGTCACTTCATGTGTGCCTGTTATTGGCTTATTGAGTTTGCTTGTATAATGATACGCAAGATCTGCGTACCACGTATGTATGTTAAACGCTCTGTGAAAAAGAATTTCTCTCATGGGATAATAAAGTGATTCTTATCTTCTTATCTTATCTTATCTTTTCTTATTTATCTTATCTTATTTATCATATCTTATATGACTGTGTGCTTCGCCATCATTTAATTCGTCCAGATTTAAACAAAATACGACGAGACTGAGACACGACAGCCACACAACCAAGTCCTATCTGTGTGTCCAGGCAAAGAAATATTATAACAGCTTAATTAGAATGTTCGTCTTCTTGTACTTGTTAGGCTTCGTCCGTCCACTGCAGGATGTAGGCCTAACCACAGACTAATAAATTAACCAGACTGGAAACACGAGCTTCGGGCTGTGTCGTTTTTTACCGAATTTCCCGAGTAGCGGTCGTATAATCAACATGGCCGCCGCTCGGGAAATTCCGATTCTAGTTCTATCTGCAGTAGAAATTTCTTTTTATTTGTCAAGATTGGTGGTACATGTATTAATTTCTTGGTGCGGAACCAAACTTCCGCGTTCAGTAGGCGCGTCGAAATGGTATCATTCAAAATTGTAGCTATGCTGAAGTGTCAGTCGTTAGCGTAAACCTAATGTGGCGGATGGTTCATGACCTTTCGCTGTTTTGTGACGTCACACAATGGGATCATCCAGTCTGGGTATTTTATTAGTCTGTGGGCCTAACCCTCCGCCAATGATCTCCAATCCTCTCTGTTTTCCTTCCCTCTTGTCCATGCCTGTCCACCCATTTGCACAACATCATCTCCCCATCGTCTCCAAGGATAATAGATTGTTATACATATCAAAATTTGCTAATTACTTGGAAAGGTGTGGTGCAATGTATTGAAGTTTCTCCTTTAAAAACAGAGATGTTTAAAAGGTACGCTTTTAAAAATACTTGAAATTCGTAGTTGTTAAAACAACAACAACAACAGCAACAACAAGCAATAATGCCGTTTCGACTTTATGGGTTGGATGGTAAGTGGCAGACTAGCATTAAGGATGAACTCTGCTGTTCAGACGGGAACTGGGATTTGACTTCAAAATTTGTTAGAGATTCATCCTAATTTTATTACGTAGGAGTTGCTATTGGTCTATCAGAGTATCACTGATACATCCGACACTGTCGAACAACGCCTAAACCATGAAGTAAATTTTTGCATGCAAGAGAGTCCAGCCGGCAACCCTGCGAAAGTTTGATGCGAACAATTGACATCACGTTTGCCCAAGACAGCAATGAAATCGTTCGTCCGCAGATCTGCTGGTTACGACATTGCATTGGCGTTAGTGTGATGCAGGGAATCCCGTCCTAAGGTAATCCTTCCAACCCTATGAAATCCTATACAAATCTACCTCGGATTGATGTAGGGATGCCGGCTGTGAATGTCAACATGTAAAGAATGAATTATTTACAGTATTTGCCTCATGTTATACATCTATTCCGCCTTAAAGCTTGCTACCATGAAGCGCGCTTTTATCTGCATTTATTTTTGACGAGAGTATTTTTTTTAGGAGAGTAGCATATCTCAAAAATATGCTTACATGGGAACATCTACAATATAAATGGAAGGAGCGATTTTATAACACGCGGATGGAAAAAGACATGCTGAAAAAGCTCCGAAAACACGCGTTGTGGGAATAGGTTTTGACACGTAGCAAGGTGACACAAATGTCATATGTAGATATACTGACCATTCAGGTTCTCACGCATGTCACAAACACTTCCTGAAATTGGACCATTTACATGAGGCTTTTGTTAGGGGACCATAGTGTTTTTACAAAGTAGGCAAAGCTATAGCTGAAGGTGGACACAACTCAGTATTTCCTCTATTGGGCTTTGTAATAAAAATTGGACAACGATCCCGTAACAACAACCTTTACATGGAGCACGCTTCATAAAAGCCAAAGACTATTAGAAACGATAAGATGAGACATTGTCTTCTTCGCACCGCTCAAAAAAACCGTGCACACAATTCGCGCGCTGATCGGGGCGGGGCCCATGGCGCTTAGTATGAAAAAAATGCTGGATATAATGGTAAATTTATGATGCAAAATTCTGACAGTGCTACTGCGATTAAAAAATAAAGAAAAAACTAGCCAGAGTTTTCCCACAGCGATTGAGATTATAAATCCACAATAATTGACGTCAATCAAGGCCTATTGCGATAGCTGAACAGTGAACAAAGTTCAATATTTTTCCTATTTAGCTTTGTAAATCTCGCACTTTTCATGACTTCCGCGCGTTTGCCGCCAGGCATCGGTGCGAAATTTGTGCACCCTAAAAGCACTAGCTGTCTTATCTTGTCAATTTTAGTATCTTTGATAAAAGTGCTCGCCCTTGTGATAATAATATGTCGAGTTGAGTAGAACGTTATCAGTGTTTAACACACTGCCAGTGATGTCAGTGGAGAGCCAGAGCTATTAAAGTGCAAAGCATTTCCCCCAACCTTTTAGATATTGCGTTCAGTTTGTCACAGGTGTGGAATCTGTCTGACGGCATTTCCGCCGGCCTTTCTGTCTGTCTAACGCGTTCAGAGAACACTGTGTACTTATTCATGTGCGACAAACACACGCAATTGTGTTTCAATTAGTATATCGCGCGATACGTTCCCTGCCCACACTCGTGACTGTTCCTGCCTGCGCATGACGCCAACAGATGGTGTTAGGCTGACACTAATAATGAACTCATAAAAAGGCTGATGCTAAGGCTAATCTGGAGGCGGACTTTGATTTGACTGTTGTTATTCGATCCGTGCTCCTCGCCATCCCTGCCCCTAGTCCAGTTTGAATTAAAAACAAATTCCACGGCCACTCGGCCTAATTACTCAACACCTTTGTCTCATAGGGCTGGAATTAAAATCCCACTGACGATCTTTATAGATCTGGTTGATCTTTGAAAGAGAATGTCTCTGACATGTTTGGCTGACCATCACTGACAGGTCGTAGTGGCTATCTCTCACACGTATGGTAGTTTGTTTTCAGTGAATAAGTCTCAATGAATATCTCCGAGATGTCCGACTGGCCACCTCTGACCGACACCAGTGGACCATATCTCACGTGTCTGTTTTCAGTGCATAATATCTATCTCTGGCATGCTTGACTGACCATCTCTGACAGGTTTCCGTGACCATCTCTGATAGGTTCCAGTGACCACCTGTGATAGGTTCCAGTGACCATCCCTGATAGGTTTCAATGACCATCTCTGATGTGTTTCAAAGACCGCCCTGAAAGGTTTCAGTGATCATCTCTGGTAGGTTTCAGTGACCATCCCTGACTGATTTCGGTGACCATCTCTGATGAGTTTGATTGACTATCTCTGATACTTTTGGGTGACCATCTGTGATAGGTTTCAATGACCATCTCTGATAGATTTCAGTGACCATCTCTGATAGGGTTCAGTGACCATCTTTCATTGTGTTGTAGACGTCGGTTTTCAGTAATCAAATCCGACAACTTTAGCTGACGACCTCCGAGGGACCCCAGTGACCACCCCTGACAGACATATCTGAGGTACTCTCTGTGAGAACCAACAGTCACTATTTCAGACAGGTCCTATTGATGTTATTGCGAGACTCCCACCTCATCCGCCGTCCTCCGTGGCCTGGCTCTGTCATGACGTGGTACCAAGACATGCGAAATCTGCCCTGTGTCCAGACATTAAGCACTTCATAAAGCATTTCACCTCTGTCAGTATTCAGTCTCGGCGTGTCTTTATTACAGCGTAATCTTGGCTGCGGTCGGCAATTCTTCCCCACACATACCACCTGAGTACCTATCAAACATAACCTCTTGGGACAATATTATGTGCAAAAAAAACCAAAACAAAACAGGACAATATTTCCACAGATATTTCCGTGTTCCGTAATAACGGAAGTCTTGAAGAAACCATGTTACTTAGAAGCCCGGCCCTGATTCAAGAGTACACTTCCCCCAACCTACGTCTCCCTGGTCCTGATTCGATCTCGATGGTTCGGACTCTTTGGGATGTAAACAGTAGGGCACGGACAGTAACGACAGTCATGCTCTTACCCACGCACACGCAATGACACACACACTACACAAA